>CM038145.1:152086318-152725442 GCA_021437245.1 Aegilops speltoides
AGTGGACTCGAAGCGGATCGAGTATAACAGCCATGATTCGACCCCTATCGCCTGTTCTCCATACAAGGTACAATTTTCGGGAATACAACTCAAAAGTTTGAAACGGCTGCTTTCTTGACCCTCTTGGCGGTGGAGCTCGATGCACGTCCTCGGCGGCGCCACTCGGAGAGGTGCGCTTGCGGAGTAGGCACGAGCCCTCTTGGCGGTGGAGCTCGATGGCACGTCCTCGGCGGCGCGCAGCACTCCGGAGAATGCGCTTGCGGTAAACACCGAGCTGTTCTTCTGGGCTTAGTTTTTGGCTGGTCTGTCTTTGCCTCCTTGCACTGCGCCGGTGGAGCTTCGATGGTGCGTCCTCGGCGGTAGCGCAGCACTCGGGAGGTGCGCTTCTTGGAGTGGGCACGAGCTGTCCTGCCGGACTTTACTTGCGGTGGAGCTTCGATGGCGCGTCCTCGCCCGGCAGCAAGCCTTGCCGAAGAAGAGTGCGGTTGCGGAGTGGGCCCCGAGCACTGCGGACTTGGTCTTCGTCTTCTTCCCGGGAGCTTCAGCGGCAAGTGTATTCTTGTCGGCGCGGCTGCCGCATCGGTAGATCTTGTCGGTGCGGATAAGCGCATCCTTCTTGTCGCCGTGGGCGGTGATGGCGCTTATCGGCCACGGCATCTTAGTGCGTTGTAAGCATAGTGGAAGCTGCCATGAACTTGGCGAGGCGGGGCGGCCGAGTATTCCATTGTATGGCAGCGGAATATCGGCTGACGTCGAAAGTGATCGCTCGATCTGAAATTGAGCTCCCGCCAAAGGTCACCGGCGGTGATCTTTCCTTGGGCTTACTCCGTCCGGGTTGATTCCTTGGAAAGAACCGGTCTCTTGAGCTCGCCATCTGGAATTTGGGTTTCTTAATTACAGCGAGAGGAGATCAAGTTCAGCCGGCCCGCCGTCAACCAACATTTTGGTGACCTTGAGGTTGCGGATGGTGGATGAGACCAGCATCGGCAAGCACCCGACCCAGCGATGGTGCGGTCGGGGTGATCCTCAAGATCAAAAATGATGGGTGTCTTTGGACCATTTGAGAACTGCTTGCGACTCCACAGGCGGCTCATGCATTCACCTCACGCACCTTGCTTTAGCTGGCGGTGGGAGGTGTCTGAAGAGGCACCACCGTCGGCCTGAGGACCTCCGTGGCCTTGGAACTCCTCCACGCTGTTATCCTCATCCTCCATGTCTTCGTCGTCGTCTTCTTCATCTTTATCGCGGCCGGGGAGGTCGATCACCTTGCCGCTGCTTGACCTTGCCAGTGGCGTCCTCCCGGCCATTGAGCGGCCGCTTCTTGCTCGGTTCTCCTCGCCACCTTGGGCCCTCTCCTTGTCGCGCCTCTCGTACTCAGCTTTTTCTGCTCGGCGAGATACTCGGCAGCGCTTGCGATTGGAAGATCGTGGCCCTTGGTGCGGTGGATTCTGCATGTGCTTGTCGGGCCGTCACGCTTGCCGGCTGCCGCTTCTGAGGCGAGCTCTTTGCCGGAGAAGCAAGCCTGCGTTTGCTTGGCGAGAACCTCCTTGCGGACTTCTCGGCGGCAAGCACCTCTTCTTGTTCTTCCTTGGTTGTTCCGCCGCCCGGCTCTGCTTTCTTGGGCGGCGTAAATCCTTGTCGCTTTCTCCTGCGCGGCATCCTCCCGAGTCTCCTCCCCTCTTCAGCGCGTCTTGCCTTATCAACCAGGCGTAGAGCTTCGTGACATCGAATCTTGGTCGCCGCCATCTCTTCACGCATCGCGGCGGTTCACGCGCGTTACGGTGGAACAGCGCTAATAACCGCTGGCGGGGTGGACATCGAGGATGTTGTCTTTGCCTGCGGTGAAGCGTTGAATATACTTGCGCAGGATTCTCCTTCATACGGGCCAAAATGTGGAGATCGCTCTCTGGCCGTGGGGTTTGTGGCCGCCCGGTGAAAGCGCCAACAAAGCGATGGCAAAGATCTGCCCAGAAGAAATGGAGCCTTCGGCAAGTGCATAAGCCAAACGAGCGTTCGGCTTAAGCCTGCGGGAAATGGTTCGCCGAGAATCTTGTCGTCGCGCCCCGGCGCTTTGCACGCGATGGTGTAGACGAGGAATTCCGAGGGTGCGTCTTGCCGTCGTATTTCTCCGATGCGTCAGGTTTTAAATTTTTCATCTTTGAGCCTTTGGGCGTGCCGCAGCTCGCGGAGTGAAGCGCGGGGCAGCTGCAGCGTCTGACAAATCGCTGGTTCACGGTAGCGCGCGCATCGACAGCGTTCCCAGCTCTCATTACGATTGTCGCCGAGCTTCTCGGCGGCGCTCGATAATGGTCGAGCATCTTCTTATGCGCGATCGTCGAGGACTGGCGTTGATCCGGCAGTCCGCGGATCCGGCGATGCCGTGGAGCCGTCGTCGGCGTTGTTCCCGCGGGATGGCGTCTTTTACCTGCGGCGGAGAGTGCCTTGTGGTGGCACCCGGCGGCCTTATCGCCGTCGGCCTTCGTCTTCTCAGCTTGCGGCGCCGCGAATCGCTGGCTGCTGCGAAGAATCGTTGTTGGCGGCGACCAGCTCTTGATGGTAGCCCTCGGTCTTGACCTTGTCGCCGCTGGAGAAGTCGAGCGATTCGCCCTTGCGGCGCTTCTGCCGGAGTGGAGGCGGGGAGCGGCGGTGCGAGGCGGGGTATGCTGGACTCGCGGTGTTAGAAGGAGCAGGTCCTGCCGGCGCGCCGCTTTGCTGTGTCCGGGCGTTGGTCGGAGCATCCCGAAACCTCGGCGTGTCCTTGCCCGGCGGATACCACCTCCCGTGGTATGGCGCTGCCTGGGTTGTCGTCTTGCTTGAGATGGGCGTGGATCCACGGAGAACGGCGCGGTCATCCGTCATGTCCTTGGATGCGGTGGCGCGCGAAGTGTCTCGCCGGCGGCCACCCTCCGACAGCGTCTCCTCCGCCCACCGTTGGCTCGGTGGCGGCGGATGAAACGCAGACCTCAACCTCGAAGCCTTCTTCTTGGGGCCATGGCGTGATTGTTGTGAAGTTCTTGATGGCTGGAGAGGTTGATGAAAAGCGCGCCAGCCTAACGCCGGATCAGGTCCGCACAACCTCGGCGCCCCCTACTGGCGCGCAAAGATGCAGGGGAATCGCCCTCCTGGACACCTATGGGGCGGGGCCCCTTGTGAGTCTTGATGCAGGCGGAGGAGCCTGAAGCGGTCGGCGAGCACGCAGGCGGCTTTTTACCCGGCTTGAGCTCTCGGGAAGATAAAACTCCTCTGCTGCTTTGTGTTTCTATTACATTTCTTCCTCAAGAGCTTGGGTGAGTTGTAGTGTCGAATGAGTCGAATGAGCGAACCCCTCCACGTTGTGCATGGGCCTCCTTTTATAGTGCAAGGGGTCACCGGCAGTGTCAGCGTGGGAGAAAGGGGTAAAAATGTAAAAGGGTGGTAGTTGGAGCAGTCGCGGGAGCAGTGAAGCTACGATTGCATGAGCGATGGTTGCTTCCTACTTTGTGATGGGGACAAGGGCATTTAATGCCCGTCGCCGTCGACCCCAAAAGCTCCCGCCCGTGCGTCTCCGTCGCCCGCAGCGATGGATCCTACCGTGAAGTGCCACCGTGTCCCCAGGCTGCCTGCCATCCGCCACGCGTCCTGGAAGGCCCAGGCGTGGCGTGGTGATGAGCTGGAGCCAGGGCACACCTGACACTACTCTCCGGCAAGCACCTTGCGGGTCTTGACTGCGGGCAGGGAGCTTGCGGGCTCTGTAACTGTCGCTCCCGGGCCCTCGCCCGTATAAGCGCCGGGCGTGTCTTCTATGATGTAATCTTCTAGTCTTCCGGCGAGCTCCTCTCGCCGAGACCTTCGTGATTGATATTACCTTGAGCACAGAGCGGCCTTCCGGCAAGCTCAAGCTTGCCGGGTCTTAATCTTCTGTTTTGTATGCTTTGTCTTTGAATGGTTTGACATGGAGTAGGAAGGTCTCCGGCAAGCATGTAGTAAACCCTGCGGGAGGCTGCTGTTGCCCGTGCACAAGTTAGAGTCTTGAGGTACCCTACCTTAGCTACACCGGCAGAGGAGCCGGGCTGGGCCATACAGGTGCTGCGGCTGTTGGGCGGGACCAAAAAACGTCTGCGGGCACCTGCTGACACGGCGCGTCGAATCCACTTCCGCATCTGCCGCGTCCCTTATAGCAGCAGCGTCGATTGCGGCGTTATGGGAGGCGTGGGCGGCGCGTCTTGATCTTTAGGGCATCCACTCCGTGACGCGGTGCGGTGAGAGTCACCTCACCCATCGCTCGGCCCAGCTTTTTGCCACGGCCCTCATGCACGGGGTCGTGGGCGGCGAAGGTGGGAGACCGAGCCGTCCGCAGGCGGAGATGGCGAGTCGGCCCGCTCCTCTGCCCTCCTCGCTTCCCGATTGGCGGGCAGGCGGTTGAGCCCCACCTCGCCCTTTAAAAAGGGCGGAAGGGCACAATGGCCTCACACTTCATCTTCTCCCTTAGTCTTGACTTCCGTTCTTCTTTACGCCATGGAAGGAGAAATCCTAGTTCTTCAGCGGTGGCAGCGAGGTTGCCTCCGAGTAGCGCATTTCTCCCTATCCGCACCCGTGGCGTGAGCCAGCCACGAGGGGAAGGAGGGCGAGGCCAGGGACGAGGCGAGGGCGTGGTCGGCGGTGGGGGAAGAGGCGGTCGTGGCGATGTGCCTCCCGTCTCCTCCGGCGGCTCTGTCCTCGAGGTGGTCCATCTTGAGCGATCCACAGGAGTTCTTCATCAAGCTGCACGGCGCCTCGGCGCCGCCTCCGGCTGCCGGCCCGTTCATGGCGCGATGGGCCGGATCCGCCGAGGTGATGGAGTTGCGCATGAGGGCTGTGGGATCAGCGGCACTTTCGTGAGTGTCGTGTCCCCAGCCCCGGCGTGATGTACTTCGACCGAGGGTGGAAGGCGTTCGCCGGATCCACAGCTTGCGGCGGGGTTTACCCTCCATTTCAAGTTAATGGAGGCGACCTTCTCGCCGTCAAGGTCTTGAGGACTCCGGGATCCGGGCGAGATGCTGTGTGGACAGCTCCTCCGATAGCGAAGGTCCCTCCTCGGCGAGTAGCGAGGAGGGCGGCAGCGGCGACGAGGAGGATGGCGGGTCCGACTAGGCGTCGTACGCTGCCTCGTGCGCCACCGGCGACCCCATCATCCGGGGTTTCTGTATTCGTTTCCGTGTTTGCAAAATTATATGAAAACAAATATGGTAGCACTTAGTTCCGTCCGTTTCCGCTCCGTTTTCATCCCTAGGCGCACCTAAAACGTCCAAATCCAAATAAACACAAACTGGAGCTAAATTCAAATATATGGAAATATTGCAGCGTCAAGAACTTTCCTAGGAAAAAAACTTGAGTAATATTCGAGGATTGTTTTCACACACACAAAAAGGTTCGGTGGATGTCCTTTGAGCGCGACACGGTTCACGCGCTTGCACAGGATTCCGTATCATGGCTGTGGTACTAACTTCAAAAAAAATTAATAAAAGCGCTGCCTAAGTCTAATGTTTACGTGTACTAGTACGGTTTTCTTTTAAGTTTGACCAACCTTATATAAAACTAAGTAAGCTCCCATACGCGCACTCATCAATATGCCACCGCCGCCGTTGCGCATGCCGGCGCCCGCCTACTCCGGCCAACAATTTCTCACCCATCACCGCCGTGTTGCCGCCATCCCTGTGCCATGAAGCCGAAGGCTCGCCCGCTCACGTCGCCTGTAGTCCCTCCTCGCCATGCCGCCGCACTGCCGAGCACGCGAGCAGCTGGTGGAGCCGCGTCTATGCATGCAGCATACGAAGAGGAGGACGAGCGCATGCTCTAGCACGCCGGCGAGGAGGAACTAGCGTGTCATTGTTGTCTCCGCCCGTGCGGAGGAGGCGCACGTGGTGGCTGTCGCGGCGGAAGCTGGTCGCGCGCGCGTCGAGCCCGCAAACCGGGTGCGGACACGAAATCTACCTTCGAGACCTTGAATGCCACGTGGATCCTGCAATCTGAAGGAGCAATTTGGGTCAGTCGACTCATGTGAGCCGTTTGATGCAACATGGATGGCTAGAAGGGCTTCTTCCACCTCTTCTGTCGTCTTATTCCTTCGCTCCGTTGAACTTCTTTCACAAATCGACTGACCCAAATTATACTACTAGTACGAACGTATTAAATGCAGTAGGAACACGAAGATCTGACGATAGTACCAACTACACGAAGAACAGATAGTAAGACATAGTACTAGTACTACTCTCGCACTAAAGAGTTCAAATAACGAGAAAGAACGTAAACATAGTTCTGCTGGGGCCTCGGCACAACCCACCCTTGAAAATAAACTAAGCAACTAGTCCGCTTGACACTTTGCAGTAGAACCAGCATGAGCGGCGACATCGCCACCTACTCGGTCCGAGTCCACGTCCTCGACTTAGTCCTAGTCCCTCTTCCTCTTCCTCTTGACGGCCTTCTTTGCTTTAACGGCACCTTTGGGCTCTGCTTCTTCATCCAACCCATGTAGATATTTAAACAAAGGTAGGCATCCATTGCTGCGTCAGGATGTGATCTTCATCTAATGTCTTCGACTCCCATGCATGATGAAACTTCGTGATGAGGTTTCTTGATTTAGCGTCTGAAGGATCGATCATGGCTGCTGCCGGGTTCAGCATTGAAGGTTGAGAGGAGGACACCAGGCTTGCCTTACGGATATCGAAGGGCTGGCCTACAGCGAGACCTATCCGGCCTTGCAGACATCTCTGTCGTTCTTAAAGCCTCTGATGAATTTCACTCTTTTGTCCTTGAGGAAGTTCTTAAAATCCTGGCACTCAACGTCGGCATGGCATATGTGGTAGACCAAGCAAACGTTATGTCCGCAAACCTGGATCATGGTGGGCTTCTTCCTCTCTTCGTCCTTTAGATCCTTCTCTCGTCCCAGGACTGTGGTGTACTCAACATCTAGCCCAGCGATCCACTCATCCGTTGAACTGTTGAACATGCGTAGGAAGCGAGCAAGCCATGCTTTCACCGTCACGGATCCATGTGTGTAGATGGCGATGAACTGATCACCGGTGATGGCTCTATCCTGGTACTCAACGGGGACCATGGAGATTTGGGAGGCCATGGATTTTGGAGGAGGGTTAGGAGAAGTTGAACTGTTGTACCCCGCAAAAACTGGGAGCGAACTAATGTGAAAGGATGGGACGACTGGGAGCGAACTGTTGTGAGGTAGAATCTGAGGGGACGAGTAGAGGCGTCACGAATGGCGTGGGGTTCTTGGCTTGCCCGGTGGATAAACGGTTGCAAGCCCCCAAAGAGTTCTCGAGAACTATGCGGGACCCACTAGATGTCATGTCTACTAGACCCATATCGTAGGCCTAACGGTATAGCTTCTACCTGTTCGCACGCCATGCCGGCCTGTGGATGTAACTTCACTTAATTCCATCAACCGTCGCGCCTCCCATGACCTTCGCCTCCCTCGCGCGGTCGCGCCCTTTGAGACTTCGACCGGCTACAAATGAGCAATTTTTTTTGCCTACTCCGCATGCATGATACTCCCTTGGTCCTTTTTACTCTTGTCAACCGTTTGCAAAGTGTTTGACCAAATATATACTTTTTTTGAAAACCACCTTATATTAATTAACCAGCCACACCAGTACACTCATTCGATAAAATATTCACCACACAGGGCGGTATGTTATTTACAAGAATACCATCTAATCTATTGTCAAAGCTATACTTAGCGATTAAGTGTGCCACCTTATTGGCCGAATGGCTAATCTTTGACAATTGAAGATTGTTGATCAACTTCAAGATGCTCAACGCTTTCATCTTCAGGTTACGCATAGCAGACCTGTCATAGTCCCCCGATGCAAGAGACGCTACCACAAAAGCGCAATCAGTCTCTAAAATTACAAGATTATGAAGACAAATACCTATGTAGAGACCGGCAATGCAAGCCCTAAGCTCCGCTTCCTCCACGCTTTGACAGGCATCAATGAAATCCCACGACCAAATTTATACTAAAAATATCAATATCTACAATACTGATTATAATGAATATAAGAACTACGTTTTATAATGAGTGTAAAAATATTGATTTGACATTGTGAATGTTGATACTCCCTCCGTCTAGGTGAGTAAGTCATCTTAGGCTGTGCACCATGACCAAGGAGGAGGGGAAAACAAGAGACATTAATGTTTATTTGCTAATTAAATAGTATTGCATGCAATGAACTAACCACTGCATGTCATGTTTGATAGTCTCAGGTCATTAAAAGCATGCACACCCTCATCTCTTATTGGTTGATATGTCAAGAAACAAGAAACGAGGTAGAAGTTAATGCACCGTGCCTACGTGTTTTGGGATTATTTGGTTTTCGTAAGATGACTGACACACCTAGCTATTAGAGTACCACTACCACCCTTCTAGTTTAAAGGGCTCAACTCAAAAATTTCACCTACTCTTAGCAAGATAGAAGAGGCGGTGGAATAGCTTTTGAAGTCTGCAAAAGTACTCAACTAATGTTGTCGTTCTTCACAAAAAATGTGTTTGCCAATTCATGCATGAACACTAGTTACTCTAACCCCCCTCTCTTCTTTAATTCTTTGCCACATCAGCATGTTTGCTATTCCCATGTGCATGATACCAGCTAAGATACCACCATTATGGCCAGCCTTAATCATCGCATGCAATAATTTAGTGCACCTTGAAATATGAACATGTGTGGGGCGTGTATGTTTTTAATGACTTGAGACTATACCTACCCCGGCATGCAAGATGACTTATTATGCATCGTTCCCCATACCTGCAGGAAGCCCGTTCGTCTCCAAATCTTTTCCTCTCCATGTGTGGAAACAACATGCCTACCAAACTCTCCTTCTCCCTCCGTCGGTCCCACCACTCCACCCCGTGTGAAAAAATCTGCATGCATGACCCTCCTCCCCCCACGCTCGTCCAATCCGTTGTGACCAGCAATATTTCCACCCCTTCGCCCCCCCCCCCCCGTAATTTACTCCAACAAATATGCCCATGTAGCTTTTACTTAACTTCAGGTGCATTGGGTCACTAACATACGGGCCCAGCAGTGTACTGGCCCACATGTCGATGACGAATCGGACTATGATTAAGCCGATGCAACTTCATCCATATCTTACGTAGGTGTGCCATTGCTCGCTATAAATACTGTGCCTCCCACTACATCGCTATCTCCTCCCCCTCATGTTCACGTTCATCGCTATCTCCTCCCCCACCCTCTCACGTCGACCACCATGGCATCACCCCTCCCAAGCCCTAGGAGCCCCTCGCTGCACTGCGCGGACGGTCACGCGTCGCCGTTCCGTTCCTCGCCGCCACTAGTCAAGGAGGACGCGTCGGCGTTCCGCTCCTCGCCGCTATGCGACGCGTCGCCGTTCCGTTCCTCGCCGCCACTAGTCGAGGAGGACGCGTCGGCGTTCCGCTCCTTGCCGCGACGCGACGCGTCGCCGTTCCGTTCCTCGCCGCCACTAGTCGAGGAGGACGCGTTGGCGTTATGCTCCTCGCCATGACGCGTCGAGGTGGACGCGTCGCCGTTCCCAATCTCGCCAGCACGCACGTCGGAGGACGCGTCGGCTCCCCGCTACGAGGAGAACGCCGCGCCGCCCGCCGAGCCCCCCAGCCTTGAGTAGCTTTGGCAAGAAATGGATGTCGCCTTGTGGGAGGCTTTGCCTCCAGCAGAGCACGCCAAAATAGAGGCGGAGAAGAAGGCCGAGGAAGAGAAGCACACCGCGCAACAAGCTTTCTGGGAGATCTATGTCGCGTCCGAGAGAGTCAAGCAATTGGTTCTTTGGCAGAAGGCTCGTGCGAGGGCCGCGAGGGTGGCGGAGGATGCCCGTGCCGACACCACAGTGCGATCGGGCCCAAGCGCCTCATCTACGCTTAGCGTCGTGCACGGGTGCACGCTTCCATCCAGAGGAGTACTGTTGCGGGATCACCACACGGTGAGATCGCGCTCGCCCGCAAGCAAGCCGCTAATCAGCACCTCGCGAGTTGCGAGGCTGAGGAAGAGGCGTTATGTCGGCGCTATTTGAAACGACGCGCGCAGTGCCACTCGTGGCACACATAGCGCTCTGCGGCGCCGTGGCTTTTAGGAGGAGTATAATTTTTGTTTAAGTAAAGCGATCTCATTAGTTTTGGGACGCAAATGATAAATCGAGCGTTCAGGAATTTTAAGCGTCCTCAATTAAGTATGTAAAAGGAACAGTTTGGAAGCGTTGTGTATTATTACGCATTTTGCAAGTATGTGCATATAGCACAAACTTTACTATATACTATCGGACTACGTCTCTCGATATATGCTTGCAGACTTTTCTACTCCTCCGTCCGGTCAATAAGTCATCTTTGGTTGTGCACGGTTACCAAGAAGGAGGAAGATTTGTACACCTAGATGGAGGGAGTACTACTATTACTTATGTATGTGCAAATGCATGTTTTAACATTACGATGTGGTTTTTGTAAAAGTAGAAAAACAACACTAGTCAAACTTGTGAAACGATTCCAACGTGAGTACTACTACTAGTAGGATTACTAGGGGCCAGTTCTTTTAGGCTTCTTGTCACATCCCTAGCTTCTGGCATTGCACTAGGCTAACTTCATGTGTGCATCATGTTTAAACTTTGAAAGAAACTTGAAATGGGGATGTCCGAACCCTAGTACCAAATGGAATTGAAATAGGTTCCACCTAAAAAATATTTTAGTGAATCCAAATGGCTTTCAAAAATGTTCATCATTTCTGGAAAATGCTAGAAACCATAACCAGAGGTGTTGCACATTTTTTCATGACATATTTGGTCACTGAATTAATTCATAAAGTATTTGAATTTGGGCATTTAAATGCTATAAATAATTTAAATGCTCAAATAATTCTGAAACTAAATGAGGGTTGTTGCATATATTTCAATTAGTGCCCAAAATTATTTTCAGGATTTTACAAAATGAGTTAGTATTTTTACTAATTCAAAACAGATCAAAATAAACAGAAAACAAAACAGAAATAGGAAAAGAAAGGGAGAAGACCCACCCGCGGTCCAGCCACTGTGTAGCCCATCTGGCCTAGCACCACTGGGCCAGCCCACAAAGTGCCCCACTGTCTTCAAGCTCGTGCCGGTGGGCGGGAGGCGTGTGGCTGCCGTGCCACGCCTGCCTGCGCCACCTATTGCTTCCACTTTGCTCCCACGCCTTTGTCTGCGCCACGCCTCCCGGCTCCTCCTACTCTCCCCGTCCTCACCCGCTCCTCTGTCTCTCTCCTCGCTCTCCTCCTCACGCACCCGAGGCGTGCCGCCGTGAGCTGTCGCGCCCACCGCCGCCGCCTTGCCTCCTCGAGCCGTATAGAGCCTTCACACACTGGCGCTTCACCTCTGCACCGAAGGAAAGAAGCACGGAGGCCCCGAGCAGCCGCCATCGTCTTTGCCTTCGAGTTCGGCCACCGACGACCGCCGCCTCGATTCGCCGTCGCAGAAGCTTCCCCGAGCTCGCTGAGCTACTCCCCCGACCCCTTGTGAGCTCCTGCTCCTTCCCCCATGCTCTCCCCCTCCGTTCCTCTCCACTAGCTCGTTTTTCGTCGGAGCCGAGAGCTTCCGCCCGCCGGCCGTGAAGCCGCCGTGGCTAGAGCGAGTTTCGCTCACGTCCGAGCACCGTTACGTGCTCAGTCGGTCGTCAGCTGCCCAACGCCACCAATCGCGCCTCCTGTCGTGCTCCGTAGCCTCCTCCCCGATGCGCCCGTGTGTGCGCCGCCGCGCGACGTCGTCGCCGGCATCGTTTCCGGCCACCCTGCGGCCTCCCGTCGGGTCCTTTGGATGTGGACGAGCGAGAGGCCCCCCTGGTGCCAGCAGCGCATCGAACTGCCGTCCCTAACGCGAGTCTGGCGAGCTCTCACCGTCGGTTTGGTCATCGCCGGCGTAGATCCGGTGATGATGATGTGGCTGTTTAATTAGGGTTTAATCACCTAGTTAATTAACCTCAGTGACACAGACAGTTGGGGCCCGCACCCTTAATTAACCACAATTTATTCCCTGTTTAGTTTAGATTAATCCAGTGGCCCCACGCGTCAGCTTTGACCCTGCTGACATGGCCGTTGACCAGGCCCACCTGTCGGTGACACAAACCAGCCTGAGACACTGATGTGTGGACCCCACTGGTCAGGTTTGACTAGGTTAGCCGCAGTTGACTTGCTGACGTCACAGTGACGCAATGTTGACGCGGTTAATAATTTTCTGGATTTAAAGTAATTCAGAGAATTCCAGATAATATCCAAAACTTCAAAAATTCATATAAATTCAACCGTAACTCAGAATGAAATAATTTATATATGGAAAATGATCAGGAAAATCCAATCTACCCATCTGTACTGGTTTCATGCATGCTTAAACAAGTTAACCTTGCTGTTTAGTGCAAAAGTTGATAAGGCACTATTTAAGATCACAAAATGAGTTTGGGGTCGAACCTTTAGTTCAAAATGACTCAAACCCATCTGGTTGTAGTTGCATTAGGCCAACACACTCATATTGCCATGTCATGAGCATGCATCATATTGTGCATTGCATTGATTGCGTTTCTTTCTCAGTTGCCGGTAATTGCCCCTCTCGATAGACGAGTTTCGACGATGTGATCGATGACACCAATGAAGAACTATACCATCTTCAGAAGTGCCAGGCAAGCAAAACCCCCTTGTTCATTCCGATACAATCCCACTCTCTCGCTCCTGCTCTCTTTTACTGCATTAGGACAACAGCGATACATCTGCTATTTGCTGCGGTAGTTGAACCCCTTTATCCTCCGCATGACCTGTCATTGCCACAGTAAATAGATGAAACCCACTAGCATGAGTAGGAGTTGTTTGAGCCCTGATGTGCCTACTCATTTATGCTTGTTTGTCATGCCTGCTATGCTTAGAATTGTGTCAGTCGATTCGCCGGAGATGAATTGGAGCGATGATGAACATGTCCTCTTGTGTGTGAGCTAGGTGTGTGAACACATTTTCGTAAAGGTAGCGGTGAGAGGCCATGTAGGAGTACATGGTGGGTTGTCTCATTGAAACCGTCCTCAGGAACTGAGTTCTGTGTTTGTGATACATGAACAGCTACTACCACACATTGGGATCCTTAATTGACTCTCTCGACTTACTAACCGACTTGATCTCTGTCTAGGAGTCGCAACTAGTTTCTGGTGTTTGTAGGTAGTGTTAGTAGTCTACCAAGTGGCACCCAGTACAGGTGGGCTTGGGACAGACTAGGCACAGTGGCACGGTGTACCAAGTGGCACCCGGATGGTGGGCTTGGGAACCCTGCTCACATCGTTTGGGGCCGTGAGTGACACCCCGGCCGGATCTCCTTGCGGATGGAACCCGAATAGGCGATAAACCTGGACTAGAGACTTGTGTGTTTAGTCAGGTCGTGGCCGACACCCTCGCCAGGCTTCTGCTTGAAGGTTGCCGAGATACATGACGTGTACATGGCGGTAAGTGGCCAGAGCGTGTGTGAATAAGTACACCCCTGCAGGGTTAATATGATCTATTCGAATAGCCGTGTCCTCGGTAAAGGACTTCTGTGTTGCCAGTACAGTTCATAGACAAGTGAAAGTGGATACTCTAAAATACGTAAGATAAGCGTGAGTGCTATGGATGGCGTTCTCGTAGGCAGACTGGAGCGGATCCATAGTGGTGTATTGATATGGTGAATATGTGGACTCGTGTGCGCCACTTCAAAAGAGTTACTTGCAGTCGTAGTTTAGGATAGCCACTGAGTCAAAGCTGGCTTGCTGCAGTTAAACCCCACCATCACCTTTGTTGATAATGATGCATATGTAGTTAGTTCTGATGTAAGTCTTGCTGGGTACATTTGTACTCATGTTTTCCTATTTTATGTTTTTGCAAAGAGACTTCGGTCTCACTAGTAGTTCTGCGTGAACTTCAATGTTTAGCTTGATACCTCAGCTACGATCTTGTGCCCTCGGATGGATCTGGTAGTTAGTCAGGCTTCTCTGCCTTTTTCATTTGTAGTTGTCTGTACTCAGACATGTTAAGCTTCCGCATGTGCTTTGACTTGTATGCTCTGAATGTTGGGTCGTGAGACCCATGTTTGTAATATCTCGCTCCTCAGAGCCTATTGAATAAAATACTTGAGTTGTAGAGTCATGTTCTGATGCCATGTTGTATTTGCACATATCGAGCATATTGTGTGTATGTTATTGAAATGCTTGGTATGTGTGGGATCTGACTATCTAGTTCTTTATCCTTGGTAGCCTCTCTTACCGGGAAATGTCTCTTAGTGCTTCCACTGAGCAATGGTAGCTTGCTACTGCTCCGGAACACTTAGGCTGGCCGGCATGTGTCCTTCTACGTTCACGTATACATCCCTTTGGGGAAATGTCACACGGTGTCTCTAGGAGTCTGTTAGCTGCTACAGCCGGTTTACGGAGTCTGCTAGCCCAGTTGCTACAGCCCGAATTCACTCGCTGATGACCGACACGTTCTTTGCTGGGTCATGTATGCCTGTCCCTGTAAGTTAGTGCCACTTTGGGTTCACGACTAGCCATGTCAGCCCGGGATCCTTGTCATATGGATGCTAGCAACACTATCATATACGTGTGCCAAAAGGTGCAAACGGTCCCGGGCAAGGTAAGGCGACACCCATGGGAATACCGTGCGTGAGGCCGCAAAGTGATATGAGGTATTACATGCTAGATCGATGTGCCATTGAGTCTGGGTCCTGACAGCTTTGGCATCAGAGCTTGACTACCTGTAGGATTACCAAGCCAAACTGGTCGAAGTTGAGTCTAGAAAATCTTTAGTTATATAAGGGAATTGATTGTGGGATGGAACGTAAGGCTCTTTTTACTCCTTTACCTTATGTCCTTCTGATCTGAGTCACCCTATTCTTCTCTACGGGGTTAAGAACTAGGCCTTCTCTTCTTTTTATTAGGATCACGTGTTACTAATCCATGAGACTTATAGGATTGTTGGATTCAAGCCTCGATTAAGTTCCTACTACTTCCGTATGTTAATTGTTGATCTCGAAACCTTGATATTGTGTACGAGTGGCGATGCCACCATTTTTGTAGCATGTCTAAATTCTTTTAAGCATTTACAACCGTTATCTTTCTCGAGTCATCCTGTGTTTCTAAATAGTCGATGCATTTGCAATCCTTCTTACTGTTCAATGTTCCTTTGGCGGATTAACCACACCAACTAGTGTGTTGAGGTACTTCATTGCCTCGGTATATATGTTGGAGCTAGTATTATGACCCTAGGTGTCTTAGAGTACCACCTAGTAAGCTAGCCATGATTTGTGTTCCCAGTGTGATGATTCTGGCCTTTATTCTCGAAAGCATCCCGTGATGCCACTTGGTAGTAGGTATTCTACTCCTTGGGTTTTGAACCCGAGATTCACCCTACTTACCTCTTGTTGATAGTGTTTGCTAGTTCCTTTAGGATATTAGTAACCCTTGCGATAGTCCTCGAGGTCCGTGGTATATCGTTCTTCCAAATACCATGAACCATTCTTGGCAGGAGTTCTTTTGAACCAAAAGATCACAACCAGAGTGCTCTTGATGAGTTCTCCATTCTACATTGTGAATCTGCTAGTTTAACCTTTCTGCATGGGTTATCCGGAAGAAATGTTGAGCTTTGCTCGACATACTAATCTATGCATCCACAACTCAGAAAGATATATGTTCCATTGAGTTGTCCCTCTCTTTAGTTGTCTTCTGACCTTCGTCTATCAATTGATAGTCAAGAGTATGCGTGCATTCGTTCATCGGTGCCTATCATTCTTGTGGTCCGTCAAGCCATTCTAGTTCGAATGACTAGGAGAAACAAACTCCAGTACCTCGTCCATTTCTAGGATTGGGTCAAAGCAGTTGTATTCCGCAGATCAAATGCAATCAAGCTTTTGGTATGTTCCACCTTGGAGTGTTACCCTCTTTACGTGAGGATTGTCATGAGAATTGCACCATATCTTGTGAATTCTTGACGTAGTGATACTTCTCGCCATCCTTATTCATTCCTCGGTTCCGTGTTGTTGCAGCCGGAGTGCCGACAAGTGAATCTTGATGTGTGAACTCAATACTCCTAGCAACTCTGTTGCTTGGTAGTTAAAGGACAATAATTTCATTCTTAGCATGTTGGTTATTGAATCATCATTCTAAGATTGATCGTGCTACCTAGTCCTTTCTCCTAGTGCACTCCTCGATCGATGAGTTAGGATTATTTCAAATCTTTGCTCTATTGATCATATGATCTTGCCTGAAAAGTAAGATTGTTCTCGAGCTTAGTAACATATCGGTGGTTCGTGATTTCCCGAATATCTTCTTGAAAGTATTACTAGGTTGTCCTCTGACCCTTATGTTGAGTTCGTGATCAAGTTGGTTTATTCCTGTAAACCACCCTTTCTCCAAGAATCCGTGTTGGATACCCCTGAGCTAGTTGGTTAAGCTAAACAACAACTTGGAGAGCTGGAAGATAAAGGCTTCTCCGACTTAGTTCATATTAAGGGATATCTTGTATGTATGTTTAAGAAAGATGATGTCTTCATCGATTGGTCCCTGTGATCAGTTGTTGGACCTATTATCTTGTCAAAACTTTGATTTGAGTGTGGGCTATTCTCAAATTAAATCAGAACCAACGATGTTCGTAATGTTGTCTTGCTCGTTGTTGATTCCTCAAGCATACACCATTACATCTTTTGGTCTGACCAATGCTATCACCGTGTTCACATGATGGTGGAAGTCCAGTGATATGGAAATTCTGATGAGTTGCTATTGAGCCCATCAGCGGCCTTTTGTCTCCTCCATGATTCATCTTGAACATTGAGCTAGTGTTGGAAACTTTGTAAACATTGTCGTCGTGTTCCGCTCATGAGGTATATGTTTGGAGAAAGAAGTGACTTTCTCCAAGTTCACGTGCATTAGGTGTAAGTTGCCGCCATGAATTTGAGAAAGGTTTGTTTTGTTTCCCCTGGAATCATCCCAAATTAGTCACACATGTGCAAAGTATACTATGGTTTGGTAGATTAATTACCTCCACTCCATATGTATTCCGTAGCACACCAAGCCACTGATTGATTTGTTCAAGGAGAAGAAGCTCCTTCTTAAGAGTATACCTTATGCAAGGACTTTGATATCCTCGATGATGATTCCCCACTGGAAATCGGTAGTGTTTTATTGTAAGACTACCATGTGATCATGTTTATGCGAGACAACATGTTCACATGTGTGTAGCGTAACCAGCTCATGTT
This sequence comes from Aegilops speltoides, assembly GCA_021437245.1. Lineage (NCBI taxonomy): Eukaryota > Viridiplantae > Streptophyta > Magnoliopsida > Poales > Poaceae > Aegilops > Aegilops speltoides. Next base: position 152,103,554 of record CM038145.1, read on the forward strand.
TTGGAGCTTGCTATCGTAGTTCATTTCCCGAGAATCTCGCAACGTCATCTCGTCGGTTTGTGTTGCAAACTTTCATTTTTCTTTCTAGACTTGATGAGTCGGGAATATCATGTTACCAACAAGATCTGAATCTCAGGCAGATATGATGGTTGGAACCTTTCCAAGATCTATGATGTAGGTCCCGACAAGGTTGATGTTCTGGCCGACACACCTAGCTGGAAGATCTATCATTGTAGTATCTTGATTGAGCAAATCGGCCATCTTCTCCATGAGGATTTCGAGTGACTTATTTAGAAGTTGTTCCTTATGGATCCTTTGTTCTCCCGAAGCCAGACCTTTACTTGATGTTCCAGATACCGACTGGTATTGGGTTAAGCTGGTACATCAAGGAGAACATTAGAAGCGGAGTGTTAAATGTCTCTCGGTCGATCATCCAGATTTTGTCCCCTTGGCCCCGCCAAGGTGATAAGGTGTTATCTTCCTTCGCATCTGCATCTCCCACCGGTATTCATCATGGTAGTATGTTGTGTTGCCAGGATCCTTGGCACGGATGTTGGTAAAACCTTGATGAATATGGAAATGCTCAAGTTCTTGAGAGCACGCTCAGTCACTAGGTTATATCCTCGGTATCAAATTTGAATGTGCCTCCCGTTTGCCGAGTTGTGCTATAACCATAGCTCCCTTTCCAATCAGAGTATGCCATTTCTTCGAAGTCTTTCGAACGATCGATTGTGAATTGCCTCAGGCTGGTATAAAGAGTTTCAATGATCTAATTATCAAAAGAAATTCCTTTTGCCACTTAAGGTAATGATTCTGCGAGTCACCTCCTCTAAGATGTCTCGTTATGCTGTCATGGCAACTCAAATCTTCGCTACGTTGACAACTGTTCACCACCTTCTTAAACGTGAAATTGTTGTCTACCTAGTGAACCTTCCTCATCTGTTTCACTACATCCCTTTGGATGTTTGCTTCGTGTCTCTGCTCGCGAGATGTATTAATGTCTCACTCCGTGAGTTGATCCTGAGTTGTTCGATCTTCGAGAAGATCGATCCTGCTAGAGTTTTCCCTTTCCTCTCATTGTCATGTTAGTTGGAGTTCTCAGAGCAAGACATCGAGACAAAGATGGTGATTGAATCAACGTTCATTTGAAGTGCACCCTGGATCGTGAAGATTGCGTTAGTTGCGTTTCCCCTTCATCTTACCCTATGCCTGAATCTCGGGACGAGATTCTTGTTTAGTAGGGGTGAGTTGTCACATCCCTAGCTTCTGGCATTGCACTAGGCTAACTTCATGTGTGCATCATGTTTAAACTTTGAAAGAAACTTGAAATGGGGATGTCCAAACCCTAGTACCAAATGGAATTCAAATAGGTTCAACCTAACAAATATTTTCAGTGAATCCAAATGGCTTTCAAAAATGTTCATCATTTCTGGAAAATGCTAGAAATCATAACCAAAGGTGTTGCACATTTTTCCATGACATATTTGGTCACTGAATTAATTCATAAAGTATTTGAATTTGGGCATTTAAATGCTATAAATAATTTAAATGCTCAAATAATTCTGAAACTAAATGAGGCCTGTTGCATATATTTCAATTAGTGCCCAAAATTATTTTCAGGATTTTACAAAATGAGTTAGTATTTTTACTAATTCAAAACATATCAAAATAAATAGAAAACAAAATAGAAATAGGAAAAGAAATGGAGAAGACCCACCCGCGGCCCAGCCACTGTGTAGCCCATCTGGCCTGGCACCACTGGGCCAGCCCACCAAGTGCCCCACCGTCTTCAAGCTCCCCCGGTGGGCGGGAGGCGTGTAACCGCCATCTTGCGCACACGCTCGCCCACCTCCTGCTTCCACTGCTCCCCCGACGCGCCTGTGCACACCACGCACTCCTCCTGGCTCCCTCCTACTCTCCCCCGTCCTCACCCGCTCCTCTGTCTCTCTCCCTCGCTCTCCTCCTCACGCACCCGAGCGTGCCGCCGTGAGCTGTCGCGCCCACCGCCGTCGCCTTGCCTCCCTGAGCCGTACAGAGCCTCTGTCACCTCACGCTTCACCTCTGCACCGAAGGAAAGAAGCACGGAGGCCCTGAGCAGCCGCCATCGTCTTCGTCTTCGAGTTCGGCCATCGATGACCGACGCCTCGATTCACCGTCGCAGAAGCTTCCCCGAGCCCGCTGAGCTGCTCCCCCGACCCCTTGTGAGCTGCTGCTCCTTCCCCCATGCTCTCCCCCTCCGTTCCTCTCCACTAGCTCGTTTTTCGTCAGAGCCGAGAGCTTCCACCCGCCGGCCATGAAGCCGCTGTGGCTAGAGCGAGTTTCGCTCGCGTCCGAGCACCGTTAGATGCTCAGTCGGCCGTCAGCTGCCCAACGCCACCAATCGCGCCTCCTGTCGTGCTCCGTAGCCTCCTCCCCGATGAGCCCGTGTGTGCGCCGCCGCGCGAGGTCGTCATCGGCATCGATTCCGACCACCCTGCGGCCTCCCGTCGGGTCCTTTGGATGTGGACGAGTGAGAGGCCCCCCTGGTGACGGCAGCGCGTCGAACTGCCGTCCCTAACGCGGGTCCAGCGAGCTCTCACCGTCGGTTTGGTCATCGCCGGCGTAGATCCGGTGATGATGACGTGGCTGTTTAAGTAGGGTTTAATCACCTAGTTAATTAACCTCAGTGACATAGACAGTTGGGGCCCGCGCCCTTAATTAACCACAATTTATTCCCTGTTTAGTTTAGATTAATCCAGTGGCCCCACGCGTCAGCTTTGACCCTGCTGACATGGCCGTTGACCAGGCGCACCTGTCGGCGACACAAACCAGCCTGAGACACTGACGTGTGGACCCCACTGGTCAGGTTTGACCAGGTCAGCTGCAGTTGACTTGCTGACGTCATAGTGATGCAATGTTGACGCAGTTAATAATTTTCTGGATTCAAAGTAATTCAGAAAATTCCAGAAAATATCCAAAACTTCAAAAATTCATATAAGTTCAACCGTAACTCAGAATGAAATAATTTATATATGGAAAATGATCAGAAAAATCCAATCTATCCATCTGTACTGGTTTCATGCATGTTTAAACAATTTAACCTTGCTGTTTAGTGCAAAACATGATAAGGCACTATTTAAGATCACAAAATGAGTTTGCGGTTGAACCTTTAGTTCAAAATGACTCAAACCCATCTGGTTGTAGTTGCATTAGGCCAACACACTCATATTGCCATGTCATTAGCATGCATCATATTGTGCATTGCATTGATTGTGTTTCTTTCTTAGTTGCCGGTAATTGCCCCTCTCGATAGATGAGTTTCGACGATGTGATCGATGACACCGATGAAGAACTATACCATCTTCAGAAGTGCCAGGCAAGCAAAACCCCCTTGTTCATTCCGATAGAATCCCACTCTCTCGCTCCTGCTCTCTTTTACTACATTAGGACAACAACGATACATCTGCTATTTGCTGCGGTAGTTGAACCCCTTTATCCTCCGCATGACCTGTCATTGCCACAGTAAATAGATGAAACCCACTAGCATGAGTAGGAGTTGTTTGAGCCCTGAATGTGCCTACTCATTCATGCTTGTTTGTCATGCCTGCTATGCTTAGAGTTGTGTCAGGTCTGATTCATCAGGGATGAATTGGAACAGTGATGAACATGTCCTACTGTGTGTGGGCTAGGTGTGTGAACACGATTTGGTATGAAAAGAGACCCGAGGACCGTACGTTTCACTGGTGGCTTCTCTCGAGAAAAATAGCAAACGGTGGGAAAACAGTTACTGTTGGGCAATTGATAAAACTTCAAATAATCACGATGATATCCAGGCAATGATCATTATATAGGCATCACATCCAAGATTAGTAGACCGACTCTTGCTTGCATCTACTACTATTACTCCACACATCGACCGCTATCCAACATGCATCTAGTGTATTAAGTTCATGGAAAAACAGAGTAATGCAATAAGAACGATGACATGATGTAGACAAGATCTATTTATGTAGAAATAGACCCCATCTTGTTATCCTTAAGAGTAACAATACATACGTGTCGTTTCCCTCTCTGTCACTATGATCAAGCACCGTAAGATCGAACCCATCACAAAGCACCTCTTCCCATTCCAAGATAAATATATCAAGTTGGCCAAACAAAACCCAAATATTGAAGAACAAATACAAGGCTATAATCAATCATGCATATAAGACGTCAAATAAGACTCAAATAACTTCCACTGATAAAAACATAGATCTGATCATAAACTCAAAGTTCATCTGATCACAACAAACACATCTCAAAAAGACTTACATCATATGGATCTCCAAGAGACCACTGTATTGATAATCAAGAGACAGAGGAAGCCATCTAGCTTCTAACTACGGACCCGTAGGTCCACAAAGAACTACTCATGCATCATCGGAGAGGCACCAATGGACATGATGCACCCCTCCGTGATGGTGTCTAGATTGGATCTAGTGGTTCTGGACTCTACTGCGGCTGGAATTGATTTTCGTTGCCTCTCCTAGGGTTTCTAGAATATTGGGGTATTTATAGAGTAAAGAGGCGGTGTGGGGGGGGCAACGAGGAGGGCACAACCCACCAGGGTGCGCTTGGGCCCCCAGGCATGCCCTGGTGGGTTGTGCTCCCCTCAGGTGTGTTCCTGGACCACTGGATGTCTTCTGGCCCAAAAAAATCCACAAACAGTTTCGTTGCGTTTGGACTAGGTTTGGTATTGATTTCCTACGATGTAAAAAACATGCAGAAAACAACAACTGGCACTGGGCTCTGTGTCAATAGGTTAGTACCAAAAAATGATATAAAATTACTATAAAATTATTGTAAAACATCCAACAATGGTAATATAACAACATGGAACAATCAAAAATTATAGACACGTTGGAGACGTATCAGCATCCCCACGATTAATTTCTGCTCGTCCTCGAGTAGGTAAATGATAAAAACAGAATTTTTTATGTGGAATGTTGCCTAACATGTTCATCACGTTTCTTTTCTTTATAGCATGTACATTTGGACTTTTATATGGTTCAAAGCAACAGTCTAGTTTTGACACGAAAAATTTAATACTCAAGCATACTAACAAGCAACCATGTCTTTCAAAATATCAACACTAAAGCAAGTTATCCCTAGCCCATTATGCTCAATCATTGATCCATTCATGAAACACCCTCGAATATTAGTTACAACCAACGCTCAAATACGATCATAGTGCCCCTTAGTCATTGCTTTATAAGAGAAGATGGAGACTCAAAACTCAAAATAAAAATTGCATAAGTAAAAGAAAGGCCCTTCACAGAGGGAAGTAGAGATTTGTAGTGGTGCCAGAGCTCAAAGAAAAAATTGAGAGATACAAACATTTTGAGAGGCATACTTTTCCCACCAATGAAAACGACTTAGAGCTCCAACACTTTCCATGCTAGATACATCATAGGCGGTTCCCAAACTGAAAATAAAGTTTATTCATTTTTCCACCATTACTTTCACTTTCCATGGCTTGTCCATATCCATGGATGCCCTCCATATCAACACTTTCCAAGGAATTTATTATTTGGCAACATAAAGTAAATTCATTTTTAATTTTGGGACTGGGCATCCCTAATACCTTTGTCGTACTCTCATGCAATGAAAAGTGAATAAACACCCATCATGAGAATAATAAATCTAGCATGGAAAATATTGGCCACCCCTTACCGCCTCGCGAGTGGTAGAGCACACAAAAGAGAAATTTATTTTGAAAATTAGAGATGGCAAAGGCAAATTTGCTTAGAACAGCACGGAAATACCGCATATAGGTAGGTATAGTGGACTCATAAGGCAAAATTGGTTTAAAGGGTTTTGGATGCACAAGTAGTGATCATACTTAGTGCAAAATGAAGGCTAGCAGAAAGATTGAGAAGCGACCAACCAAGAAACAAAAAATCCCGTACCCAAGCATTAAGCATAAGTAACACTGAATAATGCACCACAAGTAGGATGCAAATTTCATTGCATAACTATAGACTTTCGTTCTTGCATAGGGAATCACAAACCTTAACACCAATATTCTTACTAAAGCACAATTACTCATCAACATGACTCACATATCACATCATCATATCTCAAAACCATTACTAAGAACCAAGTTTATTTTGTCCAATGATCTTCATGATTTTTTTTATTATATCCTCCTTGGATATTTATCACTTTGGAACTATTTTCATATGTTGCTTTTGATAAGCTCAAACAAATTTAAGTGAAGAACATGAGCATAAATGTTCTTTCTCTCAAAATAATCTAAGTGAAGCAAGAGAGAATTTCTTACAAAATTTACTAACTCCCAAATAAATCTAAGTGAAGCATGAGAGCATTTATTCAAAATTAACAAAGCACACCGTGGTCAAAAATTTATAAGTGAAGCATTAGAAGAAATACATGGCTCTAAAATTTAAGTGAAGCATAGGAGCAAGCATAACATAATTTCTGGCGCTCTCAAAAAGGTGTGTCCAACAAGGATTCAATACCTAAAACACAAAGTAGAACAAGCAAAGACTCATATCATACAAGACGCTCCAAGCAAAACTCATAATATGTGACGAATAAAATTATAGTTTCAAGTAAAATACTGATGGTTGTTAGAAGAAAGAGGGGATGCCACTCGGGGGCATACCCAAGCTTAGTTGCTTGCTACTTCTTGAAAATTATCTTGGGGTGCCTCGGGCATCCCCAATCTTAGCCTTTTGCTAATCCTTATTCCTTCATCCATCATAAGATCACCCAAAACTTGAAAACTTCAATCACACAAAACTCAACAAAACCTTCATGAGATCCGTTAGTATAAGAAAGCAAACTACTACTATAAGTACTATTGCAAAACTATTCATATTTTATTTTTGCATTATATCTACTCTATTCAAACTTTTCTATGGCAAAAACTCATCAAAGAAAACCATAGAATCATCAAAACAGGCATACAACACAAAGAAAACAAAATCTGTCAAAAACAGAACAGTCTGTAGCAATCAGACTACTTCGAATAATTCTGTACCTCCAAAAATCCTGAAAAACTAGGAAGACATGAATAATTTGTTTATTAATATTCTTCAAAAAGAATCAACTCAAAATCGCTCTTCTATTTAAAATGAAAAATAATTTCGTGAGTGCAAAAGTTTTTGTTTTTCAGCAAGATCAAATCAACTTTCACCCTAATCATCCCAAAGGCCTTGCTTGGCACTAACACTAATTTAAACCACAAACACATCTAACCAGGGGTGTAATTGGGTATTTTATTAAAAACAGCAAGAAAACCAAAAAGCAAAAAGATACAAGTTGGGTTGCCTCCTAACGAGCGCTATTGTTTTACGCCCCTTGCTAGGCATAACATGTAAGATCTATGTTTTGTCATCTTTAGTTCTAGAACCATAAGATTCCCTCATGATTGATTCATATGGTGGCCTAATTCTTGTTCTAGGGAAGTGTTCCATACCCTTCCTTATTGGAAATTGAAATTTAATATTGCCTTTTTCATATCAATCACGACACCAATAGTTCATAAAAATGGCCTACCAAGTTTAATTGGACAAGACGGATTGCAATCAATATCAAGAACAATAAAATATATGGGCACATAATTCCTATTTTCAAGAATAATAACATCATTAATTCTTCCCATATGCTTTTTAATAGTAGAGTCCACCAAGTGCAAATTTAAAGAGCATTCTTCAATATCGGTAAGACCAAGCACATCACATAAAGATTTCGGAATTGTAGAAACACTAGCACCCAAGTCACATAAAGCAAAACACCCATAATTTTTAATCTTGACTTTGATATTAGGTTCCCCCTCATCATGTAATTTTTTAGTGAAACTTCTAATTCCAATTTTTCTTCAAAAGCTTTCATCATAACATGAACAATATGTTTAGTAAAAACTTTATTTTGTTCATAAGCATGGGATGAATTTACCATGGACTGCAACAAAGAAATAAAATCAACCAAAGAGCAACTATCATAATTAAAGTCTTTGTAATCCAAAATAGTGGGCACACCACTAGTTAAAGTCTTGACCTCTTCAAACCGACTTTTATCATTTTTTTTCAACAAGATTTTCACCCTCTGAATTATAGGGATGCCTTCTAACTAAAGTTGACTATTATCTAGTCCCTTTTTCATCAATATTAATTTTACTAAACAAAGAATCAATAGAAGAAACACCAATGATTTTAAGATCTTCATCACTTTTATGAAAGTAATCACTAGAAAACACTCTTTGTAAAAATTATCTTTTAGCTCTAAGCATAGCGGTTCTTTTCTTAATTTCATTCGTAGAAACATAAAGAGCTTTAATTGATTCTTAAACTTTAGGCACAAATTTTTTCATCTTGAGAGTTTCTACATCATGAGAAATTCTATCAATACTTCTAGACATATCATCAACTTTATTCAACATTTCCTCTATCGAAGCATTGAAAACTTTTTGAGTATTGATAAATTATTTAATACTATTCCCAAGATCAGATGTGTTTCTATTATTATTATAAGAAGGATTACCATATGAATTACCATAATTATTAGAGGAATTACTAGGAAAAGGTCTAGGATTAAAATTACCTCTATAAGCATTGTTATTGAAATTGTTTCACGAGATAAAATTCACATCTATGGCATCACTATTTTTCTTAATCAAAGTAGACAAAGGCACATCATTAAAATCAATAGGAGCAGTTTTATTAGCAACCAACTTCATAAGAGCATCGACTTTTTCACTCAGAGAGTTTATTTCTTCTACTGAATTGACTTTTTTACTAGTAAGAGCTCTTTCGGTATGCCATTGTGAGTAATTTGCCATAATATTGTCTAGCAGTTTAGTAGCTTCAGCCAAAGTAATTTCCATAAAAGTACCCCCCGCGACGGAATCTAAAAGATTACGAGAAACAAAAGTCAATTCTGCATAATTGTTTTGTATGATTATCCAAAGTTTAGCGCATGACTTGGGCAATTCCTTAGCACGAATTTCATCCTTTCCCAAGATTGTGCAATATGCTCTTGTTCGAGTTGCTTGAAATTCATGATCTGGGTTCTAAGGGAAATAATTTTTGTGGATGAAAAATACTTAGTAATAAAAGCATCCTTGCATTTGTTCCAAGAAACGATACTATTGCGAGGCAAAGAAGAAAACCAAATTTTTGCGCGATCTCGAAAAGAAAACGGAAATAATTTGAACTTCACAACATCATTGTCCACATCTTTTTTCTTTTTCATATCGCATAATTCCACGAATGTGTTAAGATGGGACGCGGCATCCTCATTAGGAGTACCGGCAAATTGATCTTTCATAACAAGATTCAGCAAAGCAGTATTAATATCACAAGACTCTGCACTAGTGGTGGGAGGAGCAATCGGAATGCTAATAAAATTATTGTTGTTCGTATTTGAGAATATCACACAACTTGGTGTAATCTTGAGTCATGATGACTTCACAGGAAGATTGCACTCAAAAACAGATCTGACAAGAAAACAACGAACGAAAAAGAGGGCGAATAAAACGACAATTTTTTGTGAAGTGGGGGAGAGGAAAATGAGAGGCAAGTGGAAAATAATGTAAATTGCGAGGAGATGAGATTTGTGATCAGGAACCTGGTTGATGTTAAAGATCCTCCCCCGCAATGGCGCCAGAAATTCCTTTCGATGTCTGCTAGAACTACGTCGGTATTTCCCCAAAGAAGAAGGGATGCTGTAGTATAACCACGGTAGGTATTTCCCTCAGTGATGAGACCAAGGTTATCGAACCAGTAGGAGAACCTCCTCACACCACGTAAACAGCACCTGCACACAAATACCAAATACTCGCAACCTGACGTGTTAAAGGGGTTTGTTAGTGTCAAAACCGGCCGATCTCGGGTAGGGGGTCCTGATCTGTGCATCCAAGGCTAATGGTAATAGGAGGCAAGGGACACGATGTTTTACCTAGGTTCGGGCCCTCTCGATGGAGGTAAAACCCTACTTCCTGCTTGATTGATATTGATGATATGAGTATTACAAGAGTTGATCTACCACGAGATCGTAGAGGCTAAACCCTAGAAGCTAGCCTATGATGATTATGATTGTGTCTCTAAGGACTAAACCCTCCAGTTTATATTGACACCGGGGGGGCTAGGGTTTACACGGAGTCGGTTACCAAGAAGGAAATCTATTATCCGGATCGCCAAGCTTGACTTCCACGCACAGGAGAGTCCCATCCGGACACGGGACAAAGTCTTGAGTCTTGTATCTTCACGGTCCAACAGTCCGGCCAAAGTATATAGTCCGGCTGTCCGGATACCCCTTAATCCAGGACTCCCTCAGTAGCCCCTGAACCAGGCTTCAATGACGATGAGTCCGGCGTGCAGTTTGTCTTCGGCATTGCAAGGCGGGTTCCAACTCCGAATACTCTAAAGTACCTATCGCAACGAACAGTGTCCGGCTTCCCATCAATGTTGTACTCCTCGGCTAATGTGCTTCAATAATGGCCATCTCCATGTGTCGAGCGAATACGAGGAGCCAGGGCATTTTTGCATTTGCCACCCCATCCCTGCAAGCAAACCGTCTTTTTGAAGGGACGAGGATCCTCAGATCCAAATCTCACCTTCTTCCCTTGAGCAAGCATCCAACAGAGCGCTCCGGAAAAACCATTCCAATCATGGCTGGTCGCCGCAGCTCTTCTTCTTGTTCCCTTCGCTCTGAGCCAGGCGACTGGGAAGAGTGTTCAGTTCCTCAAAGCCATTTGATAGAGTTATAGATCCAGGGGTTTCTTCCTCCGGCGTTCATGGTTCCCGTCCGAGACGGACTAGCCACCTATAATGGCGGGGAGCAAGTGGAGAGATCTCCTAATCCCTCCCCAGGGGAGCGAATATGCCTCATCCCTCATCTGCTAAGAGGCGTCGGGTTTCCAATCCAACCAGTCCTTCGCAGGCTCCTGGAGTTCTACGGCCTCAAGTTACACAACTTCACCCCTACCTCCGTGCTGCATATAGCAGGATATGTTACCATTTGTGAACTATTCCTGGGCTGCGAGGCTCACTTTGGGTTATGGAAGAAGTTGTTCTGCCTCGCCCCTTGCAACCAGGGGGAATCCATATGTCAAGTGGGCGGAGCCGAAGTATGGCGCGTCGCCGAGACTGGATACCTTTTCGGTACTCCCAAGAAGGCACCTGAAAACTGGCCGTCGGAGTGGTTTTATGTTGATGACGTTCCCCTTCCGGATCCAGTCTGGGCGGGTCTCCCTGAGTTAAGTAACACTCCGCCAAAGGCACGCCGAAGATGACGCCTTCAGGGCCCCCAGGAGGAGGATACCAGAGAAGTACACTTCCTAATGAGCAGGATAAAGATACTTGCCAAATCAGGGCTGACAATAGTCGAGGTTATAGCAATATGCATAACGCGGGGAGTGCAGCCGCTTCAATACCGGGGGAAGCCCATGTGGCATTACAATAGGGAAGATGATGCCACCCGTTGTGGTCATAAAGGTCCGGACTCCGCCACTGCTCTGGCGAGGATATTGTCCAATTTGTATAAAGGAGAAGAAGAAGAATTCCATCATATTAAACCGCGGGATGGGTTTTCTATGTACAACCCCCCGAGCTGGGTAAGTCATCACTTTTTCCCCCGCTCCATTCATTCTGGCGTCCCTTATCACGATTATTTACCGTGATATTTCTGAGCAGGAACTGAGGAGGGCCGTAGAAGGATTCAATAGCCCTTCCCCGCAGCCAGAGGACCCCGGAAGGGCCTTCGATCCAGGACTCGAAGAAGATCCGGATATTACTGTGAAGCTTGTGAACGGGACTTTTTATCAGGCTAGCTGCGATGGCGCCTCGGTGGCTATTGTCGCCGACTATCCCAGACTGCTACCTGCATCGCGTGTAAGCGAAGCCGAAACCCTATCCTCTGAAGAGGACACCTTTGTGATACCATGCCTTATGCCTACAATATCGTATTTTTGTAGAGACGACCATCGGAACGTGGTGCCAAGCCCCTGGGGGCTCGTCGACAAAGGGTGTCCGGATCGGGCAGGATTAAGAGGAAGGCTGTTAGGGCCGAAACACCGTTACAGAGGTATGGTAAAAACCTGCTCTATGATTATTGTGTTTGAAATGTAACTGCGTTCTTTGTGTCCTGGCAGAAAGAGGAGTTGCCGGACTATATCCGGAGATCCTGCCGATCACGCCTCCACCAGCTGGATTCCAGAACCGGCTTCGAGAGAGGAGGCCAATGCGGGGCCGATGCTGAATTGTCCTCCGATAGAGGATGCGAATATGCTCTCCGCCACGAATTCCGAAGTAGAAAGTGCCATGAATCATCGGCGCCGACGGGCCGTACTTCGCAATAACATCTTTTCTGTAGAGGCATTTAATGCTTTCAATTCGGGAGATGCATACATCTGAGCTGCTCAAGGCGGGCTCGCCTGGGCGACGGACCAGTATGCCAAAGATATACGGGTAAGAAAATTTGATAAGCATGTATAGCAGTAGCCCTTGAGACTTGAAACGGTTGGAACAACTATTTTAAGGGTCAATGTATGCACAGGTCCTTGTGGATAAGAATGCCCAATTGTCTCAAGAGCTGGAGGAGTGCAAGACCCAGCTGAGGGCCGCGGTTGCCAAACTAGAGGAATCCCAGAAGGCCTCATCTGGTAACATTTGTCTCAATAGAGAAATTTTATGGAAATGTACCAGTTAGTAATTGGCTTGTTTGATAAGTCTAACAGAAAATTCTGCACACAATCCCGGGGGGAATCCGGAGATCATAAGAGAGAGCGAGTCACATCTCCAAAGGCAGCTAAAAGCTGGAAAGCGTGTTCTTACACAAGTTAGGCGGGAGAAGAACGATCTTCAAGATGCCAATGTCCGGCTGGGCATCGAATTCAGAGATGTTCGCGCTCAGCTGGCGGACTCCGTGAAGGAGAACAGAAGGCTATGTCGCGGTATTTATGGTAAGTGCCTAGACGAACTGTAGTACAGCTCGGCGAGGAAGCATATTGAAAGAGTTTATATCTGTAGGTATGTTGAGAGGCCGCCCTGAAGAGGTGATGCCCGCGTCCGTAGGTGATTTACTGCAAGACCTCTCACAGCTGCACGAGCGAGCTTGGTAGGTGATGCAGGGTATTGCCCAGGCCTTGTGGCCGTCCACCTCCCTGCCAAAAGGCATGGGGGAGCTCGTGGATATGCTCTAAGGAGCATGGCAGCACTTCCGATTGTGGAAGATGTCAGCCTGCCGACAAGGTGCAAGAGAAGCCTGGGCCATGGTGAAGACGCGCTACACCAAGCTTGACCCGAACCATATGGCCGAAGTTGGACCGGCGGGGCCAGATGGGAAGAAATTCCCGTGAGTCTAGTGTATGACCAGGTAGCGTTAGCCGCAAAGTATTCCCAACAGGATTGCAAGCTAGATAGCCTGTTGGACGGTATAGAGGAAGAATATAGTCAGTCCAAGTGACTATGTAATTTAATGTACATATGTAGTCCCTAGCCAGATTAAAATCATTTGTCATGGCGGACCTTTTCGCTTCAGCCCCCGGATCCGACAGTCCGGGGTGTATCCGAATACCCGCCAGTTAGCAGAACCGGGTATGCGTGGAAACCAGGCGTAGGGGTCATAAGTGCTTGAACAGACAAGTACCCAACTAGTTATGTTATATTACATGGATAGTAAGGAGCATCTTCCAGGGAGAATAGTTACGTTAGGGGTTCCTTTCCCTGGGTACGCATGCCTCGATGTACATGTCCGGACTGCGAACAGAGATGCAGGATACAAAACTTCTGGGGATTCACGTTGTAATAAACAAAAAAACATCTTTTGTTCACCGACCGAATATTCCCTTAAGAACGCTAGCTTTCGGCTTCACCCAGTCTGATGTACACATCCAGCTGAACCGGTAGTAACAATCGCAGAGGTGCTCCCCTTATGCCCTAGCCGAATTAACAGGAACGTAGGGCATAAACACAAGAGCCAGGCAACCCAACATGGCCACATCTTAAGTCATATCGATGCATATAATGGTGAAGAAAAGGCACATATGGAAAAAGAACGCATATGTGATAGGCAAGAAGCCATGAAAGTAATTATATTTAGCTTCCATATAGGAAGCCCCCAGGTATGGCTTACACACATAGCGCGGCCGGAGTGATTCGAGCATCTGCACTGTATTGAGTACTTTGTGTGAAGAAGGAAAAAGGGCGAGAAGGGAAAAAAGGGGAGGAACATAATTAAAAGTGAGGGGGTAAGGAGACGAACACTGAGTTCGGCGCTAGGCGTAGAATCTCCGGAGTCTGGCCGCGTTCCATGGGTTCGGCTCGAGTCTATTATCGGATGCATTATGCATGCAGTACACTCCTCCGGTGAGAACTTTATCAATAATGAAGGGACCCTCCCACTCAGGTTTGTGCTTGTCCTTCTTCTTCTCTGGTAGGCGTAGAACAACTTCGCTAATATTATAAGTTTTGGCCCGCACTTCTCTACTTTGGTACCGTCGAGCCTGCTGTTGATAGAATGTGGAACGGGCTTTTGCAACGTCGTGCTCCTCCTCCAGGGCATCTAAGCTGTCCTGCCGATCTAACTCGGCTTCCTTCTCTTCGTACATGCGCACGCGAGGTGAATCATGTATTATGTCGCAGGGTAGTATTGCTTCTGCGCAGTACACCATAAAAAGTGGTGTGTATCCGGTGGTGCGATTCGGCATGGTCCTCAGCCCCCAGAGTATGGAGTCGAGCTCCTCAACCCAGTGCGTGTCCGATTCTGTCAAGGACCGCACTAGTCTAGGTTTGATGCCGCTCATGATGAGACCGTTTGCACGTTCGACCTGGCCGTTTGTTTGGGGATGGTAGACGGAGGCGTAATCGAGCTTAATGCCTATGTTGCCGCACCAAGTTTTCACTTCATCGGCTGTGAAGTTTGAGCCATTGTCAGTGATGATGCTGTGGGGGATGCCATAATGGTGTACAACCCCGGATATGAAGTCTATCACTGGTCCAGATTCGGCCGTTTTAACTGGTTTGGCTTCTATCCATTTGGTGAACTTGTCCACCATGACCAATAAGTATTTTTTCTTATGGCTTCCCCCTTTAAGAGGTCTGACCATATCCAGCCCCCAGACCGCGAAGGGCCAAGTAATGGGGATTGTTTGGAGAGCGGTAGGGGGCATATGACTCCGATTGGCAAAGAGATGGCAACCGACACAGTGTTGGACAAGGTCCTGTGCGTCTGCTCGGGCTGTCGGCCAATAAAATCCTGTACGGAAGGCCTTGCTGACAAGTGCCCGAGCCACGGCGTGGTGCCTGCCGAGTCCAGTATGGATTTCAGCCAAGAGTTGCCGCCCTTCCTCTTCGGAGATGCATCTTTGGAGCACTCTTGTCGCACTTTTCTTATAGAGTTCTCCATCATGGACTTTGTAGGCCTTGGAATGCCTCACAATACAACATGCTTCATTTTGGTCCTCGGGGAGCTCCTGTCTATTTAAGTAGGCCAGGAAAGGCTCAGTCCACGAGGCGATTACAGCCATCATTTCGTGGGCCAAAGGTGTTATTTCGGTGGCGGAGCCTCCGATTACGTCAGATGGTTTGGAGTCTGGGGCTGTGTTCGGATCCGGTCTAGTGTTGCTGGACTCCCCTTCCCATACCACAGATGGCTTGAACAGCCTTTCTAGGAATATGTTAGGTGGGACAGGGTCGCGCTTAGCACCGATGCGGGCGAGGATATCCGCCGCTTGATTGTTTTCTTGAGCCACATGGTGGAATTTGAGCCCCTCGAACCGAGATGACATTTTAAGGATGGCATTACGGTAGGCCACCATTTTCGGATCCTTGGCATCAAAGTCTCCGCTTATTTGTGATATTGCGAGGTTTGAATCCCCGCGCACTTCCAGGCGTTGAATGCCCATAGAGACTGCCATCCGAAGACCATGCAACACAGCCTCATATTCGGGTGCGTTGTTGGAGTCTGTGTATAATATTTGGAGTATGTATTGGACCGTGTCTCCGATGGGGAAAGTCAGGACTACACCTGCCCCCAATCTGGCCAACATTTAGAGCCATCGAAGTGCATGATCCAATTAGAGTACGCGCCATACTCTTTAGGGAGTTCGGCTTCTGTCCGTTCGGTGACGAAGTCAGCCAATACCTGCGATTTAATGGCCCGCCGTGGTTTGTATGTTATGTCGAACGGGAGGAGCTCGATGGCCCATTTAGCAATCCGTCCCGTAGCGTTGCGGTTGTTTATTATGTCATTGAGTGGTACTTCGGAGGCCACTGTAATCGAACACTCCTGGAAGTAGTGTTGTAGCTTCCGGGATGCCATGAAGATCGCGTATGCTATCTTTTGATAGTGTGGGTACCGGGATTTGCATGGGGTGAGGACAGTGGACACGTAATATACCGGCTTTTGGAGCAGGAATTTGTATCCATCTGGTTCTCGTTCGACGACGAGCACTGCGCTTACAACTTGATGTGTTGCAGCTATGTACAATAGCATAGGTTCGCCAATATTTGGCGCTGTCAGGACTGGCTTACTGGCCAATGAGGTTTTTATTTCATTCAGTCTGGCCGCGGCTGCATCCGTCCACACGAAGTGTTCGGTGCGTCGAAGAAGGCGGTAAAGAGGTAGTGCCTTTTCTCCTAATTGGGAGATAAAGCGGCTTAGGGCAACCACGCATCCAGCTAGTTTCTGGATATGCTTGAGGTCTGCTGGGATAGCCAACTGCAACAGAGCTCGGATTTTTGCTGGGTTTGCTTCAATTCCTCTATTGGAAACAATGAAGCCGAGCAACTTCCTGGAGGGTACGCCGAAAACACATTTTTCCGGGTTTAGCTTGATGTCGTATGTTCGGAGGTTATCAAAAGTAAGCCTCAAGTCATCTATTAGGGTTTCGACGTGTCTTATTTTTATGACCACGTCGTCCACATATGCCTCCACTGTTTTGCCGATTTGCTTTTCCAGGCATGTTTGAATCATGCGTCGATAGGTTGCGCCGGCATTTTTAAGCCCGAAAGGCATAGTGTTGAAGCAGAAAGGACCATATGGCATTATGAAGGCCGTTGCGGCTTGGTCGGACTCTGCCATCTTTATTTGATGGTATCCAGAGTATGCGTCGAGGAAACACAGTGAGTCGTGTCCTGCGGTGGCGTCAATGATTTGGTCGATGCGAGGGAGGGGGAAGGGATCCTTGGGGTAAGCCTTGTTGAGGTCTTTGAAATTGACGCATAGGCGCCAGGATTTGTCCTTCTTCGGTACCATTACCAGATTTGCCAGCCAATCCGGATGCTTGATATCTCTGATGAATCCGGCCTCAAGTACCTTGGCTAGCTCTTCTCCCATGGCTTGCCGTTTAGGCTCTGAGAAGCGCCTAAGAGTCTGTTTGACTGGCTTGTATCCTTTCAGTATATTGAGGATGTGTTCGACCAGTCTGCATGGGATGCCCGGCATGTTCGAAGGATGCCAGGAGAAAATGTCCCAATTCTCACGTAGGAAGTCTCGTAGTGCGGCGTCCATTGTGGGGCTCAACTATGTCCCGATGGAAGCTGTCTTTGTGGGGTCCGTCGGATGGACCTGGAATTTGACTATCTCGTCTGCAGGTTTGAATGAGGTGGACTTGGGTCGTTTGTCGAGTATGACGTCGTCCCTGTCCACTGTGGTGCACAACGTTGTTAATTCTTTGGCCGCTAGGGCTTCGGATAATGCTTCCAGGGCTAGTGCTACAGTTTTATTTTCGGTGCGGAGTGCGACATCCGGATCACTAGCTAGAGTGATGATTCCATTGGGCCCGGGCATTTTGAGCTTCATGTACCCATAATGGGGTATAGCTTGAAAGCTTGTGAATGCGTCCCACCCTAAAAGGGCGTGGTATCCACTGCTGAAAGGGGCCACTTGGAATGTGATTTCCTTGGACATGTAATTCTCCAGAGTGCCGAATACCACATCGAGTGTGATTTTTCCCGCACACCGTGCCTCCCGACTAGGGATGATTCCCCTGAAGGTTGTGCCGCTTTGCTCAATGCAAATTTTATCAATTTCCATCTTGTTGAGTGTTTCTTCATAGATCAAGTTTAATCCGCTTCTGCCGTTCATGAGTACTTTAGTGGGCCGAAAGCCCTCCACGATTGGGCTAAGGACCAAATCAGCTGGTGCCTGGACTGTCTGGAATTGAGGTTCGTCACTGGCACTGAAGGTTATAGCAGTGTCGTTCCATGGATTTGTTTTTGCCACGTGGCAGATTTCAGCGATATTTCGATGAGCTCGCTTGCGCCTATTATTTGAGGCAAAAGTCTCGAAGACTGTCAGTACCGCATTCCTATCTTCGGCGGGGTGTTGCTCTTTGTGGATTACCATAAGATCTTCGCCGCTTTTTGCCACCTGCCGGAGTATCCGACATTCTCTAAGGTTGTGCGTTGCTGTCATATCCGGTGTGCTATGAATTTTACATGGCCCATTGAGCCATTCTTCCAATACGGTTCCATGCCTTGGAGTGGGCTTTGGTTTTTTGGGAATTGGATCGGGTAACTTACTAGAGTTTGCCCTTTTAGTTCGGACAAAGGATTTAGTGAGAGCCGGATTATCCCAGAAGTCTGTTTGGGTTGTCCAGGTGCTCTCCATCGCACAGTACTTCTGTACTATGGCTGCTAAGTCGACAAAGCATATTATGTCATGGCGACTTATAGCATTAAGGATCCCTTTGGTCGTGCAATTTTTGCAGAAAAATGAGATTGCGTCTTCCTCACGACAGTCCTTAACCCTATTTAGCACAAGGAGGAATCTAGCCCAGTAGCGATGTACTGTCTCTTGGGGCCCTTGTCTATTATGGGAGAGACGGTTTAAGTCTGGGTGGGTGGGCATAGCTGCATCTGGATTCTGATCCGATCTAAGCCCAGAGGCAGAGGAGCTTCCGGGCTTGACAGCTCGGGATCTGGGGTGCCGCCCGATTTTTCCGTCCCGGTACCCGATTCTAAGTCCAGGGTCTGGGTCATGTCCTCCCGCGAGCGGGTATCCAGCTCAGAGAGCTCGATAATCCAGACATAATTCGTCCTCAAAGTAGAGGGATAATCCATGTGTGGCTCTTCCACTACCGCTATCTCATGGGTGACCGGTGGGGTTTTAATATCCCTCTGGTCGGGTTTAAGCTCGATCCGATCATAGTCTATAGCGACTCCCAAAGCGGCGATGCGATCCAAGAGCTCGTTGAAGGAGGAGAGCTCCATTGGATTCATCTGTTCGGCGAGTTCCAAATTGATGTGGAGGCTGTTTTTGATGACCTAAGAGGTCATCGTCGGCGCGGAAGATGATCGGGCGGCCATGACGAAGCCGCCTAGTTGGAGAGTTTGGCCTACCACCAGCGCTCCCCCAGAGGTGATGTTGTCCTTGACAACGAGACGGGCCATCAAGCCTTGCGGCGATGACACAGAGGAACTCTCAATGAAAGCACCAATGTCGGTGTCAAAACCGGCGGATCTCGGGTAGGGGGTCCCGATCTGTGCGTCTAAGGCTAATGGTAACAGGAGGCAAGGGACACGATGTTTTACCCAGGTTCGGCCCTCTCGATGGAGGTAAAACCCTACTTACTGCTTGATTGATATTGATGATATGAGTATTACAAGAGTTGATCTACCACATGATCGTAGAGGCTAAACCCGAAGCTAGCCTATGATGATTATGATTGTGTCTCTAAGGACTAAACCCTCCGGTTTATATAGACACCGGAGGGGGCTAGGGTTTACACGGAGTCGGTTACAAAGAAGGAAATCTATTATCCGGATCGCCAAGCTTGACTTCCACGCAAAGGAGAGTCCCATCCGGACACGGGACGAAGTCTTGAGTCTTGTATCTACACGGTCCAATAGTCCGGCCAAAGTATATAGTCCGGCTATCCGGATACCCCTTAATCTAGGACTCCCTCAGGGTTGTCAATCCCTTTCGGGTACGGCGCCTCAAGATAGGCAAATAACATGAGGTAAATGTGGTAGATAGGATAAATAGATCGCGGAACAAATAAATTGCAGCAAGGTATTTTTGTATTTTTGATTTAATATATCTGAAAATAAAAGCAAAAGAAAATAGATCAGAAAAGCGAATATGATGAAAAGAGACCTGGGGCCCGTAGGTTTCACTAGTGGCTTCTCTCGAGAAAAATAGCAAATGGTGTGAAAACAACTACAGTTGGGCAATTGATAGAACTTCACATAATCATAATGATATCCAGGCAATAATCATTATATAGCCATCACGTCCAAGATTAGTAGACTGACTCTTGCCTGCATCTACTACTATTACTCGACACATCGACCGCTATACAAGATGCATCTAGTGTATTAAGTTCATGGTAAAATGGAGTAATGCAATAAGAACAATGACATGATGTAGAGAAGATCTAATTATGTAGAAATAGACCCCATGTTGTTATCATTAATAGCAAATATACATACGTGTCGGTTCCCTTTCTATCACTGGGATCAAGCACCATAAGATCGAACCCATCACAAAGCACCTCTTCCCATTGAAAGATAAATAGATCAAGTTGGCCAAACAAAATCCAAATATCGGAGAAGAAATACGAGGCTATAATCAATCATGCATATAAGAGGTCAAAGGAGACTCAAATAACTTTCATGGATAAAAACATAGATCTGATCATAAACTCAAAGTTCATCGGATCCCAACAAACACACTGCAAAAAGACTTGCATCATATGGATCTCCAAGAGACCATTGTATTGAGAATCAAACGAGAGCGAGCAAGCCATCTAGATACTAACTATGGACCTGTAGGTCTACAATGAACTACTCACGCATCATAAGAGAGGCACCAACTGACATGATGCACCCCTCCGTGATGGTGTCTAGATTGGATCTGGTGGTTTTGGACTCTGCGGCGACTGGAATTGATCTTCGTCGACTCCCCTTGGGTTTCTGGAATATTGGGGTACTTATAGAGCAAAGAGGCAGTGCGGGGTGCCAATGAGGAGGGCATAACCCACTGGGGTGTGCCTGGGCCCCCAGGCGCACCCTGGTGGGTTGTGCTCCTCTGGAATCTCCCCTCATGTGCATTCCTGGCCCATTGGATGTCTTCTGGCCAAAAAAATCCACAAAAAGTTTCGCTGCGTTTGGACACCCTTTGGTATTGATTTCCTGCGATGTAAGAACATGCAGAAAATAGCAACTAGCACTGGGCACTATGTCAATAGGTTAGTACCAAAAAATGATATAAAATGACTACAAAATGATTGTAAAACATCCAAGAATGATAATATAACAGCATGTGTAGGATCGGAAGTATGTCTAGAGGGGGGGTGATTAGACTACTTGACAACTTAAAAGTTTAGCCTTTGATTAGGACAAGTTTTTAGCAAGTTCACAATGATGAGCAAGTCAAGTATCACCCTACACATGCAATTCTAGAGTAGTGGCAGCGGAAAGTAAATTGCACATGTAGTAAATAAGAGGTGGAGAAGAGCAAACGCAATTTGGAGACACGGAGATTTTTCTCGTGGTTCCGATAGGTGGTGCTATCGTCAATCCACGTTGATGGAGACTTCAACCCACGGAGGGTAACGCTGCGAGAGTCCACGGAGGGCTCCACCCACGAAGGGTCCACGAAGAAGCAACCTTGTCTATGCCATCATGGCCTCGCCCACGGAGGACTAGCCTTACTCGGGTAGATCTTCACGAAGTAGGCGATCTCCTTGCCCTTACAAACTTCTTGGTTCAACTCCACATCTTGACGGAGGCTCCCAAGCGACACCTAACTAATCTAGGAGGCACCACCTCCAAAAGGTAATAGATGGTGTTGGTGATGATGAACTCCTTGCTCTTGTGCTTCAAATGATAATCTCCCCAACACTCAACTCTCCTCACCGATTTGGCTGTGGTGGAGGAAGGGATTGAGTGGAAAGCAACTTGGGAAGGCTAGAAATCAAGTTTCATATGGTGGGAGTGGAGCAACTTGATCTCAACACAAGGGTAGGTAGTTTTCTTCTCGTAAATGTAAGGTAGGAGTGGTAGTTCTTTCGATGGCTCTCTCCACGAATGAAGAGGAGGTGGAGGGTATTTATAGCCTTCACACAAAATCCAACTGTTACACACATTTGACCAATCTCGGTCGGACCGAAGTTGACAACTCGGTGAGACCGAAAGTTCAAATCTTGTGAACGTTGGGATTTTCGTGGGACCGAAAATACAATCTCGGTTAGTCCGATTCTTCCAAAGTCTAGGGTTTGCCAATCTCGGTGGGACCGACTTTCTCATCTCGGTGACACCGATTTGAGTACGTAGGTTCTGAAGGTTGGCAACACCTATTTCGAATGACCGAGTTTGGAATCGGAAAATCCAAATTTTAGGGTTTGGGTATATGGTGAGGTGGTTCATCTCGGTGTGGTGAGTTTATGGAATCGGTGGGACCGAGATTACTTATGGGTTTATGTTGGAATGAAAGATTGCCGATAGTTTGAGAGATAAATCATTAAGCACTTTGAGCAACCAGATCATCATCATAACCTCATCCCTTTTAATAGTATTGGCTTTCCTATGGACTCAATGTGATCTTGGATCACTAAACCAAAAATGGAGTCTTGAGCTTTTGCCAATGTTTTCCTTAGCATTTTGAGGGTCCACATCATCACCATTGCCATACCCATATCAATGAACTTTCTCAAACATTCTCAAGGAATAATTAGTTCAATGATATATATGTTGTTATTAACTACCAAAACCACCCGGGGATTAGTTGCACTTTCAATCTCCCCCTTTTTGGTAATTGATGACAACATATAGATCAAAGCTTCGACAAAAGATATAATCAATGAATAACATCGTCGCTTTGAGAAGTATGTGATAAGCAAGAGCTCCCCCTAAATTTGTGCATTATTTAAGATTTGCGTTTGAATGCAAATGCACAATCGATTAGGATCATGGGTCACTCTTCCATGTCACATACATCTTGGTGGAGCGCACAAAATGATAAGAATGAATAACATGCACCCAATCACCAAGACATGAGTAAATGATCATACAAGATATAGATAGAATATGATAAGCATTAAGCACTCATTAAGCATAGTATGATCAAGCACTCATCAAGAATAGAGCAAATGTAGTATCAAACACACGAAATGTCTCGAAGAACTCAAAAGTATCTCAAGGAAAACCGCAAACGAAAGAGCAAAAACGAGCACTCTCTCTCGAAGTCCTATGATCTATACAATTTCTCCCCTTTGGCAACAAGTTACCAAAAGTTCAAAAGTATAGAGCTAATCGTCACTAGGGACTCTGCTGGCGGCTCTGTCTGCCGATGGAGTGGAGATAGCTGCATCTGCAAAAGCTTCGCTGAAGTCTATGGAGCCGGAGGAGTAGACACCGAGCTGGTCTTTGAACCGATGGAGCTGTAGGAGGTGCTTGATCTTGTAGCCCCGGGTCTGCCATTGAATAGCAATGATCTGGGCTTTGTGGGCACTGCAGCAGCTGCTCATAGTCATCCTGGACTAGATCACCTTCCATCTCCTTCATGAGCTCTGCCTTCTCCTCTTCGCTTCCTCAATGTCGCCTCAAGCTTGTTGACGGTGACTGCACTTCATCCACTTGACGCCCGAGCATGGAACTTATCTTCAACTATCCTCTCAAGACTCTCCCGAGATCGCACTATGCTGGCCAAAGCGTAGTTCAATTCTCTCGAGTGGCTTCAAGAAGTTGTTCTCCAACGCTCTTGGGCTTTGCCGCTTCTTCCTTCTCAGCTTTAGCTTGTTTGGCAGCTTCGGCCTTAGCATGTCCTTCCACGATGTGGAAGCATCCTCACCATCACAACTTCGTTATCTTCATGTTCAGGCTGCAGTGGCAAGTGGGGTCTATCCAACAGTAGGTGTCCGTGCCAAACTTGGCATTGATGAGCATCTGAATGTGCGGAGCAAACCCACATGACCTCTTACGTCTGCTCATTGTCCTCTTGATAGTCTCTACTATCGTGTCCATCACCTTAAAAGGTGTCTTCGATCCGAATGTGCAGCATGTTGATAGAATAGCCTCTTATCATGCGGTGGTCTCGACTTGGGCATCAAAGTATGCCTCGAGAATGGTGTTAGTGGTTGGGAGACCCGCTCAAGATGGTAAACCGATCCAAGCTTCCATATCTCAACATCCTTGCGGTACCTCATTGTACATGTTCTTCATAGACTCGTGATTCTTCTTTGGAATGCCATAGACATCAACATCATCGTCCCTTGATATCGGTGCATTCAGAACGCTCTCCATTCTTCAACAGTTGAATGGAATCTCGCCCTTCATCATCCACACAATTCGCCATCCGGATAGAAATGTGTGTGGCATAGAACCGCATGATCATCTCATCATTCCAAGCGATCGACTTCGACCAACAAACTCAGCAACTCCACATGCGGTGAAGCTCTCATGCACATGTGGGAAATAGTCTCTGTGCTTTCACTCGTCGATGTATTCCCGACCTACATACCGTGTCAAGAATAATTGGCTTCTTGTCCATAAGAACTGCCTCATAGAAATCTTGTTGCTCTCGGTGTGGAACCTTGAGTCAACAAATGTCCTTCTCCGGTGACATATGGATCAACTTGCCTCCATAGCCTGAGACCTTCGTCCTTCCTTTCTTTCATATTTTCAGCTCGAGGATGAGCATCATTATGAGCTGGCAGTTTTTGTCTGAGCTTTAGCAACACATGTGCCTCTTCATCGATTCAGGTGGCACATTGTCCTTCTTCTTTTCTCAAGCGGTATATTTCTCACAGCTTTTCTTTGGCTTGGCAGCAGGTTTGGCTTGGGCTGCCTTTTTGGAGCTGATGGCTTAGATTTTGTGGCTGCTCCTGCCTCGATGGCATCTCCCATCAACTTTTGCTTCGAGGAGGCTGAGGTGCTTCCTCATCAGAATCATCATCAGCTTCTTCATGAACTAGCCTCTTCCTCTTGGAAGTTTTCTTGATCTTGCTGGAGGGTTCTTCTTCCATGCTCAGCTTCTTTGCAACTGTGGACTTCTTCACCTTGCTGGTGCCTTTCTTTGACTATTGCCCCTGATAGCCCTTGGCAACCACTTGCCTTTTTGGCTTGGAAGTAATCTCCTCATCTGCAACAAAGTCAGAATCCTCCTCGTCAGAATTCTTCTTCTTCCGCCCCGGTGGCAGCCGCAGCAAACCACTTGGAGTGCTTCTCTCCATCATCTGAAAACTGCTTGCTTCAGACTTGTCACCGCCTCGAATCTCAACCGGTGATTCGGACCTGTTCGGCTGTCACTTGCATCGATATGACCGACAACCCGTGAATGGAATAGGTATAGGCAGAATAGAAGAGTTATCACAAACTGAGAGGATTTGGCAAAATAAATGAGTTCAAACTTCAGTTTTAGGTTTTCACAGAATGCATTTCGTCGACCGAGTCTAGAAATTCGGTGAATCCGAAGTGTCTAAACAGACCATTCACCCCACTTTCGGTTGGACCGAAATGGGTTTCGGTCTAGCCGAGAGCACTAGGGTTTCACTGAATCCTCACTTCGGTCTTACCGATTTGCACAACTCGGTTTAACCGAAAAGTGCGAAAGCAATGGCCAGAGGCCAAATCGGTCAGTCCGAGAATGTAGAATCGGTCACACCGAGATGTGTTCGGCGGAAACCTAACCCTAAAATTTTCACTCGAATTCTGTTCTAAGATCTAATCTGCTGGATAGGAAGAATTCAAACATGGCAAGAAACTAGGCAAAACCTATCGTGCATTGAATCGAGGTTGAAGACGAGAGGATGAAACTCACCCAAGTTGGTGAAGTTTCACTCACGGCGGCAACGGCGCGATGAGATTGTCCGCTGACGGCGATGGAGACCATGGCGAGGGCGCCTGAAGCGACGACGGAGACGATCCGAAGACCACGGCGACGGCAAATAAGGGTTTGAGGGCGAGGCGTTTGAAGAAGTAATCAACGCGCTGTCCTCGGGTATATATACCTTCGGTCGTCGGTGGGACCGAGATGGAAAACTTCGGTGGGACCGAGATGGTTAATCGCAGCGATTACACACATCGGTCACGCCGAATTTATAACTCGGTTTCACCGAGGTGAAAACCTAGATCAATCCAAGTGATTTCGGTCCGTCCGATTTGAGTATATTGGTTTGACCGAAAGTACTTAGAAGGTTTTGGAATTTAGGCTTTTGACGGATCGGTGGCTCCGAAAGTGCTCCTCACTCGGTCTGTCCAAAAAGTCTTGTTCAAAGTTTGTGATATAAACATGAATAGAGTTTGAGACAAGAAAGCATAGATAGCTAGGGGAGGACCTTAGGCATTCTTGTCCATCCATTTGGTCAAAAAGAAAAATCCAAAAGACCAAAGCCACAAATGGATGTCCTCGAATGGATTAAATCATGCATCCAACATGCTCACACAATAAGATAGCAAACAAAATATGTGTCAAACATGCACAAACAAAACACTAGCTACTAGCACACAATTTGGCGATGACTAGGTCATCTATATATGAGTATATTGACTTAGGAGTCAAATGAGAACATTTGATCATAGGTCATACTCATCGTTTAAGCACAAGTGGGGTTACCACTTTTCCATAAAGCATTAATGTGTTCACATCATTAGAAGATGCTTTAGCTCAATTCTTTAGAGCAAAGCTCCCCTTGATGTGAGAACCCTTTTAAAGGGTCAAACTAACCTTGGGTTGTCGTTGAAGACTTCATGTAGATGTTGAAGATGTGGATGCTCAATGTTGATGAAGATCATCAAGAGTTGGGAGCAATCCTTTGGATTCGGGCACTTTCAATACCTACATGGGTTAGTCCCACAAGGAACAAACAAGGATATCCATGGACATAGATTGAAGTACACAATAGATGATGTCCATGAAAGCAATGATTACCTTGTCCCTTGACTTACCAACAAGAGGGTTTGTGACTCCATGAACTAGTGCAAGATGTGGAGGTTGATTGCACAAGTTCTTTGCCAAAATGAATGTGAGTGAAGTATGTTGGCGGAGTCACCCTCAAGAACTCTCTAGTTCTTCTTCTTCGGGATCCACATCATCTTGATGGGAATCCTTGGGGTAGTAGTTGAGCTTGTCGAAGTAGAACTTGAAGTTGCCTTGGGAACCCACTTGACCATGACCTTGGGTGCTTCAATGAATGCATCAATCTCCTCTTGAAGCTTGTCCTTGCCTTTTAGCTTGTGGTCTTGTGGTGGAAGGTCATCTTGAGCTTGTTCCTCATTGGAAGAAGTAGGATCATACTTCTTCTTTTGAGAAACAAACTTTGGAGTGGGATATTGACCTTCTTCCCATTCAACACCCTCGGCGTTGAACTTTCGCTCAAAACCAATTCCTTGATTCTTCCGTGTCTTCCTTGCTTGTGAACAATTTCTCAAAGCTCTTGCTTCCGCAAGACTCTTGTAGACACCTTTCTATAATCCCTTTCAATAGACTATTTTCTTGCTCAAGTGAAACTTGGCTTGAAACATTGTTAGTGGAATCAAGAGAATTACTAGAAGTAACAACATTTGATTTAGCATGATTATTGTTACTACTAGATGAAGAATTTTTCTTATGCTTATCATGCTTAGTTTTAATAGGTGGCAAGAAATTAGACAAGAGAAGTCATTTGGCAAGATATGAAGAACTCTTCTTTGAAGATCGCCATTGATAGCTTTTAGAAACTCATGTTCTTGCTCTAGATTGAGCTTCTCGAGCGTAGCTTCTCATGAGATCTTAGGAGCTCTCTATGATCTTCTTGAGTTGTTTCATGAGCTAACTTAAGAGTGTTTAGTTCTTTAGTTAGACGCTCAATCTCCTTCATAGCATTGTCATTCGACTCTTCTCGACTATAAAGACTATTAGCATGTTCATCATTACTAAGCTCACTAGATTTATCATGTAAAAGCTCATCTTCCCAAGCAAGTCATCCTCATCACTATCAAAGTCAATAAACTCGTGGTGTGATACCTTGGGGCCTTTTGCCATGAAGCATCTTCCAATTCCCTCATTTGGTGAATCAAATATGTCATAGGAGTTGGAGTTGGAGGACACGAGAGCAAGACCGCAACACCTTCATCTTGACTATATTCGAGTTGGAGTGATAGCTTGTTTCGAGTGATTGTCTGAGTCGGAGCCGAAACCCATTCACCAACATGAGCTTGATGTTTTCTTCTTGTGTAGCTCCTTGATGACTTGTCTTTCCTTTCCGAATCCTTGCTTCTCCGAGAGGATCTTCGCTCATAACGATCATCTCTACTCCTTCTCTCTTTTCGAGGTGACTCTTCTCTTGAGCTTCTTCTTCTTGGAGATTCTTCTCTTCTCTTGTGGGGAGTCGAACACTCATTTGAGTAGTGTCCGGTCTTCCACAATTGTAGCAGCTCGATCACGACTAGAAGATCTCTTATCATCATATGATCTAGACTTTGAGCTTCTTTCCTTGCTTCTACTCTTGTAGAATTTGTTGAAGTTCTTCACCATTAGGCTTATCTCTTCATTGGAAACTAGCTTGTCACTTGAGGATGTGGGAGCTTCAACGTAGCTTTGTAAGCACCACTTGACTTGTTGTGAAGCTCTTCCTTATCTTTAAGTGTCATCTCATGAGCAACAATTCTTCCAATGACTTCAGTAGGCTTGAGATCTTTGTAGTTTGGCATCATTTGGATCAAAGTGCACATGGTGTCATACTTTCCATCCAAAGCTCTGAGGATCTTCTTGATGATGAATCGGTCGGTCATTTCTTCGCTTCCTAAGCCTGCCATCTCATTGGTGATGAGAGCAAGCCTAGAGTACATTTTAGCGACTCCTTCACCTTCCTTCATCTTGAACTTGTCAAGCTGACCTTGAAGAACATCTAGCTTTGATTCCTTCACGGACTCAAGACCTTCGTGCATTTCACCAAAGTATCCCAAATCTCTTTTGCATTCTCAAGACGGCTGATCTTGTTGAACTCCTCGACACAAAGCATTGAAGAGAATGTCACAAGCTTGAGCATTGTTCAGAACATCCGCAACTCATCGCCAGAGCTTCACGATCCGAACTTTTCCTTCCTCAAGAACTCACCTTGCAAGCCAACACAAATAATGCCCCATGCGGCGGTTATGTCCAAGAATATGCATTTTCATTTTGTGCTTCCAACTAGCAAAGTTCAACCATCAAAGTAAGGACCTCTACTGAAAATTACCCTCACTAGACGCCATACTCTCCTAGGTTGTGAAACCAAGCTTATGGAATCCAATGCAATGAAAACCAATCCAATGGAGACCAAAGCTCTGATACCACTTGTAGGATCGGAAGTATGTCTAGAGGGGGGGTGATTAGACTACTTGACAACTTAAAAGTTTAGCCTTTGATTAGGACAAGTTTTAGCAAGTTCACAATGATGAGCAAGTCAAGTATCACCCTACACATGCAATTCTAGAGTAGTGGCAGCGGAAAGTAAATTGCACATGTAGTAAATAAGAGGTGGAGAAGAGCAAACGCAATTTGGAGACACGGAGATTTTTCTCGTGGTTCCGATAGGTGGTGCTATCGTCAATCCACGTTGATGGAGACTTCAACCCACGGAGGGTAACGGATGCGAGAGTCCACGGAGGGCTCCACCCACGAAGGGTCCACGAAGAAGCAACCTTGTCTATGCCATCATGGCCTACGTCCACGGAGGACTAGCCTTACTTGGGGTAGATCTTCACGAAGTAGGCGATCTCCTTGCCCTTACAAACTTCTTGGTTCAACTGCACATCTTGACGGAGGCTCCCAAGCGACACCTAACCAATCTAGGAGGCACCACCCTCCAAAAGGTAATAGATGGTGTTGGTGATGATGAACTCCTTGCTCTTGTGCTTCAAATGATAATCTCCCCAACACTCAACTCTCCTCACTGATTTGGCTGTGGTGGAGGAAGGGATTGAGTGGAAAGCAACTTGGGAAGGCTAGAAATCAAGTTTCATATGGTGGGAGTGGAGCAACTTGATCTCAACACAAGGGTAGGTAGTTTTCTTCTCGAAATGTAAGGTAGGAGTGGTAGTTCTTTCGATGGCTCTCTCCACGAATGAAGAGGAGGTGGAGGGTATTTATAACCTTCACACAAAATCCAACCGTTACACACATTTGACCAATCTCGGTCGACCGAAGTTGACAACTCGGTGAGACCGAAAGTTCAAATCTTAGAACGTTGGGATTTTCGTGGGACCGAAAATACAATCTCGGTTAGTCCGATTCTTCCAAAGTCTAGGGTTTGCCAATCTCGGTGGGACCGACTTTCTCATCTCGGTGACACCGATTTGAGTACGTATGTTCTGTAAGGTTGGCAACACCTATTTCGAATGACCGAGTTTGGAATCGGAAAATCCGAAATTTTAGGGTTTGGGTATATGGCTGAGGTGGTTCATCTCGGTGTGGAAGTTTATGGAATCGGTGGGACCGAGATTACTTATGGGTTTATGTTGGAATGAAAGATTGCGATAGTTTGAGAGATAAATCATTAAGCACTTTGAGCAACCAGATCATCATCATAACCTCATCCCCTTTAATAGTATTGGCTTTCCTATGGACTCAATGTGATCTTGGATCACTAAACCAAAAATGGAGTCTTGAGCTTTTGCCAATGTTTTCCTTAGCATTTTGAGGGGTCCACATCATCAGTCATTGCCATACCCATATCACTGAACTTTCTGAAACATTCTCAAGGAATAATTAGTTCAATGATATATATGTTGTTATTAACTACCAAAACCACCCGGGGATTAGTTGCACTTTCAGCATGGAACAATCCAAAATTATAGATACGTTGAAGACGTATCAATAACGTCCCGAGTGTAGATTTGATCTTTGATATAGCCCCCTTCCGCAGCGGCTATCATGTTGTCCTCGGCCAAACAACGTTCCCCACTATGCCTACCTCAAATTGAAATGCCTGGACCAAAGGGCGTCATCATAGTCAATGGCAACACAGAGCGCTCTCTTCGGACGGAGGAACACACCGCGGCCTTGGCGGCCGAATACGAAGGGACGAAGTCTCTATTCTCCACCAAGGTGTGTGACGCGAGCAAGCGAGCACGAGCCCTCTCTCCGGCCAAGGGGCTTTCCTGCGTTCGACGTGCATAGGAATATGCCCCCATGGCCTGCCCACCACAGGAGCATACTACGTGCCTCAGTATCATAACTTCACACTCAAAATTCCATGGGGAGCTATGGGGCTTAATCACCAAGAGTCCATTTCAACCATACGATGGCACAATGCATCTTCAGACGACAAGCAGGTATCACCAAAGACCTTTGCGGCATCAAGGCTTACCAACGCAGCGATCTCTCGAACGCTCCTTTTCAAGGACCCACTTCTAGACAACCACCCCATGATGTTGATCCTTCCAACAGAAGCAAAGGCGCAGACGTGTAGTAGGGCACTGTTCGGGAATTAACCCACACATCAAGGCCCTATGTAAACCTTGCATCTGTAAATTTTTCTTATTTTTGAAGAATGTATCCTTTCCGATGTCTTTTTCGGCATTTCAAATTGTACGACTAAAACGTCATGAGCTTATGGGAAATAATGCAAGCCTTTTTAGGTCTTCATACAATTATTCATACTATGCTTTTCTCCCTGCTCTTCGATCTTGTCTCGAACCAGTATGGTGCTTACCCACCCTCACATGCAAACCAGCTTATAGACCGGGAGCTCGGCCGTAAGGCTCGCCCCGCATGCTAAGTCCGGCACCCTATTTATGAACATGTTCGGTGTTTTGGATATCGCATTATATGTTCGGTTCTGAATTATGTCGTGGGTCAACAGTTGGGTCGCCCCACTCCTGTGCTTACCTTCTTCGGTTCTGCATGTTCGGCCAACAAGGTAAAGGGAGAACCACTGCGATTCTACTTCCGCCTTGTCGGTGTCGAAAAGGGTGGGTACTTCTGTACCCCTTACTTGTGCACATACGGTCTTAGCAATGCCTACAGCAGGGCTTGGCAAAGCAGAGGAGGATGGCAGGAGGCAAGAAAGGTACAAAGAATATCAAAACAGACGATCAGAGTGACAAGCAGCCGAAGGTTGGCAGGGCCACGCCCGGCGACAAGCCTTGCCGAGGCGGCCTGTGAGGCCCCCGCCAAGCTCCTTGTCGGGGCAACTTGCGAAGAGACCAACAGATCCACCACTCTTGGGGTTGAGAGCTCTGACACCATCGACAACGCTAAGACTTGCCGGGGGCGATCCCTGGGCCGCAGCCAGGCCCGCGCCCGGCAAGGTTTCTCCACCTCACCACCACTCCAGTACGATGATAGGCATTCCAACCAAGTAGGCGCCTGCATGGCAGGATGCAGATCTTCATGGAAGCTTACCATTGCGCCAACGCAACAGCTGGTTGGCCAGCATGGCGCTGCATGCGTCGTCGACCCGGACACGTGGCACGGCGAGGAGGAGCGGTGATGGATGGGATGGCCTCTATTGTCGTCCCCAATAAAGTTAGAGGACACGTAGGCAACACATTAAATGCGCTTGTCCTACGTTGATCGAGCGATAAGCTCATACAACTGTAGCTTGCCACCTCCTATGTGCCACTATGGCAACTGCTTTGTGTATAAAAGGAGGCCCAAGGCGCACAGAGAGGGGATTCGGACTTATGAACAAGGCATGCACCGTAGCTAGTTCAAGAGCTCAGGAACACACATATAAACCAGACAAGCAGGACTAGGGTATTACACATCTTCGCGGCCCGAACCTGTATAAAAATCCCCTGTGCCCTAACGGCTCGACTTGCTCTTCGCGCAACTAACCCCCCGCCAAACATAGAAGGGATCCTTAGGAACCCATAGGTGATCGGTTTCCCCAACATATTTGGCGCGCCAGGTAGGGGAAGTTAGTTGTGAGAATCTGGCCTGTTAGCTAGTGCAGTAGTTCCTTCGTCGCCATGGCACCGAAGAAGAAGACGACCGCGGCAATCAGCCCGTCAAGGGCCGCTCCGCCCGTACCCGCACGAACGGGCGACGGGGCGGGCACCAGTGGTGGGGGAGATCGAGATTGTCCAGACCATCCGAATACAAGAAGACAGGCAGCCGCGTCCTCCATAGCGGCGATGGTGGTCGGCGCGCCACCATGCCCAAGGATTGAGTTGTGCTACCTGCGGATGGTGCGGGGACCTCCAAGGGCAGAAGGTCTATCTCACCAACGCGCGCACCGCAATCCTCTTAGCTTGTGTGTGACGAACCGCGCCGCGATATTGAGGACCCCGGGCGTCGCCACGGCAAGAGCCCTCAGCGTCACTCTCAAGACACGTAGGGCTGACATGCACGCCACGATGCTGGCGAAAAGAGCGCGCGGCCACGGAATCATGATGGGACTCCTTCTAACATTGTTAGAAATCCGAGTTCCTCCCTGTCGGTGTCAAAACCGGCGGATCTCGGGTAGGGGGTCCCGAACTGTGCGTCTAGGCGGATGGTAACAAGAGACGAGGGACACAATGTTTTTACCCAGGTTCGGGCCCTCTCGATGGAGGTAAAACCCACGCCCCGCTTGATTAATATTGATGATATGGGTAGTACAAGAGTAGATCTACCACGAGATCAAGGAGGCTAAACCCTAGAAGCTAGCCTATGGTATGATTGTTGAGATGTAATGTTCGTCCTATGGACTAAGGCCCTCCGGTTTATATAGACAACGGAGAGGCTAGGGTTACACAGAGTCGGTTACAATGGTAGGAGATCTACATATCCGTATTGCCAAGCTTGCCTTCCACGCTAAGGAAAGTACCTTCCGGACACGAGCCGGAGTCTTCAATCTTCTATCTTCGTAGTCTGGGAGTCCGGCGGATATTGATAGTCCGGCTATCCGGACACCCCCTAGTCCAGGACTCCCTCAGTAGCCCCCGAACCAGGCTTCAATGACGATAAGTCCAGCGTGCTTGTAGTCTTCGGCGTTGCAAGGCGGGTTCTCCTTTCAAATTCCATGTACCAGCCGAATAGTGCTCGGCTTCATCTTGAATACTGTGTTCCTCGGCTTCCACGCCAAATAATGGCCCTCTTCCACGCGTCGCACGAATGCGAAAAGCCAGGGTGTCTTTTACATTTCACCCCCTAATTGTGCGGGTCGTCTGCCTATAAAAGGGGCAGGGATCCAGATCCAAACCGCACCGTCTTCCTCCCGCGTATACTCCATCGAAGCGCCACTAACCCTGAAATCCATTCCACCATGGATCGTCAACGCGGCTCTTCCTCACGCGCTCCTAGCCCATCGCCAGGGGATTGGAGGAGGTGCTCTATTTCACACAATGAGCTAGTAAAGCTCCAAACGGAGGGATTTCTTCCTCCGGCCTTCATGGTTCCAGTCCGAGCCAGACTGGTTACTTATCGAGGTGGGAGGCAGGCGGAGGACACCCCAAGCCCCAACAAGGGGGAGCGGGTGTGTTTCGTCCCCTATCTGATAAGGGGGCTCGGATTTCCAATTTATCCATTCCTCCGCGGGCTCCTGAAGTTCTATGGACTCCAGCTCCACCACCTCACGCCCGCCTCTGTGCTGCATATCGCGGGCTACGTAGCTCTTTATGAGCTATTCTCGGCATCGAGCCCCATTTCACATTGTGCAAGAGGCTGTTCGCCTCGCACTTCCATTCTCACCAGGGTCCATATATCAAGTGGGCGGTGCCGAGATATGGCGATCGCCGGACCGTTACTTATCCGCACCCCAAGAGGGCGTCCAAGACCGCCCTCGGGTGGTTTTATATAGTAGACGCTCCGCCGCTCGACCCAGTCCGGATTGGCTTCCCGGAGTTTGATGCTGCTCCTTGAAGAAACGCCTCGGTGGCGCCCATGAGCCCCGCTTGGAGGAAGACAAGAGCGCCCATTACTTGATGGGCCGGATAAGATTAATGGCTCATTCCGCTTGAACATGATTGGAGTCATGGCGACGTGCATCAAGCGGGGTGCAGCCGTTGTAATCTGAGGCCACCCCATGTGGGATTTCAATGGGAGGACGATGCCACCGCACGGCCAGAAGGGCGGAATCGACCGAGGATCTGGTGAAGATCCTGTCCGGTCTGTACAAGGGGGAGAAGGAGGACTTCCTTCGTCCGAACCCTCTGGAGGGGTTTTCCATGATCAACCCCAGAGGATGGGTAAGCGAACACCTCAAAGGGCTTTTACCCGTATCTTCGAAGTTTAAGCTTCTTACATTACGTCTTCGACGCAGAGTCTACGCCGGACTGTGGAGGACATGGTGAGTCCTGCTCCACAACCCGAGGATCCGGAAGGGTCCCTGGGTCCGGCCTCCGAAGAGGATCCGGACATCGAGGTGGAGCTGATCGACGGGGTGTATCACCAGCTCAGCATTGACAATGCTTTGGTCGCCATTACGGCGGACTACCCCGGGCTAAGTTCGGCATCCCATGTGACCACGACCGAAGTCCAGACACCGTTATCTTATCCTTGCCTATTTCTGACCTTCGCGAACGATGGTATTTTGCAGGAAGCGCCATTACGGCGAGGAGCCGAGCTGCGGCGGCCGACCTCTGAGAGGTCGATCCGAACTAGCAGGAGGAAAAGGAGCGCCGTCGGGGCGTAAACGTCGCCGCAGAGGTATAGCTCGTGTTTTGATCTTTTTGAGCAATGTTCCGAGGAAACTTCTAAGTGCTCATGATCTTTATAGGAGAAAAAGCGCTCGCCGGACTGCGAGCGCAGGAATTGCCGACCCAACCAACACCAGCCAGGCTCCAGCGCCCGGACTGGAGGGGGAGGCAAGCGCAAGACGTGAACCGGATCCTGCTCCAACGGAGGATACCGACAGACTGTCCGCCACCAAGTCGGAGGTGGAGAGCGCTATGAATCATAGACGCCGCCGGACAGTTTTTCAAGAAGCGTGCTTTTCCCCTGAGGCATTGGATGCCTTTAACGCAGGGGACGCGCATCTCCGTGCTGCTCAAAATGGTTTTACCAGAGCCACAGGCAGTATGTTAAAGACATACGGGTAAGGAAATTTTAATGGTTGTATACACCAGTAGCCCCCGAGACTTAAATTAGTTATGCTAACTGATTTAAGGATCATTTGAAATTTCAGGCCCTTAACGAGAAGAATGCCCGGCTGTCTCGGGAGCTGCAAGATTGCAAGGCCCAACTTGAGGTCAAGACTTGTTGCCGCAGGAGGAGACGGAAAGACCCTCCTAGTAACACATTTGTATAAATTAATATAAGCGCATGCGGCATGCGCGCGAAGTCTAATAATGACATCGCAGTGCCGCCGAACAAGATCCGGACAGGCAAGACTTCGCCCGACTAAAGGTCGGCGAGAATGTGCTTTGAACAGAGTTCAGCAGAAAGGAACAAGCTCCAAGATGCCAACGCCAAGCTCGGAGAAAAGCTGAAAGGCGCACAGGCCGAGCTGTCCTGCTCCGTCAAGGAGAATCAACGGCTTCGTCGCGGCATCTATAGTAAGTGCTTGAGCGAACTCTCTAAGTAAGAAGAGTTCGGCTAGGAAGCAATTTGACATAATATGTCTTGTAGGTATACTCACGGGTCATCCTACGGAGGAGATGCCCGTATCAATGGGTGATCAACTTCCCGAACTGTTGCAGATGCTCGAACGAGTTCGGCAGGCAATGAGTGGCGCCAGACACGGCTTTATGGCCATCCTCGCCTCGCCCGAGGGCCTCGGGAGCTTGCAGAGAAGCTACAGGAGTGCGGCAGCACTTCCGCTTAGGAACATTTCGCTTGCCGTCAAGGTGCCAGGGAGGCTTGGGCCATGGTGAAGACGCGCTACAAGAAGGCAGATCCCAACCATATGGCCGAAGTTGGACCGGTGGGGCCCGACGGGAAGGAGATCCCTGTGAGTTTAGTGTACAGCCAGGTAGAACTGGCTGCTAAGTTTTCCCAACGGGACTGTAAACTAGACAGCCTGTTAGACGGGATTGAGGAGGAATACAATCAATGAACTTGACAATGTATGTTATCCTTTAAAAATGACATGTGAAATGCCTTCTAGCCGGATTGTAGATCGTTTGTCTTTGCCGACCTTTTCGCTTCGACCTCGGGACCCTAGAGTCCGAGTGTGTCCAATACCTTTTGGTTAAGAAATAACCGTGGTGTGCATGGAGACCAGGCGTAGGGGTCATTAGTGCTTTATCGCATAAGTGCCCAACTAGTTATGTTATATTACATGGTTAGTAAGAAACATCTTCCAGGAGAATAGTTCCGTTAAGGGTTCCTTTATTTGGGGAGGCATGCCCTAAAGTGTATGTCCGACTGCCAAGAGAGCGATAAAACATCCGGGGCAGATGGGAAAAATAGGTAAAAGTCATCTTTTAAATCACCGATCGAATATTCCCTTAAGAACGCTTAGCTTTGCTTCACCCGGTCGAGGTACACATCCGGTGACCCGCGGTACCAATCGCAGAGGTGCTCCTTTACCGCCTAGCCGAACAATCGGGAGCGAGGGGTAAGCACAGAGCCAGCAACCCAGCTTGGCCAAAACTTAAGTCATATCGATGCATATAATGGCGAGTAAAAGGTATATGTGGAAGCTTGACACATGTGTTGGGTATGAAACTCAGATAGTTGAGCTTCGTAAAAGAAGCCCCGGGAATAACGAAAAGGATGGCACATCGTACGTTATGCAAAGAATGCGAAAATGGGCCCCGAGGGGCTTTGTTAAGTTAAAAGGATAAAAAGAGAAACAGAAGACAGCTGAAATATAAACGGTTGGACGGGGGAAGGGGACGAACTCTTAGTCCGGCGCTAGGCATAGAATCGTCGGAATCGGGCTGCGTTCCATGGGTTCTGCTCGAGTCGGTTGTCCGACGCATTTCGTAGACGGTATGCTCCGCCGGTTAGTACTTGATCAATAATGAAGGGGCCTTCCCATCTGGGCTTGAGCTTGTCCTTTTTCTTGTCCGGCAGGCGTAGAACTAGTTCGCCAACGTTATAAGTCTTGGCCCGTACTTCTCTGCTTTGATATCTTCGGGCCTGCTGCTGATAGAATGCGGAACGAGCCTTCGCGACGTCTCGTTCTTCCTCCAATGTGTCCAAGCTGTCCTGTCGATCCAGCTCGGCTTCTCTTTCCTCATACATGCGCACTCGAGGTGAATCATGAATAATGTCGCAGGGCAAGACTGCCTCTTGGCCGTATACCATAAAAAATGGTGTGAATCCGGTAGTACGGTTAGGCGTTGTCCGCAGCCCCCAGAGTACGGAGTTGAGCTCCTCAACCCATTGGGTATCGGATTTGGTGAGTGACCTCACCAATCTGGGTTTAATGCCGCTCATTATTAGACCGTTTGCTCTTTCCACTTGACCGTTGGTTTGAGGGTGATAGACTAACGCATAGTCGAGCTTAATGCCCATATTTTTGCACCATGACTTGACCTCATCGGCTGTGAAGTTCGTGCCGTTGTCGGTGATGATGCTGTGGGGGACTCCGTAACGGTGTACCACCTCTGACATAAAGTCTATCACTGGTCCGGACTCTGCCGTTTTGACCGGTTTGGCCTCTATCCATTTGGTGAACTTATCCACCATGAACAAGAGGTACTTTTTCTTGTGGGTTCCCTCTTTAAGGGGTCCGACCATGTCAAGCCCCTGCACATGCGAACGCCGTAATGGGTATGGTTTTGAGGGCGGTGGGTAGCATATGGCTCGATTAGCAAAGAGTCGACAACCAACGATCGCCGGACCAAGTCCTGTGCATCTGCCCGAGCCGTCGGCCAATAAAATCCTGGACGGAATGCCTTTCCTACCAGGGCCCGGCCTGCTGCGTGGTGTCCGCCTAGTCCGGCATGGATTTCAGCCAGGAGGTTTCACCCATCTTCTTCGGAGATACACCTTTGAAGGACTCCGGTAGTACTTTTCTTATAAAGTTCTCCCTCATGGACCTTATAGGCCTTTGATCGCCGGACTATGCAGCGGGCCTCATTTTGGTCTTCAGGAAGTTCCTGCCTAAGTAAGTAGGCTAGGAAAGGTTCTGTCCACGCGGCGATTACTGCCATTATAACGTGGGCGGAGGGTGTTATGTCATCTGCTGGATCACCGGTTGGTGCGGTTTTCTCCGGTTTGTCACTACCGGGCTCCTCTTCCCATAGTACGGATGGCTTGAAGAGCCGTTCCAGGAAGATATTTGGAGGGACAGCATCACGTTTCGCACCGATGCGTGCGGGGACGCCGGCCGCTTGGTTATTATCTCGGCTATGTGATGGAATTCGAGTCCTTCAACCGAGCCGACATTTTCGTGACAGCATTGCGATATGCTGCCATTTTCGGATCCTTGGCGCCAAAGTCTCCATTTATTTGGGATATTGCAAGGTTTGAATCCTCACACCTCTAGGCGTTGATGCCCATGGAGACCGCCATCCGGAGACCATGTAATAGGGCCTCGTGTTCGCTGCATTGTTGGAGTCCGTACATTATTTGAAGTACATATCGGATCAGATCTCCGTGGGGACGCCGACGACGCCAGCCCCCATCCGCCAACATTTTGGAGCCGTCGAAGTGAATAGTCCAATTGGAGTATGCGCCGTACTCTTTAGGGAGTTCGGCTTCAGTCCATTCGGCGACGAAGTCAGCCAAAACTTGTGACTTAATGGCTCGTCGAGGTCTGTAAGTTATGTCGAATGGTAAGAGCTCAATGGCCCATTTTGCAATCCTGCCCGTTGCATCGCGGTTATTTATAATGTCATTGAGTGGTGCTTCAGAGGCCACTATTATCGAACACTCTTGAAAGTAGTGCCGGAGCTTCCGAGATGCCATGAACACCGCATATGCTATCTTCTGATAGTGCGGGTAGCGGGATTTGCAGGGGGTTAACACAGTGGATACGTAATTGGTTTTTGAAGAGGGAATTTATGCCCTTCTGTCGCTCGTTCAACGACGAGGACAGCGCTTACAACTTGATGTGTTGCTGCGATATATAACAACATTGGTTCGCCCAGAGTGGGCGCAGCCAAGACCGGATTTGTTGCCAATATGGCCTTTATTTCTTCGAGTCCAAGGTGGCGGCATCCGCCCACTCGGTGTTCGGCGCCTTAGGAGGCGATAAAGGGGCAACGCCTTCTCTCCTAAACGGGAGATAAAACGGCTTAAAGCTGCCACGCATCCTGTTAATTTTTGTATTTGCTTGAGGTCCTTTGGAATATCCAACTGTGACAGAGCCCGGATTTTGGCCGGTTTGCTTCAATTCCTCTACGGATACGATGAAGCCCAGCAGCTTTCCGGCTGGTACGCAAAACACATTTTTCTCGATTCACGATGTCGTATGCTCGAGGTTGTCGAATGTGAGCCTCAAATCGCCTACTAAAGTTTCGACGTGTTTTGTTTTGACGACTCGCCGTCTCGTATGCCTCGATTGCTTTTGCCGATCCGGGTGGCGGACATGTTTGAATCATGCGCTGATATGTTGCGCCGCGTTTTAAGTCCGAAGGGCATCGTGTTGAAGCGAAATGGTCCGTATGGAGTGATGAATGTCGTTGCGGCTTGATTCGCTTCCGCCATCTTAATTTGATGATAGCCGAGTATGCATCCGTGAAGCACAACGAGTCGTGTCCTGCTGTGGCATCGATAATTTGATCGATGCGGGGAGGGGAAAGGATCCTTTGGGCAAGCCTTATTGAGGTCTTTGAAGTCGACCCAGAGGCGCCAGGATTTATCCTTCTTTGGTACCATCACCAAATTTGCTAGCCAGTCCGAATGTTTGAAATCTCTAATGAATCCGGCTTCCAATAACTTGGCTAGCTCTTCTCCCATTGCCTGTCTTTTGGGCTCGGAAAATCGTCGAAGAGCCTGTTTGACTGGCTTAAATCCTTTTAGGATGTTTAGCTGTGTTCTGCTAATCTGCAAGGGATTCCGGGCATGTCCGAGGGATGCCAGGCGAAGATGTCCCAATTTTCCCGAAGGAATTCGCGCAATGCGGCGTCAACTTCGGGATTCAACTGTGCCCCGATGGAAGCCGTCTTTGTTTGGTCCGTTGGGTGGACCTGAAATTTTATTATCTCGTCTGCTGGTTTGAAGGAGGTGGACTTGGATCTTTTATCAAGTATCACATCGCCCCTTTACCGTAGAGCGCGCAGCGCGGTGAGTTCCTCTGCCGCTAAGGCTTCGGATAGTGCCTCGAGGGCTAGTGCGGCTGTCTTGTTTTCGGCGCGGAGTGCTATATCCGGATCACTAACGAGAGTGATTATTCCGCTGGGCCCAGGCATTTTGAGCTTCATGTACCCGTAATGAGGTATTGCTTGAAAAATTGTGAATGCCTCTCGTCCTAATATGGCATGATAGCCGGTGCTGAACGGGGCCACTTGGAACGTGACTTCTTCGGATCTGTAATTGTCCGGAGAGCCGAACACCACATCCAGTGTGATTTTTCCGGTGCAGCGCGCTTCCCGGCTAGGGATTATTCCTCTGAAGTTGTGCTGCTCCGCTCAATACGGCTCCAATAGATTTCCATTTTCCGCAGAGTTTCCTCGTAAATGAGGTTTAGTTCGCTGCCACGTCCATGAGGACTTTTGTCAGTCGAAAGCCGTCCACTATGGGACTGAGTACCAGTGCGGCTGGGGCTCTGGTAGTTCGAGATGTGGGCTCGTCGCTGGCAATCAAGGTAATAGCTGTGT
Organism: Aegilops speltoides; assembly: GCA_021437245.1. NCBI lineage: Eukaryota > Viridiplantae > Streptophyta > Magnoliopsida > Poales > Poaceae > Aegilops > Aegilops speltoides. The sequence goes on from CM038145.1 coordinate 152,145,088, forward strand.
CACCCATGGATTTGTTGTTGCTACTTGGTAGACTTGGCGAAGTTCGCGGATTGTTCGTTTCGCATATTATTTGATGCGAAAGTCTCAAGACTATTGATACCGTCTTGGTATTGTTGGAGTGGTTTCGGAGCTAGAAGCTCTTCGCCACTTTTGGCCACTGCCGTAATATCCAACATGCTCGAAGGCTATGTGTTGGGACAGCTCTCTCGCACTATGAAGTTTACAGGTCCATTGAGCCATCTCTCGATCGGTTTCGCTTCCCTTACTTGGTTTTTGCTTTTTGTTTTTGCATCCGGGGCCTGATTGTAAGGCGCCTTTACCGCTGGATTTGGGTTTGGGGCGGATTATCCCAAAATTGATTTTCAGTTTTCTAGAAACTCTCCATCGCACAAGATTTCGACTATGGATGCCAGATCGGTGAAACGCGTAATCTTGCGACGATCCGGCGTTCGTAATTCCCTTGTCCGTGCGAGTTATTGCGTAAGATTGAGATTATGCTTTTCCTCTCGGCAGTCCTTTATCCCGCTCCATAACCGGGAGGAATCGCCCAATAATGATGTAATTGCTTTAAAGGCTCTTGCCATATTAGAGATAGGTCGATATGTCCGGGTGGGTGGGTGGAATAAAATCCGGATCCCTGCCCATCTTTGGGCTCAAGGGCGAGGGCTTCGAATTGAAGCTTGATTTGCTTTGGAGACACCCAGCGAGTCCGGGCGGTGCATGATTTTAGGTTCAATGCTCGATCAAAGTCCGTCCCTCCGCGGGAATCCGGCATGGAGGGTTCGGAATCGGACACGGATTGTTTTCAACACCGCAAAGAATTGCGCGTTGTTCCTCTACCACCGCAACGTGGTGGGTGGCCCGGGAGAGTTAATCTCTCGGATCAGTTTTAAGCCCGATCGATTGTAGTCCGTGAGCGACTCCCTGAGCGGCGATGCGATCCAAGAGCTCATTAATGACGAGAGCTCGATCGATCTAACTGCTCGGTAGCCTTAGGGCTGACGCGAAGATTGCTTCGACGACTTGAGAAGTCATTGCGAATCGGCGGCGGACGGCGGTCATAAGAAAGCCACCGAGCCGATAGTCGACCGCGGCCCAAGGCCCTCTCGGCAAAAACACCGTCTTTGAAGACAGTAAAGGCATCCGCTCTATCGGCGACGACACGAGGAACTCTCAATGAAAGCACCAATGTCGGTGTCAAACCGGCGGATCTCGGTAGGGGGTCCCGAATCTGTGCGTCTAGGCGGATGGTAACAAGAGACGAGGGACACAATGTTTTTACCTGTGTTCGGCCCTCTCGATGGAGGTAAAACCCTACGCCCCGCTTGATTAATATTGATGATATGGGTAGTACAAGAGTAGATCTACCACGAGATCAAGGAGGCTAAACCCTAGAAGCTAGCCTATGGTATGATTGTTGAGATGTAATGTTCGTCCTATGGACTAAGGCCCTCCGGTTTATATAGACACCGGAGAGGCTAGGGTTACACAGAGTCGGTTACAATGGTAGGAGATCTACATATCCGTATTGCCAAGCTTGCCTTCCACGCCAAGGAAAGTACCTTCCGGACATGAGCCGGAGACTTCAATCTTCTATCTTTGTAGTCTCGGAGTCCGGCGGATATTGATAGTCCGGCTGTCCGGACACGCCCTAGTCCAGGACTCCCTCACTCCCATTCCTCGTGCTTGTCGCTGCCACCCATGCGATCAGAAGCGTTGTCGTGAGTGCAGCTACTCCTCAACTTTCCTCCTGCCTTGGAGAAGCAAGACAAGTGGAGGCTGCCATCCAAAGCCTTATTGGCCATGCGAACGGGGACGGCAACTGGGGAGCAAGCCCCTCGCGGCGCCGGAATGATGAGCCGACGCGTGTTGACAGTGGAAGGGTTGAGTGCGCCGCGACCACGGTGCACTCCCCTCCACCACGGTCGGCCCATCAGGGTGACACCCGGGACAACATGTCCACCGTGTTGTCGGACGCATGGACGCATCGTGACCAACGTCAAGTCTTCAAGAGCGCCTCAAGGAGGACGCCCGTACCACTATTGAGCGGTGACGGGAAGCACGTCACCAGTCAGATAGGTGTGCTGGGCCCGCTGTGTACAGGCCTAAGCCGGGGGATGCTAGTGACTTTCCATATGCGATCACTTGTCCAGCATTCACCCGTGAGCTGCGGCAGTTCCAGTGGCCCAACACCCGCACGTTCAAACCAAAGGTCCCAGAGAAGTACGACGGCAAGACCCACCCGTCAGAGTTCCTGAGCATTTAAACTATCGCGATGCAAGCTGTCAGAGCATGAGACGATGAGAAACTCGCCAGCTATTTCCCGTTGGCACTCAAGCCCAATGTCAGGTCATGGTTGATGCACCTGCCAATAGATTCCATTCCTTCTTGGTCCGACATGTGCCACGAGTTTGTTGGAGCCTTTGCGGGTAGTCATGTAGCTCATGGAAAGCCAAGTGACTTGCACATGATCCCTCAGAGAGACGGCGAATCCTTGCGCAAGTCCATATAGAGATTCAGCCATGTGCAGTACAACATCCCCGATGTTCATCCCGCCACCGTCATCTGCGCGTTCCACCAGAACGTGCGCAATCGAAAGATGCATGAAGAGTTGGCCATGAACAAGGTCGCATATGTTGCCGAGCTGTACATTCTGGCTGACAGATGTGCCCGAGCAGAGGAAGGAAGGAAGTACCTGGCGAAGACACTGATGTGGGAAGTGACTCTGAAGATGAAGACGTCGTCGCCCCAGCAAAGAAGGGCCAACGGCGTAACAGGAAACGCAAGGGCAAGACCGTGCTAGCCGTCGAGGAATCCGGCGACCCCGACATCGCCAAGAAGGCCAAGGTTGACGACCCAGGCAAGGAGGTCGCCGGGTGCGACGCCTGCCGGGCCTTGGCAGCTGCCGACAAGTTTGTGGGCTCCGACATGCAGTATTGCAAGATTCACAGTACCAAGGGCCACGACAGAACTACCACCAAGTGGAGCTGCTGATGGAGAAGCAAAGGGCCGAGTACGAGAGACGAGACAAGGAGAAGGGTCAAGGAGGCGCTGAATGGTCCGGCAAGAAGCGCGGCGGCCAAGGAGGACGCAGCAGCAAGGAAAAGCAACAAGAGCGGCCTGCCCGAGACCATGACAAGAAAGAGGAGGATGATGATCATGATGAGGATGACGAATCCACCAAGCACGAGTTCCACAAAGCAACAGAAGTCATGTGTGTTGATGGAGGTGCTTCGTTGCATTCTTCCCACCACCAACTGAAACAATGGGCATGTGAGATAATGCAACGGAACCAATGGTCGATGCCCAGAAGCCGTTGAGGTGGTCCCACATGCCTATCATTTTCAACGCCCAGGATCACCCTGATCGCACAACTGCGGTCGGGTGTTCGCCGTTGTTGGTATCCCCAACAATACGCAACCTCAAGGTGACGAGGATGTTAGTTGACAGTGGGGCCGTCCTTAACTTGATCTCGCCCAACGTGGTCAAGAGGCTGCAGATCCCCAATGAACGAGGTGACGGGCACATTCCAAGGGATCAATCCAGGGAGGATTCAACCCAGGGGAAAGGTCATGCTACCAGTTACATTTGGTGGCGACCGCAACTAAAGGACGTAGAGGATCGTTTTCGATGTCGCTGAGATCCGGTTGCCATACAACAGGATGCTTGGCCGCCCAGCGCTGGCCAAGTTCATGGCAGCATCACACTACGCATACAACAAGTTGAAGGTGCCTAGCCCGATGAGCATCATCACCGTCAGCTGTGATAAGAAGGACGCGCTCATCTGCGCCGATCAACTTTATCGACAGGCAGTTGCAGCGTCTGCTACCAAGGCACCTGCTCCTGTCGCTGAGAAGAAGACTAGCAAGGCCTCGGCCGCCGGCAAGACTCCTGGCTCCGTCAAAGGCTCCTATACTCTCTCCAGCAAACACACCTCTTCAGAGTGTTGTGTTCCCGCCGGAGACGTACCATAAAGCTCTACCGGCAAGAGCACGAAGTCCAAGGCGGCCCCGCCGGAAACCAAGAAGGTGCCCATCAAGGAAGATGGCACGGGCGGAGCTTTTACCATAAGCTCCACCCTTGATAGCAAATAGAAAGCACGCTCGTCGCCTTCCTACAGGCGAATGTCGACGTGTTTGCATGGCAAGCATCCAACATCCTCGGCGTTCCCAAAGAGGTTATTGAGCACTATCTTGCTGTCAGCCCTCATGCACGGCCCGTCAAGCAAAAGGTCAGAAAGCAACCTTTGGAGCGATAGGAGTTTATTATCGAGGAGATCAGGAAGTTGGAGGCGACAGGTTTGGTCAAGGGAGTTCTCCACCCGACGTGGTTGGCCAATCCAGTAGTAGTTCGTAAGGCGAATGGGAAGTGGAGGCTTTGTATCGACTATACTGATATCAATAAAGCGTATCCAAAGGACCCTTCCCCATTGCCACTTATTGACCAGATAGTAGACTCCACTGCTGGGTGCGACCTGCTATTGTTCCTTGATGCTTACTGAAGATATCATCAGATCTTCATGACAAAAGAAGATGAAGAGAGGACTACGTTCATGACCCCATGAGGAACGTACTGCTTTGTATGGATGCCTTTCGGGTTGAAGAGCGCTGGTTCGATATTCACTCGAGCGGTCCAAATTGGTTTTGAGCCCCAGCTCCATAGAAATATGGAAGCCTACATGGATGACATAGTGGTCAAAACCAAGGATAAGGCCATGCTCGTGTAGGTCCTGGAGGAAACATTTGCGAATTTGTGCAAGATCAACCTCAAGCTCAACCTAGAGAAGGGTGTATTCGCCGTCCCGTCCGGCAAACTTCTTGGGTTCTTTGTTGTAATAGCCTGGCTTATTAGGGATGATAGACTACTCATATCAATAAGGAATTCCTTCTTTTCCGGGAGCCCATTCGGAAAGAACTCCAAAGTTAAGCGTGCTCAGCTTGGAGTAGTTTCAGGATGGGTGACCGACCGAAGTTGCTCACAGGTGCGCATTTAGTGAGGACAAAGTCGCAGAAAAGACTAGTATTGATCTGTGGGGCGATCTAGATCCCGCCAGAGTAACGCGACCACCGCGGGGTGTGTCCGGGCGTTACAAGTTGGTATCGAGCCGACCCTCGCGGTTACACGGATAGTTGCGACAGGTGCGCGGTCATGTTGTTCATGGCGTTTGTGACCCGTCGTGGCACACGGCATGGCACATGTACGGATTTGATGCCTGAGCGGTTGTGCCAAGAGGGAGCGTTCTGTGGCCGACGAGGACGTCGGTTCCTCCGAGTGGGGGTGTATGTAATAGCCGGCTTATTAGGGATGATAGACTACTCATATCAATAAGGAATTCCTTCTTTTAGGGAGCCCATTCGAAAGAACTCCAAAGTTAAGCGTGCTCGGCTTGGAGTAGTGTCGGGATGGGTGACCGACCGAAGATTGCTCCGGTGCGCCGAGTGAGGACAAAGTGCGCAGAAAAGACTAGTATTGATCTGTGGGGCCAGTCTAGATCCCGCCTGGAGTAACGACCACCGGCGGGTGTGTCCGGGGCGTTACATTTGTGTCTCAACGGGGATCGAAGCGAACCCCGACAAGATAAAAGCAATTGAGCAGATCGAGGCGCCAAGACGAGTCAAAGATGTCCGAAGGCTTGCCGGCTGCGCCGGCGCCCTAAGTAGGCTCATCACTAAATCTACTAAGCGTGCCCTCCCCTTTTTCAAGATTCTGAAAAAGGCGGGTCTAATGAAATGGACCCCGGAGGAGAGGCAGCACTGCAAGATTTGAAGAGATACCTCTCCTCTACGCCAATACTGGTCGCGCCCAAGCCATAAGAGTCATTGTTGCTGTACCTGGCGGCAACAAATCCAGTGGTCAGTGTTGCGCTAGTGGTGCAGGAAGAAGTTGAGGAGGAGGTAACAACAGCGGCAAGGCCCTTAGGTGCAGAACTGGGTCTGGCAGAGCCCGATCCCGGCAAGGGAGGATCCCTGGTAGGACCTGAGCCCGGCAAGGAGGGGCCCAGGCAGGATCCGATCCAGGCAAGGCAGTGTCCGCGCAAGCAAGCGAGGTGAAACAGAAGAAAAAGGTGGTGCAACAGCCAGTCTACTTTGTCAGCTCCCTCTTGCAGGGGGCTAGGTCGAGGTATTCTGGCATGCAGAAGTTGCTTTTTGGCCTTCTTATGGCCTCGAGAAAGCTACGCCACTACTTTCAAGCGCACGAGATCACCGTCGTCACTCGCCTCCCGTTGCAACGAATTTTGCACAATCCAGATGCAACGGGAAGGATTGTGGAGTGGGCAGTGGTTGTCAAGCTTTGGGCTGAGATTTGAAACTACCTCGACGATCAAGAGCAGAGCCTTGGCAGAATTCATAGTGGAATGGACATCCACGCCCGACGAAGAAGTTCAAGAAATCACCCTTCCCGGCAAAGAGGCAAGTAGTTATTGGATTATGTACTTTGATGGGGCCTTCTCCTTACAAGGTGCTGGTGCCGGCGTGCTACTTGTCGCACCCACCGGGGAGCGCCTCAAGTATGTGGTCCAGATGCACTTTCCCCGGGAGAGGTCGACAAACAACACTATAGAATATGAGGGGCTGCTTGCCGGTCTCGGGATCACAGCGGACCTCGGGATTAGGAAGCTTATTATCACAGGAGATTCACAACTTGTTGTCAGGCAAGTTAACAAGGATTATCAGAGCCCGCTGATCGAGGCTTACGTGGATGAAGTGAGGAAGTTGGAAGAGCGTTTTGACGGTCTGCAAGCGAAGCATGTTCCTCGGGCAGAGAACAGCATCGCTGACGACTTGTCGAAGCGCGCCGCCCTTAAGCTACCTGTGGAACCAGGTACCTTTGTGCTTCAATTGACTCAGCCATCCGTAGAACCGTCAGTAGGATAGAACAAGCAAAGGAAGGCGGAGCCCAGCAAACACTTTCCCGCAGAGCTCCCAGGAGCCGCTGACGAGGATGTTGTTGGGTACCCCAAGCTTGCCGGGGAGCAACAGCCTCCGGCTGGGCCCCAGGCCCTTTCCGTCGAGACGGCTTCCTGCACAGCGGAAGACATGCCTTTGTTCCTTGCCGTCGAGCCTCGGGCTACAGCATGGGCACAACATATGGTCCGTTTCCTCCAAACAGGGGAGCTCCTCGAGGAGCAGGAAGAAGCAGAGAAAGTAGCCCATCGGTCTAGCATGTACCAGTTTGTGGATGATGCCCTTGATAGGAGAAGGTCGAACAACGTGAAATTGAAGTGTATTCCTCGGGAGGACTGACTGGAGCTGTTGGCAGAGATACACTAAGGCATATGTGGCTCCCACATAGGGTCAAGAGCCCTTGTCGGCAAAGCATTTTGGCAAGGTTTCTTCTGGCCTACTGCCCTCCAGGATGCAACGGCAGTAGTAAGAAGCGTGCCAGTTTCATTCAAAGAAGCTTGATCAACCAGCTCAAGCCCTTCAAACAATCCCTCTCTCCTGGCCATTTTCGGTCTGGGGGCTTGACTTACTGGGCCCCTTTCCCCTTGCTGTCGGGGGCTTTGAGTACTTGTACATTCCGATTGACAAGTTCACAAAGTGGCCGTAAGTGGAGCCGGTGAGGAAGGTGACAGCACAGTCAGCCGTCAAGTTCTTTAAGGGACTCGTTTGCCATTTTGGTGTGCCAAACAGAGTCATCACCGACAACGACACACAGTTCACGAGCCGCACCTTCATCTAGGACCTTGGCAGCAAAGTATGATTTGCTTCTGTTGCTCATCCAAGAAGCAATGGCCAAGCAGAAAGGGCAAATGCTGAAGTGTTGCAGGGCCTCAAAACAAGAACCTTCGAAAAGCTGCGCAAGTGTGGATGGCACTGGATTGATGAATTGCCAATGGTTTTTTGGTCAATCAGAACGACACCAAATCAAGCCACTCGCCAGACACCCTTTGCCCTGGTTTACGGGGCAGAAGTAGTTCTCCCCACTGAACTCATATACGGGTCACCTCGAGTGCTGGCTTATGATGAGCTTGAGCAAGAGCAGTTGCACCAAGATGATAAAACGCTCCTTGAGGAAGATCGTCTTCGAGCTGTTGTGCGAGCCGCTTGCTACCAGCAAGCCTTGCGCTGCTATCATAGCCGCAAGGTTCACGCCCGAAGCCTTGAGGAAGGTGACCATGTTCTTCGGTGTTTTCAGTCCGCCAAGAATTCGAACAAGTTGACGCCAAAGTGGGAAGGCCCCTATCAGGTAATATGAGTCACCAGGCCCGGCGTAGTCCGCCTGGAGACTGAAGATGGCATTCTAGTGAGCAACTCCTGGAATATCGAACATCTTCGCAAGTTTTACCCATAGGGCGTGGTTGCGGGGAGTTCCGGCAACCCCCTTTTGTACTAGCCTTGCCGGCAAGGCATGTAACCCTATGTACAGAGCTAGGCGCAGATCCTGCATGCAGCTAGATAGTTTTTAGCATGTACAGTTTCCTGCTAGCTTCCATGTTTATATATATATGTGTATGCATGCATACTTGTCCAGGATATTGTGCTACCTTAGATTCTAACAGGTGCTGGGAAACCGCCGAAGCTCCGTTCCCCTGTCCTCTTCTCCTTCCGGCCACCGTAACAACGCCTCGGCAAGAAATTGAGAAGACTGCTTGGCGCGGTATCTCCACCAACAACTCAACCGGATAAAGTTCCTCCCCAGCCCATTCATGTTTGTAACTTGTGACTTGCACATTAGAAAACCTTGCCACTCTATTCGGAATTGGGTGCTCCCATCCCCGACATGAACACTGCTTCGGTCGGGGTAGTTGCAGTAACCTTGGGCAAAAGAAAAGTTTGGCGGGCGGTTTGAGCCTGCGCGTGTAACCTGGCAGATGTGGTTCTCCGGCAGGCACAGGAGCGCCGGTAAGGTAGCTTGCCGGGAGACTCATTTATTTTCATTAACGGGGCACTTTGCCTCCGCACGCATGCATATGTGCATGAGTTCCCGGTGAAAGCTCATCTTTTTCATCGATATGCTGATGCAAGTACAAACATTACTGAACATAAGCATGGGCTCAGTAGATTACATTTCCTAGAAAACTAAGATTTGGCAAAGTACCTACAAACTGAGAAAAAGATAAGTGCCCCATAATCACCGTTCTTGCCCTATTCCTCCCTAGGTACGACAAGCCGAGCAAGGTGACGGGCATGGGGAACTGGCAATGGAGAGCTTGACGAGGAAGCCCGCCAACCACCGTCGCCAAGGATAGCAGGACGAGGCCACCGGCAAGGCGTTTTGCCGGGGGAGGCAGCGGGCCAAATGATGGTGCGGCCACTGGCCGTCAGCCGGAGCTGGAGTCATCGTCCTCCCGCCCGCTGCCGTCGTCGTCGCTGGCGCTGTCCTCCTCGCCGCTGTCACTTGAGGAGGAGCTTTCGTCGTCAGTGGAACTCTCCACGCAACACCCTAAGCGAATTCCGAAGTTCCCGAAGACCTTGACGGAGAGCAGGCCATTCTCCATTAACTTAAAATGGAGAACGTGGCCCTTTGTTAAGCTGTGGGCACGTCCAAAAGTCTTCCACCCCTAATGAACATACATGACGTGAGGGCGAGGAAAGTCAATGTCAGCCCATATGCTGCCGTTCTCGTAGCCCCTCATGTGAAGCCTCAAAGACCGCGGGGCCTCCTGCTCCATCACCCGGCCGAACGGGGTCGGAAGCCGGAGACGAGTGCGCACAGGCTTATACAGCTTGATGAAGAACTCGTAGGGCTGGTCCCCGATGTGGCTGCCCATCGGAGATGGGGCCGCTGGCACAGGCACGGCTGGAGCACCGCCCCGTCCACCTACTCCCGGGGCACCGCGGCGACCTCGGCCTCGCCCCCTTCCTCTTCCCCTCGCGGTGGGTTCTGCCACCGGAGGCTCCCGTGGAGAAGGGACACGCTATCGAGCAGAAGCCCTCGTCGCCGCCGCCGAAGCGCCAACACATACTTTCACCATGGTGAGTCAGAGGAAGATGGTAAGCAATAGTGGGAAAGGAGGGCGAATGTGGATCCCTCTCCCCTTTTATAGAAGAGCAAGGCCGGGGCCTGGCCACCCAGCCCGAAGGGCGGCTGCCACGCATGGCCAATACAGCCTCTTGAAGCACAGGGAATCGGAATCGGCACGCTCCCCCAATCAACAAACGCTTGGTTCTTCACCTCGGCATTAATTCACACGTCCTCCGCGCCCGCCGCCTGCCCTTCCCAATGCATGGAGGGTATGTGGCGAAGCGGAAGGGGGCGTGAGGACAGGTGGGACGACCGACTCCTACCCCGTGACCGTGGGGGACGGTGCCAAGCAGGCTGCGACCCGAGTCCACTTAGTAAAGGAGTATCGCCCCCGCAGATTCTTTACTTTTAAACAAGGAAAGCACGGGCCGCCTCTTTGCTATCGAATACGGGATGATGAAAGCATGCTGAAGCCATCCCACGCACGACCCCCACGCCAGGCACTCGGCACGGGTCATGTGGAAGTGCAACTGATAGAAAGATCATGGTGGTGCGCCTCTGCCATGCCCGCCCGTGCACTACTTTGGGCCTGGCCCAACTACGCCTTGCATCTATGTGTGGCCCAGGCCCGGGGGCTCCTGTCAGTGTACAAAAGTGTGGGTACTTCTGTACCCCTTACTTGTGCATGGATGGTCGCAGCCACGCCTACATCAGGGCTTGGCAAAGTAGAGGAGGACGACAGGAGGCAAGAAAGGTACAAAGAATATCAAAACAGACGCTCAGAGTGACAAGCAGCAGAAGGCTGGCAGGGCCACGCCCGACAACAATCCTTGCCGAGGCGACCTGCGAGGCCCCCAGCAAGCTCCTTGTCGGGGCATCTTGTGATGAGACCAGCAGAGCCACCACCCTTGGGGTTGAGAGCTCTAACACCATCGACAATGCTAAGACCAAGATCTGGAAAGCGCATGCTCAATAGCATGCAAATCCCCATGAATATTAGCAGCCCATGAATCCATGTGGGATCAGAAGACGAAGACCCCCGACAAGACCCTTGTCAGAGACGACTCCAAGGCCCCCGGCAAGCCTTGCCGGGGACGATCGCGGGGCCGCAGCCAGGCCCGCGCCCGGCAAGGTTTCGCCACCTCACCACCACTCCAGTACGACGATAGGCATGCCAACCAAGCAGGCGCCTGCGTGGTGACATGCAGATCTTCATGGAAGCTTACCATTGCGCCAACGCAGTAGCTGATTGGCCAGCATGGCGCTGCATGCCTTGTCGACCCGGACGCGTGGCAAGGCAAGGAGGAGCAACGAATGATGGGATGGCCTCTGTTGTCGTCCCCAATAAAGCGAGAGGACATGTAGGCAACACATTAAATGCGCTTGTCCTACGTTGATCGAGTGATAAGCTCGTACAACTGTAGCTTGCCACCTCCTATGTGACACTATAGAAACCGCTTTGTGTATAAAAGGAGGCCCCAGGGGCACAAAGAGGGGATTCGGACTTTTGAACAAGGCACACACTTTAGCTAGTTCAAGATCTCAGGAACACACATATGAACCAGACAAGGAGGACTAGAGTATTACGCATCTTTGTGGCCCGAACCTGGATAGAAATCCCCTGTGCGCTAATGGCTCGACCTGCTCTTCGTGTAACTAACCCCCGGCCAAACTTAGAAGGGATCCTCAGGACCCCATTGGTGATCGGTTTCCCCAACACGCCTTGTTCGGTTAAGTACCTCAGTGGAAAAAACCAACAATTGACTAACATAATTGTTGGGGAACACGGTAATTTCAAAACATTTCCTACAATCCCGCAAGTTCTATCTAGGAGATGCATGGCAAATGAGAGGGGAGAGTGTTTCCACGTACCGTCGTAGACCGAAAGCGAAAGCGTTTAGTTTACTCGGTTGATGTAGTCGAACGTCTTCACGATCCAACCAATCCAAGCACCAAATGTACGGCACCTCCGCGTTCAGCACACATTCAGCCCGATGACGTCCCTCGAGCTCTTGATCCAGTTGAGGACAAGAGAGAGAGTTCCGTCAGCATGACGGCGTGGTGGCGGTGTTGATGATGTTACCGGCGCAGGGCTTCGCCTAAGCACTACGACGATATGACCAAGGTGTGTAACTGCGGAGGGGGGCACCACAGACGGTTAAGAGAAGTTCATGTACTTTGGGGTGCCCCCTGCCCCCATTTATAAAGGAGGAGAGGGGGAGGCCGGCAGGCCCTTGCAGGGCGCGCCAGGAGAAGGGAGTCCTACTAGGACTCTAAGTCCTAGTAGGATTCCACGTGGAGGAAGAGGGGAAGGAAGGGAGAAGGAGAGGGAAAAGGGGGTTGCGCCCCCTTCCCTTGTCCTATTCGGACATCCCATGGGGCGCGTGCCTCCCCTATGTGGGTTGTCCTCTCTCTCCCCAATGGCCCATGTTGGCCCATTGCTTCCCGGGGGGTCCGGAAACCCCTCCGGCACTCTGTTTTTACCCGAAACCACTCGAAACTCTTCCGGTGTCCGAATAACATAGTCAAATATATCAATATTTATGTCTCAACCATTTCGAGACTCCTTGTCACGTCCGTGTTCTCATCCGGGGCTCCGAACAAACTTCGGTCATCAAAAACACATAACTCATAATACAAATCGTCATCGAACATTAAGCGTGCGGACCCTACGGGTTCGAGAACTATGTAGACATGATCGAGACATATCTTCGATCAATAACCAATAGCGTAAACTGGATGCTCACATTGTCTCCTACATATTCTACGATGATCTTTATCGGTCAAACCACACAACAACATATGTTGTTCCCTTTGTCATCGGTATGTTACTTGCCCGAGATTCGATCGTTGGTATCATCATACCTAGTTCAATCTCATTACCGGCAAGTCTCTTTACTCGTTCCATAATGCTTCATCCCGCAACTAACTCATTAGTCACATTTCTTGCAAGGCTTATAGTGACGAGCATTACCGAGAGGGCCCAAAGATACCTCTCCGAAACACGGAGTGACAAATCCTAATCTCGATCTATGCCAACCCAACAAACACCTTCAGAGAGACCCGTAGAGCATCTTTATTATCACCCAGTTACGTTGTGACGTTTGATAGCACACAAGGTGTTCATCCGGTATTTGGGAGTTTCATAATCTCATAGTCTGAGGAACATGTATAAGTCATGAGGAAAGCAGTAGCAATTAAACTGTAACGATCATAATGCTAAGCTAACGAATGGGTCTTGTCCATCACATCATTCTCCTAATGATGTGATCCCATTCATCAAATGACAACACATGTCTATGGTTAAACAACATAACCATCTTTGATTAACGAGCTAGTCAAGTAGAGGCATACTAGGGACACTATGTTTTGTCTATGTATTCACACATGTACTAAGTTTCCAGCTAATACAATTCTAGCATGAATAATAAACATTTATCATGAAATAAGGAAATAAATAATAACTTTATTATTGCCTCTAGGGCATATTTACTTCAGTCTCCCACTTGCACTAGAGTTAATAATCTAGATTGCAAAGTAATGATTCTAACACCCATGGAGTCTTGGTGTTGATCATGTTTTGCTCGTGGAAGAGGATTAGTCAACGGGTCTGCAACATTTAGATCCGTACGTATTTTGCAAAACTCTATGTCTCCCTCCGTGACTTGATGCTGGGTGGAATTGAAGTGTCTCTTGATGTGTTTGGTTCTCTTGTGAAATCTGGATTCCTTCGCCAAGGCAATGCACCAGTATTGTCACAAAAAACTTTCATTGGACCCGATGCACTAGGTATGGCACCTAAATCGGATATGAACTCCTTCATCCAGACTCCTCCATTTGCTGCTTCTGAAGTAGCTATGTACTCCGCTTCACACATAGATCCCGCCACGACGCTCTACTAGGAACTGCACCAACTGACAGCTCCACCATTCAACAAAACTACGTATCAGGTTTGTGACTTAGAGTCATCCGGATCGGTGTCAAAGCTTGCATCAACGTAACCATTTACGACGAGCTCTTTGTCACCCTCGTAAACGAGAAACATATCCTTAGTCCTTTTCAGGTATTTCAGGATGTTCTTGACTGTTGTCCAGTTCTCCACTCCTAGATTACTTTGGTACCTCCCTGCTATACTTATAGCAAGGCACACATCAGGTCTGGTACACAGCATTGCATACATGATAGGATCTATGGCTGAAGCATAGGGAATTACTTTCATTTTCTCTCTATCTTCTAAAGTGGTCGGACATTGAGTTCGACTCAACTTCACACCATGTAACACAGGCAAGAACCCTTTTTTTGACTGATCCATTTTGAACTTCTTCAAAACTTTATCAAGGTATGTGCTTTGTGAAAGTCCAATTAAGCGTCTTGATCTATCTCAATAGATCTTGATGCGCAATATGTAAGCAGCTTCACCGAGGTCTTTCATTGAAAAACTCTTATTCAAGTATCCCTTTATGCTATACAAAAATTATATATCATTTCCAATCAACAATATGTCATCCACATATAATATTAGAAATGCTACAGAGCTCCCACTCACTTTCTTGTAAATCTGAGGCTTCTCCAAAAGTCTCAGTATAGAACCATATCTTTAATCACACTATTAAGCGTTTGTTCCAACTCCGAGAGGCTTGCACCAGTCCATAAATGGATCGCTGGAGCTTGCACACTTTGTTAGCACCCTTTGGATCGACGAAACCTTTTGGTTGCATCATATACAACTCTTCTTCCAGAAATCCATTCAGGAATGCAGTTTTGACATCCATCTGCCAAATTACATAAGCATAAAATGCGGCAATTGCTAACATGATTCAGATAGACTTAAGCATCGCTACGGGTGAGAAAGTCTCATCGTAGTTAACTCCTTGAACTTGTCGAAAACCTTTCGCAACAAGTCGAGCTTTGTAGACAGTAACATTACTGTCAGCATCCGTCTTCTTCTTGAAGATCCATTTATTTTCTATGGCTTGCGGGTCATCTGGCAAATCCATCAAAGTCCACACTTTGCTCTAATACATGGATGCCATCTCAGATTTCATGGCCTCAAGCCATTTCGTGGAATCTAGGCTCATCATCGCTTCCTCATAGCTCGTAGGTTCATCATGGTCTAGTAACATAACTTCCAGAATAGGATTACCGTACCACTCTTTAGGAATCGACAACTTTGGTTTCTTGCCAAACCACAGTTCATAAGGCGTCATCTCAACGGATTTTGATGGTGCCCTATTTAAAGTGAATGCAACCGTCTCTATAGCATAACCCCAAAACGATAGCGATAAATCAGTAAGAGACATCATAGATCGCACCATATCCAATAAAGTACGGTTACGATGTTCAGACAAACCCTTACGCTGTGGTGCTCCAGGTGGCGTAAGTTGTGAAACTATTCCACATTGTTTCAAATGAAGACCAAACTCTTAACTCAAATATTTGCCTCCACGATCAGATCGTAGAATTTTCCACTTCACTATGAAATTCTTTGAACTTTTCAAACTTTTCAGACGTATGCTTCATTAAGTAGGTATACCCATATCTGCTCAAATCATCTGTCAAGGTAAGAAAATAACGATACCCGCCATGAGCCTCAACACTCATTGGACCGCATACATCGGTATGTATTATTTCCAATAAGTCAGTAGCACGTTCCATTGTTCAGGAGAACAGTGTTTTAGTCATCTTGCACATGAGGCATGGTTTACAAGCACCAAGTGATACATAATAAAGTGATTCCAAAAGTTGATGTATGGAGTTTCTTCATGTGCTTTATACCAATATGACCTAAATGGCAGTGCCACAGGTAAGTTGCACTATCATTACCAATTTTGCATCTTTTGGCTTCAATATTATGAACATGTGTATCGCCACGATCGAGATTCAATAAAAATAGACCACTCAACAAGGGTGCATGACCATAAAAGATATTACTCATATAAATAGAACAACCATTATTCTACGATTTAAATGAACAACCGTCTCGCATCAAACAAGATCCAGATATAATGTTCATGCTTAACGCTGGCACCAAATAACAATTTTTCAGGTCTAAAACTAATGCCGAAGGTAGATGTAGAGGTAGCATGCCGACCATGATCACATTGACCTTGGAACCATTTTCGACGCACATCGTCACCTCGTCCTTAGCCAACCTTCGTTTAATCTGTAGCCCCTGTTTCGAGTTGCAAATATGAGCAATAGAACCAGTATCAAATACCTAGGCACTACTACAAGCATTAGTAAGGTACACATCAATAACATGTATATCAAATATACCTTTCACTTTGCCATCCTTCTTATCCGCCAAATACTTGGGGCAGTTCTGCTTCCAGTGACCAGTCCCTTTGCAGTAGAAGCACTCAGTTTCAGGCTTAGGTCCAGACTTGGGCTTCTTCCCTTAAGCAGCAACTTGCTTGCCGTTCTTCTTGAAGTTCCCCTTTTGCCTTTTTTCTTGAAACTAGTAGTCTTGTTGACCATCAACACTTGATGCTCCTTCTTGGTTTCTACCTCTGCAGCCTTTAGCATTGCGAAGAGCTCAGGAATCATTTTCGCCATCCCTTGCATATTATAGTTCATCACGAAGCATTTATAGTTGGTGGCAGTGATTGAAGAACTCTGTCAATAAAACTATCATCAAAAAGATTAACTCCCAACTGAATCAAGTGGTTATGATACCAAGACATTTTGAGTATATGTTCACTGACAGAACTATTCTCCTCCATCTTACCTATAGAACTTGTTGGAGACTTCATATCTCTCAACTCGGGCATTTGCTTGAAATATTAGCTTCAACTCTTGGAACATCGCATATGCTCCATAACATTCAAAACGTCTTTCAAGTCCCGATTCTAAGCCGTAAAGCATGGCATGCTGAACTATGAGTAGTCATCAACACGTGTCTGCCAGGCATTCTCAATGTGTGCAGTTGCTGGCGTAGGTGGTACACCTAGCGGTGCTTCCAGGATGTAATTCTTTTGTACAACAATGAGGATAATCCTCAAGTTACGGACCCAGTCCGTGTAATTGCTACCATCATATTTCAACTTAGCTTTCTCTTGGAACGCATTAAAATTCAAGGGAACGGTAGCACGGGCCATTGATCTACAACAACATAGACATGCAAAAACTATCAGGACAAAGTTCATGATAAATTAAAGTTCAATTTAATCATATTACTTAAGAACTCCCACTTAGATAGACGTCCCTCTAGTCATCTAAATGATCACGTGATCCAAATCAACTAATCCATGTCCGATCATCACGCGAGATGGGGTATTTTTCAATGGTGAACATCACTATGTTGATCATATCTACTATATGATTCACGTTCGACATTTCGGTCTCACTGTTCCGAGGCCATTCTACATATGCTAGGCTCGTCAAGTTTAACACAAGTAATCTGCACGTGCAAAACTGGCTTGCACCCATTGTATGTGCACGTAGAGCTTATCACACCCGATCATCACGTGGTGTCTCGGCACGACGAACTGTAGCAACGGTGCATGCTTAGGGAGAACACTTACACCTCGAAATTTAGTAAGGGATCATCTTATAATGCTACCGCTGTACTAAGCAAAATAAGATGCATAAAAAGATAAACATCACATGCAATCAAAATATGTGACATGATATGGCTATCATCATCTTGTGCTCATGATCTTCATCATTGAAACATCGTTATGATCTCCATCGTCACCGGCTTGACACCTTGATCTCCATCGCAGCATCGTTGTCATCTCACGAACTATTGCTACTACGACTATCGCTACCGCTTTGTGATAAAGTAAAGCAATTACATGGTGATTGCATTCCATACAATAAAGCGACAACCATATGGCCCCTCCCAGTTGCCGATAACTCTGTTACAAAACATGATCATCTCATACAACAATTTATATCGCATCATGTCTTGACCATATCACATCACAACAAGCCCTGCAAAAACAAGTTAGACGTCCTCTACTTTGTTGTTGCAAATTTTATGTGGCTGCTACGGGCTTCTAGCAAGAATCGTTCTTACCTACGCATCAAAACGACAACGATTTTTCGTCAAGTGTGCTATTTAACCTTCAACAAGGACTGGCCGTAGTCAAACTCGATTCAACTAAAGTTGGAGAAATAGACACCCGCCAGCCAGCTATGTGCAAAAGCACGTCGGTAGAACCAGTCTCATGAACACGGTCATGTAATGTCGGTCCGGGCCGCTTCATCCAATAATACCACTGAATCAAAGTAAGACATTGGTGGTAAGATGTATGACTATTATCGCCCACAACTCTTTGTGTTCTACTCTTGCATAAAACATCTACGCATAGACGTGGCTCTGATACCACTGTTGGGGAACGTGGTAATTTCAAAAAAAATCCTACGATCATGCAACATCTATCTAGGAGATGCATGGCAACGAAAGGGGAGAGTGTGTCCACGTACCCTCGTAGACTGAAAGCGGAAGCGTTTAGTTAACGAGGTTGATGTAGTCGAACGTCTTCATAATCCAACCGATCCAAGCACCGAACGTACGGCACCTCTTGATCCACTTGAGGATGAGGGAGAGTTCCATCAGCACGATGGCGTGGTGACGGCGTTGATGATGTTCCCAGCGTAGGGCTTCGCCTAAGCACTACGACGATATGACCGAGGTGTGTAACTGTGGAGGGGGGCACTGCACATAGTTAAGAGAACTTCATGTACTTTGGGGGCCCCCTGCCCCTGTATATAAAGGAGGAGAGGGGAGGCTGGCCGGCCTGTCATAGCCCTAGCTTAGCCTTTGCTTGTCCTTGCATGATCATCATGTCATCATGTTTAAATTTCATTTAAATATGAAATGGGGATTCTCAAACCCTAGCACCAAATGAATTCAACTAAGGTCAAAATAAAATCTTTTCCATTGAACTCAAAATGCCCTTTAAAAATGTTCAACATTTCTGGATTGAGGTGGAAGCATCTACCAAAACTGGTTTACATTTTGCAGGACATATTTGGGCTTTTAATTAATTCGAACATATTTGAATTGGAGCTATTTAAATGCTATATATATTTTAGGTGCTCCAAAAATGTTGGAAATTGTTATGGGTCACTGGAATAATACAGACATCACCCCTAATTATTTCTAGGATTTTATAAAATGGTTTAGTATTCTACTAAATCAAAACAAAACAGAATAAGTAGAAAACAGAAACAATTTAAATGAGAAAATAGAGAGAGAGTTACCTGGGCCGGCCTACCTGGCCTGGCACTGTTACAGCCCAGCTGGCCAGCCCACTTGGCGGCCTAGCCCACTGGCATGTGCCAGTCATCGTCATCCTCCCGCTAGCCGGACAGGGTGCGTGCCCGACAGCGTCGCGTGCGCTTCACAGCGCCACGCCGAGCCTCCTACTGCGTCCCCGCCTCCTGATGCCTCCGCGCACGCCACGCAGCCTCCCCGACCGCCCCTCACTCTCTCTTGAGCTCCTCCCCCTCCTCTACTATCCCTCCCTCCCATGCCCGAGCGCAGCCGTCGCCGCCGGTCATCGTTGCCGCGACCACCACCTCCCCCTCGCCCCTCTGACGTGCCCGAGAGCTCCGCCTTGACGTCCCTATCTTCTGCACCGAGCCAAGCGACGCCGGAAGCTTTGGAATGCCGCCATCACCGTATCCTTCAACCTCGGTATGCCGAGATCGCCAGCGATCGTGCACCCGCTCTGTTGCCTCCCCAAGCTCGCCGAGTCCATCGCTGCACCCGCTATGAGCTCCGCCATATTTCCCCCTTCTCCCCGATCTCGTTCTCTCCTCTAGCCGCCTTCTCCCTCGGAGCCGAGAAGCTCAGCCGTAGGAGCTCGTCGCCGACGCAGCTCCGGCGACCATTTGCTCACGCCAGTGCGTCCAAACACTTCGTAGCCACATGTAGAGCCTCGCGGTCGCTTTGGTTCATCCTTCTGCCCACCGTAGCGCCGAACCCAACCCCTCCCGAATTCTAGCCGTCGAGGATGACCTCGCCGCGGTCGCCTCCGGCCACCCCAGCTTCCGCCGTCTGCCCCATCAGCTGCGCGCGAGCAGCAGCTCTTCGTAGAGCCTCCCCACACCCAAAACCATCGCCTGTGGGCGATTTTCGAAGCCCTCCGCCATCTCTGTCGTCGCCGACGACGAGCCGTGGACCGGGTCCGGCGGGTTTGACCGCGCCTGACCGGGGTTTGACTTCCCCCCTGACACACTGTCGTGTGGGCCGCCCCTGTTAATTATTAGTTAGGTTTAGTTTAGTGATAATTAACCTAAATTAGTGCTTAACCTAACACTAACTAACTCAATTAGTTAGTTGTGTCACTGACCAGTGGACCCCACTGGTCAGGTTTGACCCGAACCAGCCTTGTTGACTTGCTGACATCATCATGATGTCACGCTGACGCTGTAAATACTTTCTTTATTTTAAAAATCAGAAATGATTTATTTATTTCAGAAAATGTCCTAAACTTCTAAAATTCATATAAATTCAACTGTAACTCAGAATGAAATAATTTGTATATGAAAAATGATCAGAAAAATCCAGTCTACCTATCTGCACTGGTTTAATGCATGTTTAAGCAACTTAAACCTGCTGTTTATAGAAAAATATGATAATGCACTTTATAAACCCATAACTTGAGTTTGCATTTGAATCTTTGATTCAAATGAGCTCAAACCACCCTGGTTATAGATGCATTAGCCCAACACACTCATTTTGCCATGTCATATCATACATCATATTGTGCATTGCATTGATTGTATTTCTTCTCTGTTGCCGTTGTTTGTCCTCTCTCAGTAAACGTGGTTCCGACGATTATTCGATGACACCGATGGAGAACTATATTATCTTCAGAAGTGCCAGGCAAGCAAAACCCCCTTGTTCATTCCAATACAATACCACTCTCTCACCCCTTTTCCTCTGCATGACCTGTCATTGCCACATTAAATAGATGAAAACCCACTAGCATGAGTAGGAGTTTTTGAGCCCTGATGTGCCTACTCATTCATGCTTGTTTGTCATGCCTGCTACTACCTAGAGTTGAGTCAGGTCTGATTCATCGGGGATGAATCAGAGGTGTGTTATCATGTCCTACTGTGTGTGAGCTAAGTGTGTGAACACGATTTGGTAAAGGTAGCGGTGAGAGGCCATGTAGGAGTACATGGTGGGTTGTCTCATTGAAGCCGTCCTCAGGAACTAAGTTATGTGTTTGTGATCCATGAAACCGTTACTTCCACACATTGGGATCCTTAATTGACTATCTCGACTTATTAATCAACCTGATCTCTGTCCAGGAGTTGCAACTAGTTTCTGGTGTTTGTAGGTAGTGTTAGTAGTCTACCAAGTGGCACCCGGTACAGGTGGGATTGGGACAGACTAGGCACCATGGCACGTTGTACCAAGCGTAGATCCACTCGTCGAGGTGGGCTTGGGAACCCCGCACACATAGTTTGGGGCCGTCAGTGACACCCCGTCCGGATCTCCTTGCGGATGGAACCGGAATAGGCGATAAACCTGGACGAGAGACTTGCGTGGTTAGTCAGGTCATGGCCGACACCCTCGCTGGGCTTCCTCTTGAAGGTTGCCGAGTACATGTCGTGTAAACGGCGATAAGTGGTGAGAGTGTGTGTGAAGAAGTACACCCCTGCAGGGTTAACATTATCTATTCGAATAGACGTGTCTGCGGTAATGGACCTCTGGGTTGCCTGTATAGTTCTTAGACAAGTGAAAGTGGATACTCTAAAATGCGCAAGATAAGTGTGAGTGCTATGGATGGCGTTCTTGTAGGGAGACGGGAGCGGATCCATAGTGGTGTATTGATATGGTGAATATGTGGACTCGTAGTGCATCACCTCAAAAGAGTTACTTGCGATCGTAGTTCGGGATAGCCACGAGTCAAAGCTGGCATCTTGCAGTTAAACTCCACCACCACTTTGTTGATAATGATGCATATGTAGTTAGTTACGATGTAAGTCTTCTTGGGTACATTTGTACTCACGTTTGCCTATTTTATGTTTTTGCAGAGAGACTTCAGTCTCACTAGTAGTTCCGTGTGGACTTCGACGTTTAGCTTGTTACCTCAGCTACGATCTTGTGCCCTCAGCAGGATCTGGTAGATAGTCAGGCTTCTCAGCCTTTTTCATTTGTAGATGTCTATACTCAGACATGTTAAGCTTCCGCTTGTGCTTTGACTTGTATGCTCTGAGTGTTGGGTCATGAGACCCATGTTTGTAATATCTCGCTCCTCGGAGCCTACTGAATGAAATACTTGAGTTGTATAGTCATGTTGTGATGACATGTTGTATTTCACATATCGAGCATATTGCGTGTATGTTATTGAAATGCTTGGTATGTGTGGGATCTGAAAACCTAGTTGTTTATCCTTGGTAGCCTCTCTTACCAGGAATGTCTCCTAGTGCTTCCACTGAGTCATGGTAGCTTGCTACTGCTCCAGAACACTTAGGCTGGCCGGCATGTGTCCTTCATTCTGTGTCATCCTTGAGGAAATGTCACGCGGTGTCTACGAGTCCTATTAACTGCTACAGCCGGTTTGCGAGTCCTGCTAGCCCAGCTGCTCTGACCGGATTCACTCATTGTTGACCGTCACGTTCGTTGTTGGGTCATGTCACTTTGTCCCTGTAAGTTAGAGCCACTTTGGGTTTACGACTAGCCATGTCAGCCTGGGTTCTTTGTCATATGGATGCTAGCGACACTATCATATACGTGAGCCAAAAGGCGCAAATAGTCCCGGGCCTGGTAAGGCGACACCCGTGGGAATACCATGCGTGAGGCCGCAAAGTGAAATGAGGTGTTACATGCTAGATCGGTGTGGCATTGAGTCGGGGTCCTGACAGCTTTGGTATCAGAGCTTTGACTGCCTGTAGGATTACCAAGCCAAACTGGTCGGAGTTGAGTCTAGAAATTCTTTAGTTATATAAGGGAATTGATGGTGGGATGGAACATAAGGCTCTTTTTACTCCTTATCCCTTATGCCTTCTGATCCGAGTCATCTTATTTTTCCTACGGGGTTAAGGAACTAGGATTTCGCTTCTTTCTGTCAGGATCACGTGTTACTAATCAGTAGACTCATAAGATTGTTGGATTTAAGCCTCAGTTCAGTTTCCACCTTCGTATGTTAACTGTTGATCTCGAAACCTTGATATTGTGCTTCTGAGTGGTTATGCCACCATTTTTGTAGCATGTCTCAAATCTTTTTGAGCATTTACAGCCATTATGTTGTCCGAGTCATCCTAGGTTTCTAAATAGTCTGAAGCATTTGCAAAATCCCTTCCTCCCGTTTTGATGTCCCTTTGGGCCAGATTAACCACACTAATCAGTGAGTTGAGGTACTTTGTTGCCTTGAAATATATGTTGGAGTTATTATTATGACCCTAGGTGTCTTAGAGTATCACCTAGTAATCTAGCCATGCTTTGTGTTACCAGTGTGATGATTCTGGCTGTCGGTGTCAAAACCGGCGGATCTCAGTTAGGGGGTCCCGAACTATGCGTCTAGGCGGATGGTAACAGGAGACAAGGGACACGATGCTTTTACCCAGGTTCGGGCCCTCTCGATGGAGGTAAAACCCTACTCATGCTTGATTGATATTGATGATATGGGTAGTACAAGAGTGGATCTACCACGAGATCAAGGAGGCTAAACCTTAGAAGCTAGCCTATGGTATGATTGTTGTAATGGTTGTTTGTCCTACGGACTAAAACCCTCCGGTTTATATAGACACCGGAGAGGGCTAGGGTTACACAGAGTCGGTTACAATGGTAGGAGATCTACATATCCGTATCGCCTAGCTTGCCTTCCACGCCAAGGAAAGTCCCATCCGGACATGGGAAAATGTCTTCAATCTTATATCTTCATAGTCTTGGAGTCCGGCCGATGATGATAGTCCGGCTATTCGGACACCCCCTAGTCCAGGACTCCCTCAGTAGCCCCTGAACCAGGCTTCAATGACGATGAGTCCGACGCGCATATTGTTCGGCATTGCAAGGCGGGTTCCTCCTCCGAATAATTCATAGAAGATTGTGAACACCAGGATAGTGTCGGCTCTACAAAATAAGTTCCACATACCACCGTAGAGAATAATATGTACACAAATTCAATCTCTGGCGTATTTTGTGGCATGGCGTCACACCACCTCAAGCCTTTACTTGAATTGTTTTAATTATACCACCTCGGTAGCGTTTAGCGGCGGTTTCCTTAGCACGTCTTGTCGAGCGGATCGTGTTCCCCTTATTCGGGATTCCCATCAATACGGACGTGGGTAACCCAACGCGCCATTGATGGTGGCGCTTGGGAGATAGCGAGTTTTACCAGGCGGTGGGGCGCATAGTCTTTGTCGCCCATATATAAGGGATAAGGATACACCTTTTTACCTCGCCTTCTTCCTCCTAGCTTATCCATCTCCGCGCACTCAAGCTCCGGCGCCCAAGTCCGCACATCTCGTCTCAACCTTCTCCAGCCATGTCCGGAGCGGGAGGCAAGTGGATGGCCTCCTCCGTTCTGGAGGGCATGTCGAGAAGCTGCGTGGCGCGGATACCTCTCCAGCGACATCGCGCACGGCTGCCCGATGAGGCAGCTCATCCCACCCGAGGCCTCATGAGAGGGTCGTATTCCTTCCCCACTTCCTCCATGGACTGGGCTTCCCACTTCATCCCTTCGTGCAGTGGGCTCATGTACTACTACGGCTGGACTTCCACGATCTGGCGCCAAACTTCATCCTCAACATCTCGGCGTTTATAAATGGGTATGCGAAACCTTCCTCGCATCCAGCTCCACTTGACGTGGCTAAAGACCTTCAATGTCAAGCCGAAGGTGGTGAAGGGCGTCCAAGCGGAGTGCGGAGGCGCCATGGTGGGCAAAATTCCCAATGTCATCTGGCTCGAGGGTGCCTTCGTGGAGTCCGTCAAAGGGTGGCAATCGGGGTGGTTCTACATCAATGAGCCGCGTGACCCTAAATGGGCAGCGGCCCCTGAGTTCAGATCTGGTATACCCATGCAGCTCACCTCCTGGAAAGAGAAGGGCTTGCTATGAGGTAGTTTGGAGGAGCTGACAGGACTCCAGTCCTATCTCCAGACCTTGGTGAACAAGAAGCTTAAGCTTATCAACGTGATCCAGGTCATGCTCGTCCATGATTCTCCCACCCGATGGCGGGCCTTCAATTTGTGGGAGTTTGATCCGGCACGACAAAGACGGACCTGGCGGGCTCTTGACATGACGTCTGAAGCTGCTGGAGGTCTTGTTCAAGCGGAGAAGCCCCGCATCCATAGCGAAGATCGCGGATTCAGCACGAAGCGCCCGGCTGTGGGTGCACTAAAGTGGGGGTACCTTAGTACCTCGAACTTGTGCACGGGCAGTCGCAGCGTCCTGCGGCAAGGCTTGTCGGGCGTCCGCCAAGGCCCTCGGTCATTCTTATTTTTACTGCCATTCAAGAACAAAGTGTAAACTTTGAAGACAAGGCCCCGGCAAGAGGAGCTTGCCGGGAAGGACAAGACCCCGGCAAGAGGAGCTTGCCGGGAAGGCCAACCAAGGCACTTGGAAGAACTACGCGGCGCACGCGCGTCCGGCAAGACCAGCGGCGGCAAGCTTGCGGGTGCGACAAGACACGAGACGCGGCAAAGGCGCTTGCATGCGCAAGCCACCACTCTGCGCCCGCTCCGGCTCACCCGACGGCGTGTATACAGGATCACTCCTAGTGCACGTGGCGGGTGGCTGTGCAGCCTAGCGGTGCGACGTGGCAAGTGACGGTGACTAGGAGGCCATCGTGGCGATCGGTGGCGCCCCTAACGGTCATTTCCTGCACTGTTGGAGCGATTGGACGGGCATTAAATGCTCTTCTCCCCTGCCGTCAGAGTTAGGTAGGGGACACTGTAGATAGTGGTTGTACCAACCCGCGTTTTTACCTTTCTACCCCTCTCTCCGCGTTGCCACCTGTCGGTGACCCCTTTGGACTATAAAGAGGAGGCCCATGCGCACGTAGAAGGGGTTCGGCTCGGTTCGACTCATTCGAAACCACAGCATACCCACGCTTTCGAGCAAGAACAAATACAAACACAAAGCAGCAGTAGGAGTTTTATCTCTCCGGAGAGCTCCGAAGCTGGGTAAAAATCCCCTGCGCGCCCTCGCCTCAATCTGCTCTTCGCGCGCCCTCCGCTCCCTTGCCGGACCAGAAGGGGCTCTCTGCCCCATAGGTGCTCGTGTTGGTAATATGCCCTAGAGGCAATAATAAAAGTATTATTATATTTCATTGTTCATGATAATTGTCTTTTGTTCATGCTATAACTGTATTATCCGGAAATCGTAATACACGTGTGAATACTTAGACCCCAATATGTCCCTAGTGAGACTCTAGTTGACTAGCTCGTTGTGATCAATAGATAGTCATGATTTCCTGACTATGGACATTGGATTTCGTTGATAACGGGATCACATCATTAGGAGAATGATGTGATGGACAAGACCCAATCCTAAACATAGCATAAAAGATCGTGTAGTTCGTTTGCTAGAGCTTTGTCAATGTCAAGTATCTCTTCCTTCGACCATGAGATCGTGTAACTCCCGGTTACCGTAGGAGTTTCTTGGGTGTATCAAACGTCACAATGTAACTGGGTGACTATAAAGGTGCATTACAGGTATCTCGAAAGTATCTGTTGGGTTGACACGGATCGAGGCGGGATTTGTCACTCCGTATGACGGAGAGGTATCTCTGGGCCCACTTTCGGTAATGCATCATCATAATGAGCTCAAGTTGACCAAGGAGTTGGCCACGGGATCATGCATTCTGATGCGAGTAAAGTGACTTGCGATAACGAGACTGAACAAGGTATTGGGATCTGACGATCGAATCTCGGGCAAATGCGCACCGATTGACAAAGGAATTGCATCGAGGTTTTGATCGAATCCTCGACATCGTGGTTCAACCGATGAGATCATCGAGGAGCATGTGGGAGCCAACATGGGTATCAGACCCGCTGTTGGTTATTGCCGAGTCGTCTCGGTCATGTCTGCGTGTCTCCCGAACCCGTGAGGGTCTACACATAAGGTTCGGTGATGCTAGGGTTATTAGGAAGACTAGTATGTGACTACGAATGTTGTTGAGTCCGGATGAGATCTCGGACATCACGAGGAGTTCGGAAGGGTTGGAGGTAAAGATTTATATATGGGAAGTTGTTAAAGGACAGGAAAGTTTGGGGCATACGGTGTTATCTGGGGCCACGAGAAGGGTTCGGGGTCCACAGGAGGGCCACCCCTCCCGGGGGCCACTGAGCTGCGTGGGGAGTTGGCCAGCCTGGTGGGCTGGTGCACCCCTCCCACAGGCCCTTGCGCCTAGGGTTGAGGGAACCCTAGAGGCGCTCCCCTTGCTTGGGGCAAGTCCCCCTCCCTTGGCCGCCGCCCCCTCTAGATGGATCTAGAGGGCGGACCTCTCCCTTCCCCTATAAATAGAGGGGTGAGGGAGGCGTGGCACCACAAGCCAAGCGCAGCCCTCCCTCCCAACACCTCTCCTCCTCCGTTGTGCGCTCGGTGAAGCCACAGCCGAGATCTTGCTTCTCCACCATCACTGCACGCCGTCGTGCTGCTGGTGGAGCTGTCTTCCTCAACCTCTCCTTCCTCCTTGTTGGATCAAGATGGAGGATCGTCACCCGTCCGTCGTGTGTTGAGCGTGGAGGTGCTGTCCGTTCGACACTTGGTCATCGGTGATTCGAATCACGTCGAGTCGACTACATCATCACCTTGCAAGCTTCCGCACGCGATCTACAAGTGGTATGTAGATGCAAACTCTCTCCTTGACTCGTTGCTTAGATGAACTCATAGATGTATCTTGGTGAAACCATAGGAAAAATTTTAATTTTACGCAGCGTTCTCCAACGGTGGCATCATGAGCTAGGTCTATCGTAGTTCTCTAATGCTCGAGTAGAACACAATTTGTTGTGGGCGTTGATCTTGTCAACTTACTTGCCTCTACTAGTCTTTTCTTGCTTCAGCGGTATTGTGGGATGAAGCGGCCGGACCAACCTTACGTGCGCTTCGTGAGACCGGTTCCACCGATTGACATCCACTAGTTGCATAAGGTGGCTGGCGGGTGTCTATCTCTCCCACTTTAGTTGGAGCGGATTCGATGAACAGGGCCCTTATGAAGGGTAAATAGAAGTTGACAAAATCACGTTGTTGTGATTCGTAGGTAAGAAAACGTTCTTGCTAGAACCCAATTGCAGCCACGTAAAAGATGCAACAACAATTAGAAGACGTCTAACTTGTTTTTGCAGCAACTGATCATGTGATGTGATATGGCGAGAAGTTGTGATGAATGATGAATTGTGCTGTATGAGATCATGTTCTTGTAATAGGATTCACGACTTGCATGTCGATGAGTATGACAACGGCGAGAATATAGGAGTTGTCTTTATTTTTGTATGACCTGTGTCATTGAAGAGCATCATGTAAACTACTTTACTTCATTGCTAAGCGTTAGTCATAGAAGTAGAAGTAGTTGTTGGCGTGTTTCAACTATGAAGACACGATGATGGAGATCATGATGATGGAGATCATGGTGTCAAGCGGTGACAAGATGATCATGGAGCCCGAAGATGGAGATCAATGGAGCTTTATGATATTGGCCATATCATGTCTCAACTATATAATTGCATGTGATGTTTATTATGTTTATGCATCTTGTTTACTTAGGACAACGGTAGTAAATAAGATGATCCCTTACAAAAATTTCAAGAAGTGTTCTCCCTAACTATGCACCGTTACTCTGTTCGCGCTTCTAAGCACCACGTGATGATCGGGTGTGATGGATTCTTACGTTCACATACAGCGGGTGTAAGACAGTTTTACAGCGAAAACACTTAGGGTTAACCAGCGAGCCTAGCATGTGCGGACATGGCCTCGGAACACGAAGACCGAAAGGTCGAACACGAGTCGTATGGAAGATCGATCAACATGAAGATGTTCACCGGCGATGACTAGTCCGTCTCACGTGATGATCGGACACGGGCTAGTCGACTCGGATCGTGTAAACACTTAGATGACTAGAGGATGTCTAATCTAAGTGGGAGTTCATAATTTGATTAGAACTTTATTATCATGAACTTAGTCTAAAACCTTTGCAAATATGTCTTGTAGATCAATGGCCAGCGCTAATGTCAACATGAACTTCAGCGTTCCTAGAAAGCCAAGATGAAAGATGATGGCAGCAACTATCGGACTGGGTCGGAACACGAGATCATCCTCATAGCTGCCGGGAAGCAATATGTCCTAGAAGGACCGCTAGGTGACGCTCCGTCGAGAGAACCAAGGCGTTATGAGCGCTTGGCAAGCTCGTCTTGATGATTACTCCCTCGTTCGGTGCGGCATGCTTTACACTTAGAACCGGGGCTCCAAAAGCGTTTTGAGCATCACGGAGCATATGAGATGTTGAAGAGCTGAAACTAGTTTTCCAAGCTCATGCCGGGTCGAGAGATATGATGTCTCCGACAAGTTCTCTGATTGTAAGATGGAGAAAACAGTTACGTCGGTGAGCACATCACGAAGATATGCAGGTTGCACAACCATATGACCCGATTGAACATTAACCTCCCGGATAGGCGGTCATTGTGAGAATCCTCGATCGCTCCCACCAAGCTACAAGAGCTTTGTGATGAACTACAACATGCAAGGGATGGTAAAGACCATTCTGAAGTGTTCTCGATCTGAAGTCGTGAGGCTGAAATCAGAAAGAACATCAAGTGTTGATGGTCAATAAGACCACTAAGTTCAAGAAGGGCAAGGGTAAGAAGAACTTCAAGAAGGGCGGCAAAGATGTTGCAGCGCCCGTAAGCTTTTTCTTGGGAAGAAGTCAAAGAATGGACCCAAGCACGAGGTAGTGCTTTTATTGCAAGGGAAGGGTCAATGGGCGGAACGCCCCAAATACTTAGCGGATAAGAAGGCCGGCAACACCAAAGGTATATTTGATATACATGTAATTGATGTGTACCTTACCGATTACTCGTAGTAACTCACAGGTATTTGATACGGTGCCGTTGCTCATATTTGTAACTCACAGCGGGAGCTGCGGAATAAGCGGAGGCTGGCGAAGGGCGAGGTGACGATCTTGCGTCGGGAATGGTTCAGTCGATGTGATCGCCGTCGACCGCTGCCTCTACATTTACCTCTGGGATTAGTTTTGAACCTTAATAATTGTTATTTAGTGCCATGTTTGAGCATGAACATTGTATCTGGATCTCGTTTAATCTGAGATGGCTACTCATTTAAGTCTGAGAATAATGGTTGTTCGATTTATATGAGAGATATGTTTTATGGTCATGCTCCGATGGTAAATGGTTTATTCTTAATGAATCTCGGCGTAATATTACACATGTTCATAGTGTGGATGCCAAAAGATGTAAAGTTGATAACGATAGTCCCACATACTTGTGTACTGCCGCCTTGG
The DNA here is from genome assembly GCA_021437245.1 of Aegilops speltoides. Lineage (NCBI taxonomy): Eukaryota > Viridiplantae > Streptophyta > Magnoliopsida > Poales > Poaceae > Aegilops > Aegilops speltoides. The sequence continues at coordinate 152,175,418 of CM038145.1, forward strand.
TCACATTGGTGTCAAGCGCATGAAGAAGCTCCATCTTGATGGACTTTTAGAGTCTCTTGATTATGAATCCTTTGACACATGTGAACCATCCCTCTTAGGCAAAATGACCAAGACTCCGTCCTCCGGAACAATGGGCGAGCAACCAACTTGTTGGAAATCATACATCTTGATGTGTGCGGTCCAATGGCGTTGAGGCTCATGGAGGATATCGTTATGTTCTCACTCTCAATGATGACTTGAGTAGATATGGGTATGTTTACTTAATGAAACACAAATCTGAAACCTTTGAAAAGTTCAAGGAATTTCAGAGTGAGGTGGAGAATCAGCGTGACGAAAGATAAAATTCCTCTGATCGGATCGTGGAGGAGAATACTTAAGTCACGAATTTGGCACACACTTAAGGAAATGTGCAATCGTTTCACAACTCACGCTGCTGGAACACCTCGTGAAACGGTGTGTCGAGCGTCGTAACGCACTCTATTGGATATGGTGCGGTCTATGATGTCTCTTACCGATTTACCACTATCATTTTGGGGATCGCTCTAGAGACAGCTACATTCACTTTAAATAGGGCACCGTCTAAATCCGTTGAGGCGACACCGTATGAATTATGGTTTGGGAAGAACCTAAGCTATCGTTTCTAAAAGTTTGGGGATCGATGTTTATGTCAAGAAACTTCAACTGAAAAGCTCGAACCCAAGTCGGAAAAATGCGTATTCATAGGATACCCTAAGGAAGCTATCGGGTATACCTTCTACTTAAGATCCGAAGGCAAGATCTTTGTTGCCAAAGCGGATGCTTTACGGAAAAAGTTTCTCTCGAAAGAAGTAAGTGGGAGGAAAGTAGAACTTCGATGAAGTACTACCTCTTGAGCGGGAAAGTGGTGCGGCGCGGAAACCGTTCTGTGATGCCCACACCAAGCGAAGAGGAAAACAATGATGATGATCAAGGTACTTGGATCAAGTTACTCTTGAACCCGTGGGTCCACAAGGACACGTTCCGCACAGTGGTGCGGCAACCCATCCTGCAAATCATGTTGTTAGACAACGGTGAACCTTGAACTATGAAGAAGCGATGGCGGGCCGTTCCAACAAATGGCTTGAGGCCATGAAATCCGAGATAGAATCCATGTATGAAAACAAAGTATGGACTTTGTGGACTTGCTCGATGATCGGCGATAGAAAACAAATGGATTTTTAAGAAGATGGGCGCGGATGGTAATGTTACCATCTATAAAGCTCGACTTGTCGCTAAGGGTTATCGACAAGTTCAAGGGATTGACTTCTGACGAGACATTCTCTCCGTGGCGAAGCTGAAGTCCGTCCGAATCATGTTAGCAATTGCCGCATACTATGATTGTGAGATATGGCGGATGGGCGTAAAGCGGCATTCCTTAACGGACATCTTAAGGAAGAGCTGTATATGATGCAGCGAAAGGTTTTGTCGATCCTCGAACGCTAACAAAGTATGCAAGCTCCAGCGATCCATTTATGGGCTGGTGCAAGCATCTCGGAGTTGGAACATTCGCTTTGATGAGATGATCAAAGCGTTTGGGTTATCTTGAGACTTATGGAGAAGCTGCGTTTACAAGAAAGTGAGTGGGAGCTCTATAGCATTTCTCCTATTATATGTAGATGACATACTCTTGATGGGAAATGATACAAAACTTACGGACAGACATTAAGGCCTACTTGAACAAGTGTTTTTCAATGAAGGACCTTGGAGAAGCTGCTTATATATTAGGCATCAAGATCTATAGAGATAGATCGAGACGCCTCATAGGTCTTTCACAAAGCACATACCTTGATAAGATTTTGAAGAGGTTCAAAATGGATGAGGCCAAGAAAGGGTTCTTGCCTATGTTACAAGGTGTGAGATTGAGCTCAGCTCAGTCACCGACCACGGCAAAAGATAAAGAAGAGATGAGTGTCATCCCCTATGCTTCAGCCATAGGATCTATTATGTATGCCATCTTGTGTACGGACCCGATGTAAGCCTTGCCGTAAGTTTGGTAGCAAGATACCAAAGTAATCCCGGCAAGGAACAACTGGACAACGGTCAAGAATATCTGAAATACGAAAAGGACAAAGGACATGTTTCTTGTTTATGGAGGAGCGAAGAGCTCGTCGTAAAGGGTTCGTCGGCGCTAAGCCGACTCGAGATCTGGATGACTCTAAGTCACAAACCGGATCGTGTATATGTTGAATGGTGGAGCGATAAGCATGTGCAGCTGCAAGCGAGCGTCGTGGCGGGATCTCGTGTGAAGCGGAGTACATGGCAGCCTCGGAGGCAGCGCATGAAGCGATTTGGGTGAAGGAGTTCATCACCGACCTAGGAGTCATACCCAATGCATCGGGGCCGATCAAACTCTTCTGTGACAACACTGGAGCTATTGCCCTTGCCAAGGATCCCAGGTTTCACAAGAAGACCAGGCACATCAAGCGTCGTTTCAACTCCATCCATGAAAATGTTCAAGATGGAGACATAGAGATTTGGAAAGTACACATGGATCTGAATGTCGCAGATCCGTTGACTAAACCTCTCTCACATGCAAAACATGATCAACACCAGAACTCTATGGGTGTTCGATTCATCACAATGTAACTAGATTGGTGACTCTAGTGCAAGTGGGAGACTGTTGGAAATATGCCCTAGAGGCAATAATAAAAGTATTATTATATTTCATTGTTCCTGATAATTGTCTTTTGTTCATGTTATAAGCTGTATTATCCGAAATCGTAATGCGTGTGAATACTTAGACCCCAATATGTCCTAGTGAGCCTCTAGTTGACTAGCTCGTTGTGATCAATAGATAGTCATGGTTTCTGACTATGGACATTGGATGTCGTTGATAACGGGATCACATCATTAGGAGAATGATGTGATGGACAAGACAATCCTAAGCATAGCATAAAAGATCGTGTAGTTCGTTTGCTAGAGCTTTGTCAATGTCAAGTATCTCTTCCTTCGACCATGAGATCGTGTAACTCCGGTTACCATAGGAGTGCCTTGGGTGTATCAAGCGTCTGGCGTAAGCGGGTGACTATAAAGGTGCATTACAGGTATCTCGAAAGTATCTGTTGGGTTGACACGGATCGAGGCGGGATTTGTCACTCCGTATGACGGAGAGGTATCTCTGGGCCCACTCGGTAATGCATCATCATAATGAGCTCAAGTTGACCAAGGAGTTGTACGGGATCATGCATTCTGATGCGAGTAAAGTGACTTGCGATAACGAGACTAAACAAGGTATTGGGATACCGACGATCGAGTCTCGGGCAAGTAACATACCGATTGACAAAGGGAATTGCATACGGGGTTTGATCGAATCCTCGACATCGTGGTTCAACCGATGAAATCATCGAGGAGCATGTAGGAGCCAACATGGGTATCGGACCCTGCTGTTGGTTATTGCCGAAAGTCGTCTCGGTCATGTCTGCGTGTCTCCCGAACCCGTGGGGTCTACACATAAGGTTCGGTGGCGCTAGGGTTATTAGGAAGACTAGTATGTGACTACGAATGTTGTTGGAGTCCGGATGAGATCCGGACGTCACGAGGAGTTCGGAAGGTCGGAGGTAAAGATTTATATATGGGAAGTTGTTAAAGGACAGGAAAGTTTGAGGGCATCTGGTGTTGTCTGGGGCCACGGAAGGGTTCGAGGGTCCACGGGAGGCCACCCCTCACGGGGGCCCTGGGCTGCGTGGGGAGTTGGCCAGCCTGGTGGGCTGGCGCACCCCTCCCCAGGCCCTTGCGCCTAGGGTTGAGGGAACCCTAGAGGGCGCCCCACTTGCTTGAAGCAAGTCCCCCTCCCTTGGCCGCCCCCCTCTAGATGGATCTAGAGGGCCCCCCTCTCCTCCCCTATAAATAGAGGGGTGAGGGAGGCAGCTGCACCACAAGCCAGGCGCAGCCCTCCCTCCCAACACCTCTCCTCCTCCGTTGTGCTTTCGTGAAGCCACAGCCGAATCTTGCTTCTCCACCATCACCTTGCCGTCGTCTGCCGGGGTGGAGCTTTCTTCCTCAACCTCTCCTTCCTCCTTGCTGGATCAAGGCGGAGGAGGCGTCACCCGTCGCCGTCGTGTGTTGAGCAGCGAGGTGCTGTCCGTTCAGCACTTGGTCATCGGTGATTCGAATCACGTCGAGTACGACTACATCATCACCTTGCAAGCTTCCGCACGCGATCTACAAGTGGTATGTAGATGCAAACTCTCTCCCTTGACTCGTTGCTTAGATGAACTCATAGATGTATCTTGGTGAAACCGTAGGAAAAAATTTTAATTTTCTGCAACGTTCTCCAACAGCTCGTGCTCCCAGCCCCACGACATCTTTGGCGCGCTAGGTAGGGGGGCGTCGAGGTCGTGCGTACCTGATCCGGCATCTACGCGCGCTACATCAACATCTTCATCGACATTCCACCAAAGAAGAAAGCTTCGGAGGTAGCCGCTCCGTCTGCGACTGTCCTATCGCCACGGACAAGCAGGCGGTGGGGTGGGCCTTGCGGAGGAGGCGGGCGCCCGGCGGTGGGACTCACGTCGTCACCAGGTCAAGGACAAGGCCCATAAGCTTGGTGTCTGGATATCCACCGCGCCCCTCTCGGGAGGTGCAAGATCGACAACGCCACGGTGCCCCTAAGCGCCGTGCTTGCGTTGGAACAAAATAAGCCGGCGAATCGCGAGGCGTTCAAGACCAGCGTGCCGCCCGACATCTTTGGCACGAGTGAGTCTTGATCGCTGGATGAAGTCTGCTCCTTCAACCCGGTTGGGAGTCCGAGCATATCCGCACCTCGCGTCGTCGCCACCGCCGCCCAAGACTCGGAGGAAGCGGCGAGCTCAGCTGCTTCTAGATTACCCTCGGCGCCGGACAAGATCGGCGGCGGAGGATGACCATCGAGCCTCGTCGGCCGCCCAACGCCGACAAGCCCGGCAACCGAGCACGCCGAAGCCCGGGAAGGCGCTCGGCGCAAGCCGGCGCCCGACAAGACCGTTAGGGTGCCACTACCACGCCTCCCGCCCGAAGGCCAAGATCGCCCGACTTCGCGGTCCAACCTCGACACCGACTCCACAGCGTCGTCGGACCCGCGAGCTTCGCCCGCGATCAGCGCCCGTTCTCCAAACGGCGACGAAAGCGCTTCGTACTCGCGCCGGCGCGGAGAAGCGGCGGCGTCAATCGACTTCTGCAGCTGGGCCCGCTGTTGATATGCATGCGCCCGAGAGAACGGCGACTTGCCATCTGTGATGAAGTTGCCCTGCGTTCACTTTCGTGGTGAGGCAAGTCGATGGCGATACCAAGAACTTCAAGCGGATGTACCGAAAATGCGATGGCGGGATACATCGTCGAGTTCTCGGCGTCTACACCATCGCGGTGCGGGCTGCGGTAGCGATGAGAAGATCTCGCCAACTACTTCCGGGTGCTCAAGCCCAATGTCGGATCTTGGCTCATGCACTTGCGGACAGCTCCATTTCTTCGTGGGCGGACACTGTGCCATCGGTTTGTCGGCGCATTCACGGTGACCACAAGCCCCATGGCGAAGCGATCTTCATTTGCTTGCCTAGAAGGAAGGAGAATCCTGCGCAAGTACATCTGAAGAGATTCAGCCAGGTGCGGCGCAACATCCGAGGCGTCCACCCTGCGCGGTTATCGGCGCGTTCCATCGAAACGTGCGTAACATGGGATGAAGAGATGGCGATGTGCAAGATCGAAGATGTCGTGAGCTATGCGCTCTGGCGACAAGTGTGCCGCGGGCTGAGGAGGGAGGAAAATCCCGGAGAGAATGTAGGAAGCGAAGGATCGGCGGTGAGGGCGCCTCTCCGGCAAGAGAGGAACGGGCGGAATAACGAAAAAAAAGGCTAAGGATGTGCTAGTTGTTGAGCAGTCCGTGCGGAGGAGCCTCAAACAAGGCCAAAGCTGGTGACTCGGCGAGGCTGTGGTGGCCGCCGACAAGCGAGGCGGCTCCGGCAAGCGATCTTGCAAGATCCATCGCACCAGGGCCATGACCTCCAAGCATGCAAGAAGGTTGAGCAGATGGCGAACTCTGAGAAAGCTGAATATGGCGTTGCGACAAGGAGAAGGCCGGGGAGGTGGCGGAGGATCCGGCAAAAGCGTCCCGCTTGGGGGAGGCGCGAGAGCAAGGCCAAGCAGCGGCAAGAGACAAACCTCCCGTGGCGCGACAAAGGCGAAGAAGAAGATGAGGATGATGAGATGGATGAGGATGAGACCGGCGACCAAGAGTTTGAGAAGGTGGCGGAGGTTTTGTGCGTTGGCGCGGCGCTTCTCGCACACCTCGCCGTCGGCTCAAGCGATTAGGTCGCGGGAGGTGAATCTGGCGAGACCATCGGTCGAATCGCGCAAGCCCCTGAAGTGGTCCAACCGCCCATCGTCTTTGATGTTGAGGATCACCCTAATCGTACCCTGCGGTCGGTGCTTGCGATGTTGGTTTAGCCAACCATCCGCAACCTCAAGGTCACAAAGATGTTGGTTGGCGGTGGGGCGGCCTAAATCTGATCTCTTCGCGGTGCTCAACAAGCTCTAGATCCCGACAATGAGCTCGAAGAAACTGGTACCTTTCAAGGGATCAACCGGGAAGGAGCAAGCGAAGGGAAGATCTGCTGCCGATAACTTTTGGCGTGAGCTGAACCGGAGACGAGAGAGTCACATTTGATGTTCTGATTTCCCATTGCCCTACAATGAGATACTTGGCCGTCGGCGCTTCGCCAAGTTCATGACAACCTCTCACTATGCATACAATGTGCTCAAGATGCAGGTCCGATAAGTGTTATTTCTGTCCATGGTGACAAGAAAGATGCACTTATCTGTCTGAAACAAGATCTCACAGGGAAGCGGCAGACCGCATGACGAAGCATAAACCACTTGCGGCTGAAGCTCCGGGGAAGAAGAAGAAGATCAAATCACAGCAGAAGTAGCTCGATGCCCACTCCGGCAAGCGCACCTCTTGGTCTTTGCGCTACCGTCGAGGGCCTTTCCATCGAGCTCCACCGGCAAGTACAAGAAGGCAAAGACAGCTTCACGAGACCAAGAAAGTGGCAAGGAGGAGGGCGGCGGTGGTACCTTCACCATCGATGCCACGCTTGATCCTAAATAGGAAGCGGCTCGTTGCTCTGCGGGCGAATGTCGATGTGTTTGCATGGCAACCATCCGATATCCCGGTGTTCCCGGAAAGTAATTGAGCACCACCTTGCCGTGCGCCCTCACCTTGGCCCGTCAGCGAAGTCGAGGAAGCAAGAAGTAGGCGACAAGTTCATTCTTTGAAGAGATCAAGAAATTGGAAGCGGCAGGCTTGGTCGAAATACTCCATCCAACGTGGTTAGCTAACTTGATGAGTAAATGCGCAAAGCGAGCGGGAAGTAGAGCTTTGTATTGACTTCGATGTTAATAAAGCTTGTCCCAAGGATCCATTTCCCTTGCGGCGCATTCACGGTTATCGACTCCACGGCGGGATGTGATCCTTTCATTCCTTGATGCATACTCGGGATATCACCGGATCTTCATGGCGGAGGAGGATGAAGAAGACCGCATTCATTACTCCATGTAGCGCGTCTTGCTTTATCTGAATGCCTTTCGGACTAAAAATGCGGTTCAACATTTGCAAGTAGTCGGTCATGCTTTTGAGCCCGGTTGCCGCGAAATGTAGAAGCTTACATGGATGATATAGTGGTCAAAAGCAAGGACAAAGAGACTCTGATCCAAGATTTGGACGAAACTTTTGCAAATCTGCGCAAGATCAACCTCAAGTTGAATCCCGATAAGTGCGTGTTTGGAGTTCCTTCCGGCAAGCTTCTCGGATTCTTTGTATCTTAGAGGGGGATCAAAGCCAATCCCGACAAGATCAAGGCCATCGAGCAGATTGAAGCCCCGAAGCGCGTCAAGGATGTCACGAAGACTTGCGATTAATGTTCTTTGCTCTCGGTAGGTTCATCTCTAAGTCTGCTTTGGCGCCACCGCCATTTTCAAAATTTTGAAAAAGGCAAGTCAATGAAATGGACTCGAGCGGAGGCTGCGCTCGAGGACACGAAGAGATACCTATCCTCGACTCCAACACTTGTCGCACCTAAGCCACAAGAGAAGTCTTTGCTATATCTAGCGGCGACTAATCAAGTGGTTAGTGCTGCGTTAGTAGCGGAGAGGAGGCGGATGATGAGCCGACAACGCGCTGACAGCGAGTCCAGCGACAAGCGAGGCTTCCCGACAAGTTCCAGCTCGGCAAGGATGGATCTGTGCAGCCACAAGAAGAAAGCGGAAGAAGATGGTGCGGCGCCCGGTTTACTTTGTCGGTTCCCATACGCAGGGGCAAGATCAAGGTACTCTGGTGTGCAAAAGTTGCTTTTCGGCCTTCTTATGGCCTCGAGGAAGCTGCACCATTACTTTCAAGCACATGAGATCACAGTTGTCACTCACTTTCCGTCGAAGAGGATACTGCAAAATCCGAAGCAGGCGGGATTGTCAGTGGGCACTAGAACTGTCAAGCTTTGGCCTCAAGTTTGAAAGTACTTCAACTATCGAGCCGAGCATTGGCGAATTCATAGCGAGTGGATGCCAACACACGATGAACAAATTCGGAGAAGAGCATCCCGACAAGAAGCGAGCAAGGAATGGATCATGTACTTTGATGGTGCCTTCTCGCTGCAAAGCGCTTGATCTTGAGCGTGCTACTTATCGCACCGGAGAGCACCTCAAATCGTGGTCCAAATGCACTTTCCCAAGGAGCAAGCTACAAACAATGCTGCAGAATATGAAGGCTTGCTTGCCGGACTCAGGATCGCGGCAGAACTTGGGATCGAGAAGCTTATTGTCAGGGGTGACTCACAGCTTGTCGTCCGCCAAGTGAATAAAGATTATCAGAGTCCGTTGATGGAAGCCTACATTGATGAAGTTAGGAAGCTGGAAGAACATTTTGTCGGCCTGGAGATGGAACACGTTCCAAGAGCTCATAATGACATTGCAGACGGCTTGTCAAAATGAGCCGCACTTAAGTTACCTGTGGAACCAGGGATTTTTGTGCTCAAGCTGACTCAGCCATCTGTAACACCATCAAGCGGGACGGATCGGGGAAGAAAGTTGGTAGCTGGCGACTACTTTCCGTGAGCTCCACAAGCCGCTGCCAAGAAGGTCCCAGGATCAACACGAGAAGTCTTGAGGCGATGCTGCTCCGACAAGCCCTAAGGTTTGTTTAGTTGAAGCGAGATGCTCCGGCAAGCTGTGTCGCGACACGCTTGCGAGAGCATCACTTTCGGCGAGGATCGATTCTTGCCGTGAAGCGGATGTTCCATAGCAGACATTTGTGCCTTTAGTCCTTGTTGTCAAGCCACAAGCTCCGACATGGGCACGATAAATAGTCCATTTCCTTGACGGGAGAACTTCCGAAGAGCAAGAAGAAGCGGAAAAGTAGCCCGGCAATCAAGTATGTACCGGTTTATCGATGACATCTTTGCTGAAGAAGATTCAGCGAGTGAAATTGAAGTGCATTTCCGGGAAGAAGGACAAGAGCTGTTGGCGAGATACATGGAGGCATAAGTGGTCACCACATTGGCGCAAGAGCACTTGCAAGCAGGCCTTCCGGCAAGGTTTCTTGGCGACAGTCCTCGAGGATGCAACGCACAAGTAACCAAGTGTGAAGCGTGCGATTCCACTCCAAGCAGATTCATCAACCAGCTCAAGCTCTCAAACAATCCCTTTATCCACGGCCATTTTGATGCAGGGGCTCGATATCCTCGGTCCCTTTCCCGAGCCGTCGGGGCTTGATACTTATGCGTGGCAATCGACAAGTTCACGAAGTGGCGGAGAGTGGAGCGATGAGGAAGGTAACGGCCGGTCGGCGATCAAGTTCTTGGTCGATTGTTTGCCGTTTTAGAGTCCCTAACGGGATCATCACCGACAACGGCACACAATTCCACGAGCCGCACCTTCATGCGGTATGTCCAAGATCTTGGCGCCAAGATCGCTTCGCTTCATTGCTCACCGAGAAGCAGCGGTCAGCGAGAGAAGCAAGCAGCTGAAGTGCTTCGCTTGAACTCAAGACAGAACTTTCGACGAGGCTGCACAAGTCTGCGGAAGAAATTGGATCGAGGAGCTGCCAATGGTTCTTTGGTCGATCAAAGCAGCGCCGTCGAGCCATTGGCGGACACCTTGCTCTTGTTTACGGGCGAGGCAGTTCTCCCCACGGAACTTCGTATCTGGATCGCCTCGAGTGCTCGCTTATGATGAGCTTGAGCAAGAACAGCTGCGCCAAGATGGCGCTGCTCCTCGAGAAAGATCGTCTTGAGCTCTTTGTCACGAGCTGCTCGTTACCGACAAGCTTTGCGCCGCTACCATAGCCGCAAAGTTAATGCGGAAGCTTGAGGAAAGCGACCTTGTTCTTGGCGTGTTCAATCCGCCAAGAATTCCAACAAGTTGGCCTTGAAGTGGGAAGGCCCTTATCGGGTAAACCGAGTCACTAGGCACAGGTGTTGTCGCCTTGAGGCCCGAAGATGGCATTCGGTGAGCAACTCACGGAACATAGAGCATCTTAAGTAAGTTTACCCATAAGTAGCGGTTGCGGAACCTGCTGTCCGGCAACCACCTTTTATCTGAGCCTTGCAGCTGTTGCATGTAACCCTTTGTGCAAAGCGGCCTTGAGACCCCATGCATAAATAAAGATCATATGCTATGCCAAAAGTTGTCAAATTTCATGCCTTTTTCTCTTTAGCATGTATTGTCTGACACTTTATCCAGCACTCACTCCCTGTAAGCAATAACGAGCTTTAAGCCTCCATATCATTATTTTCTCTTCTTTCTTCTAAAAAAAAAGGTCCCTCCGCCCACAAGTTCACCGGGGGGGAGGAGAAGATAAAGGTGTGGACCAGGCATCGTTCAACCAGGCATCGTTCAAAGAAATCCAGCCTTGCCGGGGCACAGACGACAGAAAAGCTAAGTTGCCAAAGTTTGAGTATGATCAATTTTAAAATTTTGAAGTTATACTCCTTGAACGACCATGCCTTGTATGGAAAACCTGTGCGCGGACGAACCGGTCCGTGGCTAAGTTGCGCCCTTACTTTGTTTCGAGTCCGCTCAACAATGAAAGAGTGATGCAACTAGTTCCGAAACAAGGTTTCTTCTTGGGCAACACCTTGACAGCTCTTGATGTTCACTTTTCGGCGCTCGCGGCAAGTGTGTTTGCTGCAAACAAGGTCCCTAAAAGCGCAAGAGGTAAAGCGTACAAGAATGGAATCGAACAAAGGAAGTAACATAGCGAGACAATACCGGACAAAAGTTATATTACAATAAATAACTTGCGGCGCTCGATGACTTATTCTATGACATATCTAGCGGCGGCAAGGAAAGGGAGAAGAAGGGTGGCCTAATCTACGGCGCTCGCATGTCGACCCTCGACATCATTGATCTTGTCCACAATGGGTGCGACGATGGCTTTGAGCTCTTCAAGATCGGCACCTGCGGCGGCTTCTTGAGGGCAGGGAGAGGTCGAGGTTGGGTTGCGGAAGTATCTTCACCAACACCTTCTCAAGACCTTGGCGCAGATTGCCTTGACTTCGTTGGCCAACTTCTTTGGGATCCTTTCCGGAGCTGCTGGAAACCATCACCACACCCTTGAAGAAAAGCGTAAGCTTGGCGCTGGCTGGAGGTTTTCCTCGATGGGTGCAAAACCCGCCAAGTCCGGCTCCGCCAGCTCCTCGTCGATGGATCACGGCGATGTTGGCGAGGCCCTCCGTCGAGCTCCACGCGACCTTGAAGGTGCAGGTCTCGGTGACCCTCGTCAGCAGCTCCTTGTTGCCGTTGAGCTCCTTCCTCAAGTCATCCTCTCGCTTCTTGGCGGCGTCCGGTGTCTCCCGTCAAGGTGGCGGCTTCATCGCCCGATCGGCTTGAGTCCTTGGCAGCGTTCGGTTCCTTGGCCTTCTCGGTGAGTTGAGCTTACGGATCGCCATGGGCAAGTGCATCCTTCTCGCGTTATTGGCTGGAGTCGGCAAGCTCTTCATTCTTCTTTCCCATATCTGCCTCCAGCTCGCCACTTTCTCCTCTAACTCCTTCTTGGCGGCCTCGGCTGGCCAGCAGCGTCCTTGCCTCCTTGGCGCCCGCCAAGTGGCTGCTCTCGTCTGTGAGCTCCTCCTCGTGGCTGTCAGACTAGCCTTCTTGTGTGTCAGCTCACCTTCCCTTGTACATCTCCTCGTGGCGAGCCTCTGCTGCTCCTCGGCCTCGGCCTTTTCGGGATGAGCGCCTTCTTCACCTCGTCAAGCTGCGCCCTCTCCTCTGCAATGGATGGGAGGGCCTCACAGTTCAGCTCTTGAGCTCCTTCGCATGCTTCTCTATGTCAACTCCTGCCCAGCGACAAGCGCTTCCCGGACTCAAGCTTAGCTTGCAGTTCTTGATAAGTGACACCAATTTCGAACAGCTGCTCCTCCTCCGGACTTCGCCCTTTGCTTTGCTGGGCGCGTCGACCTTGCCAACCCGTGAGCGAGTACTTCCCGTCAAACTCTTCTCCTTGACGGTGCCACAGGCTCGGCGCCGGGGAAGCGATGATATCGCCCTCGCCAGCCTTCAAGTATCGCTGGCTAGGGCTCCTCGAACCCAGCTGCGCCCGTGGGAGGTCGGCCGTCGGTCTGGCGCCTGCGCTCCTGCGTCTATGGTCGTCGTCTGATCATTGGGTCCCTCGCCCGGCTCTGCGCCCGGCTGTTGCGGCTTCCTCGTCGGCGGGTTCGCCGGCACCGCCTCTTCCTCGTCGTGGCGGCGTCATCGGTGTTGCGCGTGTGCCTTCCTCGCCCGGTGGCCTCGGTCTCCATCGGATCTGTGAGAGGGATCGAGACGGGGAGGAAGAAGAAGTTAAGCAAATATCCAAAAAGAAAAGAAGATCATAAGAAGAGAATCCAAGGGAAGGTTTCCGACAAGGAAGGTTACATCTTGTGCTCCGTGTCCATAGGCTCCTGCTTGAGGGCTCTTTGGTTCCGCCCTTGCGGGACCCTTCCCTTGCGGGAAGCGATCCTTGTCGAGAATACGCCCCTTGGCGGTGTAATCGAAGCAGCAGCACCTCCGGGGCGGCCTCTGGTTGCTCCTGGTAGGCTTGCTCTGCTCCTATACAAATGAATTAACCATCAAGATGTCAGCAAAAGAAGAAGCACCCATGCGCGCCTCACAGCAGGAAGTGAACCAAACACTTCTGTTGGGAGCTATCTTTGAGAAGCTGCTTTTGAAGAAGAACGGATCCGTCAAGGTAGTCTCGGACGTGTCCTCTGCTGTCACGGTAGGATCGTCCTTGATGTCAACCACGGGGACCTTGGCCCTCTTCGCTGCTCTCTCGGCCAGAGTCCTGAAAAGGAACAAGATGCAGTGAGAAGCAGATCAGATGCAAGACACGAAACAACAAAGATCGAAGAAAATCAAGAACAGCGAGAAGAAAGTCTTACTCCTCCTCCTCCTCCTCTTCATCATCATCGGAGGAGCTCAGCACGGAGAGGTCAAAGTCTGGTACCCTCTCTGCGCGGTGTGGCGGAGGTAGGCTCCCTTCAGCGTTGCGGGGCTGCTGGCGGGGATCGGGCGTGGCGGGCTGGGGAAGACCCGCCTCGGTGGCAGCCAGCACAGGACCCTCCAGCAGCAGCGGTACTTGCCAGCGGTGGGGCGTAATCCCAGGCGCCTCGGCTGCAACTGCCTGCCCTCTGCCGTATCTCCACCTCGTGGAGGTGCCTTCTTGGTTGGAATTGGGGCTGCTTGCGGGGGCTCCGCTGCGGCAAGGCTGCTCGGGGCGGTGGCAGCTCGCGCCCTCGGCGGGCTCGCTCGCTCCGGCCTCGGGCTCCCCTGCGCCAATGACCTCTCGGCAAGGTCCTCCTGTCGGCAAGGCTTGCCGCCTCGGCCGCCTCTGCCTCCTCCGGCGTGAAGCCCGAACTCCTGCGGCGGCGGCAGTGCTGCCGCCTCTTGACCCCAGTGGCGATGTAAGCGCATCTCGTTCTTGGTGGTGGCGGGGTGAGGAGCCTCTGCTTTCGTCGGAGTTATTTGCTACCTCCGTCAAGCCATCGAAGAATTGTTGCCGCAGCGTCGTCGTGGGCTCCATCAAGTTGGGACTATTCCGTGCGAATCGCACTCTGGCATCATTCTTGAGATCTTGATCATGGCTGGAGGTGTTGCACAATGGGATGATGCCTGTGGCAGCTGAACCACTCTGGATGGTTGGCGTGTGCTTGAACAGCTCCCTCGGCATCCGTCAAGCTCGAAACTGTGAAATTGAAATTGAGGCCAGGCGCAGCCTCGCTGATATCTGCGGGCCCGCAAACTGCGGCGGGCCTCCCCTCTTCTGAGGAGAAGCGTCGACGGCGAAGGAAATCGCGCCGACCGCCCTGCGATGAGCCCGCAAACTGGCGGAGGATTGGGTGGTGGCAATCTTGACTTGGCGTCATCCGTGACAGGCGCCCGATCGCCGCCCGAACTACCGAACTGGCGCGAGTTGGTGAATGGCTGCGGTTGGCATCACGAGATCCAGCACCATTCCGCCCTCCACTCATCCCACTTAACTGCGGGCTCGCCCATCAGATACACCTCCTTCGCAGCGATTAAGTGAGGTCCGGCGACTCCGCCCGGACAATTGCTCTCCTTTCTCAGCTCGGGGGTGAAATAATGGCGAAAAAGCGACACTTGGTGGATGCCAACAAAGTTCTCGCGAGAGGTGTGCGAAAACCGCCATTGTCGAGCGGCGTTGGGGTAAAATCAAGAAGATGAAACCCGTAGGTGTTCATGATGTCATGAAGAAATCCGAAAAAAGGTGGGCGAGCCCGCAATAGAAAGAACACGGAAAGAAATAGTACCCTTTTGGGCACGCTTGATTTGGAAGCCTCGGTGGAAAGCTGCCGTCGTGCGGATCTGCTCCCGTCTGCGTCGATCGGAAGAGGTAGAACTCCTCCATTGCGCCTTTAGGGGTGAGCTCGGCGGAAAAGCACTTCGCTTCTTGCGCAGCACCTCAAGCCAGGCGCCTCGGCGACTTCTCAGCCTTGCTGGTCTTGAACCATGGCGGAGCGGCGGGGGAGGCCTTGAGCGTTAGGCTGCTTGGCGGTGGCCAGGCGGCGGGCGCTGCTCTCTTCGGCTTGAGAAGCGGAGGGCGGCGGAGCTTTGGAGGAAAGGCGCAAGTGGCAAAGCGGAGAGCGGCCCTATTTCCTCTACTTATAAACAGGGGAGGTGAACGTTACGCATTTTCTGGATTTAAGTATTGCCCACCCACGTCTCCCACGACGTCGCAATTGACGTGTGCCATTACGAGAGGACACGGTGGATTCGGAGTGGATCTGGTTTTGACCCAGGCCGCGCGTGCCCGTGCCCTGTTTTGGGCTGGCCTTGAGCGCTTCGGCACCGTGTATGGCCCGGGCCGGGGAACCACAGCCGGTGTACTAAAGTGGGGTACCTTAGTACCCGAACTTGTCTGCGAAGCGATCGCGGCGTCTGCGGCAAGGCTTGCCGGCGTCCGCCAAAGGCCCTCCGTCATTCTTATTTTACTGCCATTCAAGAACAAAGTGTAAACTTTGAAGACAAAGCCCGGCAAGAGGAGCTTGCCGGGAAGGATCGAACCCGGCAAGAGGAGCTTGCGGGAAGATAACTCAAGGCGCGGAAGAACTACCGCGGCGCGCCGTCCGGCAAAGCAAGACGGGGCGGCAAGCTTGCGGGTGCGACAAGGCGAAGACGCGGCAAAGCGCTTGCGGGCAGAAACCACTCTGTGCCGCGCTCCAGCTCACCCGGGCGTGTATCGCCGAGATCACTCTGGTGCGTGGCGGGTGGGCTGTCACAACTCTAGCGGTGCGGCGTGGCAAGTAGCGGTGACTAGGAGGCCATCGTGGCGATCGGTGGCGTCCCTAACGGTCGTTTCCTGCACTGTTGGAGCGATTGGACGGGCAATAAATGCTCTTGTCCCCTGCCGTCAGAGTTAGGTAGGGGATACTGTAGATAGTGGTTGTACCAACCCGCGTTTTTACCTTTCTACCCCTCTCTCTGCATTGCCACCTGTCGGTGACCCCTTTGGACTATAAAAAGGAGGCCCGTGCGCACGTAGAAGGGGTTGGTTGAGATTCGACTCATTGAAACCACAGCATACTGCAGCTTTCGAGCAAGAACAAATACATACACAAAGCAGCGATGGGTTTTATCTCTCGAGAGCTCGAGCTGGGTAAAATCCCAGCGCCCTCGCCTCGATCTGCTCTTGGCGCCCTCCGCTCCCTTGCGGACGAAGGGGCTCTCGCCCCATGGGTGCTCGTGCTCCCGGCTCCACGACACCCGGCGGCGAGTAAGCTTCTATCCTTTATGGGACACTTATTTCTTTCATAGTTTGACTCTATGTGGGATCTAAAACTCCCAATGCCTTTTACGGGACTGGCGAGAAGGCGTCCAGACAGGTTGTTGTCCGGCTCCCTTCTGAACCAGCGGACACCCGTTTGGCCAGGGCTGCTGGTTCCGGCCCTTCGTGGTGCGGAGAATAAGGCCAAATAAGAGCCCACGGAACAGAAGGAGTTCCGGCGCCCGATGTGTCGCACTCATCGTCCAGATGGCTCCGGGACTCCTCCCCAAAGGCGAGGAGGAGAAAGAGGACTCTCCCTAGGAGGAGAGAAGAAGAGAGGCTTCCCCAGCAGAGGCGAAGGTCAGAGAGGAAGGACCCTTCCTCGGACAGCTCCGCCAGCCCGGCCCGGCGGCGGCGGCGAGGTGGCCCTCAAGGGCCAAGCCCGGCAAGATCGTAAAGTATCCAGTTCTGAATGATTTATAATTTCTCTTTGTTTCCACAGTGTCCTTCTAATGCGCGCCCAACTTTGTAGTCGGCCGAGGGCGATTTCCCGCTTCTTGGCGGGTCCTTGCTCCGTCGGATGTGGATTCCGTTCCGACCGCCTCCACCCTCGTGATCTTTGAGGGCGCGGTGGGATCGAGGAGGGACCCGCCGGAGGGAGGCTCGGGAGGTGCCACGAGGCAACCTCCGGACCGTGCGGACTCCACGGAACCCGATGGTTCGGAGTCAGGCAATGGCCCCTTACGTAAGAAAGGCAAGACCGTGACACCGGCGGCCTCCGTCCAACCGGGCGCGGACAACATTGGAGCGCTCAGCGGCGCTTCCATCGAGGAAGAACACCGCACTATCATGAGTGCGGTGATTGAAAGTTCACTTGCCAGAAGCGGGCTGACCGAAACTGCTGCGACCTTCTAACGGGCTTTGAGGTAAGAAGTTTTAAAATATGTAATGTAATACCGCATAGAGCGGTAGCCTGATGCTCGGTTTGGTGTTTGGAAAAAAAGCGGATGAGGATCTAAAAAGATATCTGTAGGAGTTCTAAAAATTATGTCAATATGGGATTGCAGGCTCTGTTGCTGACCTCTGCCGCATTATTGCGGAGGTCGGTGCTTTGAAGCGGGACCTCGGCGGTCAGAGGCAGGCTCGGCCTTGCCAAAGCAGCTCGAGGACAAAGAAGGTGAGTAACACCGTACTAAATTTGTACCTTCTGAGAAAAGGATTTTGGTTGCAATAGAAATAACAAGGATAGCGTGGAGCGCTGCGAGGCCCGCGAGCAGTGGCGACCACAGAAGGAGGCCGTGTGCTGCGGCGAGCGTGTCTGACAGCAGGCAGGCAGCGGGCGGAAGAAGCGAGGCGTGGTGGCGGAGAGTGCGGCAAGAGCTCCGGGCTCTCATGGAAAAGCATGAGAGTTGGGGCGTGACTTCGAACTTCGAGTCGAGCTTGCCTCGGCTCTTGAGAGTGCCAAAGCCGCTAAGGCCGAGGCCCATAAGGCCCTCCAGGAGATTGAGGCGGTGAAGAAAATAAGCGGTAAAGGCATTTTTCATGCAAAGCAAGCATGTGAATGTGAATTACATTACTTACCCGGTCGGAGCTCTCGGGAGGCGTTTGCGAGATCTGCCTCACAGGCGTGTCGATGCCGCCGCATTCTACGGCGAGGAGGGAGCTCAATGGAGAAAGGTCTTGGTCTCAATATGGTGAGGCCGGACATCCAGTGCCCTTAGTGACCAGCTAAAGCGGTGGTCGAGCTCCTAAGGTAGCGAGCAGGCCATGAAGGGCCTCATGGTTAATTGTGCCCAGAGGCCATGCAGGAGCTACTTGACTTAGTGCAGGCGGTGGTGGATCGTGTCCACAGGTGGAAGTCGTCAAGCGCTCCGCTTTGCATTGAAGGTGCCCGTCGGGCCTTGCCAGCGCAAAAAGTGCAGGGCAAAGGCTGGATCTTTGAAAGCTTCGACAGACCAGCCCCGGCCCAAGGAAGTATCATACGCTGAAATGTATTATAAGAGTGTCTGAAGGGTGCCTACAAGATTGCGACAGAGTGCCCCAAAGATGTAATATTTGAGTAGACTAGCAATGTGTTATCTGTCTGTGCTGAAAACTTTGTTACGTATCGCTAAGCAACGCTTATTAATTTAAAATATTACCTTACATGCGGCCGTTTATCAAATCGAGAGATGGCAAGTCGTTGGCTTCTACCCCATGCCACAGTCTTTGGGGTGTTGGGATAAACTTGGCGCTCTTGTTCCCATTTTGGGTCCATCTGAGGGCGCTCAACACAACGAACAAAGGCAACGGACTTATAATGATTGAACTCTCTCCTTAGCCATAGAATTCTATAATTTTAAATTTGGTGAAGCCTAGTGTTCGGAAGACCGAGTTCGAGGCGCTATCACGCTGGGCGAGGCAAGCGGTTCCTCGCTCTAAGCGGCATAAGTCTTTAGGGACTCGAAAAGACCTCTCGAGCAGCGACCAGTATGTCGCCTTATCATAATGATCGGTTTAGCTTTCTCCTTTGGGCGCTTCGCCCAGCTCAATCGAGGCACAACGCGGTGGTTCTCCCGTGCTACCTTAGCGATAGAGCGGAATGTAAGGTACCAAAACATGGGAGCCGAGCAAATCCAACTATTGACCCAAGACATGATTGAACCGATGCATATAGTGCTATAAGTTGAGTGCCGCACTTGTGAAAGTGTTCGGACTTATCACACCATAATCTGAGGAACATAAGTGTCGGTGTACTAGAGTAGGGTACTCTAGTATCGAACTTATGCGTAAGGCGTCGACACCCAGCAGCAAGGCTTGTCGGGTGGCGCCAAGGTCCTCAGTGGTTCCTTTGGAGCCATTCAAGAACAAAGTGTTTAAGCCAAGAGACAAGACCCGGCAAGAGGAGCTTGCCGGGAAGGCCGACAAGGCATCTCAAGGAACTTGTCGCTGACCATTGGCGTCCGGCAAGGCCAGCGGCGACAAGCTTCCGGCAGCGGCAAGACAGCGACCGTGGCAAAGGCGCTTGCAGCGGCGACTCTCCTCTGTGCCAGCGCTCTAGCACATCCACCAATGTGTGCATACGAGATCTTTCGGTAGCGTGGCTAGAAATTTGTGCAGCTAGCGGTCTTGAGGTGTAGCCGGAGATGACAAGATCGCCATCATGGCAAGCGGTGGCGCCCCTGACGGTTCTTTTGATGCACTATTTGGGCGACACAAACGGGCATTTAATGCTTTTGTCCCATGCCGTCAGGGTTAGGTATGATACACTGTGCAAGTAGTTGTACCAACCACATCTTTTCCATTTTTGCCCTTGTCTACGTTGCCACCTGTCGGTGACCCCTTGAAAATATAAAAGGAGGCCCATGCACAGCGTGGGGGGGGTTGAAGCGAGCACTCACGTGGGAGCGAACACCTATGGGACGGTGGACGAGCCCTTTCGATTCGGCGGAGGCGGAGTCGCTGAAGAAGATCGGCGAAGCACACGGCGGTTTACCCAACCAGACTCTCCGGGAGATAATACTCCTCTGCTGCTTATGCGATTGTATTGAGTTCTTGCTCGGGGCGCTAGATGCTACAATACACACTAGCGCTACTTGAGACCCGGCGTGGGTGCTTCGGCCGAACCCCCCTCTCGTTGCGCATGGGCCTCCTTTTATATGCTCAAGGGGTCACCGAGTGCAATGTAAAGCGAGGTAAAAATGGAAAAGGCGTAGTTGGTACAACTACTTATGCGATGTATCATACCTAACCACGGCGGGGACAAAAGCATTAAATGCCGTGCATATGCGCCAAGCAATGCATAAAAGGACGTCAAAGGCGCCACGCTTACCACGATGGCCATCTTGTCATCTCCGCTTGCCGCGCACCCCAACTGCGACCTCTTGCCCGCGTCTTTGAAAAGTCCTAAGCGACACGTTGGTGGAATCTTATTGGAAGCGGGCCTATGATGTGTAACCGGCTAGCCAGCAAAGCGCCTACTGCTGTCGTTATCTTCATGCGGAGCTTATCGCTCACCGGGAGACTTGCCTTGTGCAGCAACAGTCCTTGAATGCCTTGAATAACTTCGGCAAGCTCCTCTTCTGGTCTTATTCCCAAAACACTTTGTCTTGAATGGCTCAAAAGCCCGGAGATCTGGCGTGCTCAGCCTTAAGCAGCCTGCTGACCGTGCCGTGCAAGTTCGGGATACTAAGTAACCCTACTTTAAGTGCACCGACAAGACCCGAACTGGGCCACATGGTGTCGGCTGTTGGGCGAGGCCCAAAGCGAGGCTGCAGCACTTGCGCGGCACAACTTACGCCATATCTTACTCCGTATCCACGCGCTCTCCCCTAACGGCCGCGCGTTGAATGCGGCATCGTGGGAAGATCGTGGGTGGCTTCTTTATTCGGAAAAAGCGGGCGTCCGCCCCTCCTTTATAAGCGGGAAGCAGGGCACTTCTTCCATCTCGCCGATTGCGTTGCAATCTCGAAATCTCCGCCGCTCCCCCTTACGAAAAGGCAGCGGATGCCCTATCGCCATG
Organism: Aegilops speltoides; assembly: GCA_021437245.1. NCBI lineage: Eukaryota > Viridiplantae > Streptophyta > Magnoliopsida > Poales > Poaceae > Aegilops > Aegilops speltoides. The sequence continues at coordinate 152,196,165 of CM038145.1, forward strand.
CACCACCAACACCGTCGATCTCCCCACCACCTCCGCCATGGCTCCGAAAGCGGCAAGGGAAGGCCGTGAAATCGGCGGCGGCTGGCTTGACTCGGCGCTGAAAGGCGAAGCGACCTTCCACCCAGGCTCGCGCGAAGGAGCTGAGGTACTACTACCTCTTACGGTCCCAGAGCCTTGGCGCATCCAGCGCCGCGAAAATACTCTCGCGCCCGCTTGAGCAGGCTCGTCACGGATATCCCTTCTTCGTGCTGTTGTTCTTCTGCGGGCTCTGCCGCCTTTCTCTGAATTCCACGGGATATCGCTTGAACACCTCTGGGTTCCACCTCCTTGACTTCACCCCCAATGTCGTTACGACCATGGCAGTTTCGCACATCTCTGCGAAAACTTTGTGGAATCCACCCAAGCGTAGCTCTTTTTCACCACTTCTTTATGCCACAGGTTGAGAGAGGAGCCCTTATCCGTGGAATCGCTGGATCTCGAGCCGACAAAGAAGGAAGCCTATCTGGAGGGAAACTCCGTAGCAAGTGGGAGGAATGGAGAGCGAAATGGTCTTTGGATTGTCGAGGAGAATCCATGACCATTTACCGCCAGCGTAAAGCTCGATGGTCTTGGCAACAGCGATTGGGCGATCTGGCCCCAATCGATAGGCTGAAGATTGCCGTCACCGGATCTTGCGCCTCGGGCTTGCAGGAGCTCCTTTGTAAAGCGCCCGTGGGTGCAGATTTTCTTCATCGCCGCGCCCCCCACCGCAAGAGGAGGAGACCGCTTTGGGAGTTGAGTCGGCGGATATCATGAGCTGCATACGGCCTCAATTTCAACTTCACCGTCTTGGAATTGACCGCGATGCTCAAGGAATTGTTCAAACCACGACCCTCAACATCGAATGGTTCAGGTTGCGAAGAAGGCGTCGTTCTGTTGTCTGACAATTCCTCTCTCGACCGCATCCGGTGCAATGATGTCATTTGTGTGATTCGCATGGACTTGTCCCCCACTTGGCAAGAGCTGCGACGGCGTCGTGCGGGGAGTTCTTCAGCAACTTGGTGGAAGTGGCGGTCGCTCCGATCAGCCAAAAGCCTCACCAGCGACACCACGATGCGGAGATGTAGCGCATCGCCACGAGGCGAAGAAGCGGTGGCAGCCTGCTGCAGGCGAGTTTAGATTCACCATGGAGGCGGAGGCGTGAGGCGGCAAGCCTTGCCGGTCGAGCGAGCTTGTCGGCGAGGAGACTTTGCCAGCCGAGGAGAACTTGCGGCGAGGAGAGCTGGCGATCTGAAGCCGAGTCGGCGAGCCGCCCGGTGCGGCGGCTTGCCATCTTGAGGCAGCTTGCATAGCGAGCCCCAGCTCCACCAAGAAGGCGTCTCCGCAAGGCGGGGATGTGAGCGGCGCGGAAGGCCAACAGCCCGCGCGCGCGACACGCTCCACGGGGCAACCTTTATTGCCTTGGGGCGTCTCACGCTGCTTGCGACAAGCTGGAGCGAGGTCCTCTCGGACCACCGCTTACGATCTGCCGCCGCCCCGCCAGCGGTCAAGGAACCACTCCTCCGCCTCGTCGTGCCGAAGGTGGGCTGAACCGACCTCTCGCGCTCGGCTCCGGCGAGGAAGAAGAAGAGTAAGATTCTTTCTTTGTAATTGTAGTCCTTCAATTCTTGCTATTTTGTCTTATGTCGATTTGCTTCTCTCACGAACTCATTCCTTTTCAGGGCCGGCCCGGAAGGCGGCGAAGGCAAGAGTCGGTGATTGTCATCGAGGATGAACCCACCGGGACAGCGAGCGCCGAGACCACCTTGCGGACCCGACAACTATTCCCCAAAGCAGCCCAGCCATTGACATAAGTAGATGGTTTACTTTTTTTGTTAGAGTGCGCATGGGTGCTCTTCCTTTGATGACGTCGACTATTGGATTGTGCGAGGCGAGCAGCCTCACGGGAGGCGCCCGGAAGCCACCGTCCGCCGTCTGCTTGACTACACACCAAGGAGGATTCCCGGCAAGGGCGTTCTCCGGCAAGGAGAAGTCTCCGGCAAGGGAGGATTCTCCGGCAAGGCGGCACCGACAACCCGGATGGCGGAGACCGTATTTGTAGATCCCGGTCGGGTAATCCTCTTGCTGAAAACTTCCCTTGTGTTCTTCTTCTTGATTTTATTTTTGGATATTTGCTTGACTTTTCTCCCTCTTGGCCTTGAGATACACTTGACCGGAGGCGATGGAACCGAGGTCACCGGCGAGAGAACAATTGCGTGCAATACCGACAACGCCCGGTGCCACCGAAGCGGTGGCGCCGAGGATCCCGCCCGTGAAGAGGCATAAAAGCGCCCGCGGTGGCGAGGATCTGCGATCGCCGCAGCGACCCGAGCGCGGGCGCAAGCGCTTCGCCGACCAGCGATCCCCGCGGCGCGCGGCTCGAAAACCCAACCGGCGCCCTATTTGAAGGTCGGCGATGGCGTCTTCATCAAGCTCCACAGGCGTCAGCTCGGTAGCGCGGTCGAAGAGATGTTTTTGATGGAGAAGTGCTGCGCCTCTGCTGGGCTGACCTTTGGATTAACGCGCGGCAGCGGCGACCGAGGAAGAGCAGGCTTCTGCGGGCTGTTGTCGCTCTACCGCTCGGCGAATAGCGGAATCCGAGGCGCTTATCGCTAAAGGCGGGAGTGGACATCGAGCGCGCGGAGAGCTCGAAGCATAATCGAAGCTTCGCCGGATCCCTTGCGAAGGCGGGCGCCTTCGCCAGCGCGGAAGGCCTTCCTCCTCGAGAAGGCCCTAAGCTGAAACAACAGCGACATGTCGCCGAGAGAGCTGTTTTGCGGGAGGCGAGTTAGCTGTGGAAGGTCAACCTTGACAGCCACGAAGAGGAGCTTGTCATGTGACAAACATTTAAGCGGGGCTTTCAAGGAAGCAAAGGATGCTATCGCCTTGTTGCCGAGGCCGCCAAGAAGGGCTGGAGAGCGAAGGTGGGCTGGTGGAGGCCGATCTCAAAGCGAGCATGGGTGCCCATTGTTAGGCGCATGGGTGCTCTTTATTTGCTAACATGTCGACTCTTGGTTTGTGTAGGAGCAAAGCAGCCTCACCGAGGCGGCTCGGAAGCCGCCCCAGACGACATACTGCCCGACTACGCCGCCAAGGGAGATTCCCGGCAAGGGCGTTCTCCGGCAAGGCATTCGGCAAGGTTTCTTTGGCCGACAGCCCTCCGGGATGCAAGCTAGCGCAAGTAACCAAGTGTGAGCGTGTCGGTTCCATTCCAAGCAAATACACCAGCAGCTCAAGCTCCCAGACGATCCCTTTATCACGGCCATTTTTGATGCAGGGGCTCGACATTCGGCCCCTTTCCGAGCTGTCGGGGCTTTGAGTACTTATGCGTTGCAATCGACAAGTTCACAAAGTGGCGGAAGTGGAAGCGATGAGAAGGTGACAACACGATCGGCGATCAAGTTCTTGGTCGATTGTTTGCCGTTTGGGATACCTAACGGGATCATCACCGACAAGCACGCCTGATTCAAACCGCGCACCTTCATGCGATCGTCCAAGATCTTGGCGCCAAAGTGCCGATTACATTGCTCATCCGAAGCAGCGGTCAAGCGGAAGGGCAAATGCTGAAGTCTGCAGCGGGCTCAAGACGAGGACTTTTGGCGGGCTGCACAAGTCTGGAAAAAGCTGGATTGCCGAGCTGCGGGTGGTTCTTTTCTCGTCGGGATGGCGCCGTCGAGCCAGGCTAGACACCTTTCCTCTAGTCTATTGGCGAGGCGAGTTCTCCCCACGGAAATTGTATCACAGTCGCCTCGAGTGCTCGCTTACGATGAAGCTTGAGCAAGAAACAGCTGCGACAAGATGGCGTCTTTGCTCCTTGAGGAGGGCGAGTCTTGATGCTCTTTATCTGAGCTCCTTGATACCGACAAGCTTTGCGCCTACCATAACCCATAAAGTTAATGCGAAGTCTTGAGGAAGCGACCTTGTTCTTGGCGTGTTCGATCCGTAAAGAATTCCACAAGTTGGCCTTGAAGTGGGAAAACCCTTACGGGTGGAGCGAGTCACTAGGCTGGCGCGATCATGCCTTGAGACGAAGATGGCTTTCGGTGAGCAACTCACGGAATATTGAGCATCTTTGTAAGTTTTACCGTAAAGTATTTATTGGAACTGTTAAGCAACCACCTTATACTGAATCTTGCGGCTGTTGCATGTAACCCTTTGTATAGAGCGGTAGCGGACCCGTGCATAAATAAAGTTTATGTGCTCCGCACATCTTGTCAATTCATGCTTTCTATTTTTTGCATGTGTTATCGACATTTTTGTGCAGCACACCTGCCCCGATAAGCAATAACGAGCCGTGAGGCTCCATATCTTTATTTTTTCTTCTTTCTCTTTCTCAAAGGCAAGGTTCCTCGCCCACAAGTTTGCCGGGGAAGGAAGATAATGGTGTGGACAGGTGATGGCGTTCAAGAAAGTTTAGCCTTACCGGGAAGCAAGCGAGAGAAAAGCTAAGTTGCCAAAGTTTGAGCAATCAGTTTTAAAAAAAATTAAGTTATCTTCCTCGAGCGGCCGTGCTTTGTATGGAAAACCGGTCTTGGGAGGAACCAACTTCGTAGCTAGTTAGCCCTTACTTTGTTTGAGTCCGCTAAACAACTTAAGTGAGCTGCCACTAGATTGCGACAAGGTTTCTTATCGGTGGCGGCACCGCCCGAGACTCTGCGGCGTCCGTACTCAGCGCTTCATGGCTAAGGTGCCGCCCGACAAGTTCCTAAAGCGTGGGCAAAAACATACAAAGGATGGAATCAAGTAAAATAACATAGCATTCGATACCCAAAATAAAGTTATATTACAAGATAGCTTGTTGCAGCTCTAATAGATTGTTCGTAACATGACCCGAAGTGACAAGAAAAAAGAAAGCAGGCGGCCTAATCTCGCGATCGCCATCAACCCTCTGGACCTCGTTCACCTTGTCCACAATGGGTGCGACAAGGGCCTTGGCGCTTCGGATCAGCATCCGCCGGCAGCTTCTTGAGGACGTTGGTGAGGTTGAGGTCTGGGTTGCGGAAGGCCACCTTCACCAACACCTTTTGAAGAACCCCCGCGCAGATCTAGCGCGACTCGTCGGCCAACTGCTTTGGGATCCTCTCCCGGAGTCGCTGGAGGGCTGTCGCCATGCCTTTGAACAATAGAGTGAGCTTGGCGCTGGGTTGGAGGTTCTCATCGGAGGAATACCCGAGATCCTCCACCCCCAGCTGTGCCAGTTCCTTGTCAATGACTGCGGCGATATTCACGAGACCCTCCGTCCAGAGCTCCACATTCTCCCTGAAGGTGTTCTATGTGGCGGCAGCACTTGCCAGCAGCGCCTCGTTGGCCTTGATCTCGTCCTTCAAGGCCACCTCCTGCTCCCTGGCGCCGTCCAGCGTGTTGGTCAAAGTAGCCAGCTTCAACTCAAGATCTGCATTGGAGTCCTTGGCGGCGCTAAGTTCCTTGCCCTTCTCGTGAGAACTACCTGCAGCTTCGCCAAGAGTGTAAACATCCTTGTCGCGCTCATGCTTGAGTGCGGCAAGCTCTTCGCCCTTCGCCTTGAGATCGGCCTCCGGTGCGCCACCTTAATCTCCAGCTCCTTCTTGGCGGCCTCGGCGGTAGGGCAGCATCCTTTGCTTCCTTGAGAGCCCGCCAAATGTTTGCTTTCATGCGTCTAAGCTCCTCTTCGTGGCTGTCAAAGAATTCGACCTTCCGTTATGCCTTTCGCCTTCCAGCATAAGCAGCTCCTCGGCGACAAGTCGCTTGTTGCTCTTCAACCGGCCTTCTCGAGGAAAGGCCTTCGCGCTCTCGGCGAGTTCGCCCGCTCCTGCAAGGGACGGAGAGCTTCTGATTGCGTTCCGGAGCTCCTCCAGCGCTTCTCGATGTCCCTCCGCCTTGGCGACAAGCGCTTCTCGAGATTCCACCTTGCTGCCGGCGTGGTAGATCTACAACAACCTCCATGCAGTTGTTCCTCCTCGGGCTTCGCATTTCTTCTTTGCTCGGCGCATCAACCGGCGTCGGCCAGCGGAAGCGAGCACCTCTCCGTCAAAAACTTCTCCTTGGCCGGCGCCACGGAGCTTGGCGCCCGGGGAGCTTAGTGAAAACGCCATCGCCGGCTTTCAAATAAGCGCGGGGCTTGGGGCTCTTGAACTGGCCTTCTGGCAGCCAGCCGGGGATCGGCGATCGATCAGGCGCTGGCAGCTCCTGCGGCCTCGGGGCGTCGGTCACGATTGCCAGACTCCTCGCCCGGCCTGCGGCGGCAGCCTGGCCTCCTCGCCCGGCAGGATCATCGGCCTTGCCTCTTCTTGATGGGCGGCGTCATTGGTATTGCAGCGGCGTTCTCTTCGCGGCAACCTCGGTCTCCATCGGCTCCGCGAAGATGGATCGGCGGCGGAGGAGGGAAAAAGTCAAGCAAATATCAAAAATCAAATCGAAGAAGAAGAAGAACCCAAGGGAAGATTTCAAGCAAGGGGTTACATGCTTGGGTCTCTGATCCGCAGTGCACCACAGGTGGATCGCTAGTCTTTGTCCTTGCGAAGTGTCCCTTGCGGAGACTTCTCCTTGCGGAGAGCAGCTCCCTTGCAGGGAATCCTCCCTTGGCGGCATAGTCGAAGCGAGATGTCGGTCAGGCGGCTTAGGCGCTCTGGTGAGAACTGCTCTGCTCCTACACAAACCAAGAGTCGGATGTTAGCAAATAAAGAGCACCCATAATGCGCCCTAACGTGAGAAGTAAACCATATAGTCACGTATGGGGGCTCTTGTTGAGGCTGCTTTGGGGAATGGTTGCCGGGTCCGGCAAGATGGTCTCGGATGCACCCCCTGCTGTCATGGTGGGTTCGTCCTCGATGACAATCACTAAGACCTTGGTCTGATTAGCGCTCTCGGGCCAGCGTCACGAAAAGGAATGAGTTGAGTAAACAAATCAGATACAAGACAAAACAACAAAATTGAGCGACTACAAGTACAACAAAGGATCTTACTCTTCTTCTTCCTCGTCGGGTGGCGTGGAGAGGTCAAGTTTAGCCCACCTTGGTAGCGGCAGGCGGAGTGGGTTCCCTTGACCGCTTGGCGGGGCGGCGAGGATCGAAGCGGTGGTCGAGAGGACCCGCTCCAGTTACTGAATGGCATGAGGCAGCTCATGCAGCAGTACTTGCCCCGGTGGAGCGTGTCGCGCAGCACGGCGGCTGTTGACTCCTCTGCCGCCCTACTACGTCCCCGACCTTGCGGAGACACCTTCTTGGTGGAGCTGGGGGCTCCGCTTGCGGCAAGCTGCCTGAAGATGGCGGGCCGCTCGCGCCCTCGGCGGGCTCGCTCGACTCGGCTTCAGGATCGGCAAGCTCTCCCTCGCCGGCAAGCTCTCCCTCACCAGCAAGCTCTCCCTCGCCGACAAGCTCGTCTCGATCGGCAAGGCTTGCCGCCTCCGCTGCCTCTGCCTCCTCCACGGTGAATCCAAGCTTCGCCCGGCGGCCTACGCCCGCCTCTTACGCTCACGGTGGCGTCTGTTGCATCTCCGCGCGTCGCTGGTGTCGCGGGTGAGGCTTTTACGCTCATCGAGGGCGGACCGCCACTTCCACCAAGCTGTCAAAGAACTCTACTGCGCGGCGTCGTGCGGGCTCTTATAAGTTAGGGACAAGTCCATGCGAGTCGCCGGTATGTATCATTCTTGCGGATCGGTCGGCGAGGAGTTGTTGCCGGCGGGGCGACACCTTCGGCAACCTGAACCATTCGGGATGTTGAGGTCGTGCTTGAACAATTCCTTGAGCGCCATCCGGTTCCGGCCACGGTGAAGTTGAAGTGAGGCCGAGGCGCAGCCTCATGATATCCATGGGACCCCGAACTCCGGCCGGGTCTCCTCCTCTCTTGCGAAGGCGTCTGGCGGCGAAGAAAATCTGCGCCTACGGCGCCTACAATGAGCCCGGCAAGCCTGAGGCGCAAGATCCGGGTGACGGCAATCTTTAGCCTATCGTCTTCAGGGGCGAGACTGCTCCAATCGTTGTCGCGCACTCTCGGAGCTTGCTGGGCGGTAAATGGCTGCTTGATTCTCCTCGTCAATCAGCACCATTCTGCTCTCCATTCCTCCAACTTGCGCGGAGCTCTCCTCCGAATAGGCTTCCTTCTTGCGGCACTTTCGAGATCGAGCGATTCCGCGGATAAGGGCTCCCTCTCTCAACCGGGGCATAAAGAAGTGGCGGAAGAGCTACATTTGGGTGGACTCCGACAAAGTTTTCGCGAGATGTCATGAAAACTGCCATGGTCGGAACAGCGTTGAGGGGTGAAGTCAAGGAGGTGGAACCGTAGGTGTTCATGATATCGCCAGAAGAATTCGGAGAAAAGGCGGGCGAGCCGCTGTTGGCTAAGCAGCGCAAAGAAGGGGTATCGTCTGAGCCCGTTCCGAGCGGCGGAGAGTACCTTCGTCGCGCGGATCTTCGCATCTCCGTCGACGAAGAGGTAGTAGTACTCCGTCGGCTCCTTCGCGGCGAGCTCGGGGAGGAAGGTTGCCCGCTCCTTCGCGGCACCTTGAGCGGCGCCACGGCGACTTCACGGCCTTCCCTTGCCGTCTTCGAACCATGGCGGAGGTGGTGGGGAAGATCGGCGGCGTTAGTGGTCTTTGGCGGCGATAGAAGCTGAGCGGCGCTCTCTTCGAAAGGGGGCGGCGGAGATTTCTGAATTGCAGCGGCAAGCCCGACAAGATGGGGAACTGCCTGTTCCCCTACTTATAAAGAGGGAGGCGTTCGTTCGCCTTTTGAATAAAAAAACCACCCACGATCTCTCCCGACACCGCATTCAGCGCGTGCCATTAGGGAGGCGCGGTGGAATCTGAGTAAGATCTGGCGTAACCCAGGCGCGTGTGCCGTGCCCTGTTTTGGCCTGGCCCAACAGCGCTTCGGCACGTGTATAAGCCCACTGTATTCGGCGGTACCAAAGTGTACGGATGCAAAGCGTCATAAATGAACATATATGTAAAAAGGAATGCAATTATAAGCGAAAAGTGATGCATTGTTTATTCAAGGAATTACGCCATGAGTGCGAGCGATACAAATAGTCGCGGTAAGCAAGAGTTGGACTATTAGACATGTCCCCCTCCGGGGTAGGCTGCGGAATGGTGTATTTAGCAGATTTAATGCTCATAATGGAGACCACACGAGTGTTAAATCGTAGCCATTGTCCTTCCACGCTGTTGCATCGTGAGTTTAGCGAGTCCTTGCGGACAAGGCCTCGGTGAGCGGAGTCCTGTGGAAAAGAAAAAAAGGAAAAAAAAAGCGACACACTTGGGAGCCCACAGGTGTGGTTGAGCCGCACTCTGGGCTGTCGTTGTCGTGCCCTCCCCTATGCCATGGTATCTCAGGCGTAATGATGTCTGTGAAGAGCTAGTCTTGCAATCATGCAAGGGCTGGGGTTGGGGCCGCATTACTCTATAGCTTCGGAGCGTGCAGAGTGGTCTTGATGTATCTTACTCGGTAGCGTTTGGCCATGTCCGGTCGTTTAACGCGGACTCAAAATTGCCTTAAGAGGCTGCTCGTACTTCGCCGCGAGAGCCGTTGTGTGTTCATCCGTTCGGAGGGCGTTGATGTTTCCGTTGACCGTGATGACTCCACGAGGGCCTGGCATCTTGAGCTTAAGGTATGCATAATGCGGCACCGCGTTGAACCATAAGCGCGGTTCGTCGAGCGGGCGTGATAGCCACTACGAGCGGGACTATGTCGAAGATTAACTCCTCGCCCGGAAATTATCCGGGATCCGAAGACCACTTCGGTGTGGTGAGCTGTACAATTGGCCTCAACACCTGGTATGGCGCTTTGAAGGTCATCTTTGTAGGTTTAATCCTTGAGGGTCTATGCCCATCTTGCGCCTTGTATCACGATAAAGCAGGTTAGAGCTACGCCACCGTCCATCGGGACTCTAGTGAGGTGAAATCCATCGGCGATTGGGTCTAAAACCAGCGCGCGAATCTGCCATGGCGGAATCTTGGTGGGTGGTCCTTCAATCGAAAGTGATCGGGCACGTGGACCATGGATTGAACTTCGGGGCGACTGGCTCCATCGCATATACGTCCCTAAGTGCATGCTTCCGCTCCCTCTTGGGTATGTGGGTTGCGTATATCATGTTCACCGTCCGCACTTGTGGGGGGAAACCCTTCTGTCCTCTACTGTTCGGCGGCCGGGTCTCCTCCTCGTCATTGCTATGCAGCCCCTTGTCATTGTTTTTGGCAATTAACTTGCCTGCCTGCTTGAATACCCAACAATCCCTGTTGGTGTGGTTAGCTGGCTTTTCGGGGGTGCCATGTATCTGGCAAGAGCGGTCGACTATTCGGTCCAAATTAGACGGACCCGGAGTAGTTCGTTTAAATGGATTTTTCCGCTGACTGGGTTTAGAGCCTCTAAATCCGGTGTTGACTGCCGTATCCTCAGTGTTATCGCCGTTAACGCGGCGTTTGTTTTTTTTTACGACGTGACCTGCCATTGCGGTCCTTGTTGTCCGGACTGCCAGAATTTTTGCGGAGGTTATTCTGCTGGCTACCTGTCCTCCCCGCATGAAGCGGGTCATGAGTGATGTGAGGGCTGCCATGGATTTCGGCTTTTCCCCGTCCTAGGTGCGGGCCAGCCACTCGTCGCGGATGTTATGTTTGAAGGCTGCGAGGCCTCTGCATCCGGACGGTCGGCGATTTGATTTTTCTTTGTTAAGAACCGTGTCGTAACTATCGGCCGATTCGTCTGGGCTGCTGAATTATGTGGCTTAGGTCATCGGCGCCGGTGGTCGCACATATGTGCCTGGAAGTTGTCGAAATGCAGCCGAGGTCCTCCCAACACCCAATTGACTCTGCCGGCAAGCTGTTAAGCCAATGCCGAGCTGGTCCTTTAAGCTTGAGTGGGAGATACTTGATGGCATGGAGATCGCCACCGCGCCCATATGGATATGAAGGAGATAATCTTGATCCAAACCACGGGTCTGTTGTGCCATTGTAGGATTCAATGTTCACGGGTTTAAACCCTTGAGGATTTGATGATCCATTACTTCATCTGTGAAGCATAGTGGGTGTCTTGGCGCCTCTATCTTTGGCGATATCATGGCGTAGCTCAAGAGAGCTTTATTCTGCTGTGTTCGCCCGACCGGAGTTGATGTATCCGTGGCGACGGTAGTCGTCGTGGATCGTGGGGCACCCACGATCCGTGAGATAGATCTTGATTGTCTTGCCTTGTCCTCCAAAGACGTCTTGCAAGTCGGCACATTCCCCGTGGCCCGGCTTTTGGCGGTCTGGGGTATGGTTACAGTGGAGGCCTAGATGCCTCTCTGTCATGGGCACGAGGTGGTCGGTCTCGCCGTACAGTCTTGTGGTGATGAAGGTTTATATGCTTCCTCCTCTAATCGGGGAGCAACTTGCGTTTGGGTAGCTTTTGGAGGCGTTCGAGTTCATGCTCTTGACCGCGAGGACCTCGGTCCATCTGTCGGCCAGCAGGTCTTGATCAGCTCGAAGCTATTGCTGCTTTTTCTTTAGGCTGTTCGCCATGGCCATTAGCCTGCGTTTAAAACGCTCTTGTTCGACGGGATCCTCGGGCACGACTAATTCGTCGTTGTTGAGGCTTGCCTCGTCTCCGAAGGGAGGCATGTAATTGTCATCCTCTATCTCCTCGTCTGCCGCTCTCTCTTGAGGGCTGGCTTCTCCCTCCTCGGTCTTTGAATCTTCTTTGGAGGGGTTGTCTTCGACACTCTCGGGGTGTTATTATCTCCGTGCCGGAATCTCCATTCTTGCTTGAGGCGGGATTTAGAGCGGCGCCCGGTGACGCCGGCGCTTGGGCTGTTTCTTAGAGGAATCGCCTCCGCTGCTTCTTCGCTGTCCCCATCCTTTGGGATGTCCACCATGTATATGTCGATGAAGAGGTGGTCTTCCGAGCGCCCGTAGGCGCTGGTTCTTGATCGCTCCGGCATCGCCGTCCATACTTTGTCGATGTCTTCGGAGTCGTAGTCTAGCATGTCGGTTAGATCGCCGATGGGCTACAAAGTGGGTGGTGGGTGGGTTTTGAATTTCTTCATCGTCGCATCCCAACCATTCTCGACCGCATCCCGCCAGGCTCTCGATAACGAGAGATACTTTAGCTAATTCGTGGATGTCGCCAAAGGGTGAGTCTTGAAAGATGTCCGCAGCGGTGAACTCCATGATCGGCGCCCAATCGGATTCGATTGGCGGGGCGCAGGAGGTTCGGAGTCCAAAGAAGGAGTCCGCACCTCGAGTCACGAGCTTTGCAAGGGACAAGGTCAGATTCGCCCATCACCATAGAAGTTGCAGCCCCGAGGCGGTGTCCAGCCACCTGCCCTCGATCTGCGCGATCGGCTCCAACTATGAGTCGAGCGACTCATGTGCGGCCTCGAGGCACCGTCCGGCAGAGCTAAATCATGCCGACCGTGATGAAGGGGCGCTTCGGTTGTGGCTCGAATCCATCGAAGATCAAGTCTCCGTGGATGTCAGCCGTGAAGTTTAGGCTTCCAAACCTGACCTGATGGCCAGGGGCGTAGCTTTCGATCTGCTCCAGATGGCCAAGCAAATTAGCCCGCAGTGCGAAGCCGCCGAACACGAAGATTTGTTCGGGGACAAAAGTCTCACCCTGGACTGCGTTGTTGTTGATTGAAGAAGCCATCAAGACTATCGGTGATGACACAGAGGAACTCTCAATGAAAGCACCAATGTCGGTGTCAAACCGCGGATCTCGGGTAGGGGGTCCCAATCTGTGCGTCTAGGCGGATGGTAACAGGAGACAAGGGACACTATGTTTTACCTGTGTTCGCCCTCTCGATGGAGGTAAAACCCTACTCCTTCTTGATTGATATTGATGATATGGGTAGTACAAGAGTGGATCTACAATGAGATCAAGGAGGCTAAACCCTAGAAGCTAGCCTATGGTATGATTGTTGTAATGGTTGTTTGTCCTACGAACTAAACCCTCCGGTTTATATAGACACCGGAGAGGGCTAGGGTTACACAGAGTCGGTTACAATGGTAGGAGATCTACATATCCGTATCGCCAAGCTTGCCTTCCACGCCAAGGAAAGTCCCATCCGAACACGGGACGAAGTCTTCAATCTTGTATCTTCATAGTCTTGGAGTCCGGCCGATGATGATAGTCCAGCTATCCGGACACCCCTAGTCTAGGACTCCCTCACTGGCCATCATTCTCGAAAGCATCCCGTGATGCCACTTAGTAGTAGGTATTCTACTCCTGGGTTTTGAACCCGAGAATCACCCTACTTACCTCATGTTGATAGTGTTTGCTAGTTCCTTTAGGATCTTAGTAACCTTTGTGATAGTCCTCGAGGTCCGTGGTATTTCCTTCTTCCAAATACTATGAACTGCTTATGGCAGAAGTTCTTTGAACCAAAAAGATCACAACAAAAGTGCTCTTGACGAGTTCTCCATTCTATATTGTGACTCCGCCAGTTCTACCTTTCTGCATGGGTTATCCGGAAGAATATGTTGAACTCGTTCGACATGCTAATCTATGCACCCACAACTCAGAAAATCGTATGTTCTTTTGAGTTATCCCTCTTTAGTTGTTTTCTGTCCCTTGTCTATCAATTGATAGTCAAGAGTATGTGTGCATTCGTTCATCGATGTCTATTACTGGTGTGGTCCGTCAAGCCATTCTATTCCGGAATGACCAGGAGAAACAAACTCCAGTACCTCATCCACATCTAGGATTGGGTCAAAGTAGTTGTACCTCGCACATCAAAATGCCAACCCAGCTTTTGTTCTGTTCTACCTTGTAGTATTACCTTCTTTATATCGAGAATGCCATGGGAATTGCACACCATCCTATGAACTCTTGATACAGTGATACTCTCTCCATCATTATTCATTTCTCGGTCCCCATGTTGTTGCAACCGGAATGCCGACAAGTGAATCGTGATGTATGAAATCTATACTCCTAGCAACTCTGTTGCTAGGTAGTTAAAGGACAATAAATTAATTCTTAGTGTGTTGGTTCTTGAATCATCATTCTAAGATACATTGTGCTACCTAGTCCTTATTTTCGGTGCACCTTTCGATCAATGAGTTAGGGCTATGCTAATCCCTTGCTTATTTGATCATCTCGTCTTGCTCTGAAAAGCAAGATTGTTCTCTAGATTAATAGCATATCGGTGGTTCGTGATTTTCCAATTATCTTCTCGGAAGTATCACCAGGTTGTCACCTGACCGCTATGTTGAGCTCGTGATCAAGTTGGTTTTCGAAACCACCCTTTCTCCAAGAATTCATATTGGATACCCTGAGCTAGTTGGTTAAGCTAAACAACAACTTGGAGAGTTGGAAGATAAAAGCTTGTCCGTCTCAGTTCATTCCAAAGGGATATCGTTGTGTGTGTGTATTGAAGAAAGATGTTATCCTCATTGATTGATCCTCGGGATCAGTTGTTGGATCAATTATCTTGTTAAAACTTTGATTTGAGTGTGGGCTATCGTCAAATCAAAACAGAACCAACGATATTCGTAATGTTGTCTTACTCTTGGTTGATCCCTCGAGCATACACCATTACATCTTTTGGTCTGATCGATGCTATCACCTTGTTCACATAATTATGGAATTCCATTATATGGAAACCTGGATGAATTGTTGCAGAGCCCATCGACAACATCCTTATATTTTCCATAATTGTGTTGAATATTAAGCTAATGTTGGAAACTTTGTAAGCAATGCCTTCGTGTTCCATTCATGAAGGATATGTTCGATGAAAGAAGTGACTTCCTTTGATTCATGTGCATTTGATGCAAGTTGCCGCCGTGAATTCGAGAAGGTTTATTTTTGCCTCCTCCGGAATCATCCCAAGTCAGTCAAGCAGATGTGCGAAGTATTCTGTGGTTTGGAGACTTGCAACCTTCATCCCATATGTATTCCCTAGCACCCAATCCAGTGATTGATTTGTTCAAGGAAAAGGAGTTGATGTGCGTATACTAGTTCATGCACAAGACTTCGATATCCTCGTTGATCGTTCCCCACCTGAACTCGGTAGTGTTTTATTATAAGCCTACTACATGGCCATGCTTGTCTGGGACAGTGTGTTCACTTGTATGTAGCAGAACCAGCTCATGTTTTGGATCTTGCTATCGTAGTTCATTTCCCGAGAATCTCGCAACGCCATCTCGTCGAATTGTGTTGCAAACTTTCTTTTGCAGACATGTTGAGTTTGAAGTATCCTGTTACTAACCAGATCTGAATCTCAGGCAGATATGATGGTTGGAACATTCCAACATTTGCATTTTGTTCCTATATTGCACCGTCTTTGTGCCATTTCACTATGGGCTGCCTCCTTAGCAATTCTTATTCAACATCATCTTCAAAAGTGGTCCTACCATGGATTCCACCAATTTTCGATGATAAGCAAAATCATCCCTTGCGTTGTCTTGAACAAGGTAATCCACATCATCCATTCGAATCCGGATATGCCATTCCTTGAACTCCGTCAAATGATCGATTGTGACTTGCCTTAGGTTGGTATAAAGGGTTTCAATGATCTCTGAATCAAAGGTAATTCTTTTTGTCACTTAAGGGGATATCTACAAATCACCCTCCTCTAGGATGTCTCGCTGTGGTATCATGGTAACTCAACTCCTTGCTATGTTGACAACCATTCACCACTCTCTTAGGTGTGGAATTGTTGTCTACCTAGTGAACCCTCGTCAATTTGAATGAATGAACCAACATCTTTGAGAAGGGCAGTTGGATCCTGAAGATCGTGATAGTTTTGTGACCCCCTTTCCTTTTACCTCACGTCTGGAATCTTGGGACGAGATTCTTGTTTAGTGGGGGTGAGTTGTCACAGCCCTAGCTTAGCCTTTGCTTGTCCTTGCATGATCATCTTAAATATGAAATGGGGATTCTCAAACCCTAGCACCAAATGAATTCAACTAAAGTCAAAATAAAATCTTTTCCATTGAACTCAAAATTCCCTTTAAAAATGTTCAACATTTCTGGACTGAGGTGGAAGCATCTACCAAAAATGGTTTACATTTTGCAGGACATATTTGGGCTTTGAATTAATTCAAACATACTTGAATTGGAGCTATTTAAATGCTATATATATTTTAGGTGCTCCAAAAATATTGGAAATTGTTATGGGTCACTAGAATAATTCAGACAGCACCCCTAATTATTTCCAGGATTTTATAAAATGGTTTACTATTCTACTAAATCAAAACAAGACAGAATAAGTAGAAAACAGAAACAATTTAAATTAGAAAACAGAGAGAGAGAGTTACCTGGGCCTGCCTACGGCTCAAGATCACATAAAGACAAACTGGCCAGCCCACCCGGCGGCCCAGCCCATCGCTCTGCAGGCTTGTCGTCGCCCTCCGCCACTCGACAGTAGGCGCGAGCCCGAGGCGCGTGTGCGCTCCGCGCGCCATGCGAGCTCCCTGCCTGCCTGCGTCCCCGCCGCCCTGGATTCCTCCACGCACGCCACGCAGCCTCCCCGACCGCCCCTCACTCTCTCTCAAGTTCTTCCCCTCCTCTGTTCTCTCTCCCTCCCATGCCCGAGCGCAGCTGCCGCCGCTGCTCGCCGCCGCCGCGACCACCGCCCCTCGCCTCCGACGTGCGTGCGAGGGCTCCGCCTTGACGTCCCCATCTTCTGCACCGAGCCAAGCGACACCGAAAGCTCTGGAACGCCGCCATCGCCGTCTCCTTCAACTTCAGTCCGCCGAGATCGCCGGCGACCGTGCACCCGCCCTGTTGCCTCCCCGAGCTCGCCGAGGCCATCGCTGCACCCGCTATGAGCTCCGCCATCTTTACCCCTTCTCCCCGAGCTCGTTCTCTCCTCTAGCCACCTTCTCCCTCCGAGCCGAGATGCTCCGCTGCAGGACCTCGTCACCGACGCACCTTCGACGCCCATTTGCTCGCGCCAGTGCGTCCAAACGCTTCCTAGCCACACGTAGAGCCTCGCGGTCGCTTCGGTTCATCCTTCTGCCCGCCGTAGCGCCGAACCCAACCCCTCCCGAACTCCGGCCGCCACGGATGACCTCGCCGCGGTCGTCTCTGGCCACCAAAGCTTCCGCCGTCTTCTCCATCAGCTGCACGCGAGCACCAGCTCTTCGTAGAGCCTCCCCACGCCCAAAACCATCGCATGTGGGCGATTTTCAAAGCCCTCCACCATCTCTGTCGTCGCCGGCGACGAGCTGTGGACCGGGTCCGGTGGGTTTGATAGCGCCTGATCGGGGTTTGACTTCCCCCTGACCCACTGTCGTGTTGGCCGCCCCTGTTAATTATTAGTTAGGTTTAGTTTAGTGATAATTAACCTAGATTAGTGCTTAACCTAACACTAACTAACTCTGTTACTTTGTTAGTTAGTTGTGTCACTGACCAGTGGGCCCCACTGGTCAGGTTTGACCCGGACCAGCCTTGTTGACTTGCTGACATCATCATGATGTCACACTGACACTCTAAATACTTTCTGTTTTTTAAATAAATCAGAAATGATTTATTTATTTCAGAACATGTCCTAAACTTCTAAAATTCATATAAATTCAACTATAACTCAGAATGAAATAATTTATATATGAAAAATGATCAGAAAAATCCATTCTATCCATCTGCACTGGTTTCATGCATGTTTAAGCAACTTAAACCTGCTGTTTATATCAAAACATGATAATGCACTTTATAAACCCATAACTTGAGTTTGCATTTGAATCTTTGATTCAAATGAGCTCAAACCACCCTGGTTGTAGATGCATTAGCCTAACACACTCATTTTGCCTTGTCATATCATGCATCATATTGTGCATTGCATTGATTGTATTTCTTCTCTGTTGCCGGTGTTTTTCCCCTCTCAGTAAACGTGGTTCCGACGATTATTCGATGACACCGATGGAGAACTATATTATCTTCAGAAGTGCCAGGCAAGCAAAACCCCCCTTGTTCATTCCGATACAATCCCACTCTCTCGCTCCTGCTCTCTTTTACTGCATTAGGACAACAACGACTCATGTGTTACTTGCTGCGGTAGTTGAACCCCTTTTCCTCTGCATGACCTGTCATTGCCACAGTAAATAGATGAAAACCCACTAGCATGAGTAGGAGTTGTTTCAGCCCTGATGTGCCTACTCATTCATGCTTGTTTGTCATGCCTGCTACTGCTTAGAGTTGAGTCGGATCTGATTCATCGGGGATGAATCAGAGGTGTGTGATCATGTCCTACTGTGTGTGAGCTAAGTGTGTGAACACGATTTGGTAAAGGTAGCAGTGAGAGGCCATGTAGGAGTACGTGGTGGGTTGTCTCATTGAAGCCATCCTCAGGAACTGAGTTCTGTGTTTGTGATCCATGAAACAGTTACTACCACATATTGGGATCCTTAATTGTCTCACTCGACTTATTAATCAACCTGATCTCTGTCCAGGAGTTGCAACTAGTTTCTGGTGTTTGTAGGTAGTGTTAGTAGTCTACCAAGTGGCACCCGGTACAGGTGGGCTTGGGACAGACTAGGCACCATGGCACGGTGTACCAAGCGTAGATCCACCCGTCAAGGTGGGCTTGGGAACCCTGTACACATCGTTTGGGGCCGTGAGGGATACCCCGGCCGGATCTCCTTGCGGATGGAACCCGAATGGGCGATAAACCTGCACGAGAGACTTGCGTGGTTAGTCAGGTCATGGCGGACACCCTCGCTGGGCTTCCGCTTGAAGGTTGCCGAGTACATGTCGTGTAAACGGCGATAAGTGGTGAGAGCGTGTGTGAAGAAGTACACCCCTACAGGGTTAACATTATCTATTCGAATAGCCATGTCCGCGGTAAAGGACCTCTGGGTTGCCTGTACAGTTCATAGACAAGTGAAAGTGAATACTCTAAAATGCGCAAGATAAGTGTGAGTGCTATGGATGGCGTTCTCGTAGGGAGACGGGAGCGGATCCATAGTGGTGTATTGATATTGTGAATATGTGGACTCGTGTGCGCCACCTCAAAAGAGTTACTTGTAGTCGTAGTTCAGGATAGCCACCGAGTCAAAGCTGGCTTGCTGAAGTTAAACTCTACCACCCCCTTTGTTGATAATGATGCATATGTAGTTAGTTCTGATGTAAGTCTTGCTGGGTATATTTGTAATCACGTTTGCCTATTTTATGTTTTTGCAGAGACTTCATCTCTTTGGTAGTTCTGTGGACTTGACATTTAGCTTGTTACCTCGGCTACAATCTTGTGCCCTCGGCAAAGATCGATAGATAGTCAGGCTTCTCGGCCTTTTTCATTTGTAGATGTCTGTACTCAGACATGTTAAGCTTCTGCTTGTGCTTTGACTTGTATGCTCTGAGTGTTGGGTCATGAGACCCATGTTTGTAATATCTCGCTCCTCGGAGCCTACTGAATGAAATACTTGAGTCGTAGAGTCAAGTTGTGATGCCATGTCGTATTTGCACATATCAAGCATATTGCGTGTATGTTATTGAAATGCTTGGTATGTGTGGGATCTGACAACCTAGTTGTTTATCCTTGGTAGCCTCTCTTACCGGGAAATGTCTCCTAGTGCTTCCACTGAGCCATGGTAGCTTGCTACTGCTCCAGAACACTTAGGCTAGCCGGCACGTGTCCTTCTTTGTTCCTGTGTTTGTCCCTTCAGGGAAATGTCACGCGGTGTCTACCACAGTCCTGTTAGCCTGCTACATCCAGGTTTACCGGAGTCCTGCTAGCCCAGCTGCTACAGCCCGGATTCACTCGCTGTCGACCGACACGTTCATTGTTGGGTCATGTATGCCTGTCCCTATAAGTTAGTGCCACTTTGGGTTTACGACTAGCCATGTCGGCCCGGGTTCTTTGTCATATGGATGCTAGCCACCCTATCATATACGTGAGCCAAAAGGCGCAAACGGTCCTGGGCCTGGTAAGGCGACACCGGTGGGAATACCGTGCGTGAGGCCGCAAAGTGATATGAGGTGTTACATGCTAGATCGGTGTGGCATTGAGTAGGGGTCCGGACACGGCCCTTGCAGGGCGCTCCAGGAGAAGGGAGTCCTACTAGGACTCCAAGTCCTAGCAGGGTTCCACCTGGAGGAAGAGGGGAAGGAAGGGAGGGGGAGAGGGAGAGGGAAGGGGGGCCGCGCCCCCTTCCCTTGTCCTATTCGGACTCCCCAGGGGGGCACCTCCCCTTTGTGGGATGTCCTCTCTCTCCCCTATGGCCCATGTTGGCCCATTGCTTCCCCGGGGGTTCCGGTAACCCCTCTGGCACTCCGTTTTTACCCAAAATCACTCAGAACTCTTCCGGTGTCCGAATAACATAGTACAATATATCAATCTTTATGTCTGGACCATTTCGAGACTCCTCATCACGTTTGTGATCTCATTCGGGACTCCGAACAAACTTTGGTCATCAAAAACACATAACTCATAATACAAATCATCATCGAACATTAAGCGTGCGGACCCTACGGGTTCGAGAACTATGTAGACATGATCGAGACATATCTCCGACCAATAACCAATAGCGGAACCTGGATGCTCATACTGGCTCCTAGATATTTCTACGAAGATCTTTATCGGTCAAACCGCACAACAACATACGTTGTTCCCTTTGTCATGTATGTTACTTGCCCGAGATTCGATCGTCGGTATCATCATACCTAGTTCAATCTCGTTACCGGAAAGTCTCTTTACTCGTTCCGTAATGCTCCATCCTCCAACTAACTCATTAGTTACATTGCTTGCAAGGCTGATAGTTATGAGCATTACCGAGAGGGCCCAAAGATACCTCTCCGAAACACGAAGTGACAAAACCTAATCTCGATCTATGCCAACCCAACAAACACCTTCAGAGACACCTGTAGAGCATCTTTATGATCACCCTGTTACATTGTGACATTTGATAGAACACAAGGTGTTCCTCCAGTATTTAGGAGTTGCATAATATCATAGTCTGAGGAACATGTATAAGTCATGAAGAAAG
Source organism: Aegilops speltoides (assembly GCA_021437245.1). Lineage (NCBI taxonomy): Eukaryota > Viridiplantae > Streptophyta > Magnoliopsida > Poales > Poaceae > Aegilops > Aegilops speltoides. The sequence continues at coordinate 152,217,052 of CM038145.1, forward strand.
CAGTAGCAATGAAACTGTAACGATCATAATGCTAAGCTAACGGATGGGTCTTGTCCATCACATCATTCTACTAATGATGGGATCCCGTTCATCAAATGATAACACATGTCTATGGTTAGGAAACCTAACCATCTTTGATTAATGAGCTAGTCAACTAGAGGCATACTAGGGACACTATGTTTTGTCTATGTATTCACACAAGTACTAAGTTTCCGGTTAATACAATTCTAGCATGAATAATAAACATTTATCATGAAAAAAGGAAATAAATAATAACTTTATTATTGCCTCTAGGACATATTTCCTTCAATAATAGGCGAGAACTGGTCGGCAATCTGATGACTGGTATCAAACCTAAAATCATTGGCGATTTGACCATGTAACATGAAGGGTTTGTTCTTGTACAAACCACGTGGTAGATGCCTAGACCTCGGGTTTGTCATGCGTCTCCCCACATTGGAGGCTGGTTACCAGCCCCCATATTTAAGCTCCTATGGCTAAGTGAAAGTTAGAAAACCGCATAGTCTGATTGCCTTGTTCCCCTCCAGCACTACCACCTCCGAGCACCGAGACATCGACTAAGTGTTATAGTTTGGAGGATGGAACACTCCTCATCACATTTACGTGGGGGCTGAAGCCAATGACTGGTAACTTTCAGCATAAAACAGCTGCACAGGAATCAAAATCAACATATACATATGCAAGTATGATAAACCATACAAAAAACAACTGCATCATAAGGCATCAACCACAGCTTAATATACAACTACTCAAGGATCACATCCTTGGAACACAATGTATCTACGGCCCAAGCACTATCTATCACAGCGGCGAAGTACTGCTCGCCTACGCTCCTTTCCAGTTCGGGGAGGTCCGATGGCCATCTCGAAGGGTTTGATGTTTGGCAAATGCACCATGGTCTTCAGGAATGCCAATCGAGCCCCTTCAATGCACACCGAGTGCTTGACGGTCTCAACTTGGGCCGCAACATCCACACAACTTCACCAGAAGACCGAAATAGCTGCTCGACAAGGGATCAGAGGGCCACAACCGGACACAAAGGTCCTTCATGTCCGGCTCCGCCATCCGGTGCAGCTCCATCAACTACTTCATTTGATTAACAAGGAGGGAGGGTGCCCGGGTGCCTGGAACTACGCCTAGAATAGCCTCAGATCGGTGTTACCTTCTCAAGCCGCATAATATCTCCACGCATCTTCCACACTCCTCGAGAGCTTTGCAAAGGTTCCTATGGAACGTCACACCCGGGTAAGCAATGTGAATATTTGGCCGCCGAAGACACTTTGCAGTAAGTACTGCTTACCATTCGCAATTTGCTTCACTTGTCGGAGCTCTTCCCGAGCACCTCACGCCTCTGTTCGCGCTTCCTGGACTTCTGTCTTCATTGGCCAGCTCGGTGGCATGCTCTTTATTCTTCTGCTCAAGGTCCTCAATTTGGTGATGCCATCCTTGAGCTCCTGTTGCACCTCGACCACCCCGGCCTCATGCTTCTCATTGTCGCTTTTCACCGGCGTGAGCTCGGCAGCCATTCGGTCGGCCACCGCCTTCTGTTTGACTGGGTCGGCTTTCGCCTTCTGCAGCTTGGCTTTGAGGCTTCCGACCTCCACGACACTAGCTACAATGATTTTCTTGCTTCAGGGATCATCCCGAAAATTGTACTTAAGCATAAACTATGCAAAGGACTGTGTTTCGAACAGACTAACCTTGTGCTTCATCTAGCCGCCTGTTCACGAGGTTGAGTTCTTCCTTAGAGCTCTTCAGCTTCTGATTAATCTCAACCAACTCAGCGGCATTGGAAGCAGCCACCAATGCTAAAGCCCACAAAATAAAACCAAGATGATACTTCGGCCAACGCCTTCACAATTTCGATCCTCCGCCAGGTTTCTTTGCAATCTGACGGAGTCTCGGGAGCTGATACATAAAAGGATTGCTCAAATCTTACTCAAAAATAAAAAAACATTACTTTATTTACCTCAAAGCCTGTTACAAGGTCACCAAAAGCATCTTTCAGTCTGCTATTAACGGACCGAATGCTTTGTAAAGCCGCAACCATCATGGTGCATTGTTTCACGACTATGGAGGAGTTTTCATAGCGTCCTCCATCATGTCCGGCTATTCGGTCACACCCCGTCTCCCGGTGTTCGGCGCTGGCGGCAGGCCCCTGCTCCCCCTTCGGTGGAAGGCTATTGCGTCGCTTTGTAGGGACATTCAGGCTCCGGAACCGTCATCTGTTAAGGGCTCGGCTTGCCCAATCTCCTTCTCCTTGTCTTCGGCGGCCAAAGCGTTAGCCTCAGCCATGTCGATATCCCCATTCCCCTCCCATATTCGGCACGGGCGGGGTCCTCTGGAACATCACCTCCCTAGTCTCTTCGATGATCGGAGGAGGCGCAGAGTATGATGCGCCTCCACTTTCTGCCAGATCGGCTGGCGGAGAAGTGTCCTCTAACATTGAGTCAGTAGGGTGGTCACGGGGTAGGCTATAGCACAAAAGAACATATATTTTTAGTAATGGGCTAGTAAAACTAATACCCGAATAGTCTTTGGACTCCTACCTTTCAATGCAGGCCTTGACTCTAGGAACCGGCTCGGGGATCTTTTCAGAGGCTGTGAACTCCTTATCGGAGTCTGAGATGTCGTCAGGTATGATGAGTTACCCCCTTCTCTCCTCTTCGGAGCTGGGGAAGGGTGTTCCCCTTCAGCTTCGGCCAACGCCGCTCTCTTCCTTATGTGGGAGGAGTTGCTCTCCTCTTCCTCTTCTTCTTCCTGGTCCCCCTCTTGTGCGGAGGCGGCGTGGGTATCCCCGGACTTGGTGTCCGGGGCGACTCATGGGCGAAGGCCCTCCCTGGCCTCCCTTGCGGGGTTCTTCTTCTTCTTCCTTTGCTCTGACGCCTTGTAGGGCGCCACTATCAGCATCTCTCCTAACTGGGTTGATATGGGGTCTTTGGGTAGCGGAGCCAGACTGCCCATCTGCTGGGCCTTCTTCAGATAGCCCTGGCGAAAATATGAATGAAGGGGTTAAGGGCTGTAGTGGAAATACGAGAATTTAAGCGTTGAAAATAATAGTGATGCATCACCTCTTTAGGGGGGTTCTTGGCGTCGAGGCCAAGGTCCTCCTTCCAGTTGGCCAAGTCTCTTACGGCTTGAACACTGATCTCCACAACTTCTCACGGGTGGTTCCATGAAGGAATCGCATGATGCGGGAGTCTTTGGGCTTCCAAGACCACATTGGTGCGGTCCGGTCTTGGCATAGCCGCAGCCTACGCTGGAGCATGATCCGGACCATGTTGGTCAATGTGACCCCCCGCCTCTATCATGCTGGTGATGGGTTTATGCAGCACCTTCACCTCGGCAGCAGGTTCCCAATCCAGCCCCTTCTTGGTCCATGAGGTTAACGTCGCGAGGGGCCTGGATCTGAAGTCTAGAGCAGCCGCCGATGTTGCCTCACGGGGTTCTACAATATAGAACCATTCCTTCTGCCAGATCTTGACTATGTCTATAAACACGCCCTCTGGCTAGACGAGTCGAGAAAGCCCGGACACCATGGCACCCCCACAATCTACATGCTGGCCATCGACGATCTTCGGCTTCACATTGAAAACCTTTCCACAGGCCAAAGTGTGGATGAACCTGAAGAAAAGCCTCACAGGAGATTATAAAGACGATGATGTGGAGGAAGGAGTTCGGAGCCAGGTCGTGGAAGTCGAGTCCTTAGTAGAACATCAACCCTCGAACGAATGGGTGGAGGGAAAAACCGAGTGATGAGCACATCAATACCATTGTTACACCCACAGCCCCTGCTACTATACATACTGGACCAATTACTAGAGCTTGCGCACGCCAATTAAATTACCAGGTACTTTAATTTCTTGCTAATGATTCTAATGTTCATGAGAATATGACACTGCCTAAATTGGATACATTTGTTTTGCTTACAAATGAAGGGCCTAGCTTGGAGAAGGATGAACATTGGAGCAAGAACAAGCATGGAGATGATAGCATGCGGAAGGGAAACAAGAACGGAGTTTCAAGTGATGATTTCAGGACTTTGAAGCCACCGTAATGAGTGCATGAAGGCTTGGACGACATATACAAGATGCCACTTCACAAATTTCGTCCAAAGGCTATTATAGGTGTTGCGTCACCTTATTATTGGGCCAAGCTCATGTAATTTCGAAATATATAAGTATAGGTTGTCTTTAGAGTCCGTATATGTGGGGAAACAAAGTTAGGGTTGGTTTCGGACCCCTCCTACAAGGGGTCACGAAATTCCCCCTACTCCTCCATATATACAGGCCTTAGGGTCTTTTTTAGACTTTGGGTATTGTTCTGATTAAAAGTTCACCGTAGCTACAACTTTGTGTACTTCATTTGTGTTCAACGACCAGACCAAGATGTCACAGAACCCCACCTTCGTCAATAAAGCTTTCCTCTTATATTACCAATATCTAGATTGCAATTTCAGTTACTTGCTTGTTCTTCATTTGCTTGCAAGAAATGGACCTTCATGGTTAGGTAGATCATGATCCGGCGTGGTTAATAACCTCTCGGAGTTGGTTTAGCGATTTTTAAGGCGTAGCGTCTTCGCATGTTCGTAGTCGGATCGTCAAAGTCTACTCCACCAAAAATGATAGCTACCATCTCATCGAAAGATCGGACACCTTCGCCTCTATCAAGTGGTACTAGAGCCAGGTTGCTCGATGAGATTTTACAGTTTTTCGTAGTTTAGATGGAGTCTGTTCTTCATACCTAGAGTCCACGAAAAAGCCAAAAAAATTAGGGTTAGTTCATCATATCCGAACTAATCTGAGCCTTTGCATAATCTTTTTAGGGTTTTGCATTGTTGAATTCGCGGTTGCATCGTCGTGTCTAGTTGCTAGTCTTAGTGTCTAGTCCTCTAGAGTTTCGAGTTCTGTTCACAAGTTGTCACGCCGCCCCCGCACCATCATCATCACCACTGCCATACACCACCATCGTTATCACCACTTCCATATAACACCATCATCGTTACTGCTGCCATATACCACCATCGTCATCACCGCTGCCATATACCCCATATTCACTGCCTTCACGATAATCCGGGTCCACCTCCATCGCAGATTCACCACGAGTCCGTGTTCCACCGCCTTACATATATCCGCCACCAGCCAGAGCTTCTACCAGATTCATCTCTGCCATCAGTCCTAGTCCGAGTCCAGTATTTGTTCCTTTGTTTTGATATCCATATCACGCCATACTCTGAGTCATGACCAATTCGGACTCCCCAACTTTAGTGCTACCCGCAGTAAGAAATAGTTCCAGTTTAAAAAAAACTAAGTCTGGAAAATTTTGGCTAGGCAGTATTTAGACCATTTGTAGACTTTTTCGAAAAAAAAGTTGTTGCGGAGGAACAAAAGAGGAAAAAGTGCAAAAAAAAGTGAAAAAAAAGAGATTCAGAGTGTGCTCCTCCCTTGTTTACGTGCAGCGCTGTGCTTTTATTAGTGTTCTAGGCTCGCGCCTCTAGCATGGTCTAGCCTAGGACTAGCATAGTACCGTCATTGAGCGTGTATTCCACTTTGCATCTCTGAATTGATTATTGCTGACCCTTTTGCTACCATATTATAAGCCTTCCCAGCTCCACATACATCTACATCGTGCGTTTGACTCCCCCTGGTAATCACTCTATCCAAGCTTTCAGAGTTCTTGACTACAACAGTTGCCGATCACCACCTACTGTTGGGTAAGAACTGATAAGAATTTGAGATTTGCTTGACGGACTTGTGACACACTACCACTTTCTAATAGTCTGTAGGATCATATTCTTGTGTGTTTCTATTGCTGCTAACCATGGCAGGACCACAAGACGACGAGATTGAATGGGAGAACATGAAGAAGAAGGATCTTCATGATAAAATTTCAGCAAATGTTAGGTTGACAGGTGGAAGACGTCATGGCCAACTTTGGAAAGGCACTGGAGAGGATTGATGACGTTGAGAAGACAATTGACACCAAGTTGGATGCCAAGTTCGATGAAGTACTGGCAAGTCTTCCACGACCACCACCTGCATCTGCTACACCATTACAACAACAACAACAGCAACGACCTCCACGTCATGAAACAACCCTGCATTGAGTGGGCCGTGTTCCTCTTGAGCCAGGACAAAATTCCGGTGTCGCTGCTACTGTTGTTGATGCTTCGGTAACTCCTGCTACTAATGTAGAGGTGGACGACTATTATGAGGATGAGGTTGATCAAAATCAGAAATACGTGCAAGCACCAGCACCACCACCATCAGGTCGACCTCATGTATATAATCGCAATGGTGGGGCTCCAGCACCACCTCAGGTATGAGATTATGACCATATTTCTAAACTAAAATTGAATATCCCACTGTTTGAGGGTAGAAACATTCCAAATGTATAACTTACTTGGGAGTTAGAAACTAAACAACATTTCACATGCTTATAGTATCCTAAGGATATGCGTGTTGCTATTGTTGTGTGTGAATTCACTAGTTTTTCTTCTGTTTGGTGGTCTTCACATTATAGACTATAGCATGATAATATCCCTACTTCTTAGGCTGCTTTGAAAACTGCTATGAATACTCGTTGGGTTCCACCATATTATCAACGTGAATTACTTCAAAAACTATAGTGTTTGAGACAAGGAAAAAATTACGTAGAGGAGTGTCGGTGTCAAAACCGGTGGATGTCGGGTAGGGGGTCCCGATCTGTGCGTCTAAGGCTAATGGTGACAGGAGGTAAGGGACACAATGTTTTACCCAGGTTCGGGCCCTCTCGATGGAGGTACAACCCTACTTCCTGCTTGATTGATATTGATGATATGGGTATTACAAGAGTTGATCTACCACGAGATTGTAGAGGCTAAACCCTAGAAGCTAGCCTATGATGATTATGATTCTGTCTCTAAGGACTAAACCCTCCGGTTTATATAGACACCGACGAGGGCTAGGGTTTACATGGAGTCGGTTACAAAGAAGGAAATATCATATCCGGATCGCCCAGCTTGTCTTCCACGGAAAGGAGAGTCCCATCCGGACATGGGATGAAGTCTTGAGTCTTGTATCTTCATGCTCCTATAGTCCGGCCAAAGTATATAGTCCGGCTGTCCGGATACCCCCTAATCCAGGACTCCCTCAGTAGCCCCTGAACCAGGCTTCAATGACAATGAGTCCGGCGCGCAGTTCTGTCTTTGGCATTGCAAGGCGGGTTCCATCTTCGAATACTCCATACTAATTACCGAACACTTAGATCGTGTCCCGATCTGCAAGATGATCTTCACATACCACTGTAGAGAGAATGATATTTCACAAATGTAATCTGCTGACAACTTTTAGACAAAGTGACATGACACTACGGTCAGGTCATTATTCAAACCGTTTTCCCACAACTAGCCATAGCGCATATTGCGAGGCGGTTTCTTCGGCACGTCTTGTCAAAGCAGAGATCATGTCCCCTTATCACGGGATTTCCATCAACACGGGTATGGGTAACCCAACTGCGCAATCAATCGTGGCGCTTGGCAAATAAGCGATTCTCAACAGGAAGGTGGGGAGGTGCACCGTTCTTGTCGCCTCTATAAAGGGATAAGGACTCCCCATTTTCACCCACGCCTTTTTCCTCCTCTGCTTATCCATTCTCACACCCTCGAGCTCCAGCGCCCTAGTTCACACTTTCTCCGCACAACCAAACATGTCCGGAGCAGGAGGCAAGTGGCTGGCCTCCACCGTGAATGAGGAGCATATTGCGAAGCTCCGGGCGGCCGGATACTTGGTCGCAGACATCGCGCACCGGCTACCGGACGAAGGGCAGATCATTCCTACTCTGGAACCCCACGAGAGGGTCGTGTTTCTTGCCCAATTCGTCTGTGGACTAGGATTTCCGCTTCATCCCTTCGTCTGCGGGCTCATGTTCTACTACGGGCTAGATTTCCATGATCTAGCCCCAAATTTCGTCCTCAACATCTCGGCGTTTATCGTCATGTGCGAGGCCTTCCTCCGCATCAAGCCTCACTTCGGCTTGAGGCTACGAATCTTCTGCGTGAAGCCGAAGATCGTGAGCGGCCAGCAGGCGGAGTGCGGAGGCGCCATGGTGGGCAAGATGCCCAACATCACCTGGCTTGATGGCTCCTTTTCGGAGACCGTGAAAGGGTGGCAATCGGGGTGGTTCTACATCACCGAGCCGCGCGATGCCAACTGGGCGGCGGCCCCCGAATTCCGATCCGGAATTCCCATGCGGCTCACCTCCTGGGAAAAGAAGGGCCTGGCATGGGGCGAGCCTGCGGAGCTGACCGAACTTCAGAACTGCATCAGGAATATGAAGGAAAAGAAAATCAAGCTTGTCAACGTGGTCCAGGGCATGCTTGTCCGCCGGATTCTTCCATGCCAAAGACGGGTATTTAATCTCTGGGAGTTTGTCCCGGACGAACACCAGACGCTTCGAAAGCTCTACAGCATGACGCCCAAGGACGCATGGAAGGCGTTGTTCAAGGCCTCCGAAATACCTCCTCCCACATCCGAGGACCGTGGACTTCACGCCACGCGGCTCCCCCGTCCGGTGAGTTTTCTGACTATCATCGGATGCAATTTTCCCCAGTGTACGTATGGGAGGATCTTAAGTCATTGTGTGTATTTAATCAGGAGTATGTGGAGACGGCAGAGCAGATTGACTGTCCGGCTCCACTGCCAGAAGGTCCAGCAGATGCTCTCCTGACGGAGATGCTAGTCCCGGCGCCGGAAAAGAAGGCCAAAAAGAAGGCCCCGGGGACCAGGAAGGGTCTCTAGCGTAAGGTTGTACCAGACGCCTCGTCTGAAGACGACGAGGCACACTCCTCCCCCGAAGGGGAGGAGGAAGAGGAAAGGGTCGCCCCATCCGGAGAGGACGAGGGGCCTAGGGAGGCGGCCCAGGGGACCAGGAAGGGTCCCCGGCGCAAGGCCGTCATACCCTCATCGTCCGAAGACGACGAGGCAGATTCCTGCCGCAGAGGCGGGGGAAAACAAGAAGACACCCGGCCTCCCCGCACTGGGGAGGAGAAGAAGAGGAAAGCCGCCCCGGAGGGGGAGGCCAGGACGCCCAAGAAGGGAAAGGCGTCCCTTCCGGATTACTCCACCACGGCCGCCTATAGCGAGGAGTGGCTGCCCAGGGGGAAGCGCCTAGTGAGATCGTAAGTATCCGCACTCTGTTATGCTTTAGTGCGACTTCACTTCATAGTTTGTTATAACACCGAACACATATATGCAGTCCGGCCAGGGTCCATCCCGAGGTATCATCTTTGGATGGGTCCTTGAGTGATTCAGCGATGAACTCACTCCCGACGGCCACTACTCCTCGGCCTGCAGATGACACGGAGGTGTTGTCCCAAAGGCTTTTATAGAAGGGGGAGGTGACTCTGGAGACGCCCCGAGGCGAGATTCTAGACGCCGGGCACACGGGGTATAAGATCCCCACGGATTGTGCCAATGAGTGCCGTGGCAAGCCGGGCTCTCAGCCGGATACTGTGACAGAACCTCCAATGGTTCTGGATTCGGGAAGGTGGCCCCTCGCTAGGGAGCGCGAGCCATCCATGCCGATGACTTCCGCTACGCCAGAGGCGTCGGATAGTCTGCTGGAAGCGCTTCACGGCGCTTCCATGGGTGAGGAGCACCGTACTCTTATGAGTGCGGTGATTCAGAAGGTTCTGTCCGCCAAGAGCGAACAAACCGAAGCCTACACCAGCCTCCTGACAGGTTTTGAGGTAAGTAATAAAAAATGTGTGAAGTTATCACCCAATAGGTAGTAGCCCCTGATACTATGTTTGGTGTTCGGAAAGAAAAGCCAAACGGAGGGTCAATATAAATCCGCAGGAGTCTAATAGTAGTTGTGCATGTGACTAAGCAGGTGGTGCTGCTTGCCGCTGCTGCCCGCACGGCCGAGGTCGCCGGACTTAAACGGGACCTGGAGCAGGCACAGGGAGAGCTCGGCCTCACGAAGAGGCAGCTCGAAGAGAACAAAGGTGAGTGATGCCCCGTTCGCATATCATAAAGAATAGACAAAATTGGTGATTTTAACGACAAAGCATCATGACTTTGAAATAGGCGCCACAACTGAAGTGGTGTCCTTGAAGAAAGCGATGTCCGAGGCCGAAGACAAGGTGGCCCTGGAGTGCATCGAGCCCAAAAAGCAAAATGCTAGGGTGGGTGAGGTACAGCAAGAGCTCCAGGAGCTCAACAAGAAGTTCGAGTCCTTGGAGCGTGACCTCAAGACGAAGGAGTCTAAGCTTGCGAAGGCCCTTCCGAGTATGAAAGACGCCAAGGCCGAAGCCAAAAAGGCCCAGCAGGAAATCTAGGCGGCCAAGAAGATAGCGGCGGGTAAGACATTCTTTATGCAAAGCAAGCATGTGGAGGAGGCATTTCTTTTACTTACCCGAATTCGGAGCTCTCCAGGGGCATTCGCAGATCTGCCATGCAGCATATCAGATGCTGCAGAGTTCTACCGTGCTGAGGAGGGGAGCTCGACGGAGAAGCTGTTCTGGTCCCAGTATGCTAGAGCCGAACACCCAATGCCTCTGAGTGACCAATTGAAGCAATTGGTTGAACTCCACATGGCGGCCGAAGTGGCTATGAAAGATTTCATAGTCCGGATGTGGCGGGGTGAGCCCTTGCCTGCCAGCTTTGGCCTGACAAAGCGGATGGTAAACGCCTGTCCGCGGCTTGAGGTGATCAAGCGATCCGTTTGCATTGAGGGTGCACGCCGGGCCTTCGCCCGTGCGAAGGTGCATTGGGGCAAGCTGGATGCGGAGAAGCTGGTGAAGGACGGGCCGCCGGAGGGCAAGGCGCATCGCTGTCCCGAAAAATATTATGATGGCGTTATGAAAGGCACTCAACTCGTGGCAGATGAATGTACCAAGGACATGATCCTTGAGTAAATGTACTTCTGTCATTTCTTTAATATAAAGACGAAGTTACTTGCACTATATAGCGCTTTTTGCTTTAAAATATTACCTTCTGTGCGGCTGTTTATAAAATTCTGAAAGTAGGCTAGTCGTCGGCTTCTGCCCCCACATAACTAGTACCGGGGTGTTCCTGGAAAAACCTAGACACTCTTTATCCAAATTTTTGGTCCCTAGAGGTGTCTGGCGTAGCGAACAAGGCAATCGGACTATGTGACTTTATAACTTTCACTTAGCCATAGAAGTCTACAATTTTAAATTTCGGCAAAGCCCCTAGAATTCGGAAAGCCGAATTGGGGCGCTATATACGCCTAAATCGGACGAGGCCCATTCCTCGCCAAAAGAGGAAAAAATCTTTAAGGATTTTAAGACCTCTCGAACACCGACCAGCTCTCGCCACATCATGCCAGTCAGTTTTCAGCTTTCTCTACTGAGGTGCTTGTCCGGAAGAATCGGGACAAAATCACAGTAGTTCTCCCTGCGCTACCTTAGCCGATATAACGGAACGTAAGGTACCAAAACAAGGGAGCCAGGCAAACCCAACTATTGACCCAAGACATGATTCGGAGGTGATGCATATAATGCTATAAGTTCGGGGTGCCGCACTGTTGAAAGTGTTCGGACTTGTCTTGCCGTATTATGGGGCGCCATAAGAAGCCCCTGGCAAGCTGAACGTACCAAGGTGTACGGATGCAATATTAAATAAACATTTATAGAAAAAAATGTGCAAATAGGAATAATAGGCTAACGCTATACATTATCTCCCATTGATGAATAATACGTTTAAGCGTATGTTTACAATGAATGCATTTAAGCAGAAGTAAATAGGAATATTTAACATGTCCTATCCAAGTGCGGGCTGCATGTAGGTATATAAAATAGGTATAACGATCGTGAACATATTCCACCTGGGTATTCCCTTTGTGCGCAAAGCCCGTTGCCTCCTTGGTTTTGTCTCCTGTGTAAGTCCAACAATCCGACTCTTCTGAAGAGGCTGCCCGAAAGTAGTGTCCGGATTGGTGGTTTGCCGGAGAAGGCTGCATGTACTTCTGCTGCGAGGGCTGCAGTATGCTCTTCTGTACGGAGAGTGCGGTCCACGTTTCCGTTGACTGATATGACCCCACGAGGTCCTGGCATCTTGAGCTTGAGGTATGCATAGTGTGGTACCGCGTTGAATCGAGCGAATGCGGTTCATCCAAGCAGTGCGTGATAACCACTGCGGAAAGGGACGATATTGAAGATTAACTCCTCGCTTCGGAAGTTATCCGGAGATCCGAAGACCACTTCCAGTGTTATGGAGCCCGTGCAACGGGCCTCTACTCCTGGAATTACACCTTTGAAGGTGGTTTTGGTGGGCTTGATCCTTGAAGAGTCGATGCCCATTTTGCGCACTGTGTCCTGATAAGGCAGCTTCGGGCTGCTGCCGCCATTCATAAGGACTCTCGTAAGGTGGAATCCGTCGATGATTGGGTCTAGGACCAATGCGGCTGAACCGCCATCACGGATGTTGGTAGGGTGATCCCTACGATCGAAGGTGATCAGACAGGCTGACCATGGGTTGAATTTTGGGGCGACTGGCTCCATCATGTAGACGTCCTGTAGTGCTCTCTTCTGTTCCCGTTTGGGAATATGGGTGGCATAGATCATGTTGACTGTTTTCACCTGGGGAGGAAATTTCTTCTGTCCTCTTGTGTTCGGACGCCGGGGCTTTTCGTCATCATCGCTGTGCAGCCCCTTGTCCTTGTTTTCGGCATTTATTTTACCGTCCTGTTTGAACACCCAGCAATCTCTGTTAGTGTGATCGGCTGGCTTATCCGGGGTGCCATGAATTTGGCACAAGCGTTCAAGTATGTGGTCCAGACTGGACGGTCCCTGGTTGTTTCTTTTGAACGGCTTTTTTCGCTGACCAGATTTCGAGCCACTGAATTCGGTGTTGACTGCCGTGTCTTCAGTGTTGTCGCCATTGTTCTGTCGCTTATGTCTGTTGAGCCGTGGCTTGCCGTTATTGTCGCGGACATCTGAGGTGCCTGATTTTATCGGCGTGGTACTACTGCGAGCCAACCAGCTATCCTCGCCCGCACAAAAGCGGGTCATGAGTGTCGTGAGGTCCGCCATGGACTTTGGTTTTTCCTGGCCGAGGTGTCGGGCAAGCCATTCATCATGGATATTATGCTTAAAGGCCGCCAGGGCTTCGGCGTCCGGACAATCAACTATTTGGTTCTTTTTGGTTAGGCACCGAGTCCAGAATTTTCTGGCTGACTCTCCGGGCTATTGGGTAATGTGGCTCAAGTCATCGGCATCCAGTGGTGGCACGTATGTGCCCTGGAAGTTGTCGAGGAACGTGTCCTCCAGGTTTTCCCAACTGCCAATGGAATTTGTCGGCAGGCTGTTTAGCCAGTGTCGTGCCAGTCCTTTGGTTTAAGGAGAAGGAAATCTTCGATCCATACTGCGGGGTCTGTTGTGCCATCATATGATTCGATGTTTACGGGTTTGAACCCTTTTGGGAAATCATGATCCATCACTTCGTCAGTGAAGCAGAGGGGGTGTGCGGCGCCCCTATGCCGGGCTATGTGCCTGCGCAGTTTGACTTATTGTTGTTGGCTGTATTCGGCCTAGCCGGACATATTGATAGTGTATCCGGCGTGACGATCATCATCACGTATTGGGGGGCGCCCCCGCGATCCGTAGATCGATCTTGGCTGTCCTGCCTTGTTTTCCAGTATATCTTGCAGGTCCTTCCTATTGCCCCGAGCTGTAGTGTATTGGCGTGAGGGTGCGGGCTGGTATTCGGGCTGGTATGCCCTTTTATCTCGGCCACGAGGAGGCCAGTCAGCCGTCTGGCGCTCGAGTCCGTATTCCTCAGCTGCCAGGACTTCAGTCCATCTGTCTGTGAGTAGGTCTTGATCAGCTTGGAGCTGCTGCTGCTTCTTGTTCAGGCTTCTCGCAGTGGCCATAAGCTGGCGCTTGAAGCGCTCCTGCTCCACGGGGTCCTCAGACACGCCGAACTCGTTGTCGCTGAGGCTAATCTCGTCTTCGGAGGGGGGCATGTAGTTGTCCTCCTCCGGATATCCATCCGTCGCCTGTTCGTCTGGGCTGTCCTGCCCATCTTCCTGTTCGGCCTGCATGAAGGCAGGCTGATCGGGGTTGTATTCATCTTTGGCATCATCCGGACTATTTTCGTCACCTGTGCCGGTATTGCTGTGGCGGGGCTTGGAGCGGCGCAGACGATGCCCATACTTTGTCTTCTTCCTTGAGGGGTTATCCTCCATTGCCTCATCGCCATTGGTTTCTTTTGGAGTGTCCACCATATATATATCATATGAGGAGGTGGCTGTCCACCGCCCCGTGGGCGGTGGTTCCAGTTCTTCTCCTGCATCGTCATCCACACCGTCGATGTCTTCAGAGTTGAAGTTAAGCACGTCGGTTAAATCATCGACCGTGGCAATGAAGTGGGTGGTGGGTGGGCGACGAATTCCTTCGTCGCCTGCTTCCCACTCGAGCCGGATATAGTTCGGCCAAGAGTCTCCTGACAAAGAGATAGACTTTAACAAGTTCAAGACATCGCCGAAGGGCGAGTGCTGGAAGATATCCGCAGCGGTGAACTCCATTACCGGAGCCCAACCAGATTCAGCGGGCTCGGGAGTGCGCGGACTGGAACCTACAGCCGGATACGAGTCCGGGGGTCCGGTGTCACAGGCTTCCTTGGGGTGAGGCCTGTGTTCGGCTCTACCGCCGATGAGTGTGCGGGCTCCGGGGTGGGGTTCATCCCTCCGTCCTTGGGCGACGCAAACGGATCCGGATTTAGGTCCGGGGTTTCTGCAGGGGCGATATCCCGAGCATTGTCCGACAGCAGGTCTAAGCCGTGCTCATCGTGACTGTCTGGCGCTCCTGGCACGGGCCCGAACCCGTCGAAGCTTAAGTCTCCGCAGATATCGGCCGTGTAGTTCAAGTTTCCGAACCTGACCAGGTGGCCAGGGGCGTAGCTGTCGATCTGTTCCCGATGGCCAAGCGAATTGGCCCGCAGTACGAAGCCGCCAAACACGAAGATCTGTCCGGGGAGAAAAGTCGCACCCTGGACCATGTTGTTGTTGACGATTGAAGGGGCCATCAAGCCTCGCAGCGACGACACAGAGGAACTCTCAATGAAAGCACCAAGGTCGCTGTCAAAACCGGCAGATCTCGTGTAGGGGGTCCCGATCTATGCGTCTAAGGCTAATGGTAACAGGAGGTAAGGGACACGATGTTTTACCGAGGTTCGGGCCCTCTAGATGGAGGTAAAACCCTACTTCCTTCTTGATAGATATTGATGATATGGGTATTACAAGAGTTGATCTACCACGAGATCGTAGAGGCTAAACCCTAGAAGCTAGCCTATGATGATTATGATTCTGTCTCTAAGGACTAAAACCTCCGATTTATATAGACACCGGAGAGGGCTAGGGTTTACATGGAGTCGGTTACAAAGAAGGAAATATCATATCCGGATCGCCAAGCTTGTCTTCCATGCAAAGGAGAGTCCCATCCGGACATGGGACGAAGTCTTGAGTCTTGTATCTTCATGCTCCTATAGTCCGGCCATAGTATATAGTCCGGCTGTCCGGATACCCCCTAATCCAGGACTCCCTCAAGGAGTATTATCAGGAATTACAAACTGACATGATTAGATGTGGTATTGTTGAGGATAATGAAGCTATGATTGCAAGTTTTGTGGGTGGATTAAATAAAGAGATTCATACCATTCTAGAGTTTAAGGAGTATAATAATATCACTTGTTTATTCCATCTTTCTTGTAAAGCTGAACGTGAAGTGCATGATTGATAGGCATTGGTGCGAACTAATTTTTCTGTAGGTCGATCTTCATCATGGACACGACGTACATCCTCTACTCCCACACGTCCTACTGCAGCACCACTAACTTCAGCCGCCAATTCCAACCGAGATACAAGAAAACAGGCACCACCACCATCATCTGCCAGGAGTACACCTTCTGGTTCCACATAGAGCTCTTCTTCATAAATGGCATCAACAGGGCAAACACATGATATTATTTGTTGTCGTTGCAAGGGTGGAGGACATTATGCGAGAGAATTCCCATCTAAGTGTGTGATTATTGCAACTGAGGATGGTGGGTATGAGTCCGCTCGTGACTATGACGAGGAGAGTTTGGCTATTATTACAAGTGAAGAACATGTTTGAGATGATTCTAACCATGAGACACAATACAAGGCTGCTGAAAATGCTGACATGTATGAAAGTTTAGTTGCTCAACATGTTTTGAGTGAGCTGGTCACACAAGCTGAGCAAAATCAGAGGCATAACTTGTTCCATACAAAGGGAGTTGTGAAGGAACGTTCTGTCCTCGTCATCACAAATGGATGGAGCTGCAACAACATGGCTACCATGGAGATGGTGGAGAAGCTCTCTCTCACCACAACACCACATCCGCATCCTTACTGCATCCAATGGTTCAACAATAGCGGCAAGGTTAAGGTAACACATATTGTTTGTGTGTATTTTAGTATCGCTACATATGCTGATTTTGTTGATTGTGATGTGGTACCCATGCAAGCATGTTCCTTATTAGTTGGTACACCATGGCAATTCGATAAAAATTCTATACACCATTGTATAAACAATCACTATACTCTTGTTCATAAGGATAATCATATTACTTTGCTTCTTATGACTCCTGATTCCATTTTGAAAGATGATATTAATCGAGCTAGTAAAGAAAAATAGGAGCAAAATAAGAGTGAAAACCAAATAGTGGCAAAGAATTTGAGCAACAAATGAAACCAAATAATAAACCATCTAGTGTTGCTTCTGAAATTAAACTAAAAAGTGGATGTTTACTTGCCACCAAATCTGATATTGATGATCGAGATTGTAGCAATCTGTTTGCTATGCTTTTGTGTTCAAAGAGGCATTATTTTCATTCAAGGACACGCCTTCCTCTTTGCCTCCTGCTGTCACTAACATTTTGCAGGAGTTTGCTAGCGTATTTCCACAAGACGTGCCACCGGGATGACCACCTATTCGAGGGATTGAGCATCATATTGAATTAATTCCCGGTGCATCACTAACCAACCGTGCACCATACCGCACCAATCCAGAGGAGACGAAGGAGATTATGCGTCAAGTACAAGAGCTGCTCGACAAAGGTTATATACGCGAATCTCTTAGTCCTTGTGTTGCTCCTATTATACTAGTGCCAAAAAAGGATGGTGCATTGCGTGTGTGTGCTTATTATAGAGGCATTAGTAATATTACTATTTGTTATCGTCATCCTATTCCTAGGCTAGATGATATGGTTGATGAATTGAGTGGCTCTACAATATTATCCAAACTTGATTTGCATAGTGGATACCATCAAATTTGTATGAAACTAGGAGATGAATGGGAAACAACATTTAAAACTATTGAGAAACATGTAGATGAATGCCTTTTGGGTTAACTAATGCACCTAGTACTTTCATGAGATTAATGAACAGAGTTTTACGTGCTTTTATTGGATGGTTTGTGGTAGTCTATTTTGATGATATACTGATTTATAGCAGACCTTTGGAGGAACATTTGGAACATTTACGTGTCGTTTTTATTGCTCTATGTGATGCACGTTTGTTTGGTAACCTTGGGAAGTGAACCTTTTGCACAGACCGAGTATCTTTTCTTGGCTATGTTGTTACTCCACAGGGAATTGAAGTTGATAAGCCAAGATTAAAGCTATTGAGAGTTGGCCGCATCCCAAAACGGTCACACAAGTGAGGAGTTTTCATGGCCTCGCTGGATTCTATAGGTGTTCTGTGAGAGATTTCAGCACCATTGCTGCACCTCTCAATGAGCTTACAAAGAAGGATGTGCCTTTTGTTTGGCGTACCGCACAGGAATAAGCCTTCACGGTATTGAAAGATAAGTTGACACATGCTCCTTTACTCCAACTTCCTGATTTTAATAGGACTTTTGAGCATGAATGTGATGCTAGTGGAATTGGATTAGGGGGTGTGTTATTACAAGATGGCAAACATGTTGCATACTTTTCTGAAAAATTGAGTGGGCCTAGTCTGAACTATTCTACTTATGATAAAGAATTATATGCTCTTGTTCGGACTTTAGAAACATGGCAACATTATATATGGCCTAAGGATTTTGTTATACATTCTGATCATGAATCTTTGAAACATATTAAAAGTCAAGCCAAACTAAATCGTACACATGCAAAATGGGTTGAATTCATAGAGACTTTTCCTAATGTCCTTAAACACAAGAAGGGTAAAGAATGTTATGGCTAATGCATTGTCTCGTCGTTATACTATGCTTTCATAACTTGACTTTAAAATATTTGGTTTGGAGACCATCAAAGATCAATATGTGCATGATGCTGAATTTAAAGATGTATTGCAGAATTGTAAAGAAGGGAGAACATGGAACAAGTTCTTCGTTAACGATGGATGTGTGCTTCATGCTAACAAGATATGCATTCAAGCTAGCTCCATTTGTCTTTTTTTGTTTCAGGAGGCGCATGGAGGAGGATTAATAGGATACTTTGGCATGAATAAGACGAAGGATATACTTGCTACACATTTATTTTGGCCAAAGATGAGACAGGATGTTGAGCATTTTGTTGCTCGCTGCACTACATGTCAAGAAGCTAACTCACGACTCAATCCTCATGGTCCATATATGCCTTTTTCCGTACCTAGTGTTCCTTGGGATGATATATCTATGGACTTTGTTTTAGGTTTACCTCGAACAAAAAAGGGGAGGGATAGCATATTTGTTGTCGTGGATAGGTTTTCAAAAATGCCACACTTATACCTGTTGGGGAATGCGGTAATTTCAAAAAAAAAATCCTACGATCACGCAATATCTATCTATGTGACGCATAGCAACGAGAGGGGGTGTGTATCTTCATACCCTTGAAGATTGCTAAGCGGAAGTGTTTATCAACGCGGTTGATGTAGTCGTACACCTTCACGATCCGCTCCGATCGAGTACCGAACGTACGGCACCTCCGCGTTTAGCACACGTTTAGCTCGATGATGTCCTTGCCTTCTTGATCCAGCAAGACGGGCAAAGTAGTAGATGAGTTCCGGCAGCACGACGGCGTGGTGACGGTGTTGGTGAAGAACAATCTCCGTAGGGCTTCGCCTAAGCACTACGGAAACTACGATGGAAGATAAACTAGAGGGGACGGGGTTCCCGGCACACGGCTTGGTGTTTCTTGATGTGTTTTTGGTGCTAGCCCTGCCCCTCTATTTATATGTTGAGCCTTGGGGTCGAAACTTGGAGTAAAAGCCTCCACAAAGTCGGTTTCACCCGAAAGGCAAGAGTCCTTCTCGGACTCGGGGCGACGCCAGGTTCCCACATCTGGACCCGGATGCCGAGGCCTGGCGTCTGCCCTCGGACTCCATAAAACATCCTTTTGCGCTTTCCAAAAACCTTGTGGGCTTTCCCCTTTGGCCCAAATAAAGTGTTCTCGTCCCCAAACATTTCGGGAAACATCCGGAACCCCTTCCGGAGATCAAACTCTATTATCCCATATATCAACCTTTATCTCCGGACCATTCCGGAGTTCCTCATCATGTTCGTGATCATATCCGGGACACCGAACAACATTCGGTTACCAACATACATAACTCATATAATACTATATCGTCAACGAACATTAAGCGTGCGGACCCTATGGGTTCGAGAAATATGTAGACATGACCGAGACACTTCTCTGGTCAATAAACAATAGCGGAACCTGGATGCCCATATTGGCTCCTACATATTCTAGGAAGATCTTTATCGGTCGAACTGCATAACAACATACATCGTTCCCTTTGTCAATGGTATGTTACTTTCCCAAGATTTGATCATCGGTATCGTCATACCTAGTTCAATCTCGTTACCGGCAAGTCTCTTTACTCATTCCGTAATACTTCATACCGCAACTAACTCATTAGTCACAATGCTTGCAAGGCTTATACTAATGAGTATTACCGAGAGGGCCCAGAGATACCTCTCCGAAACACGGAGTGACAAATCCTAATCTTGATTTATGCCAACCCAACAAACACCTTCGGAGACACCTGTAGAGCACCTTTATAATCACCCTTTTACGTTGTGACGTTTGGTAGCACACAAAGTGTTCCTCCGGTAATCGGGAGTTGCATCATCTCATAGTCAGAGGAACATGTATAAGTCATGAAGAAAGCAATAGCAATGAAACTAATGCGATCATAATGCTAAGCTAATGGATGGGTCATGTCCATCACATAATTATCCTAATGATGTGATCCCGTATATCAAATGACAACACATGTCTATGGTTAGGAAACATAACCATCTTTGATTAACAAGCTAGTCAAGTAGAGGCATACTAGGGACTATATGTTTTTTCTATGTATTCACACATGTACTAAGTTTCCGATTAATACAATTCTAGCATGAATAATAAACATTAATGATTAATTAAGGAAATAAATAATAACTTTATTATTGCCTCTTGGGCATATTTCCTTCAATACCATGCCATAAAAGCGATGATGTTGTTAATGTTGCTGATTTGTTCTTTTGTGAAATTATTTGCTTGCATGGTGTGCCAAACACTACAGTTTCAGATCGTGATACTAAATTTATTTGCCACTTTTGGAGATGTTATGGGCTAAGTTGGGACTAAACTGCTTTTTAGTACTACTTGTCACCACCAACCTGATGGACAAACTGAAGTAGTCAATAGAACATTGTCTAATATGCTTAGGGTTGTTTTGAAGAATAATAAGAAAATGTGGGAAGAATTCTTCCATCATATTGAATTTTCTTACAATCATTTGTTGCATTCTACTACTAAGATGTGCCCTTCTCAAATCGTGTATGGTTTCCTACCTCGTGCACGTATTGATTTGTTGCCTCTTCCATCTTTTGAGAAGGTTAATTTTGATGCTAAACAACGTGTTGACTTGATCTTAAAAATGCATGAGTTAACTAAGGAAAACATTGAGCGTATGAATGCTAAATACAAACTTGCTGGAGATAAGGGTAGAAAACATATTGTGTTTGCACCTGGAGATCTTGTTTGGTTACATTTCTGTAAGTATAGATTTCCTGATTTGTGCAAATCAAAGCTAATGCCACGTGTTGATGGTCCTTTTAAGGTGTTAGAGAAAATAAATGATAATGCATATAAACTTCAGCTGCCTGCAGATTTTGGGGTTAGTCCCACTTTTAACATTGCAGATTTGAAGCCTTAATTGGGTGAGGAAGATGAGCTCCCGTCGAGGACGGCTTCATTTTAAGAAGGGGAGAATGATGAGGACATCAACACCATTGTTACACCCACAACCCCTGCTGCTATACATACTGGACCAATTACTAGAGCTTGCGCACGCCATTTAAATTACTAGGTACTTTCGTTTCTTGGTAATGATTCTAATGTTCATGAGAATATGATGCTGCCTAAATTGGCTACATTTCTTTTGCTTGCAAATGAAGGGCCTAGTTTGGAGAAGTATGAACATTGGAGCAAGATCAAGCATGGAGATGATGGCATGCGCAAGGGAAACAAGAACAGAGTTTCAAGTGATGATTTCAGGACTTTGAAGCCGCCGCAATGAGTGCGTGAAGGCATGGACAAAATATAGAAGATGCCACTTCACGAATTTCGTCCAGAGGCTATTATAGGTGTTGCCTCACCTTATTATTGGGCCAGACCCATGTAATTTCAAAATACTTGAGTATAGGTTGTTTTTAGAGTCCGTATGCGTGGGGGAAAAAGTTAGGGTTGGTTTCGGACCTCTCCTACAAGGGTTCACGAAATCCCCCCTACTCCATATATATAGCCCTTAGGGCATCGTTTAGACATTGGGTTTTGTTTAGATTAAAAGTTCCCCATAGATGCAACTTCACGTACTTCGTTTATGTTCAATGACCATACCAAGACGTCACAGAACCCCACCTTCATCAATAAAGCTTTCCTCTTCTATTCCCGATATCCAGATTGCAATTTCAGTTTCTTGCTTGTTCTTCATTTGCTTGTAGGAAATAGACCTTCATGGTCAGGTTGCTCGTGCTCCGACGTGGTCAATAACCTCTCGGAGTTGGTTTAGTGATTGCTAAGGTGCGGTGTCTTCCCATGTTCGTAGTTGGATCGTCAATGTCTACTCCACCAAAAATGATAGCCACCATCTCATCGAAAGACGGGGCACCCTCGCCTCTATCACCCAATCCCCGGATGAAGTGGGGGACGAACACCAACTATTCGCCTGCACGGGGCGTCGGCACAACCTAGCCTTCCTCTGGGGCTCGATGAGCGATGTTGGGGGAAAGGAAGCCCGCCCGCTTCAGGTCCTCTATGTCACTATTGATGACACACGAGGCTTCCCACTTGATCTTCGCTCCAGTTTCGTCCATTGGCGAACTTGACTTTGCGGGCAGATGGATTGGAGCGCTCGAGCTCTGAGGATTGGGAAGGTTGTGGCAAGAGGATGAAGAAGGCGTATGGGGACAGACCATGGCTGCTCTCTTTTTACCAAGAATCCTGTAAATGCGCCACCGGCCTTGCCTCTTTCCGATATACCCGTTACGTTATGCACTAGTGGGATGCTGTGAATCATTGGTCAAATCCCTTAAAATGTGGGACACGATCTCCACCTCGATGGGATGTGTCATTGAAGGGGCGGCCTCGCGCATCGTGTCTTCATGTTTATGACCGAACGCGACCCCTCGTCAAAAGTTGCCAGTCAACGATACTATTCACACTCGAACGATTATCCTCCAAGGCAAAGTAAATTTATGGTTTGGAATATGGATACGGTTCGATGTATGGCTGAGTTAAGATCCATCCTGTCTGAGGGCTTAACTGGAGAAGGATAATTCCGAATAGTCCGAAGAAGGGGAACTCGCCTGCAAGCCGGAGTCTGTAGTCATGTAAGTAATACGAAGACATTGTTGAAGGCTAGTTCGACCGCTACTGAGGGAGATGTTGATTAGGGGGTCCTCTGGATGCCGGCCTGTCTCACATGGGCCAGATTGGTGGGCCGCATTGTATCCGGACCAAAGACCTTTTCTACCTTGGTGTGCACCCTAAGTCAAGGTGGAAGATCTGAAGTTTCCTTGATGTAACTGATTATTTGTAAACCCTTGCACCACTAGTGTCTATATAAACTAGGGGGCTTAGTTTGTAGAGGCTAGAAGAACAATTGCCATCCTACTAGTTAGGGTTTAGTTCGTCTGATCTCGTAGTAGATCTACTATGTAACCCCCTTACACACAAGTAATTTAATCAAGAAGGACGTAGGGTTTTACCTCTTAGAGAGGGCCCGAACTTGGGTAAACATCGTGTCCCACATCTACTGTTCCACATCGATCCAAGGTCCATAGTTCGGGATCCCCTACCCGAGGTCCGCCGGTTTTGACACCGACAACAGGGCTCGAGAATAGGCTTATGCACGAATGTCTCCTAACTGTGGCACCCCGGCTCAGAGAAACCGGAACGCACCCATATTCTAGCCCAGAAATCAAGGAGAAGTCTTCTGGAATACGACACTTCTTAGCATAGAACAAATCAGCTCTTTATTACAATCTATATTGGGTACAAGGGGATTCTGATATAACACGGAATTACATTGACAAGGCAACATTACGCCTACCATGGTTACTGTATGCAAGCAGCAGAACAACAAGAAGTAGTGGAATAACTTCTAGCAGCAGAACAATGACGACGGTGGTGAACTCCACTCCGCAGGGACTCTGGCTGGAACGCTTATCCTAGCTCACAAACAAAGAATCCACGGCAAACAAGCAATCAAATCCGGCATGACCTGCAAACTGGCATGGCATGCCAGGTCAGTACATTGAATGTACTTGCAAGCTCACAATAACCAGAAGCATTCAAGACAAACAACGGCATGGCAATTACAAGGTGGGTAGCAATTAACATGATATCATCAGAACAACATGGCTTGAACAACATAATACCGCTAGCACAATATAAGCACGGCATGAACATATAAACATGATGATACTAACATGCAACATGATGGCACTATCATGCACCAAATTACTCTGCTCGGGTTACCTCCTAACCATCACATGCATGACTTACCATCATCGGACATCACACGATAATCTTAGGATCCAATCAAGCTTGGTATAACCAATACTATAGTAATCATTACATGACCACAAGGAGCTTGACCTTTACCCGTGATTCTCGCATAACACCACAAATATCCAACAACTCGGTATCCTCGATACCACGGTGATTGAGGGAGTCCTGGACTAGGGGGTGTGCGGACAGCCGGACTATCATCGTCCGCCGGACTCCAAGACTACGAATATACAAGATTGAAGACTCCGTCCCGTGTCCGGATGGGACTTTCCTTGGCGTGGAAGGCAAGCTTGGCAATACGGATATGTAGATCTCCTACCATTGTAACCGACTCTGTGTAACCCTAGCCTCCTCTGGTGTCTATATAAACCGGAGGGCTTTAGTCCATAGGACACAACATACATTACAACAATCATACCATAGGCTAGCTTTAGGGTTTAGCCTCCTTGATCTCGTGGTAGATCCACTCTTGTACTACCCATATCATCAATATTAATCAAGCAGGACGTAGGGTTTTACCTCCATCGAGAGGGCCTGTGGGGACCCCGACTCGCGAGTCGTGATCACCGAATGCACGTGTACAGTGATCCCAGAGATCAATGCTCACTGAACACACAGAAGCTGAATAACAAGAGTCTTACATCCATACATACCGTCTTACACAAATAGTGACCAACATGGTCAAGTCTTACATCGATAAAGGCTGAACATCGAATGAAACATAGCAGCGGAAAACGTCGTCGATAAGTAGAACCCATGCCATCTGCCTTAACCCTACAGGCATTCTGACTGGGAAAACGTCCTAGTTCGCATGATCGTCTCCAAAGAACTCTTCTCCGAACTCCGGTTCTTCCATGCCCGGTCAATTAAATAACCAAGGGCAAGCCAATGAGTACTTTGAATGTACTACAAGCAACCCATGATTTGGTTCAAGGTACAAGAATGCATGACATAGGTAAAGTTTTGCATAAAGCTAGTTTTGAGTGCAAAGACATGTTCAACATCCTATAAAGCATGCATCAAGAGAATTCAAGTAACCATAAGAACTGGTCACAGATATCAACATAAATAGAAAGGGGCACCAACCCATTTATCATAAACAGAGAGGGCACCAACCCATCTCAATCGTGTCAAGTCCTCTGACTTGATCCAAGACAACACCATCATCTCACACACACCGGGTTTGAAAACAAGTGGACGTAGCCCAAGAGCGGTTACCCAACTGTCCTTGACCGTGGACACGGCTATTCGAATAGTTTTACACTCTGCAGAGGTTGCACACTTTACCCACTAGATCCGGGGAACTTCCGTGTCATCCACGACCCGCGGTACCTCAAGTACCCGGGGTAAGCACCGATCACTACCTTTCCTAGACGACACTAACATGGAGTCCACTCGATTGGTAGTAACCCCGTGCCAAA
This sequence comes from Aegilops speltoides, assembly GCA_021437245.1. Lineage (NCBI taxonomy): Eukaryota > Viridiplantae > Streptophyta > Magnoliopsida > Poales > Poaceae > Aegilops > Aegilops speltoides. The sequence goes on from CM038145.1 coordinate 152,242,508, forward strand.
CATTTCTCATCATAAAGTTGCGGAGCCTCGCTCCCATATTCATCACATACCACAAGCACGGGTACCAACGGTGTGTCCGGTGCCACGTGAAAACAGTCATGGCCGCCCTACAGCACGACCCGTCCCAAGAGAGAGCACCAACTCTCCCCGTCACTAATAATGCGGGCTCCAAGCTAGTATCGGTCTAGGTACTCAATAATGCCCTTTCCCATATAAGGGTAGAGTGGTCGCGCATGTAAGGTTGGAATAACGGTGCATAACTCCGACCAATCCGTTTTGAAAACAACACACACTTTCCTTGGCACACCACTTCGTCATCAAGTGGTCACCCATCTCATCATCTCCCTCGGGCATAAGTGGCACCCGACGGGTTTTCAAAAGACTTTTGAAATCACATTGCCTCCTTCACCATGCACAAACCCATCCCATTTGCGTAGCATCTACATTTGCATCCTATCTACTCCCACCGCATAACCCTCATAAGAAGGTAGGGCCATGCACAATGCAAGTATCAACGAGGAAGTAATCGTGGCAACCAACCCACGTGGTTCACCATCTCATCATGATTCCGATGCATCAATAATAAAGAGCTAAAATGACATGCATATAAAGGGTATCATAGTCATGGTCAAAGGGCTGCTTGCCTTGGTTGGCTTGATCTTCAAAGTCTTCAGGCCCTGCTCCTCCTTCTTCCTCAGCTACCTCGTCAAATACGGGATCTAACGTCGCAAGAAAACAACGGGAAAATAAGACAATAATAAAAACAGAAAATTCAAAGTGCTCACAAAAATATCAACTTATTTTTGTTAAATACTAGGAGGAAAGCTAGGAAGGGGACAACTTTTGGTTTTGGTTCTGGAGCAGCAAAATAGGAGTTATGGATTTTCAAAGGCTTATTTAAATGCTAAAAACCACATTTAAATATTTACAGAGAAGAAAAGGTGGTTGGATTTGAGTGAAAGTTGCACCATTAAATAGGTTGCAATATTCTAGGAATTTAGAAATTGGAATCAATGCATTTGGATTAATATTCTGCCCTATGGAATTTTTGGAAATAATACAGAAAAAGGAAAAAGAAAAACGGCGCTGTGCCACTGGGCCAGAGAGGCCACGGCAGCAGCAGGCCTAGGGGGGAAACCCAGCCCACGCGGCCGCCACGTCGAAGGCGTAAAGGCTGAATACGCCTTCAGCCGACGGCGGATCGGTCTTGTGCCAAGACGTTTTAAACCCGACGGTGGATCCCACCCGTTAGGGCGTGTGGTCGACGGGCGGCCCCACGGCGTCCGTCGTCTACCTCCGACAGAGGCGACGCGAGCTTCGCCGGGCGGATCTGAACTGCACGGAAGGATGCGGAGGCTACCGTCGGACTCGAGGCGAGTCGCGGTTCGTGGTGGTGGAGGCGGTCGCGGAGTGGCTCGCCACGGGCGACGAGGTCCCGCGCGGAGGCGCTTGGGCGTCGGTGGCTCGGCCGGTTCCGGCTGCAAAACAAGGGGAAACGAGGGGAAAGAATCGGTGGCGCCTCGGTTTCAGATCGAGAGAGCTGGGCGGAGAAGGCTCAGACCACATGGACGCCGACGAGCCGAGGCGGCGGAGCTCGAGCTCGATCTCGAGCTCGGGTGGTTCTGGAGAGGAAGGAGTGGTGCGGGAGGCCGATTGGGTGTGTGGAGGCGGCAGGAGGAAGAGAGAGGCTGGGGCGCCTTATATGGGCTGGCCGCGGTTCACCGTAGGCGTGGCCTACGGGCGCCCGCGGGATCGGCTCTGGAGGCCGTGGGAGAGGAGTTGGAGCTGTCCACGGCGTTCGTGGGGATGGAGTAGGGCGCCAGGGAGAAGGAGAGAGAGCGGGGGAGGGTTCTGGCGCCCGCACGTGTGAGGCCGGCCATTGGCCGAGCCGGGCGGCGTCGGGCACGCGCTGCAGGAGGGGAGAGAGAGGGAGAGACAATGGGGACTGCACGGCGGCATGTCGCAGACGTCGAGACACATCAACTGGAGCGAGGGGGAGGCACGAGGCGGTCGGGAGGCGCGTGTCAACGGTCGGCGCTCTGGCAGGCGCTCCAGAGCGCGCGCGTCCTTTTCTGTCTGGAAGCTACAGTGGCAGGGGCAAAGCCAGGAAAGGTCCTTGGATGCTCTGGGGTGCAGAAGGGAGAGAGAATGGCTTTGAGAGAGAGAGGAAACTGTTGTCCAGAGAGGACAAACCTGATTCCCCCCTTCTTCCACCTTGCTTCCTCGGGTAGAAAAGCATCTAAGTGACAGAGGGGAGTGAGGAGGGGTTGTGGCAAAAAGATGAACTCAAGGAGATTTGTTAAAGTGGCCAAAATAGGCATTTTAGCATTTTGCCAGAAGGTGTTTGATGGAGTTTTGGATAAGCTAATGACTTCCACTGGCCAAGATGCTCCATGGGGTGAAATGTCACATATATTTAGGGCCTTCCACCCATTTAGAGCTTATTTGGATAAAGTTGCTAATGCAACTCTTGCAAACCCTAGAAATGGTCAGAAATGGATTTGTGTAGATCCAGTGGAGTAAATCATTTCTCCTTGATGTACCACTTGGTGTGGTAGCCTTATTTGGTCACATGATCAGGCTCACCAAAGTTGGGGTCTTGGAGAAAAGTTGGTAGTGCAAAGTAGTTCAAACTTGATTCTGGTCAGAGAGGGTTTTGAGGCACTTTGACCAAGATTCCCTCTTCTCCAACCTGTGCCATTTGGTCCAGATGCATCATTGGACCAATGAAGCATGTCCACCAAGTTTGAGCACATTTGGACATACTTGGCAATGTAAAGTTGATCAAACTTCGAATGGACAGAAATAGTTTTGAGGGTTTTGATGGTGTTATCTTGTTCTCCAAGTCATGAGACTTGGCAAGATCATCTAATATGTCATATGTGACATGATAGAATTTTCCTGGAATTTTGGAGAATATTTCCTTTGTAAATATTTCAAAAGCTTGAAATATCGAGAAAGGGTTTTAGAGGATTTGACCAATATTTTGAACATGACCAGTGTTGAAACTCTTATATATGGACAATATATGTCCTATGAGTTTCCCTAAATTTTGTCAAATATTTTTGAAACAGATAAAGTAATTTTTCCTATTAAAGACCATTTCGGCCTTAAGAAAAGCTTTTAAATAAAATAGAACAAGAACTTTTAAAATTATATTTTGTGGTTCTGGGCATCCTATATCTAATAGGAGTCAAATATATTTTTGGAAAGATTTTTACTGCCCTTAATCAAGTACTTGCATTGCAAACCTCAATTCGGGGTTTTTGAAAACTAATTTTAGAAAATACTTTCGGCCAAATTATTTTTGTAAGAAAATCTATATAGCACTATTCACATGGCATGGTCATTGGTCGAGCTTGGGGTAAGGAGATGGAATATAGAGGGTAGAGTAGTTGACTTCAAGAAGCACTTGAAAAGAAACATAGAGAAAACCAACTCCAAATAAAAGCCAAATAATGCAAAAAGTTTTTGTTGGTCCAAATTTTCATGCTTTATTAATGAAAATGAAATGTTACAAAATGCAGGGTGTGACAGACACCTACCCCCTTACAAGAATCTCGTCCCGAGATTCCTAAACTAAACTTAAAAGAGATACGGAAATTCGGATCTAAGGTAGTCTTCACGCTCCCAAGTTGCTTCGCTTGGTGTGATTGCTCCATTGGACTTTGAAGTACTTGATGGTGCGGCTTGAGTCGTCGTTCAGCCTCATCCGAGAATGCAGATGGGCCTCTCACGATAAGTCAAATCAGGTTGAAGATCAATGGCTTGGTGATTGGCGTCCTTGTAGAGGTCGGGCTTATGCGAACTTGGAGACACTTCCGAGTTGTGACACGTGGAACACGTTGTGCACATCGAAAGTTCGTGGAAGTTCCAACTGGTAAGCCACTTCTCCTCGTCGCTCGATGATCTTGAAGGGCCAATGTATCTCGGGCGAGCTTTCCTTGACATGAAAGCGCTGGGCTCCTTTGAGAGGGTGACCGGAGATAGACATGGTCTCCAACTCGGAAGTTTATGTCTCTGCGGCGTGAGTCCGCATAGCTCTTTGCCTTGACTTGGCGGACTTGAGACGCTCTCGACAAGCTGGACTTGCTCTTACGCTTCACGAAGGATATCAGGCCCAAAGACAAGTCCTTCTCGGCCTCCGACCAGTTGAGAGGTGTCGGCACTTCCGCCGTATAACACTTCAAATGGTGCCATCTCAAGGCTGGCACGATAACTGTTGTTTTAAGAGAACTCGGCGAAAGGGAGGCAATCTTCCCACTTAGCTCCATAAGCTAAGACACAGGCTCGAAGCATGTCTTCGAGTATTTGATTCACTCGCTCGGTCTGACCTCCGGTCTGTGGGTGGAAAGCTGTGCTGAAGGACAACTTGGTCCCCATGGCCTCCTGGAATTTCTTCCAAAACCTTGAGGTGAACTGGGTTCCTCGATCGACACAATCTCCTTGGGAACACCATGAAGGCTCACAATTCGGTTGATGTAGAGGCGGCTAACTGGTTCCCCTTGTAGGTCGTCTTGACAGAATGAAGTGGGCCACCTTGGTCAAATGGTCAACGATGACCCATATTGAGTCATGTCCCTTGCTTGACCTGGGTAAACCGGTGATGAAGTCCATCCCGACTTTGTCCCACTTCCATTCAGGCACCTTGAGGGGTTGCAACAATCCAGCGGGTCGCTGATGCTCAGCTTTGACTCTCTGGCATACGTCACATTTTGCAACATAGGTGGCAATCTCCCTTTTCATCCCGTGCCACCAAAATCTTTCCTTCAGGTCTTGATACATCTTGGTGCCTCCAGGGTGGATGGAATATGGGCTGTCATGAGCTTCTTGCAAGATCAGGTTCTTGAGCTCAACCTTGTTGGGCACGCAGATGCGATTCCCAAACCACACAATTCCTTCCTCATCCTCTGAGAATCCTGAGGCTTTGCCTGCCTTGATCTTCCTCTTGATGCCTTCAATACTCTCATGCCCCTTCTGAGCTTTCTTGATATCATCCATCAAGGTAGGCTTAACTTCGAGGTTGGCCAAGAATCCTGGTGCAACCAGTTCCAACCCGAAGCTTTCAAGTTCTTCATACAAGGCGGGTAGCTTGTGCTTTAGTATAGCATTCAAGGAGCAAGCCTTCCTGCTCAACGCGTCTGCTACCACATTAGCCTTTCCAGGGTGGTATTGAACACTGAGGTCATAATCCTTTATCAACTCCAGCCATCTTCTCTGCCTCATGTTCAATTCCCTTTGAGTGAAAATATACTTCAGACTTTTGTGATCCGTGTATATCTCACATCGCTTTCCCAAGAGGTAATGTCGCCAAGTCTTCAGGGCATGAACCACTGCTGCTAGCTCAAGGTCATGAGTAGCGTAGTTCTCTTCGTGAGGTCGTAGTTGCCTTGAAAGGTAGGCCACGACTCTGCCTTCTTGCATCAGAACACCTCCCAGTCCGATTCTTGGCGATCACAATATATCACAAACTCCTTGTGTATATCTGGTGTGGCGAATCGAGCGGTGGTTAGCCTCTTCTTCAGCTCCTGGAAGCTTTCTTCACACTTCGGCGTCCATTCAAACTTCTTGTCCTTCTTCAAGAGCTGAGTCATGGGTCGGGCAATGCTCGAAAACCCTTGAACGAACTTGCGGTAATATCCCGCGAGTCCGAGGAAGCTTCTGACTTCCTTCACATTGCTCGGGGATTGCCATTCAGTCACGGCTTCAATCTTAGCAGGGTCGACTGACAATCCCTCTTCAGTTAAAACATGACCCAGAAATCCAACTTCATGTAGCCAGAATTCACACTTGCTGAACTTGGCATACAGTTGGTGCTCTCGAAGCTTGTCTAGGACCGTCCTCAAGTGTTGCTCGTGCTCTTCTTCCGACTTCGAGAAGGCAAGAATGTCGTCAATGAAGACGACGACGAACTTGTCCAAATATTCCATGAAGACCTTATTCATGAGATACATGAAGTAAGCTGGGGCATTGGTCAACCCAAAGGACATGACCGTGCATTCATCTGAGCCATATCTGTTTCTGAATGCCGTCTTGAATATCTTGGGGTCGATCTTGATTGGTAGTACCCAGATCTGAGGTCGATCTTGGAGAACACCTTGGCCCCATTGAGTTGATCAAACAGATCTTCAATCTTGGGAAGTGGGTACTTGTTCTTGATTGTAACCTCGTTGAGGAAGCGGTAGTCAATGCATAAGCGGATGGTACCGTCCTTCTTTGCCAAAAGCAGAGCAGGTGATCCCCAAGGGGAGGCACTAGGCGGATAAATCCCTTCCTCAATTGCTCTTCCAGCTACTTCTTCAATTCTGCTAACTCCTCCGATCCCATCCTATAAGGCTTCTTATAGATGGGTCCTGCTCCGGGTATGAGCTCGATGATGAACTCAATGTCCCGATCAGGAGGCATTCCTGGTAGCTCATCAGGAAAAACATCGGGATACTCGCATACTACCGGCACTTGCTCCAATCCAACTTCAGTCAGACAGTTGACTTGGTCGGCTTGAGCAGAGGAGGGGTTGGAAGCAAACTTAACTTCGACTCCTCGGCCATTGGTCATAGTGACAGTCCGGTTGGCGCAATCAATCAAGCCTTGGTGCTTGCTGAGCCAATCCATTCCCAAGATTACATCCAAGCCTTGTGATTTTAGGATGATAAGGTCTGCTAGGAAGTCTACCCCGTTAATGGTAATCCCGACTCCTTTACATCCTATCTTGGCTCTCATCTCTGTTCTGGGGGTTTGTACCACCATAGGGTTATTCAGGGTGTAGGGTCATGCCACTTTTAATGCAAAACTTTGGGTGACAAAAGAATCGTGGCTCGAGAATCAAACAAAACAGATTCTGGTGCCGAATTGACAAGGAACGCACCCGGATGACGTCCGGGTCCTCTGGGCTTCTTCCATGATGACATGATTCACACGACCCTGCCATTGTTGGGCAAGTTGCGGGAGCTTGGTTCCTTGGTGGCATTCCACGGCCTTGTCCTGGGTTCTGCGCATTGGGGCGCGGGGCGTCGGGCTTCTTGTTGGGGCAATTCTTGGAGTAATGCCCTGGCTGTCCACATCCAAAACAAGTGACTTGGTTGGGGACGGCGCCCTTGCCAGCATTGTTATTGGGGTTGTTGTAAGCTGGCACAGGGGTTGGCATCTTCTGAGGTGGATAGTTGGTGCGGGTGCAGGAGCTCTTGGTTGCCGATAGGTTGGCTTGACCGGGTTTGGCTGCCACGGGCGAGGCTTCGTTCTTTGGAGCTACCCTTGCTGATCATCTTGCGCTTCGAGTGTCATCCAAGGCACGTCGCTTGTCCTCAAGCATGAGTGCCTTGTTCACCAGATCGAGAAAGGTTGGGCGGTCACACACAACAAGCGAAGTCTCGCAGAGTCCGGTTAAGGCCTTCCATGAAGCGCTCCGCTTAGCGATCGATCTTGACATCCTCGAGGCATACCTTGAGAGAACACCGAACTTCTGCATGTACTCCTTGACGGTGCTACTACCTTGCTTCAGGGCTTGGAACTCACGCTTCTTGATGGCCATGATCCCAGAGGGAATGTGGGCCTTGCGGAATTCTGTCTTGAAGGTGTCCCAAGTGATGTCTTGCTCAACATGCATAGCCTTGAATCCATCCCACCAAGCTCTGGCAGTCCCCCCGAGACAGTGGGTAGCATACGCCACTTTATCACGGTCCTCAGTGCATCCGACTAGTGCCAGCAGATCCTCGATGGTGCGGACCCAGTCGTCTGCATCCAGGGGTTCAGCAGTCTCGATGAAAGTGGGTGGTGCATGCTTCTTGAACTCCACCAGCGTGGAACGTCCATGGCCGTGTCCCGCCGGCTGGCGGTTGACAGCCTGAGCAATCATCTGGAGGGCTGCAGTGTTGGCTTGGCGCTCCTCCCGAAAGGCTTGGAGAAGCTGAGCCATATCCATGCTTGGAGGAGGTGGTGGTGGTGGAGTCTGTCCTTGGGCTTGGTCCTGGCTGGCTCCGGCCTCAGCAGAACCTCCGGCTTCTTGCGGCTGGGTAGAGGTACCAGTACGTGTTACAACAGGCATCCTGTTGGAGCGGTCAAGGTCTCATGATTGGGAACAACAATGAGGGAAAGCAGTATAGATGGAATGCCTAGTAAGGGGGTGGTGTGACACAAATTAAGTTAAACAAAGGCCAGAAGGGCCAAACTCATGCATTAAAACCAAATGGGGAATGTAGTCGTTTACAAGTTCCCGAAGGGAAAGTACGACTTCATGAAAGCAAGTTGAACGCAAACGCAACATAACATGGTTTCATAAGAACCATTACAAGGACTCGACTTAAAAAAAGGGGTACACGACCTATCCTACCATAGGCTACGAGCTAGCCTATCCTAGTCCTGAACGGAGTCTAAGTGGTGGAATGCTCGGTCGGGTATTCTGGCTCCTCTGGGTCTTCCTCCTCATCTTCATCTGTCTTGGTCTCCTCATCGCTTGAGGAAGCGAGGTAGTGAAGGAGCTGAACACGGCGCTGCTTTGCTGGTGGCGTCTTGAAGAGGTTGCGGTACTCCTTTGCTGTCATACGGCGTGGCTGAGGTGGTCCCTCGGCATGTGCGACCTGTGGGGGTCGTCCGCCTCGATACGCTACTGCGGGCTGTCCAGGGGGTGCTCCATCCTTCTTGATCCTGTCCGCCTTCATCTGAACTATGCGGAGGAGCTCCTTGGTCTCGCGGAGTTCCTTCCGAAGCTCCGTCGACTCGAGGCAGTGTGCTGTGCGGTGTCGGCACACAAGCTGAAGTAGGTCTGGAAGCGGAGAGAAAGTCCCTCGTCCAAGGGTGGTGCTGGTGCGCTGCTCTCGTCATCACCTTCCTTACGATAAGGCAGGTAACGAGTGGCTGGCTCTCTCGCCATCTCTGGCAGGAGATCCCGGAGGCGAGTCAGCGCCTTGAGGGCAGCAGTCTCCACGGCGAGAAGCAGTGTCGCCATCTGGGGTCCCTCAAAGAACCAGCTCGTCGGGGCGTCATTCGCCCTCACGACTACCTCCACGTGATACTCCTTCTTGGTGCTGTCGACCCAGTGCTCGTGGTAGGAGAAGGTGGGGACTCGAGTGAACGGCACTTCTGAGGCTATCCTCAAGAAGCACGGAAACCCAAAGGTCGAAAGTCCTCTGCACGCAGCGCCATCTACAAAAAGTGGAAGGGGAAGGGTCAATAAAGGAATGTGACCTATGTTTGGGATACTAACATAAACATAGGTATATGGGTAACCTGGTGGATAGTCTCGCTCTAACTAACGTCCATGCTAACTAAGGCTTCCTACAATCGGGATGGCTCGATACCAGCTCTGTGGGGACCCGACTCATGAAGTCGTGATCACCGAATGCACGTGTACAATGATCCCGAGATCAATGCTCACTTGACACACGTAAGCTGAATAACAAGAGTCTTACATCCATACATACCGTCTTACACAAATAGTGACCAACATGGTCAAGTCTTACATCGATAAAGCCTTAAGGGCTGAACATCAAATGAAACATAGCAGCGGAAAAGCGTCGTCGATAAGTAGAACCCATGCCATCTGCCTTAACCCTACAGGGCATTACGACCGGGAAAACGCCCTAGTTCGCATGATCGTCTCCAAAGAACTCTTCTCCAACTCCGGTTCTTCCATGCCTGGTCAATTAAATAACCAAGGCAAGCCAATGAGTACTTTGAATGTACTACTTAAGCAACCCATGATTTGGTTCAAGGTACAGTAATGCATGACATAGGTAAAGTTTTGCATAAAGCTAGTTTTGAGTGCAAAGACATGTTCAACATCCTATAAAGCATGCATCAAGAGAATTCAAGTAACCATAAGAACTGGTCACAGATATCAACATAAATAGAAAGGGGCACCAACCCATTTATCATAAACAGAGAGGGCACCAACCCATCTCAATCGTGTCAAGTCCTCTGACTTGATCCAAGACAACACCATCATCTCACACACACCGGGTTTGAAAACAAGTGGACGTAGCCCAAGAGCGGTTACCCAATTGTCCTTGACCGTGGACACGGCTATTCAAATAGTTTTACACTCTGCAGAGGTTGCACACTTTACCCACTAGATCCGGGGAACTTCCGTGTCATCCACGACCCGCGGTACCTCAAGTACCCGGGGTAAGCACCCGATCACTACCTTTCCCTAGACGACACTAACATGGAGTCCACTCGATTGGTAGTAACCCCCGTGCCAAACATTTCTCATCATAAAGTTGCGGAGCCTCGCTCCCATATTCATCACATACCACAAGCACGGGTACCAGCGGTGTGTCCGGTGCCACATGAAAACAGTCATGGCCGCCCTACAGCACGACCCGTCCCAAGAGAGAGCACCAACTCTCCCCGTCACTAATAATGCGGGCTCCAAGCTAGTATCGGTCTAGGTACTCAATAATGCCCTTTCCCATATAAGGGTAGAGTGGTCGCGCATGTAAGGTTGGAATAACGGTGCAACTCCGACCAATCCGTTTTGAAAACAACACACACTTTCCTTGGCACACCACTTCGTCATCAAGTGGTCACCCATCTCATCATCTCCCTCGGGCATAAGTGGCACCCGACGGGTTTTCAAAAGACTTTTGAAATCACATTGCCTCCTTCACCATGCACAAACCCATCCCATTTATGTAGCATCTACATTTGCATCCTATCTACTCCCACCGGCATAACCCTCATAAGAAGGTAGGGCCATGCACAATGCAAGTATCAACGAGGAAGTAATCGTGGCAACCAACCCACGTGGTTCACCATCTCATCATGATTCCGATGCATCAATAATAAAGAGCTAAAAATGACATGCATATAAAGGGGTATCATAGTCATGGTCAAAGGGCTGCTTGCCTTGGTTGGCTTGATCTTCAAAGTCTTCAGGCCCTGCTCCTCCTTCTTCCTCAGCTACCTCGTCAAATACGGGATCTAACGTCGCAAGAAAACAACGGGAAAATAAGACAATAATAAAAACAGAAAAGTCAAAGTGCTCACAAAAATGTCAACTTATTTTTGTAAAATACTAGGAGGAAAGCTAGGAAGGGGACAACTTTTGGTTTTGGTTCTGGAGCAGCAAAATAGGAGTTATGGATTTTCAAAGGCTTATTTAAATGCTAAAAACCACATTTAAATATTTACAGAGAAGAAAAGGTGGTTGGATTTGAGTGAAAGTTGCACCATTAAATAGGTTGCAATATTCTAGGAATTTAGAAATTGGAATCAATGCATTTGGATTAATATTCTGTCCTGTGGAATTTTTGGAAATACTACAGAAAAGGAAAAAGAAAATTGCGCTGTACATTGGGCGGAGAGGCCACAGCAGCAGCAGGCCCAGGGGGGAAACCCAGCCCACGCGGCCGCCACGTCGAAGGCGTAAAGGCTGAATCGCCTTCACCGACGGCGGATCGGTCTTGCTGCAAGACGTTTTAAACTCGACGGTGGATCCCACCCGCCGTATGCGTGGGTCGACGGGCGGCCCCACGGCGGCCGTCGTCTACCTCCGCCGAGGCGACAGCGAGCTTCGCGGGCGGCTGACAGGCACGGAAGGATGCGGAGGCTACCGTCGGACTCGAGGCGAGTCGTGGTTCGGTGGTGGTGGAGACGGTCGCGGAGTGGCTCGCCGCGGGCGACGAGGTCCCGCGGCGGAGGCGCTTGGCGTCGGTGGCTCCGGCCGTTCCGCTGCAAAACAAGGGGAAACGAGGGGGGAAAGAATCAGTGGCGCCTCGCGGTTCCAGATCGAGAGAGAGCTTGGGCGGAGAAGGCCTGTACCGCGTGGACGCCGACGAGCCGAGGCGGCGGAGCTCGAGCTCGATCTCGAGCTCGGGTGGTTCTGGAGAGGAAGGAGTGGTGCGGGAGGCCGATTGGGTGTGTGGAGGGGCGACAGGGAGGAAGAGAGAGGCTCGGGGGCGCCTTATATGGGCTGGCCTCGGTTCACCATAGGCGTGGCCTACGGGCGCCCGCGGGATCGGCTCTGGAGGCCGTGGGAGAGGAGTTGGAGCTGTCCACGGCGTTCGTGGGGATGGAGTAGGGCGCCAGGGAGAAGGAGAGAGAGCGGGGGAGGGTTCTGGCGCCACGTGTGAGCCGACCATTGGCCGAGCCGGCGGCGTCGAACGCTACTGTGAGGAGGGGAGAGAGGGAGAGACAATGGGGACTGCACGGCGGCATGTCGCAGACGTCGAGACACATCAACTGGCGCGAGGGGGAGGCACGAGGCGGTCGGGAGGCACGGTGTCAACGGTCGGCGCTCTGGCAGGCGCTCCAGAGCGCGACTTTGGCCGACATCCGCGGTTTTTCCGCGGCGCGCGCGCGTCCTTTTCTGTCTGGAAGCTACAGTGGCAGGGGGCAAAGCCAGGAAAGGTCCTTGGATGCTCTGGGGTGCAGAAGGGAGAGAGAGTGGCTTTGAGAGAGAGAGGAAACTGTTGTCCAGAGAGGACAAACCTGATTCCCCCCTTCTTCCACCTTGCTTCCTCGGGTAGAAAAGCATCTAAGTGACAGAGGGGAGTGAGGAGGGGTTGTGGCAAAAAGATGAACTCAAGGAGATTTGTGAAAGTGGCCAAAATAGGCATTTTAGCATTTTGCCAGAAGGTGTTTGATGGAGTTTTGGATAAGCTAATGACTTCCACTGGCCAAGATGCTCCATGGGGTGAAATGTCACATATATTTAGGGCCTTCCACCCATTTAGAGCTTATTTGGATAAAGTTGCTAATGCAACTCTTGCAAACCCTAGAAATGGTCAGAAATGGATTTGTGTAGATCCAGTGGAGTAAATCATTTCTCCTTGATGTACCACTTGGTGTGGTAGCCTTATTTGGTCACATGATCAGGCTCACCAAAGTTGGGGTCTTGGAGAAAAAGTTGGTAGTGCAAAGTAGTTCAAACTTGATTCTGGTCAGAGAGGGTTTTGAGGCACTTTGACCAAGATTCCCTCTTCTCCAACCTGTGCCATTTGGTCCAGATGCATCATTGGACCAATGAAGCATGTCCACCAAGTTTGAGCACATTTGGACATACTTGGCAATGTAAAGTTGATCAAACTTCAGAATGGACAGAAATAGTTTTGAGGGGTTTTGATGGTGTTATCTTGTTCTCCAAGTCATGAGACTTGGCAAGATCATCTAATATGTCATATGTGACATGATAGAATTTTCCTGGAATTTTTGGAGAATATTTCCTTTGTAAATATTTCAAAAGCTTGAAATATCCGTAAAGGGTTTTAGAGGATTTGACCAATATTTTGAACATGACCAGGTGTTGAAACTCTTATATATGGACAATATATGTCCTATGAGTTTCCTAAATTTTGTCAAATATTTTTGAAACAATAAAGTAATTTTTCCTATTAAAGACCATTTCTGGCCTTAAGAAAAAGCTTTTAAATAAAATAGAACAAGAACTTTTAAAATTATATTTTGTGGTTCTGGGCATCCTATATCTAATAGGAGTCAAATATATTTTTGGAAAGATTTTTACTGCCCTTAATCAAGTACTTGCAAAGGCAAACCTCAATTCGGGGTTTTTGGAAAACTAATTTTAGAAAATACTTTCGCCAAATTATTTTTGTAAGAAAATTCTATATAGCACTATTCACATGGCATGGTCATTGGTCAGGAGCTTGGGGTAAGGAGATGGAATATAGAGGGTAGAGTAGTTGACTTCAAGAAGCACTTGAAAAGAAACACAGAGAGAAAACCAACTCCAAATAAAAGCCAAATAATGCAAAAAGTTTTTGTTGGTCCAAATTTTCATGCTTTATTAATGAAAATGAAATGTTACAAAATGCAGGGTGTGACAGGGCCCGAACCTGGGTAAAACATCGTGTCCCTCGTCTCCTGTTACCATCTGCCTAGACGCATAGTTCGGGACCCCCTACCCGAGATCTGCCGGTTTTGACACCGACATTGGTGCTTTCATTGAGAGTTCCTCTGTGTCGTCACCGATAGGCTTGATGGCATCTACAACCAACGACGCTATCCTGGGCGAGACTTTTCTCCCCGGACAGATCTTCGTGTTCGGTGGCTTCGCCTCATGGGCCAATTCGCAGCCATCCGAGTAGATCAAGCTACGCCTCGGCCGTCGGTCGATTCGAAGCCTAAAATTCACGGCCGATGTCCGCGGAGACTTGATCTTCGACGGACTCGAGCCATAGCCGGGCGCGCTTGTCGGGGCTTTTCTCTGCGGCCTCGAGCACCTATGGGGCACTAGGGGCCCCTTCTGGTTCGGCAAGGGAGCGGGGGTCGCGCGCAGAGCAGATCGAGGTCGGGCGCACGCGGGGAGACGAGCAATCTTTACCCAGCTTCGGGGCTCTCCGGAGAGATAACACCCCTACTGCTGCTTTGTGTTGTTATTTGATCTAGCTCGAGCGTGCGAGCGTATGGTGGTGCTGTGGGTGTCCAATGGACGAACTCCTCCTCGTACGCTGGGCCTCCCTTTATAGTCTGAAGGGGTACCCACGGTGGCGGCGTGGGAAGAGGGGGTAGAAATGTAAAACGCAGGTTGGTAGAGCAATTGGCACAACAAAGCCCTACCTAACTCTGACGGCACGGGACAAGGGCATTAAATGCCCGTCTGGTCGCCCCAACAGTGCAGGAGGAGTGACCGTTAAGTGAGCCACCGGTTGCCACGATGGCGCCTCTGTCAGCTCCATTTGCCACCTCGCTCCGCATGGCTGTGTAGCGCCTCGCCACGTGCCCTTGGGGTGGCCTAGTGACGACGCGTCACCGGGTGCGCTGGAGTTGGGTGGCAGCCTTGCCGCGGCAAGTGCCTTGCCGCGGTCCTTTTATTGTGCCGGCAAGCTTGCCGGCCGCTGGGCCTTGCCGGGGCGCGCGGGGCGCCGCGGCAAGTCTTCTGGTGATGCCTTGGTTGGGCTTCCCGGTAAGCTCCTCTTGTCGGGTCCTTCGTTCTCTTGCTTAGTACTTTGTTCTTGAATGGCAGTGTCTGGAGTGGTGGAGACCCGCCGGCGTCCGCAAGCCTTGCCGCTGGGTGCTACGACCGCCGTGCACAAGTTCGGGTACTAAGGTACCCCTACTTTAGTACACCGATAGGAGCCCCGGCCTGGGCCATACACGGTCGCGGCGTTGTTGGGCCAGCCCAAAATAGTCTGCGGCACGCAGCGGGCCTGGGTCCGCACAGCAACGGGCTCCGCGCCCACCGCGCTCTCCCGCAACGGCACGCGTTGATTGCAGCGTCGTGAGAGACGTGGGTGGCGTTTGCGATCTTTAAGGCATCCACCCCCGTGATCATGGCGCAGGGCGAGGTCACTTCGTCCGTCGCCCCGGCTCCTGCTTTTTCGCCACGCGGCTCACATGCGCGGGGGGTCGTGGGCGGCGAAGGTGGGAGACCGAGCTGTCATGGGTGGAGATGGCGAGTCGGCCCCGCTCCTCTGCTCTCCTCGCTCCCTGATTGGCTGACCGGGGCGGCTGAGCCCCCACCTCGCCCTTTAAAAGGGGCGGAAGGGGAGCACAATAGTCTCGCACTTCTTCTTCGCCCTTCGTCTTCAATTTTCACTACTCTTCTCCCCATCTGCCATGGAGGGAGGGAATCCTGGTCCTTCAACGGTGGCAGCGAGGGTCGCCTCCAGGCAGCGCGCCTCTCCCTATCCCGCACCTGTGGTGGCCGAACCGGCCACAAGGGGGAGAGGGAGGGGGCGAGGCCGCGGACGAGGTCGAGGACGCGGTCGAGGCGCTCGGGGGAGAGGCGGCCGGGGCGATGCGCCTCCCCCGTCTCCGCCAGCGGCTCCTTTCCTCGAGGCGGTCCACACCGGAGACGATCCCTGGGAGTTCTTCATCAAGCTGCGACGAGCACCTCGCCGTCGCCTCTGGCTGCCGGCCCCGTTCGCGAGCGCAATGGAGCCGGATCCGCCCGAGATGTTGGAGTTGCGCATGAGAGGCTGCGAGATCAGCGGCACTCGAGTGAGTGTCGTGTCACCAGCCCCCGGCGTGATGTACTTCGACCGAGGGTGGAAGACGTTCGCCCGCATCCATAGCTTGACGGCGGGGTTTACCCTCCATTTTAAGTTAATGGAGGGCAACCTTCTCGCCGTCAAGGTCTTCGGGGACTCCGGCACCCGGGCGAGATGCTGTGTGGACAGCTCCTCCGACAGCGAAGGTCCCTCCTCGAGCGAGAGTGACGAGGAGGGGAGCGACAGCGACGACGACGAGGATGGCGGGTCCGACTAGGCGTCGGGCTGCTGCTCATACCACCGGCGACCCCATCATCCGGTCGCCCGCCTTCTCGAACTCCCCGGGCCGTCTCCTTGGGCGGCCATGTAGGGAGGCTGCGGAAGAGGAAGAGGGTGGCGGCAAGGTCAAATCGAATCTGAGGGCGAGAGCCCTCGGCAGTATCTTGACGTTCCACCACCCCGTCTTCAAGCTCGCCTCCGGCGCCTCCGTCTCCGCCAAGCTCTGGCGGCCCCGGAAGTTCTCTTGGTGTCTTCGGCGCCCGTAGCTCTCCTAGGCGCCCTTTGCCCTCCCCGCAAGCTTCTCTTGCAGGGCCTCCTTGACCTACCTCTGAGCAGGGAAACAGAAGGGGGATTACGGGCATCTTATCTTTTAATTTGTAAGCCTTCGGGCCTTAGCTGCATTTAAAATCTGTAATCCTCTCTGTCATGTTTTTCATCCTCTTATGGACTTGTACTAAACTGGGATGTTTTTAATGAAAAAGAGGGGAATGCCTGCCGGACTAGGTCCTTTACTTGATTTGTGCTTTGTACATTCCCACCCTACGCTTCTAGGGGACTTGCCGGAGCGAACACACTTGCTGAGTGCGGGACGTCAGCAGCCCGCTGGCGGTGTTGCTTCCGGCAAGAAACCTTGTCGGGCCAGTTGCAGCGCGCTTGTGTCGTTGAGCGGACTCGGAAACGAACCAAGGCGCAACAACCGCGACTTCGCTCCTCCGCCGCAGTTTCTTTTTACAAAGCACACTCGTTCAAGGACGCGCCCCGCCTTCCCAGTCCACAAGAGGATGCATGACGAGGATGAAAACTTATC
The DNA here is from genome assembly GCA_021437245.1 of Aegilops speltoides. Taxonomy (NCBI): domain Eukaryota; kingdom Viridiplantae; phylum Streptophyta; class Magnoliopsida; order Poales; family Poaceae; genus Aegilops; species Aegilops speltoides. Next base: position 152,259,482 of record CM038145.1, read on the forward strand.
GACTCCGTAGCTCCCGGCGACCTTGGTTTGCCGGGAGGAACTTGCCTTCGCGAGCCCGGCAACTCTGGCTCCGGCAAGACCAAGGTGCTGGTGCGCCTTCTTTGGCCCTTGTCGCCGACGCCACGGCCTCCGGGGGCCCCGCCTCGCCGCGAAGGGACTTCGGCACTTGCAGCCCCCAAATGAGTTGGCTTGTCAGGGCTCAGGCGCCAGCCCTATTCAGCTTCTCCTTGTCACTGTGATCGTATCCACGAAAACGACTGAGACAGCGCTGTAATAAGCTATTCTTTTATCTATATTTTATTTTATGTGTGATTTCACAAAACGATGCCATGCTTTGCCCTTCAGATAATTATACTCTCGCTGCTAGGGAACTTGCGGCGCTAACACACTCGCTGAGTACGGGACATCAAGCAGCCCGGCGGTGTTGTTTCCGCAAGAAACCTTCTCGGGCGATTGCGCGGCACTCGAATTGTTGAGCGGACTCGAAAACAAAGCAAGGACGCAACTTAGCCGCGAGTTGGTTCCTCCGCGCACGAGTTTCTCATCTGGCGTGCCTTATGGCAAGGCTTGCTATATTACGCCCTACTGCCGTTGTATCCCTTATGCGCTTTTAACCCTCGCTTCTAGGAACTTGCGGGGCTAACACACTTGCTGAGTGCGGATGTCGGCAGCCGGGCGGTGTTGTATCCGCAAGAAACCTTCTCGGGCGATTGCAGCGCCTCAATTGTTGAGCGGACTCGAAACAAAGCAAGGGCGCAACTTAACCCCGAGTTGGTTCCTCTGCGCAGGTTTTTTTGTACAAAGGATAAGCGCCGAGGGATATAACACAGGGCTATAGGACTAAAAAGTGCTCGGCACAAAAGCTCGGGTGACTTAGCTTTTCTGTCTTCAGCGGTCCGACGGGGTCGTACTTCTTCCCTGGTTTCCACCACCCCCTTGTATGTTTTCTTCCTCACGCTTTCGGGGAACCCCTCGGCGCAAACACACTTGCTGAGCGCAGGGCATCAGCAGCCCGCTGGCGGTGTTGCCTCCGGTGGGAAGAACTTGGCGGGCTGGTTGCAGTGCGCTCTTACCGTCGAGCGGACTCGAGGCGGATTGAAGACGCAACCTAGCCACGATTCGACCCCTCTGCGCTCGGGTTCTTCATACGAGGTGCGGACTTCTAGGAAGCACAATCTCAAGAGTTCGAAGTTTGGCAGTTTTCTTTGCCTCATCGGCCGGCAGAGCTCGCTGGCGCGTCCTCGACGGCAGCGCGGTACCCCGGAGAGGCAGGCTTGCCGGAGTGAGCGCCTGAGTTGTTCTCACCGGGCTTAGCTTCGGTCGGTGCGCCCGCCTTCGCACTTGCGGTGGAGCTCGATGGTGCGTCCTCGACGGCAGCGCAGCGCTCCGGGGAGGTGCGCCTGCCGGAGTTGGCACCAGAGCTATTCTTGCCGGGCTTGGCTTTCTTCTTCCCCCGGGGAGCTTCAGCGGCAAGTGGCTCGCGCTCTACTGCGGCCGCTGCTTCCCGGTAGATCTTGTCGGCGCAGATGAGCGCATCCCTCTTGTCGTCTTGGACAGAGATAACACTCATCGGACCAGGCATCTTGAGCACATTTGTACGCATAGTGAGAGGCCGCCATGAACTTGGCGAGTGCGGGTCGGCCAAGTATCCCGTTGTAGGGCAAGGGGATATCAGCCACATCGAACGTGACCCTCTCAGTCCTGAAGTTCAGTTCGCTGCCAAACGTCACTGGCAATGTGATCTTCCCCTTAGGCTTGCTCCTTCCTGGATTTATTCCTTGAAAGGCACCAGTTTCTTCGAGCTCGCTGTCGGGGATCTGGAGCTTCTTGAGTACTGCGGAGGAAATCAAGTTTAGGCCGGCCCCGCCGTCAACCAGCATCTTCGTGACCTTGAGGTTGCGGATTGTTGGTGAGACCAACATCGGCAAGCACCCGACCGCAGTGACGCGGTCAGGGTGGTCCTCAACGTCGAAGATGATGGGCGTGCCGGACCACTTCAGAGGCCTGCGTGCCTCGACGGACGGCTCTGCCGCATTCACTTCTCGCACCCACTGTTTGAGTTGGCGGTGCGAGGTGTGCAGGGAGGCGCCGCCATCGATGCACAACACTTCTGTCGCCTTCTGAAACTCTTGATCGTCGATCTCATCTTCCTCCATCTCCTCATCCTCATCTTCATCTTCGTCCTTGTCGCGACCATGTGAGGCATGTCTCCTTGCAGCAGCTTGGCCTTGCATGTTCCTTCCCAGGCGGGGAACTTCTTGCGGATCCTCCGCCACCTCCTGGGCTCTCTCCTTATCGCGGGCCAGATGCTCAGCTTTACGCAGCTCCGCCATCTGCTCTACTTTTTTGCAGGTTTGGAGGTCATGGCCTTTGGTGCGGTGAATCTTACAATAACGCTTGCGGGAGCTATCCTACTTGTCGGCGGCTGCTATAGCCTCTCCGGAGTTGTCGGTTTTGGCCTTGTCGGAGCCGCCTCCGTTGCCGGAATGCTCAACAGCTAGCACGTCCTTAGCTTTCCTCTTCCTATTGTTCCGCCTCCGGTTCTTCCTTGCCGGGGCGGCCTCCTCACTGTCAGATCCTTCTGCTCCGGTAATCTCTCCGGGGATTTTCCTCCCCTCCTTAGCTCGTGCACACTTGTCGGCCAGAGCGTAAAGCTCGCTGACATCTCTGATTTTGCACATCGCCATCTCCTCCCTCATCCTGCGGTTACGCACGTTCTGATGAAACGCGCTAATAACCGCGGCTGGGTGGACGTCTGGGATGTTTCGTTGCACCTGGCTGAATCTTTGTATATACTTGCGCAGGGGCTCCCCCTCCTTCTGGACGAGCAAGTGGAGGTCACTCTCCTGGCCATAAGGCTTGTGGCCACCCGTGAAGGCGCCGACAAACTGATGGCACAGGTCCGCCCATGAGGAGATGGAGCCGTCCGGTAAGTGCATGAGCCAAGATCTGACATTGGGCTTGAGTACCAGCGGGAAGTAGTTGGCAAGGATCTTCTCGTCGCGCCCCCCGGCAGCTTGCACCGCGATGGTGTAGATGCTGAGGAACTCCGACGGGTGTATCCTGCCGTCATACTTCTCGGGCACGTCTGGCTTGAAGTTCTTGGTTTTGGGCCACTGGACTTGCCGCAGCTTGCGGGTGAACGCAGGGCAACCCGCCGCAGACGCAAGTCGCCTGTTTCCAGTGCGTCTTGCGTCGGCAATGAGCCCAGCCGCTGTCGATTGACGTCGCGCTTCTCTCCGGCGCTCGATGCGGGTACGAGCGTCTTCGTGTTGCCGCTCTTGGAGAACGTGGCGCTGATCGCGGCGAGTTCGCGGATCCGACGACGCGGTGGAGTCGGCGTCAAGGTTGGTCTGGCGAGCTGGCGATCTCGGCCTTTGGGGCTGGGAATGCACTGAAGCGGCACCCCCAGCGGTCCTATCGGCGCCGGCCTGTGCCGGGGCGTCTTGCCGGGCCCTCGACGCGTTCGGTCGTCGGGGCTTGTCGCCGTTGGCGAAGCCGATGAGGCTGTGTATGGCCATCCTCCAGTCGTCGATCTTGTGCGGCGCCGGAGGGAAGTCTAGGAGCAGCTGGGCTCGGGCCAGCGCTTCCTCTGCTGTCTTGGGTGGTGGCGGCGGCGAGCGGCGCGAGGAGCGGGATGTGCTCGGACTCCCAACCAGATTGGGAGGAGCAACACCTCGTCCAGGCGACCGCACCTCACTCGCGCCAGCATGCGGGTGTGCATGCTGACCTCGAGCGTCCCGCGACCCACCAGCTTGGCCTTGCTCCAACGCGAGCACAGTGCTAGGAGCACCGGGGCGTTGTTGACCTTGCACCTCCTGGGAAGGGTGCGGCGTCTGCTCGGTCGCTGACGCTTGCGGGGCCTTGTTTTTGGATCTGGTGACGACACAAGACCCACCGGCGGCGCCCGCTCCTCCGCCGGCGCCCATTCCACCGCCTACTTGCTCCAGCGGTGGCGGCGGAATCGATGTAGACGGAGCGGCCAACTCCGAAGGCTTCTTCTTCGGTGGCATGTTGATGAAGATTTTGAAGTAGCGCGCGTGGAGACCGGATCAGATGCTCACGACCTCGACGCGCCCCTACCTGGCGCGCCAAAGATGTCGGGGCTTTTCTCTGCGGCCTCGAGCACCTATGGGGCACTGGGGGCCCCTTCTGGTTTGGCAAGGGAGCGGGGGTCGCACGCAGAGCAGATCGAGGTCGGGCGCACGCGGGGAGATGGGCAATCTTTACCTAGCTTCGGGGCTCTCCGGAGAGATAACACCCCTACTGCTGCTTTGTGTTGTTATTTGATCTAGCTCGACGCGTGCGGCGTATGGTGGTGCTGTGGGTGTCCATGGATCGAACCCCTCCCGTGCTTTGGGCCTCCCTTTATAGTCTGAAGGGGGTACCCACAGTGGCAGCGTGGGAAGAGGGGGTAGAAATGTAAAACGCAGGTTGGTACAACAAAGGCACAACAATGCCCTACCTAACTCGACAAAGAGGGACAAGGGCATTAAATGCCCGTCTGGTCGCCCAACAAAGGCAGGAGGAGGACTGTTAAGTGAGCCACCGGTTGCCACGATGGCGCCTCTGTCAGCTCCGTTTGCCACCTCGCTCCGCATGGCTGTGTAGCGCCTCGCCACGTGCCCTTGGGGTGGCCTGGTGACGACGCGTCACCGGGTGCGCTGGAGTTGGGTGGCAGCCTTGCCGCGGTCCTTTTATTGTGCCGGCAAGCTTGCCGGCCGCTGGGCCTTGCCGGGGCGCGCGGGGCGCCGCGGCAAGTCTTCTAGTGATGCCTTGGTTGGGCTTCCCGGTAAACTCCTCTTGCCGGGTCCTTCATTCTCTTGGTTAGTACTTTGTTCTTGAATGGCAGTAATATGGAGTGGTGGAGAGCCACGTCGGGCGTCCGGCAAGCCTTGCCGCGGGGTGCTGCGACTGCCCGTGCACAAGTTCGGGGTACTAAGGTACCCCCTAGTTTAGTACACCGACAGCGCCGCACTGTGACTGTAACGCCCCGGACACACCCACCGGTGGTCGTTACTCCTGGCGGGATCTAGACTGGCCTCACAGATCAATACTAGTCTTTTCTGCGCACTTTGTCCTCACTCGTGCACACCCGGGAGCAACTTCCCGGTCGGTCACCCATCCTGAAACTACTCCAAGCTGAGCACGCTTAACTTTGGAGTTCATGCGAATGGGCTCCGGAAAAGAAGGAATTCCTTATTGATATGAGTAGTCTATCATCCCTAATAAGCCAGGCTATCACATACACCCACACTTAGAGGAACCGACGTCCTTGTCGGGCCACAGGAACGTTCCCTCTTGGTACAACCGTCTGTGCATCCAGTCCGGTACATGTGCCATGCCGTGTGCCACGACGGGTCACAAACGTCATGAACAACATGACCGCGCACCTGTCCGCAACCATCCGTGTAACCGCGAGGGTCGGCTCTGATACCAACTTGTAACGCCCCGGACACACCCGCCGGTGGTCATTACTCCTGGCGGGATCTAGACTGGCCTCACAGATCAATACTAGTCTTTTCTGCGCACTTTGTCCTCACTCGTGCACACCCGGGAGCAACTTCCTGGTTGGTCACCCATCCTAAAACTACTCCAAGCTGAGCACGCTTAACTTTGGAGTTCTGTCTGAATGGGCTCCCGGAAAAGAAGGAATTCCTTATTGATATGAGTAGTCTATCATCCCTAATAAGCCAGGCTATCACAGTGACGATGGGCATGATCTAGCTCTGCCGCCGAACAGTGCCTTGGTGGCCGCACATGAATCCGCTTCGGCCATTAGTCCGGAGCCGATTGCCTAGATCGAGGATCGGTGGATAGACGCCGCCTTAAGGGCTCCAACTTCCACGGCGATGGAGCCGAACACTAATCTTGTCCCCCGCGAAACTCGTGATTCCGAGGTGCCGGACCCCTTGTCGGACTCCAGGCCTCCCACGCCCCCACCAATCAATTCGGATCGGGCGTCGGTTATGGAATTCACCGCCGCGGACATCTTCCAACACTCGCCCTTTGGCGACATCCTAAATTCGCTAAAGCATCTCTCGTTATCGGGAGAGTCCTGGACGGATTATGGCCAAGGCGGTTGGGGTACGGACGACGAAGAAATTCAGAGCCCACCCACCACCCACTTTGTAGCCACTGTCGATGATCTAACCGACATGCTAGACTATGACTCCGAAGACATCAACGGAATAGACAACGATGCCGGAGACGAACAAGAAACAGAGCCTATAGGGCACGGGAGGACCACCTCGTCATATGACATATACATGGTGGATACCCCAAAAGAGAGCGATAACGAGGACCAACGGGCCACGGCAGAAGATAACCCCGCCGATAAACAACCAAAACGGCAGCGCAGACGCCGCCCCAAGTCCCGCCTCGACAACAACAACGCTCCTAAGGAGCCCGTAATACAGCAGGGCTCACATGTGGACGATGAACACGCAGATAAGCAACCGTCCGAACATGACGAGTCAGATAATCAGTCCAGGCCCGGCGAAAATGACAGTCCGGATGATCTCATGCCGGACATGCCGCCGGAGAGCAAAAACCTTCGGAAAAGACTCGTCAACACTGCAAGAAGCCTGAAGAAGGAAAAGCGGAAGCTCAAAACAGCGGAAGACACACTCAGAATGAGATGGAGCAAAGTGCTCAAAACCGCGGATAAATACGGCAATGGTCACCAATCAAAGAGCTACCCGAAGCGCAAGCTGTTACCAGAATTCGACGAGGAGGCCATAGAGCCTCCACCGTCAAAAAATAAAGAGGCTGCCTGGTTGGATAGACGGCCAGATGATAGGCCAAATTCTGAAAGCGGCGCCGCACATAAACCAACCAATGAACTTGGAAGGACAGATGGCCCAGTCAGGTCCATCTACGGGCCAAAGAAGAAGGCCCCAGGAAACAAGACAACACGTCAAGTGCTCAAGATAGTGGCACACCCAAATACAGGGCGCCAGACACCCACTATGTTTCACCGATGAGGTGCTGGACCATGAATTCCCAAAGAGGATTTAAACCCATAAACATAGAGGCCTACGATGGAACAACAGCACTCGGGTCCGGATAGAAGATTACATACTACATATACACATGGCGGAGGAGATGATCTCCACGCCATAAAATACCTACCCTCAAGCTCAAAGGGCCAACCGGTCATTGGCTTAAAAGCCTCCCGAAAACACTGTGGGAAGTTGGGAAGAGCTCGAGGCGTTTAGAGCAAATTTTCAAGGGACCTATGTCCCCTCCGGATGCGAGCGATTTAAGTCATATAACTCAACAGCCCGAGAGTCAAGACGCAAATTCGGAATGGTTCCTCACCAAAAGAACCAAATAGTCGATTGTTCGGACGCCAAGCCTTAGCAGCTTTTAAACACAATGTCCGAGAGCGAATGGCTTGCCGACACCTTGGCCAAGAGAAACCGAGGACAATGTCCGCACTAACAAGCCTCATGACCCGCTTCATGCGGGAGAAGATAGTCAGCTAGCAAGATGCAGCACCAACAGCGACCCAAGTACATCCGAGATAAGAGATGGAAACGGAAAATCATGGCGCCAAAAAGAGCAGCGCCGGAATAAAGAGAAAAGCCCAAAGAGCACGGCAGTCAACGCCGGATTCAAAAGCTCGCGGCCAAACAACAAAACACCGCCTCTTAAGGATGACGGCGATGAGCTGTCCAACTTAAACAAGATTTTGGGTCGGATATGTCAAATCCACAGTACCCCCGGAAGGCCTGCAAACCATACCCATCGAGACTGTTGGGTTTTTAAACAGTCCGGCTGACTAAACGCCGAACACTAGGGGCTCGACGCGTCAAGCGAAGACGATAAACCCCACCAGCAGAGCACCGGAAAACAAAAGACTTTCCCACAAGAGGTCAAAGCAGTAAACTCACTTCATGTGATAATACGGAAAAATAGTGTGCACTTCCTAAAAAGAGCTTCGCACGGTCCAACCCAGCAGTCCATAGAGATTGGATATAAAAACCAATCACTTTCGACCACCTGGACTATTCCAGAAGCATTCGAAACGCGGGACGGACTGCCCTGATATTGAATCCCATAATCGACGGACTACAGTTTACTAAAGTCCTAATGGATGGAGGCAGCGACTTAAACCTGCTGCATTCAAACACAATCCGCAAGATGGGGATAGACCCTACCAAAATCCGACACAGCCGCACTCCCTTCAAAGGAGTGACGCCAGGCCCTTATGCCAAGTGCACAGGCTCCCTACTACTAGAAGTCGGGTTCGGTTCACCGAACAACTTTCGGCGTGAAAAACTAATTTTTCACATCGTCCCATTTAAAAGTGGATATCAAGCACTCTTGGGACGAAAGGCTTTTGTCCGTTTCAACGCCATACCGCATTACGCGTCTCTTACACTCAAGATGCCCGGTCCAAGTGGGCATCATTTCCGTCTTGGGTCACTCAAAGACCCGGACTCGGATAGACGAGTCCGGCTTCAAAGAGTTAGGGTTCCCTAGCCGCACACCTCTTCGCTGTGGGCTGCGCGCTTTCAAACAATCGCGGGTTCATACAAACCCGCTTTACTTATTTATATTTCTTCTTTACACATATATTTTTCGCACGAATTGTTTTCAAACTAAGCGTTCCTCTCTTTTTACAGATGAACAACGTGCATGCCCGTCCAGGATAACGACGCAACGGAGACACAGCGCAGACGTGCGGTAGGGACCCGCTATGAGATTCTTTTCAGATTAAGACCTGCGTAAACCTTTTTTTTGTCTCTTGTTGTTATTCTCCCTTGGTTTCTTCCTATAGCCAAAGCGGAGCCTGACGTTTTGGCATTGGCCGCGTCAGAAGACCATGCCTGTACCTAGACACTAGGGGCTTAGGGCATTGTTCTGCCCAATATTACAAAGACCGAACACCTTAGGGAGTGTTCGGTGTCTCGAGTTAGGCATTATATGCATCAGCTCCGAATCATGTCTTTGGTCAAATGTTGGGTTTGCCTGCTCTGTGTTTTGTTGCCTTATGTTCCGTATCATCGGCTAACGCGGCACCGGAGAACTCTGCGATTGTGCCCCGCTTAATTGGGCGAGCACCTCGAGAGAAAGCCAAAAAGATCATCATGATATAGCGAGAGACTGGTCAACCACTCGATCGACCACCGGAATGTTTAGAATTCCCCGCTTTGACGAAGGACCGTTTCCCGATCAGGCACACATGCGCCCCGAACTCGGAGAAGTGCGGTGCCCCAAGGGGCTATATCGTAGCCCCACCTCGAACTCCACCGCTAAGTGAAAGTGATAAAGCATTATAGTCCGGATTGCCTCGCTTGCTACGCTACCACCTCCTTAACAGGACCGAGACGCCGGATTAAGTGAAAACGCGCTATTTTTATAACACCCCGCACCTTGTGCGTGGGGGCTGAAGTCAAGACTGCAATCTTTCGTGTTAAACAAATGTATACGTAAACGGCCGCATAGGAGAAGTGTTACTACTTGGGACGCACAAGTATAAAAAGCAGTTATAGCATAATCATCGTTTTACAAGCTAAAATGTTCATTTGAACGTGACATTTTTTGAGCACTGCGACTCTATTACACGAGCGCCACACATAACTTCCCCGAAATAGTGCTCGGCGGGGAGCCGGCTTTCATCCGAGACCTGGGCGGCAACAGCGGTGGCATCCATCTCCGTCCAATGCGCCTTCACGCGGGCAAGAGCCATCCGCGCGCCCTCGATGCAGGCCGACCGCTTCATCTCCTTGATATGCGGCACCGCTCCAAGAAATTGCTGCAGTAAGCCGAAGTAGCTCGTCGCCTTGGGCCTCTCTGGCCAGACATGAGCCACGATGTCAGTCAAGGCAAGTCCGGACAATCTATTTAGCTCGACCCATTCGGCCAACCGGTCGGTCAACGGAAGTGAGCGATCCGGACTACGGAATTGAGACCAAAATAGCTCTTCCGTCCTGTGATCCTTCTGGCTCCGGAAGTGCTCAACGGCATCAGCCGCACTTGCCTCTAAGTCCATATACGGATCCTCCGGACTCCACAGCTGGCCAAACTGAGCATACTTTTGATCCATAAACCGGCGACGCAGCAGATAAGGCTTGCCGGCCACGATATCTCCGGCTTGGCGCAGCTCCTCCTTCATGGCCCGCATTGCAGAACGGGCATCCTTGGCCTCGGCGATGGCCTTCCTCGAGTCTCCCGCTCCCGATAAGCGCTCCTTTTCAAGAGCCTCATTGAGGTCGGCAGCATCTTTAATTTCACGCCAATTCGCCATCTCTTCCCTCGCTAGGCGGTGTGCAGCCTTTTCGCTTTCAACTCCTCGGCCGCCCTCGAGGCAGCCGCGTCACTCCTTCGGCTTGCTCCTTAGCTTGAGCAAGTTCGCCCAAAGGTCTCCACAACAGCAGCACCGTCTGTACAACAAAGATATAATTTATCGGTGGAGGGCTTTGACCCCCTTAATAAAGCGACTGCGGAGAACTCATTTACCTTGCAACTCGTCAAGTCGCCGGTTGACAAGTGCGATGTCCGCATCCGCCACGTCAAGTTGCCGCATCAACTCGACAACTCCACTAGTCCGGCTAGCCCTCGGACTATCCGCCACCTGCATAGGAACGGCGACATTCATTACTTGCGATTTTGATCCTCGACAAGATGTCGTCTTCGACAACCTACCGAGTCTCAGGGGCTACTATCTATACAGGGCGCACTTTTATGTGCAAAACTGTCAAAAAATAGAAGGTGCGTCATTTTCGCGTACCTCAAATCCGGCCAGCAAACTCATAGCGGCATTGCGCAATCCGCTCTCGGCGGACGAAATCCTTTCAATCACCATACGCATCAACGCACGGTGATCTTCTGAGATGGATGCCCTCTCAAGCAGATTCTTGATTCTACCGCCGGATACTAGCGGTGCCGAACTCTCTCGCCCCTCCGGACTCGGGATACCCTCCGTGACGATACTTCAGGCTCGTCTCGCTTTATCTCGACGCCGCAGCGTTGACAGAGGCGTTCACTCTCCATCATCTCCTAAGAAGGTCCCGAAGATGAACTCATCCGAGAAGGCCGCAGATCCGAACTGCAAGATAAATATTTCGTTACCAATGAAGCACAAATGGAGGTATTTCCTTACTAATTAACTCCCCTTTTCATACTCACGGCTCGCTGGAGGGCTGTTCCTTTGGCGATGATTGTACGTCCGGATTCTCCCCGAACGCCGGACCCCCCGGTGAAGATCTCTTCCCCCGCTTAGGGGCTTTGGCCTCCGGATCTTCGGAGGCGGTCCTCTTCTCCCCCCAGAAGGAGGGGTTTTTGATTCCCCCCTCTTCAGACGCCCCTTTGGGCGAAATAACAGCTCCTCTATTTTCCCCATCGCTCCCTTCCATGGGCGCGACCTCCAACATTCTGACCAGCACGGGCTCCAGTGCGGTCTCTAGGAGGGGGGGTGGACACCTTATCAGCCTCGATCGCGCCACCCACTCCTGTGAAGAGTAATGGGTCAGGAGGCAAACTCTAGAAAAGCAGATAAATGTAACGTCCCGACTCGAGCTATTTACCCGAGTATCCGGCGATTGCGGCTTAGGCTGCGTCCTCGGCAATTCGGACACGCCACCGCGGTCCAAGAACAACTTGTACATCTCCACGGGTGTCGCACCCATGAAGTGTTGGAGAATCCGAGGTCCCTCCGGGTTGAACTCCCATAGACGGAGAGGACGGCGTTTGCAGGGCGAAGATGCCTGATTAGCATAACCTGCATCACCATAACCAGATTGATCTCCCTCGCCTGGAGGTCTCGAATCCGGCCCTGCAATAAGGGCACGTCTTCGAACAACCCCCAATTGAGCCCTTGGTTGACCCACGACATCAGTCGGCTTGGAGGTCCCGGGCGGAATGAAGGCGGCGGCTTTTGCTTGCTGCCCTTCAGAGCAGTGATATAGAACCACTCCTGCTGCCATAGTCCGAGTTCCTCTTGGAAGGAACCCTCGGGCCACGGGGCATCGGCCTTTCTGCTTATGGCCACCCCGCCGCACTCCGCTTGACGCCCCCCGATCATCTTCGGCTCCACATTGAAGGTCTTCAGCCACATGCCGAAGTAGGGAGTGACGCGGAGGAAGGCTTCGCAGACAATAACGAATGCAGAGATATGGAGGATGGACTCCGGAGCCAAATCGTGAAAATCTAGCCCATAGTAGAACATGAGCCCTCTCACGAAGGGGTCCGTCGGGAAGCCTAAACCCCGACGAAGGTGGGATACGAAGACAACGTATTCGCCGGGCTCGGGGGCGGGCACGGCCTGCCCTTGGGCAGGCAACTGTCTTGAAATCTCGTGGGCGTGTACTTGGCCTCACGTAATCTCAATATGTCCTCCTCCGTGATGCAGGAGGGCATCCACCGGCCCTGGAGGTCGGAGCCGGACATGGTTGAGAATCCGAAGCGCTCGAATCTGAGGCTCTAGGTGTTAGAACTCGGAGTGAGGAGGAGATTCGATGCGAGATTGAAGAAAAAGAACGAGCCTTGGTCCTCATATAAAGGGGGAAAATACCAAGAGTCGTCTCCGTGACCGTTTGGGATTCACCTTCGATAGAGGAGGCGTGGCGACGGGCACGGTTGGGTTACCCATGCACGTATTGATGAGAACCCAGGAATAAGGGGAACACAATCTCTGCTTCGACAAGACGTGCCAAGGAAACCGCTTCGCTAAACGTGCTAAGGTGGTATAGTAAAAAACAATTCAAACAAAGGCTTGGTAGTGGTGTGATGTCACGCCGCGTAATACGTCAGCAGATTGGACTGGTGTACATTTTATTCTCTCTACGGTGGAATGTGGAACTTATTTTGCAGAGCCGGACACTATCCTGGTGTTCATGATCTTCTCTGGATTATTCAAGGGAGGAACCCGCCTTGCAATGCCGAACATTATGCGCGCCGGACTAATCGTCATTGAAGCCTGGTTCAGGGGCTACTGAGGGAGTCCTGGACTAGGGGGTGTCCGGACAGCCGGACTATCATCGTCCGCCGGACTCCAAGACTACGAAGATACAAGATTGAAGACTCCGTCCCGTGTCCGGATGGGACTTTCCTTAGCGTGGAAGGCAAGCTTGGCAATACGGATATGTAGATCTCCTACCATTGTAACCGACTCTGTGTAATCCTAGCCTCCTCCGGTTTCTATATAAACCGGAGGGCTTTAGTCCGTAGGACACAACATACATTTCAACAATCATACCATAGGCTAGCTTTAGGGTTTAGCCTCCTTGATCTCGTGGTAGATCCACTCTTGTACTACCCATATCATCAATATTAATCAAGCAGGACATAGGGTTTTACCTCCATTGACAGGGCCCGAACCTCGGTAAAACATCGTGTCCCTCGTCTCCTGTTACCATCTGCCTAGACGCACAGTTCGGGACCCCCTACCCGAGATCCGCCGGTTTTGACACCGGCAGTGATCCTCTCACGATCAAATAAATATCAACCAACTTCTTTCATCATTGAACCGGGGTTGTTATTAAGCACATCTTTATTATTACTGTTGACCCATAGTGTGACCTACTATGAACTAGGCCCTTATCCGTGGGCACGGCTATCGATAGATTTAACACACACTCTGTAGAGGTTAGCGCACTTTACCCACATCGCAAAGCCCATGGCCTTGCACTCCCATTCGGGTGGACCAACAGTGTTCCGACGAAACCCTTCCCCTTGCCATGACACTCTCCCGGCCACTCTGACTCACTCCCTCTCAGGGCTAACTCATGGGTGTCCCATGCCTACCAAAGGCATCTTCGGCCACCGTCGTGGCAAAATGGTCCCAAACGGGGACAAGGTACCATAAAAACAAACGAGCACACAAGGCTTATGCCGTCCTTAAGGATGGCAATTTTATCCATGGACATGGATATCCGACCCGAATGGATAGGGTTTGGATGTGCTTTTGTGTCCGTGGGCGGCGCCCAAACCTGACTCGATTGTTCGTGGGTAGGGCATGGATATAATCTTGTACCCATGGATATACCCAAACCCGACCCGATAGTATGACTTAATGGAAAATAATCTGCTATCCCTGCCCCATGTTCACATGTCCCACTGCAATTTTACACTTTTTTTATCTAAAACATGCATAAGAAATTACACAATCCCCATCGTAACATTTATAAGGTGATAATCAATCCCCTCCGTAACATACTACAACACCCCTTCCCTTATTTTTATCTCCTTAAATGACTCACCATTCTCATCTTTTAGAAAAATACTAAATGATCTTAGGTTGTTACTGGATGTTGATTTACCATAAGTGAAGCCTAGCCTGCCACGAGGTGAAGAATGGAAGAGTTTATGTTAATATTGTGTTAAATCTTATTTATGTGTCTCGAGAGGACCCAATGGATATCCAGTGGATATGGATATCCATCGGATTTGGACATGGACACAAATTTTCACCCATGGATTTTTTCATGGGCGGGCAAAGACTGTCTTCATGGATATGGATATGGATTTGATCGCTTGGCCTTCTTCTTTCTTCCTCCTCCAGCGTTGATGCACGGGCTGAGGGGCAGCGCCGGCCCCGACAAGCTTTGCCGGCGACACAGGCTGCCTCTCGCGGCTCTCGGCACACCAGCGTGCTCAGGGGACCGAGGCGCAATGGATGGGCTGAGTCACGGGCGCCAGAGACGACGGAGATGAGCAGGACCTTGACCGCGGCGGTTAGTGACTCCAGTGGATGATGGCTTCGGCGATGCAGTGGTGGAACAGAGGGGCTGAGGGTCGGAACGGTCTTGCGGGGGTCAAGGAGGAGCTCTAGGTTGGAAAGGAAGAGGGGAGGAGCTTCACACGCCGCGAATTTAGGAGGAGCCCAACGACGGGCACGGCGGCCATGGGAGTGACAGAGAGCTCAAGGAGCTCGTTTGAGAGGCTGGGGAGGCTTCTGGGAGGTGGGTGAGGCGGCTGGGATGCTCGAGAGGGCTCAGGGCTGGCACTTTATAGGCGGGGAGGGGATGGCCGAGCCGTGTGCCGCCACGGGAGGTCCGACCAAGCTTCTGGCAACGGCAGCGATCACGGGAGTGCTTGGGAAGGCGACGAGGGAGGACACGGACAAGCCGCAGAGATCACGGAGTCGAGGGGAGCTCGGGGACAAGAGAGGAAGAAGCCAGCAGAGGAGGAAGGTGACGCGGTCACGGGCGCGCACTATGCGGCGAGGGGGGATGGCTCACCGCAGAAGAAGACGGAGGGGGCAAGGGCTCAGGGCGACACAGTCGATCATGAGGAAGCTACTGGACATGGCTGGGAGTCGAGACGATGGAGGAACGAACGAGCACAGTGCCGAGGTCTTGACAGAGAGTGTTTAATGCATGCCAGG
Source organism: Aegilops speltoides (assembly GCA_021437245.1). NCBI lineage: Eukaryota > Viridiplantae > Streptophyta > Magnoliopsida > Poales > Poaceae > Aegilops > Aegilops speltoides. Next base: position 152,274,819 of record CM038145.1, read on the forward strand.
GTGGTGGTCACCGCGTGGCCTGGTGCATACGGCGTGTTCTGGCCAACCGTCCATGTCTAATGCATTTACCTTAGTGCCCTGAGTCAAAGCAAAGCAACAAGTCGGTCTTGGGGCAAAGAAGTGATTGGCAGAAGGGTCTAGGAGACATGAACAACAAGGTGTTTGTGCTGCGGGTAGACAAACACAAAAGGAGTCAGGGGCTGAGCTTTGGCATGGCTTGATCAAACACTAAGACACTACTAGGGAAAACCCTAGTAGTAGTGCGGGTTTAGTACCCACTAGTAGTGCGGCTAACCGCGCTACTAATAAGGCGCTACAGCTATTACTTAGCAGTAGCGCGTACGAAATGCGCTACTGCTAAGACTCATAGCTGCAGCATTTGTTCTATAACGCGCTGCTGCTAATCTAGCTAGTAGCAGCGTGTTTCCTATCCATCGGTACTAGTATTGTTTTTTCATTTTTTTTTATTTTAAGTGTATTTATACGCCGTTATACAAATTTTGGTACAATACCAATTATGAGGTTTATATCATTATGTCCATAACAGCGTGTCAAATAAATGTGGATTAGGTTCAAGTGGAGGCAATATGTGGTGCATGTCGAAAGTATACTACTAATCCAAACTTGATCAAGTTTGGACTAGTAGTACTTTCGATGTGCACCACATGTTGCCTCCACTTGAATCTAATCTGGTAGCACAAGCTATGTAATCATCATCATACTCATTACCACCAACAGTAGTTATTTAATCATCATAGTCATAGTGTAGCACATCATCATCTTCAAACTCATTCTAGCTAGCTAATCACTACCAACACTAGCTGCGGTAGCTATCTAATCACCACCAACACTAGCTAATAATAATTATCATAGTCATTACCACCAACACTAGCTATGTAATCATCATAGTCATAGTGTAGCACATCATCATCTTCAAACTCATTTCTAGCTAGCTAATTAATCACTCCTGCTGCTCTCTCTCTCAGGTAAAATAACATAAAGCATGTGTAGCACTCCTTCTTCATCAAGTTGGAGCATGCAGATGAACCTGTCTCCTAATCGTGGGATGCGCTTCTGATTGCTACCCCCTAGTACTTCTCTGCGATCGTTCACAATTTTGCTCCAGTCTTTCACTATTAAGCATTCCTCGCTATTAGAAATCTTGTATGCACTAAAGTGCATTGTAGGATATCTTGGCCGTAAGCTAACATTCTCATGCGACCTGTAGTCTCCATCCAATGAGGCACAACATTCATCGGGAGTCCCTATTGAAGAACATCGTATAGTAACATACTTAGCAATGAAGTTTAGCTTAAAAATAATGTATGCAAAAGATGCACTGAGGACAAATAGTAAAAATCTTACCACCTTTCCTAAAATAGATGTGACCGTAGTTAAGTACGAACACTATTGGTCGCACGTTTTGAGTACTAAGATTTTCAAGTCTAGAAAAATAATTTGTCTTGACAGTATGAAGATCCTCAAGCCATGAAACATAATGACTTATCTCCTCGCAGTTAAGTTCAGCCCCGGGACAATAGTAGGTCCTGTCTACCAAGCGCTGGACATGTTTGCTTGATTGGAAATAAGCTGTCAATAGAAATTAGTTGTGAACTATTTTTGAATGAACAATTTCAAAGACATAAATATGGTTTAGAAACTCACATAATGGTATAACTGGAGGCATCTGCACATCGACCTAGATGTCTATATTACCTTCAATATCATCTTCCGGACGAATATCAAAGTTGATAATCATATCGGGCACAAATGCATAAGTCTTGCATAGTGCTTGCCAAGTTTTGCATCCAAAATAGGTGTAGGTGTCTGTGTTGTATAATTTTGCGTGGAAAATACAACCATGCTCGGTCTTCAAGTAAACTCTCTTTACCACCATAGTAGTTTTCATAGGACTGAAACCTATCTTATCCAAGAAAAAAACTCTTGCATGGCAGGGGATACGCTAGTAGAATAATTAAAAAATTAAATTATAAGTTGAAGCAAATGAAGCAGATCTCATGCTTAATTACGAAAAAAGACTTGTCGTTGTGACTTTGTATCCACTTCGAAGTTCTCGTCCAGCTTGATGCTGAAGCGCCTATCATCATCTAGGAAGATTCTGTTGCACAAGCCGCGCTCATCTTCGCAGTATTTGCAAATACCTAAAACTTTTCCGTTGTCAGACATTTCCTATGTTCATAGTTGAAACATTAATTGAAATTTGATCGAAGACAACTACCAGGATACTCAACACACAAATCCGGGGCACTCGATATTTCGTACATATTCTGGCACAAGTCATGCAAAAATTCACGGAAAAATCCGGCATGACCTTTGCTAAAATTGGACATATCGAGCGCCTGAAATTTGCCGGAATGGAAATGAATCTACACTCCGGCAAAGCATAGGCCACTCGGAGGTGTAACCTGCAAACATGACCGGCCACTTGGGCAAGGACATATCCTATTTGAGCAACACAAGATATGCATTTCAAAATATCTTATAGGACTCAATAAGCAAAACCAAATCATAAAATAAATAAGCATTCAAATTAGCATGCATTCAATAAGAAAAACCAAATCATAAAATAAATAAGCATTCAAATTAGCATGCATTCAATAAGCAAAAGTAAATCATCTCTTGCGTCCGTACATCGTCGAATATTATCACTAATACATCCCGAATAGTATCATACATATAACATCACTAATACAACTAAAACCCTAGTGAACGACGGGTATCGGCGTGAGCGGTGGACACCTAAAGAGAAGGAACCATCACAGGATCATAGCTCTAGTGAGATCCCTGAAGAACCTGCCAGGTATTGGAGAACCTGTGCTCCAGCGCAAACAAGTAGCGACGGACGTGCGCGTCCTCCTCGCTGACACGGTGACGTACCACCTCTGCGGGTGTCCTAAAGCCTCTCGACCGTCACTGGCCCACGCGACCGCCACCAAAGAAGGTTCGGGTCAACGACGGGCTGACTCCTCACCAAGATGCACCCCCCGGTAGGTAGCACCTCCCAGTACCAGCCTGGCGGAGCCCAGTCCCGGACATGGCCCATCTGGTCAAGCAGGCGTCCTCCACCGAGTCGACGACGAGGATGCGGGATAGGCATCATCGACGTCGATGCGGGAAAAATTGCTTTAACTAAAAAATAACAACAAATGTGACATCTTCAACTAGTTCTATTAATTCAATTAGTTCTTACTAAAAATAAACTTACTATAAATAAAAATAAACTAGTACCTAATTAGTACCTAGTTCGTACTAACTAATTAGTACCTAGGAACTACTACCCTAATTACCATCTAATTTGATGAACCTAGGGGTGGAAAGTGGTAGCGGATATTCCAATTATCCAACTTAAAAGTGAAATATGTGGTCAAATTTTACTCGTTTTATGATTAATCTTAGAAATTTGATTCGTTTCCACCCATACATGAACCCTAACTAACTTGAGCCACATCCGCATCCGATAACATCCGCATCTGATTCTTTTCCACCCTTACATGAACCCTAACTAATTTGATGCAACTAAAATATGAAGAACCCTAGGCAGAGATAGGAGAGAGGGAGGAGCAGGCGTGCTCACCTCAGGTGCATGCGGCGAGGGAGGGGCAGGCGGCGTCGAGGTCGGGGTCGGGGCTCAGGCGCGTAGAGGAGGGCGGCATTGAGGTCGGGGTCGGGGGCGGCGTCCGGGGCGGCGTCGAGGTCGGGAGCGGCGTCGAGGGTGTGCGAAGAGCGCGGGGCAGCCGACGAGCGATGACGGCGGTGAGAGCGGAGGAGTTGGATTTGGGGGAAGTGGCCGTGGGGAAGGACGAACCCCGTGGTTAAGTCAAAAGTAGCTGTAGCGCATTCCAGAAAGCACGCTACTGCTAAGTTAGCTACAGCGCGTTCCACAATACGCGATGCTGCTACTCCTTTCTCTCTTTTTCCCTTTTTCATTTATTTTTTTTACAATTTACTTTTTTCCTTTCACCTTCTTCTATTTCTTTCATTTTCATTTAATTTTCTATTTGCTTTCCATTTAATTTTATATCATTTAGCAGTAGCGCCTTTCAACGTAAATGTGCTGCTACAAAGCAAGTAGCGGTAGAGCGGTTCGGTATAGATTGCTACTACTATGTGTAGCCTATCGGCTAAGCCGTGAGAATTTTAGTAGTAGCGCGTTTAAAATCAGGCGCGCTACTGCTAGAACTTTATCTGTAGCACCATTTACACAAGCGCGCTACTGCTACTTAGCACCAGCGTGCTTTTTTGACCCGCGCTACTGCTAAAGTTCTGTGTATAAGGTTTTCCCTAGTAGTGAGAACACCGTGATGACCAAGTATTAGCCCAAATAGAGGGGTCTAGAACAGGGTTGCTGTAGAAAGTGCCATAATGGCCAGAAATGGGGATTTGGATGATGCACTCACATGGAGGATCAAATTAAGCTCAACTTGGGCAAGGCACCGTTATTTGATCATATGAAGATGCTGAAAAAGGTTTCATACCATTTGGATAAACCAAAATGGTACTTCCTTCACAAACATCCCCACTGACCAGAAACTTGGAAAAATTCTAGAGGAAAACGGCTCGATGAAATATGCCCAAATTGGGTGGAGATAGGTTATATGGATGGGAGAAGGCTTAGAAAAATTTGCAGCCATAATGGAGCAAGATAAAATATACTTGCTTCACAAACTGAAATTTTGGATAGAATCAAAGATTTGAAGCTGTGCTCACATGGAGGCATGACATGAGTTCAACTTTGGTGGAGGTCTATGACATGATGATAGGAAGGACCATGCAAAATTACAACTCATTTGGATATTCCTAGCTTGTACCTCCTTCACAAAGTTTCTTTCTGGACAGAAACTTTGGAACATCATAATTAAATGACTACTAGCCAAATGAGGTTGCATTTTGGCATGTGGCAATGATATAGACAGGAAAGATGTCCAAGGCGTTTGAGGTTGATTGGGCAAAGGAAAATGGCACTTGCTTCACAATGTGTCATTTAGGGTAGAATAGGAAATGAATTATTTGAGCATGATGATAAACATGGCAAATTAAATATTTTGCCATATTTGAGGAAGATATGACCCAAAGAATTTATGAGAATTATTTGGGAATTTTTGGAGCGATGGAAATATAGGTTGCTTCACAACCTAGGGCAAAAAGGATAATTCATTTAATAGAAAAGGAATATTCCCAATAAATAGAATATTGGGGTTTGGGCTAGCATAGAAATGATAGGGTCTAGGGTTGGATTAGGGTATGACAAGCCACTCTGGAAGCAAACAAGAGTTCATCTTCTCTAGTTTCCAGACCACTAAGCCACGGAAAAAAGAAAACTCAGGCAAAAACCTCAGAAAAACAAAAGAAAAAGAAAAGGCCAAAAACCAGGCTGTTACAACTCTTACCCCCTTAAAGAAATCTCGTCCTCAAGATTTAGTTGCTCGGGGAACAAGTATGAATATATATATGACCTTAAGGAAACCGTTTCCAACTCGGGTATCCTTTTTCCTTTATTGATTGTTTCCACTGACTTTTATTTGACTGCCTGACTATCTCTGGGGTGGTTTTGCTTCACTCTATCCATATTCTGACAGATCTTACCTTGCTTGTTCATGCTTATACTGGCTCCAATTCTTTTCATATCTGCTGACTTAGCTAACCGTGATAGATTATCCTGACTGAGATATATTGCCTGTCTCACAAACTCGAGGGTGATTTCTGATTGATCCAGCACTGACAATCTTCCATGAATTTGTGATTAGATTTTCCTTATGAACACCCAAGCTCTGACTCCTTGCATTGGGTTTCCCACTTCAGGGTCCAAACTGTGAGTTGACGAATAACTGTTTTTGATAGATTCTGACTCATCGCAGAAGTTTCTGAATCATCATAACTGGCTCCACTGTCTTGGGTATCAGATCCATTCCAAATATTTGTCTTGGCCAGTATAAATGGGTATGAACTTTTATGATATTATCCGCAGACTTGACTGACTGTGGTTCTGACATACGAAATTTTATCCATGCCAAGTTATCCTTTGGTGATTCTCATAATTGAGGGCATATGCTTCCAGAATGTTATTCCTCATACCGATTACTCATGCTGTAGGCATATCCATGTGGATCAATACTGACTTAGACTGTTCAGGGTATCTGCACCCTGCGGTTCCTGCAACCAGTATCAGTCTTGCTCCTTCATTACTATTTTCTTATATGGATCCTTGGCTTAAAGAGCAGGGTCATATTGCTTCTTCGTGTGACCATAGTTTCTGTCGGGTGCAATATTCTGACAGCCGTACTCTTATCCGCATCTTCTGACATGGTAACCTGTTAAATGGCAGGTTCAACACCTCTCAAGATTTGACCGTAGAAAAATGATCATATGAACCCTTGCAAGAAATCGGCAAATAAATCAGTAGCCACCAGAACGGTCTTTACAACTTACATCTAGGAAATTACTGTAATAACTCAACCACGGCTCAGGACGGCTGAAAAGCAGCTCAGAGCATGAGACCGGGTCGATAAGAATAAAGTGGCAGCTCCCTAAAATAGCAAAATAGCAGCTATAGGGCTACTATCGCGAAAAGAAACTCAACAGTTGTACGAGACGAACGAAAAGCAGCTCAGAACTTGTGAGAATTGTTGAATAGAGAAATAAAAATCGGCATCCTCCCCGGATAGCTGAAAATAGCTCAGATCACAGGCGTGGTGCCGTCACTGGAGAAAAGAAGACATGGGCTCATAAGGATCATCTTCCAGGTTTACAGGTACTTGTACTGAGCTCATTGTTGTCGTCTATCTTCATAATCCTTTGTCACACTGTGGTGTATAACTGGCTTCATTATTTTAACAATCCTCACTTGACTGCTAGATTCTCGTTCGAGTGACTTGTAATACCTTAGCGGTATGCTGACCGCATCTGATTCCTGAGGCAGACTTGCTTTCTGACTGGTTCTTGCTTCTGACCAAACTGTTGCGGACCTGATTCTTGAGATGCATTGCCATATACTGTCAATTCACTGTGTACGATCTTGTACCAATGTCGTACTATGGAAAATTGGATGACTTATGCTTGACTATCCCCCTTTATGAGTATATGGCACATCCTTGCTTTCTTCCAGGCATATCATGTTTCAGAATCATCCTCAACGAAGAATCAAACCTTGTATCTGAACCATACCTTTGACTGATAATATACTGTCGATCTGGCACACAATTCATCTCATTGTTGATTTGATCGTCACTGTCATGAAGAGTGCACACTGAGGCAAACCTGATTATCCGTCAGATATCCCCAGATCTCAATGAAGTCGGCTGAGAATTCCATACTGATGCAAATTTGATACTGACAGTCCATCCAGGATTTCTTTTGCATTCACCCAAGATTTTCCAATTTCACTGGAGTCTGCTAATAATTCCATTCTGTTTAGCTGAGCTTCCAAATATATGCATTCCTTGCTGACTCTTCGGGTCTGGTGTCGGTTGACGAGCAACTTTAATAGGGGGAAAAGTTGTAACGCTGAAGGCCCAAAGAAAGAAACAAAAGAAACGACGAAAACAAAAGCACACAAATAATATTACCAATCTCAAGTAATCATCACCTATAACTGCTACTCACACAATAATATGCATGCACACCTAAGCACACAAATCTCGCGGAAACTCCGGTATTACTGTCTAATATGTTGTGACGGTGTGCACGAAAGTGAAATCCATGTGTCGAAAGGGTTGGTGTAACCAAGGCTACACCAGAGACTAGCTTAATTCTGGTTACATATGGATGGATATGGAGGCGAGGACAGACTTGGTGATCATGGAGTGAGACACAAAGGTCACAACCACATCATCAAGCGTACGGAGCAAACCGTACATGTCCAAAGAATGGAATGACATGGCAAGATAGGGGAGGAAAAGCAAGGATTGATGGCATTGCCCTTTTCTGGCAACAAAGATTAGTAAGGGTTGCCAAAGGGACGAGATGGATAGCACGATTCAGGATAGAAACAAGTCTATCACCGAAATGATATGGGTGGGTGGCGGGAAGATATCGACGCGATACCTGAACATAAGTCCTGCAAATGGTGTCTGGAACATGCGACACCAGGGCTCCACTAGGACAGAGATGATGCTGAACACCGAAAAGCAGGCATGCTAAGAAAGAGGGTGCGGGTAGTGGATCAAAACCAATGCCACCTACACTTATAAGATAAACCGTTAGTGACAAGATAATGAGACTATATGCATGCTATGCAACAAACCAATGCAGCAGTCAAGTGCAACAAATCAACTGGGGTCTATTCTACCGCATTCTAACGTTCACGCAGGCTAGGGCGTCCTACAGCCAGATCTGCTCTGATACCAAGCCTATGTTACCCCGGCTCAGAGAAACCGGAACGCACCCGTATTCCAGCCCAGAGATCGAGGACAAGTCTTCTAGAATATGGCACTACTTATCATAGAACAAATCAGCTCTTTATTACAATCTAGGGATTATTCCATCTGTGCCCCCAATTCCTTAGTTGTGCTCAGTTTTCCCCATGCTCCAAACTTTTGCTCACTTTTCCCCACATCCTTAGCTGGAACTCTCACAAATGTTCATAGCAGACGTTTGCCGTCTTGGCCGTTAACTCTGACTTGTGGGGCCACGTTGGACTCTATTGACTGTGGTTGTGGCTTCGCTGGTTGGGCCGTGTTTGTGTTCATAGGACGGCCCGTTAGTTTGTTGGTAATAAATTAAAAAATCTTGCTATCGATGGATGCAGCCTGCTATGCATGCCCGGTTTTGGTATCGATGCGGCCTGGTATGCATGCGAACGCCGCCACGCACGCATCTAGTGACCTAGAACTAATCGCATGCATGCACACCGACACGCACGCATCGATCCGTGCCGCACGGTTGCTGGTGGATTCAGTCGCTCTGCAGCGTTGTTTCACGCATCGCAGGCCTATGGGCCGGTGGCAGAAGGGGAAGGCTGCACGCTCGCGTCCATATGTCCAGGCATCGGTTCATGCCACACGGCTGCCGCTCGATTCAGTTGTGGCATCGATTCACGTAGAGCACGCAGAAGGGGGAGGCAGGCAGACATGCACACAGAGCACGCACTCATCGATTCACGTTCACACATTGATGATCGCATCGTTTCACGCATGCACTGAGTCATGATCTACGCCGTTTCCGCGTGTACCATCTTTGTCTCCCTCGGCTATTTAAACTGCCCTTCATTGCCTCTTCTTCTACAGATCCATATGCGCCTCCCCCTTCTCTTCTTCCCCCAAAAGCCAAAGCAAACACTCAGCAAAGCGAGCAAGATGCAGTACCATGGGCCGACGTTCCGCGAGCCGCCCACCGTGCCGGAACAGCGGTACCCCACCAACGTCGTCGTCGAGGCATCGCTCTGCGTGTGGGCGTTCTCACGCTGGAGGTATAGCACTAAGCTTGCACGGGGGTTCCTCTGTGCGGGCCTCAACCACCTCCCAGCGGGCTCGCCGGCCATCTTCAACCTCGTGGAGCAGCGTCCCCACGCTAACGCTCCAGTGGTAGGGCTCGTCGCCCACTTCACCAACAGGTTCGATGCCTACTACCTGCTCGGCAAGGTGTATTGATGTGGGTGCGAGTTCATTGCATTCACCACCTATAACATCTTCACCGACTTTGAGATCGTCTTCCCTGCTTGCAACCGCATGCACAGCCTCCCGTACTACCTCGGCGAGAACAGCCTTGAGGAGGAGCAGTACTGAAGCCGGTGGCGAAGAAGACAGTGAAGCCGGCAGTTAAGGTGAAGACGACGGTGAAGACATGGCGGTGTTGCCCTAGCTACCCTATCTACCGTGTAGTGTGAGTTTGGTGTGTGTGTTGCCCTAGCTAGCTACCCTATCTATGTAAGGTTAATTATCTATCGGTGTCGTGTTATATGTAAGAACTTGTGTTACCCTAGCAACCCTATCTAAGTTAAGTTTTGTGTGTTATATTAATGCTTTGTTATGTTTGTATTTTGTTTGTCCCAAGTTTAGACACAGCTAATTGACGTGGGCAAAATTAACCAAACTAACTAAAAATGATGTGTTTATAGATGCCTTCTAAAAATAAGAACATATTGTACACGGCTTTGGTTTGGGAGCTCTGTATTTTTTAGGTATTCCAAGAATACTTTGGTTTCCAGAAATATTGAAGTATCAAATACTTTGAGATGTTTGGCATTAGTCAAAAGTGTAGTTTTATATACTTTAAAATCTAAAAAACTGCACTATTTTTGAAGTATATAAAAAAGGGGGTTGGACCTCTTTTTCCAATACTGAAGTATTGGTTCGCTAGGCATAATAATATTGCGGTTTGCAAATACTTTGATTCTAAAATTACTTCACCGCCAAACTAAGCCAAGTTGTGAGCAAGCAAAACAAAAGCACATACGGTGAAGAGAAATCAAATCAAAAAAAATGAAGGGACCCATAAAGGAAAGCCAAAAAATTCTTCAATGAAATAGAAGAGATTGGGCAATCAAATTAATGAAAAAATCAATCAGAAACAAGAAAGAACAAAGCAATCGTTCCTAAACAAAAGAACAAACATCTCTTGTTTCTGGGCCTCATTTATCCTTTGTGGGCCTATTGCAGCTAGATTCTCTTTGGGCCCACGAACTAGGTTTTTTTTTCTAACAGAACTGACGAACTTGAGGACAAAAGTTTGGCAAGTGCTAGAGAGAAGAGATGAACTTGATGTATATCCCTTATGCTGCTCAAGTACTCCTTACTATCATCTGCTGAGCTAGGGTATGATCCAACACTCGAGGTTATTAGCTAACAAAATAATCCTATCACTGAATTGGTAGTTGTCTTCTGCCGAAACTGAAAGTGTCGAAACATAACAGTAAACTGCATACATTCAGAGATCGACAGTTGCACTAAACAGAGTGAATTTGAGATTAACAGACTTGGATTGCTAAACAGTGGCAACAATAGTAGACAAAGATATCTAATGAGAGATGGCCATCAAGTAAAAAATTCCTAGAGCAAGTATTCCTAAACCTATCAGATTGGATTGCTTCTTTAACTCAATCAGCTGCTTGAAGTTCTTGTTCATCTTCTTCAATTCCGTCTTCAGTTCCACATCTACCACCGTCGGGTATTCCAGACGCGCTACTGCTGCCGGAGCGGCACTATCATGGGGCAGATTGAACTTGCGGATTGCATTCCCCCTTGAATCCAGCAAGCCCAACCCTTGAAGCCTCTGGATGTAATCATCCATCCACTCGAAATGTTGGCATTTCTTCACGATCTGAAAAGGAAATCATGTAACCTAAATCCCAAATCTGAAATATTTTTTGAGAAATTAGAGATAAAGGATGCGAGGAAAACTCAGATCTAACCTACCCCTCCGGCTTGCTCTCACATTTGATGAACTCGCGCCCAAAGTTCCCATTCTTCTCCTCCTTCGAAGTCAACCGCTTCAGTGGCGCAGTCCGTGGGCAGTCAGTGCATCGAGTCATCGGCACTAGACCATACACCAGCCACATGGAACGGGGGGCTAACGAGGACGTCGACATATCGCCGGAGAGGAAGAAACAGAGGAATTGCTCAAGAGGAAGAAGAATGAGAAGATGGGGAAAGAAACAGAGGAACTGCTCGACATCTGCTCGATGCCTTTGTCTGTCAGATGGAGAAGAAGAGAAGGGGAAGCTATATTGACGATTGCCACATTGAATTTTGCAGTTTGAATAGTTGAACCAACTCATAACACTGACATGTGGTGGTCATGTGTGAAAAATACATATATATTTTTATTAACAAATAGGGTAGCTGCATTCTACAAATGCAAACACATACCAAGATGCTTCATTTGCTACTGCATTCTCCACTGCATCTTCAGTCTCCATTGCTGCTGCATTCTCCTCTGCATCTTCAGCCTCCATTGCTGCTGCATTCTCCTCTGCATTGGCTGTTGTCCATCTTTCCTCCTCTATAAATGATGCATCCACTGCATTGGTACAAAGCCTAGCAATATGCCCCAGAACTCCACATTTTTTTGCAAGCACGCTTCTTTGGTAGACGACCCTCCTCACCTGCTCTAATCCTCTGGTTCCTTGGTCTTCCTAGTGGTCTAGTAATGACACGAGCGTGGAGTTTGAACCCTGGATCTACTATGTTCCATTGATCTTTCCCCAAGAGTGCAGGCACATTGTCAGCATAAGCAGCCATAAATTTGGCAACAGAGAAATACTCAAAGCAATATTGACCAACTTCACCATTTGCACCCCCGATAACGGTCATCAGATGTAGGGCATGTATGCATGGCTTCCCACGGATCTACCATTGCCTACAAGTACATTCTCTAGTACTTAGGTTCACAGGATACCTCCATACCCTATTTTTAGTGTCAGTATAGGTAACCTCTCCCTCATATGTACCAGATCGAATACATTTCATCTTCAGTCCTCTTGCCTTCAAGTGCAATGCCTTAATCAGTGATGGGAGCATTTGATGACCAACATATTGTGTTTCTGCAATTCTTTTGCGAAGAGCCATCTTTATCATGATCATCTGCCTCATCTTGTCAAATGCTTGCCACAACAAGAGCCCTTTCACTGACTTGAACTTTGAATTGAAGCATTCTGCAAGGTTACTGGTCACATAATCTACTTTGCATCCATTTACTCCTTCACAAGAGGATTTTGAGCATACAACACTCTCAAATGGTGTTCATGCTTCCTTTTGTTGCATGTGTATGATGCTGGCCATAAGTTCTCATCATAAACTTTACCTTTGAACTTCTTTTTGAAATTATGCGCTAGGTGTCGCATACATTCCCTATGCTACACTCCGGGGAATACAATTTCTACCGCACTCTCTAAACCCTTGCAAGCATCTGTGTGTATAGCTAAACCTGGGGGTGTGCCTATAATGTTGCGCAACTGCTGCAGAAACCAGACCCAACTTTCCTCAGACTCTGCCTCCACCACACCAAATGCAACTGGGAGCCAGTTGTGTCCATCAACTGCAGAAGTTGCTACTAGCTGTCCTCTCCATCTTCCAGTCAAATGTGTAGCATCTACAGCCAAATAGGGCCTGCAACCATCTAGAAACCCCTGCCAGCAAGCCTTGAAACAAACAAAAGACCTTCTGAAGCACTCCTTCTCAAATGACTTCCCTTTTATTTTGAATGGAACTGTATGCTTGTCAATCTCTACAACACTCCCTAGACTTGCCATCTCCACTTCAGCTTTGAAAGTGTAAAGCAGCTGAAAACTGTCATTCCATTGACCATTAATTCTGTCAAGAGTTTTTTCCCTAGCATTGAAAATTCTCATGTAAGGAATTTCTATCTTGTACTTCTCAAAAAGATTCACATGGAGTGATGTTGGACCAAGTCCAGGTTCTTCTCTCAGCCAATCAAATATAGCATCTGCCACCTACCTAGTTTTTGCTAGCTTGGTTTTGGCCTTCGCCCCTCCCCCTCCAGGTGGAAATGTGTGCTTGTGTGGGTTTTTCTTTATCTGAAAAAATAAAAGGGTAAAAAGCAGTTAAGAAACCTTACTCAATGATCTGAAACTAAATTACTAACTAAACTTGGATTAGCTGAATATATTTGCTCTTTATCATACGAGATGCATGCAACTTCCACCTACACCTAGGATATGGACAAAAAACTGTGAACCTTGCTGGCTCACTCCTTTTAATCTTATAGGTGTTTTCAAATATAATGCACCATGTTGTCACTGCATTCCGACAGTCCACAATTGATTGGAAAATGGTATCTACACTAAGCTCAGGTTTTTCCCTGTTCCACTCAATTGTTGGCATGTCATCACCATCATATCATCCTCGATTAAGCTGTCCATGTTCTCAACCTTCTCTTCATCGTCAGTGTCATCAAACCTAGCTTGGCTGATGGGCTCCTCCGTATATTCATCATCCACTGCTTGCTGACTGGCTACATCGACTAGTTCAGGGAACATCATCTCGTCTTCATCATCATTTGTAGGCACTGCCTCGTCAGATTCTGCATCTTCTTCTACACCAACTGCAGAAGGTACACGAGAAGCAGCAGCTGAATCGGAACCAGAATTGGCAACAGGCATGTTGTGGCTCCATGAACCACTTGCTTTACTTGGTGTCAACTTACAAGGAGTGCCGGGGTGCTGGCTATTAGCAGAGACAGATGATGTCTGGAATCCCTTTCCTTTCGCCCATTCTGCGCGTGGCTGAAGCACATCGATTTGGAGTTTACCGAATCGGCAGCCAGCAATCCCAGCAAAAAGCAACGGCATATGATCGTTGAGGGAGTCCTGGATTAGGGGGTATCCGGACGGTCGGATTGTGTACAACGTCCGGACTATTGAAGCATGAAGATACAAGACTCAAGACTTTGGCCCGTGTCCGGATGGGACTCTCCTTTGCGTGGAAGGCAAGCTTGGCGATCCGGATATTATATTTCCTTCCTTGTAACCGACTCCATGTAAACCCTAGCCCTCTCCGGTGTCTATATAAACCGGAGAGGTTGGTCCTTAGAAGGCCGATCACAATTACAATCATACCATCATAGACTAGCTCTTAGGGTTTAGCCTCTATGATCTCGTGGTAGATCTACTCTTGTACTACCCATATCATCAATATTAATCAAGCAAGAAGTAGGGTTTTACCTCCATCAAGAGGGCCCGAACCTTTGTAAACATCTGTGTCCCTTGCTTCATGTTACCATCAGCCTTGATGCACAGATCGGGACCCCCTACCCGAGATCCGTCGATTTTGACACCGACAATCATCGCAAGTTAGTGGGAGAAATCTTTGCTCGTCACTGTTGAAGTAATTCAGTTCAACGGCATCGGCATCACTCCAGGGATAAGTGTTTCAGAGCTCAGCTCGCAAATCTTTGAAAGATATGCTGGTTTCTACCACTTTGGGATAGAAAAATGATGAAATCAAATGCGGTTTAGTACCACGCAGCACACTAGTTTCCATTCTAATCGCCAGCCGGAAAGCCAGCGCGGGATCAATCCTATTTTGTTGAAATAAAGGCTTCAGTTAGCCAGGTAAAATTGAGCACAAATTTGAATGATTCAATCAAACGGAAGTCAAATACGGCCTACAATACGACTTAGAACGTCAATTCAAGAGGAAACAATGCTTACCCAGGTTTAATCCATGAATTATCTGTCGCGGATTCGACCCAATCCTCTCCACGGTCGACTGCCTTCCAGGCGTCCTCACTCAACATCGCTATGTAATCCTAGATGGGGAGGTGGGCTATATCTGGTGGAGACACGGCGTCACCGACGAACGGAATAGGGGCATAGGGTGGAGCAACTGCGGTGGACGCGGCACGACACCGGTGGAGGGGGCGGGGCGGCGCGGTGCGGTGCGACCTGTCTAGATTTGTTTCAGATTCAGACAAGCTGCCTAATATGTGTCTCCTTGCGGTCCCACCCGTCAGCAAGCAAAGGTCAGACAAAGACTCGGCCCCACTCGTCAGCAATTAACGATCAATGGACGGTCAAGACGGCAAACGCCCGCTATGAGCATTTGTGAGAGTTTCAGCAAAGGAAGAGGGGAAAAGTGAGCAAAAGTTTGGAGCGTGGGGAAAAGTGAGCACAATTAAGGAACCAGGGGAACTAATTGAAATATCCCTACAATCTATATTGGATACAAGGGGATTCCGATATAACATGGAATTACATCGGTAAGGCGACACTACGGCTGCCAAAGTTGCTCTATGCAAGCAGCAGAACAACACGAAGCAGCGGAATAACTTGTAGCAGCGGAACAATGACGATGGTGGTGAACTCCACTCTGTAGGGACTCTGGATGGAACGCTTATCCTAGCTCGCAAACAAAGAATCCATGACAAACAAGCAATCAAATCTGGCATGACCTGCAAACAGGCATGACACGCCAGGTCAGTACATTGAATGTACTTGCAAGCCCACAATAACCAGAAGCATTCGAGACGAACAATAGCATGGCAATTACAGGGTAAGCAGCAATTAACATGATATCATCAGAACAACATGGCATGAACAACATAATACCGCTAGCACTATATAAGCATGGCATGAACATATAAACATGATGGTACTAACATGCAACATGATGACACTATCATGCACAAACTTACTCTGCTCGGATTACCTCGTAACCATCACATCCATCACTTACCATCATCAGACATCACACGATCATCTTAGTATCCAATCAAGCTTGGTATAACTAATACCGTAGTAATCATTACATGACCACAAGGAGCTTGACCTTTACCTGTGATTCTCGCATAACACCACAAATATCCAACAACTCGGTATCCTCGATACAACAATGATCCTCTCATGATCACATAAATATCAACCAACTTCTTTCATCATCGAACCGGGGTTGTTATTAAGCTCATCATTATTATTATCATTGACCCATAGTGTGACCTACTACGATCTAGGACCTTATCCGTGGGCACAACTATCGATAGATTTAACACACACTCTGCATAGGTTAGCACACTTTACCCACATCATAGAACCCATGTCCTCGCACTCCCATTCGGGTGGACCAATGGTGTTCCGACGAAACCCTTCCCCATTCCATGACACTCTCCCGGCCACTCCTACTCACTCCCTCTCAAGGCTAAGTCATGGGTGGCCCATGCCTACCAAAGGCATCTTCGACCACCGTCGTGCCAAAACGGTCCCAAGCAGGGACAAGGTACCATAAAAACAAACGAGCACACAAGGCTTAGGTCGTCCTACCTAATCAGGGTAGCGCCCGCGCATAACCTTCCCTCGTTGGAGGCACCGGCGAGAGACACGAGAAAGGACCGAATCAAGATCTGCCATAGGGTAAATGTGGTTGCACTCGTCAGCTCGATTCAGAGGCACCATCACTCAGCGGCACCTTGACTCAGCCAACAATTGTTCAAGTTCAATTAAGTCCGGTTAAAATTGAATGCAATAAGCTGAGTCATATGAAAATAAAATGATGCAGCAATAATGCATGATACCAATATAAACATGGATGCAACATAAGCATTAAGCATAATAACAGTGAATCATTTATCAAGATGGGCATGGCATACTGACGAGCATGATTACCATAAGCATAACTGTACCATAAGCACATCCTAACTACTAGCATCAGAAGTAAATACCATGCAATGAAATAACGGTAATACTACAATGCAAGCATTTAACTAACTGGATGCAAAGGAACATGCATAGCAACGGCACTCGAACCAGACGAAAGTCATGCACCAAAGATCATCACCGACATTAACATGCACTTCTACCAAGCATGAAAGTAATACTCGCAAGAAAAATAATAACCAGATGCATCGAAACATAACGTGAAGGTGAACATGAAACCATATCAGTACCGAAACAATGATAACAGTAGCAGGTAAACATACAAATAGTTATTAAATGTTCAAGTTGAAAACCATGGCTACTGCATGACCATCATGCAAGTGGGTGTTGTGGCTTGCCTGGGGATGAAGAAAACACCGGGGAGAAGTGCGGTGAAGCCGTGGAAAGAATCGCTGGAAAGGGTTCTCTCTCGAAGGGGGCTGATTAGGGCAAGGGCAAAATGGTCATTTGCAGTATGTCAAACCATAGGGAAAATGATGTAAATAGAGCAGGCTCGACGAGATGAAGACGTGGGCATTGGTTTCACCTTAATCGGAGTCTCGAGCAAGAAGTTATAGTCTGACGAAGTTCAAGGACCAATCTATAAAAATATCTCCACGAACAGGCCCCTGGCTGGAAAAATAGAAAGCGCATTTTTGAGGAATACGCCTTCAGTAGAGAGAAGTGCACTTTCAAACGCAGTAGACAGAAAATACGCTTTCAGTATAAAGAAAACGTGTTTCTGTCTAAAGCAGAGGTGAAATACGCTTACCCCGCGGGAAGGCGTACTTTTAGTAGTACGCTTCAACTTGCCAGGTCAGCGCCGACGGGGTCAAATCACCGTGCCACCGACAGGTGGGGTTCTCGCTGGTGGGGTCCGCGCGGGTGGGGCCCGCCTGGCCTTCTTCTTTCTTCCTTCTCCAACCGCGCGGGCAGAGGGGCAGCGCTTACCCCAACGAGCTTTGCCGGCGGCACAGGCCACCTCACGCAGCGCTCAGCGCACCAGCGTGCTCAAGGGATCGAGGCGCAGCGGATGGGCTGAGTCACGGGCGCCGGAGACGACGGAAATGAGCAGGACCTTGCCGCGGCGGTCGGTGACTCCGGTGGATGATGGCTCTGGCGATGCGGTGGTGGAACAGAGGGGCTGAGGGTCGGAACGGTCTTGCGGGGGTCGATGAGGAGCTCTAGGTTGGAAAGGAAGAGGGGAGGAGCTTCACACGCCGCGAATTTAGGAGGAGCCCGGTGACGGGCACGGCGGCCATGGGAGGGACAGAGAGCTCTAGGAGCTCGTTTGAGAGGCTGGGGAGGCTTCTGGGAGGTGGGTGGGATGGCCGAGCCATTTGCCGCCACGGGAGGTCCGGCCAAGCTTCGATGCAGTCGATCACGAGGAAGCTACGGGACATGGCTGGGAGTCGAGACGATGAAGGAAAGGATGAGCATAGCGCCGAGGTCTTGACAGAGCACGTTTAATGCATGCCAGGGCGATGGTCACCGTGTGAGCTGGTGCATACGGCGTGTTCTGGCCGAACCATCCATGTCTAATGCATTTACCTTAGTGCCCTGAGTCTAAGCAAAGCAACAAGTCGGTCTAGGGGCAAAGAAGTGATTGGCAAAAGGGTCCAGGAGACATGAAGAACAAGGTGTTTGTGCTAGGGGAGACAAACACAAAAGGATTCAGGGGCTGAGCTTTGGCATGGCTTGATCAAACACTAAGAACACCGTGATGACCAAGTATCAGTCCAAATGAAGGAGTCTAGAACAGGGTTGCTGTAGAAAGTGCCATAATGGCCAGAAATGGGGATTTGGATGATGCACTCACATGATGGATCAACTTAAGCTCAACTTGGGCAAGGCACAATTATTTGATCATATGAAGATGCTGAAAAAGGTTTCATACCATTTGGATAAACCAAAATGGTACTTCCTTCACAAACATCCCCACTGACCAGAAACTTGCAAAAATTCTAGAGGGAAAATGGCTAGATGAAATATGCCCAAATTGGGTGGAGATAGATTATATGGATGGGAGAAGGCCTAGAAAAATTTGCAGCCATAATGGAGCAAGATAAAATATACTTGCTTCACAAACTAAAATTTTGGATAGAATCAAAGATTTGAAGCTGTGCTCACATGGAGGCATGAAATGAGCTCAACTTTGGTGGAGGGCTATGATATGACGATATGAACGACCATGCAAAATTACAACACATTTGGATATGCCTAGCTTGTACCTCCTTCACAAATTTTCTTTCTGGACACAAACTTTGGAAAATCATAATTAAATGACTACTAGACAAATGAGTATGCATTTTGGCATGTGGCAATGATATGGACAGGAAAAGATATCCAAGGAGTTTGAGGTCAATTGGTAAAAGGAAAATAGCACTTGCTTCACACTGTGCCATTTAGGGCAGAATAGCAAATGAATTATTTGAGCATGATGATAAACATGGCAAATGAAATATTTTGCCTTATTTGAGGAAGATATGACCCAAACAATTTATGAGAATTATTTGGAAATTTTTGCAGTGATGGAATTATAGGTTGCTTCACAACCTAGGGCAAAAAGGATAATTTAATAGAAAAGGAATATTCCCAATAAAAAGAATATTGGGGTTTGGGCTCGGATAGAAATGATAGGGTCTAGGGTTGGATTTGGGTATGACAAGCCACTCTGGAAGCAAACAAGAGTGCATCTTCTTTAGTTTCTAGACAACTAACCCACGGAAAAAAAGAAAACTCACGCAAAAACCTCAGAAAAACAAAAGAAAAAGAAAGGGCCAAAAACCAGGCTGTTACACTAACATCCGCACAATACGGCTCGATCTCGAGGGGCGCTCACCCGATATGTTTCACATATGAGGTGATGGAACATCAGTTCCTGGATGGGTTTAAACCCATAAACATCAAACTGTATGACGGGACGACCGATGCGGTTGAGTGGATCGAAGATTTTCTCCTCCACATCCACAAGGCCACGCCATCAAATACATGCCACTCAAACTTAAAGGACCAACGAGGCATTGGCTTAACAGCCTGCCTCCTCACCCAATCGGGAGCTAGGCGACACTCGGGGATGCCTTTAGAGCAAACTTTAAGGGCACTTATGTCTGACCTTCGGACGCTGATGATCTCAGCCATGTTATTCAATGGCCTGGTGAGTCAGCCCGTAAGTTCCAGAATCGATTCTTGACTAAAAAGAACCACAAAGTCGACTACTCCGACACAAAGTCAGTTGCCGCCTTCCGGCATAGTATCCTAGATGAGTGGCTTGCATGTAATCTCGGGCAAGACAAGCCAAGGACCATGTCGTCCCTTATTTCCCTTATGACCAGATGATGTCAACTACACACAACCTTCTTCTTGTAGACATTGTTGGGCCTGCAAGTGCACAGGTTTGTAGGATAATAGCAAATTTCCATCAAGTGGATGACCTAAGGTATATCAAACCATGGGAGGCGTAGGATGAAGATGGTCTCTCTCAAGCAACCCTGCAACCAAATAATAAAGAGTCTCTTGTGTCCCCAACACACCCAATACAATGGTAAATTGCATTGGTGCACTAGTTCGGCGAAGAGATGGTGGTACAAGTGCAATATGGATGGTAGATATAGGTTTTTGTAATCTGAAAATATAAAAACAGCAAGGTAACTAATGATAAGAGTGAGCGTAAACGGTATTGCAATGATAGGAAACAAGGCATAGGGTTCATACTTTCACTAGTGTAAGTTATCTCAACAATAATAACATAGATAGATCATATAACAATCCCTCAACATGCAAAAAAGAGTCACTCCAAAGCCACTAATAGCGGAGAACAAATGAAGAGATTATGGTAGGGTACGAGACCACCTCAAAGTTATTGTTTCAGATCGATCTATTAAAGAGTTCGTACTAGAATAACACCTTAAGACACAAATCAACCAAAACCCTAATGTCACCTAGATACTCCATTGTCACCTCAAGTATCCGTGGGCATGATTATACGATATGCATCACACAATCTCAGATTCATCCAACCAACATAAAAGTACTTCAAAGAGTGCCCCAAAGTTTCTACCGGAGAGTCAAGAAAATGTGTGCCAACCCCTATGCATCGGTTCATGTGTGGAACCCGCAAGTTCGTCACCAAAACATACATCAAGTGGCACGTGATATCCCATCGCCACCACAGATAAACACGGCAAGACATACATCAAGTGTTCTCAAATCAAAGACTCAATCCAATAAGATAACTTCAAGAGGGAAACTCAATTCATCACAAGAGAGTAGAGGGGAGAAACATCATAAGATCCAACTACAATAGCAAAGCTCGTGATACATCAAGATCGTGCCATAGAGAGAACACGAGAGAGAGAGAGATCAAACACATAGCTACTGGTACATACCCTCAGCCCCGAGGGTGAACTACTCCCTCCTCATCATGGATAGCACCGGTATGATGAAGATGGCCACCGGTGATGGGTTCCCTCTCCGGCAGGGTGCCGGAACGGGCTCCTGAGAGGTTTTCAGTGGCTACAGAGGCTTGCGGCGGCGGAACTCCCGATCTATCTTGATATGCGATGTTTTTAGGGTACGTAGGCTTATCTAGGCGGAAGAAGTCGGTCGGGAGGTGCTCGAGGGGCCCACGAGACAGGGGGGCACGCCCAGTAGGGGGTGCCCCCTATCTCCTAGCCTCCTCGAGGATCTTCTGACGTGAACTCCAAGTCTCCAGGATCATTTTCTTCCAAAAAAATCACGCTGCCGAAGGTTTCATTCCGGTTGGACTCCGTTTGATATTCCCTTTCTTCGAAATACTGAAACAGGCAATAAAACAGCAATATGGGCTGGGGCTCCGGTTAATAGGTTAGTCCCAAAAGTAATATAAAAGTGTATAATAAAGCCCGTAATCATTCAAAACAGATAATAAAATAGCATGAATGCTTCATAAATTATAGATACGTTGGAGACGTATAAGCATCCCCAAGCTTAATTCCTGCTCGTCCTCGAGTAGGTAAATGATAAAAGAAAGAATTTATGAAGTGTGAATGCTAGCAGGTGCACAAGTTTGATCAATGATAATTTCAGTCACCTTTTCTAGCATGATAATATGTCATAACAGTAGTTCATCTCATAAAACTTCTCACGATAAAGTAACAAGCAATTCACATGTCAAAGCATAGACCATGAACTTTCTTGAAAACTAGCAAACTTCATTCTCAGTCATCAAACAATTGAAATTCATCTTATTTTCAGGAATAGCAAACTCCACATACTCAACTATCGTATAGTCTTCTACAATTGCTAACACTCATGCAATACTAATGGTTATGTAGTTTTAATCGGACACTGAGAAAGATAGGGGCTTATAGTGTTGCCTCCCAACGTATTCACCTTTGGGTGATGTCAACAATAATAGTTCATGCTAACTTACATCCAATTGGATATATATATATATATATATATATATATATATATATCAGGATCTTTCCAACACGAGGCGCTTGCCAAAGGATAAAAATGAAAAAAGGGAAAGGTGAAGATCACCTTGACTCTTGCATAAAGTAAAATACATAAAGTAAAAGATAGGCCCTTCGCAGAGGGAAGCAGAGGTTGTCATGCGCTTTTAGGGTTGGATGCACAAAATCTTAATGCGAATGAACGTCACTTTATATTGCCACTTGTATATGGACCTTTATTATGTAGTATGTCGCTTTTATTGCTTCCATATCAAGATCGTATAAAGCTATTTTCTTCACACCAAAAGATCATACATATTTAGAGAGCAATTTTTATTGCTTGCACCGATGACAACTTACTTGAAGGATCTTACTCAATCCATAGGTAGGTATGGTGGACTCTCATGGCAAAACTGGGTTTGATGATATTTGGAAGCACAAGTAGTATCTCTACTTGGTGCAAGGAATTTTGGCTAGCATGAGGGGGAAAGGCAAGCTCAACATGTTTGAATGATCCATGACAATATACTTTAACTGAGATGTCGGAAAACATAACCCATTACGTTGTCTTCCTTGTCCAACATCAACTCTTTAGCATGTCATATTTAATGAGTGCTCCCAATTATAAAAGATGTCTAGGATATTGTATTTATATGTGAAATCTCTCTTCCTTCAATATTCTTTTATGAATTGTTCAAATGACCAATACAATGCTTGCTAACCTTCAATAAATTTACAACCTCTACTTCTTAGATGTGAAGTCATTACTCCCCATGGGATAAGCAAGTGAAACATATATAATTTCAGATTTATGACATTCAACTCATTCAACCATTTACTCATAGGATAAAAGTGAAGCACACGAGTAAATGACAAACTACTCCAAAAAGATATAAGTGAAGATCAACGGGTAGCTAAATAATTACGTAACTATGTGAAGACTCTGTCTCATTTATGAATTTCAGATCTTGGTATTGTATTCAAACAGCAAGCAAAACAAAATAAAATGACATTGCAAGGATAACACAACTCATGTGAAGAAGCAAAAACTTAGGCTCAACCGATACTAACCGATAGGTGTTGAAGAAGAAAGGTGGGATGCCTACCGGGGCATCCCCAAGCTTAAATGCTTGAGACTTCTTGAAATATTATCTTGGGGTGCCTTGGGCATCCTCAAGCTTGAACTTTTGTGTCTCCTTAATTCCTCTCATATCATGGTTTCTCTTTTTATCAAAAGCTTCATCCACACCAAACTCAACAAGAACTCGTGAGATAGGTTAGTATAAACCAATGCAAAATCTTATCATTTTCTACCGTACAAATCACTAAAATTATTATTACTAAATTCCTCTGCATATTTAATACTCCTATCCTCAAATGGAATCACTAAACAAGCAAACATATGCAAACAACGCAAACATAACAGCAATCTGCCAAAACAGTAGAGTCTGTAGAGAATGCAAGAGTATCAATACTTCCCTAACTCCAAAAATTATGAGAGAAAATTCCCACTGTAGTAAATTTATCAGAGCTCAATATGCAAAACGTTTCAACATTATACCATGCTCTTACTTTTCTAGGGAATTTTTGCAACAGCGCAGCAACATGTATACTAGCAAAATAAGCATGGTAAAGACTATCCTTGACATTTTTATTGAAACTAAAGATACAAAACATTATTCTAGATAACAGCAAGCAAATACTAACAAGAGAAAATGACGCTCCAAGCAAAACACATATCATGTGGCGAATAAAAATATAGCTCCAAGTAAAGTTACCGATGAACGAAGATCAAAGAGGGGATGCCTTCCGGGGCATCCCCAAGCTTAGTTTCTTGGTTGTCCTTGAATATTACCTTGGGTTGACTTGGGCATCCCCAAGCTTAGGCTCTTGCCACTCCCTATTCCATAGTCCATCCAATCTTTACCCAAAACTTGAAAACTTCACAACACAAAACTCAACAGAAAACTTGTAAGCTCCGTTAGTATAAGAAAATAAAACCACCACTTAGGTACTGTAATGAACTCATTCTAAATTCATATTGGTGTAATATCTACTGTATTCTAACTTCTCTATGGTTCATTCCACTTAATACTGGCCATAGGTGCATCAAAATATGCAAACAACACCTCATTCATTCCCCCTTAAGGCTTAGTGTAGTAAGGCTTCTCTTCCTCCCTTCCCTCCTTTTAGTTTAGTCTCTCTCTGTAGATTACCCCTTTTAATCACCCTTTGTATCTTGTTACTTTGTTTTAATAAAGGTTCTGATTTGCTGTGGGGTTTTTGCCCCACAGTTCCCAGTCAACAAAAATAAGCAAACAGCACAATGAAAACAGAATCTGTCAAAAACAGAACAGCCTGTAGTAATCTGTATCAAACGTATACTTCTGGAACTCCAAAAATCCTACCAAATTAGGAAGTCCTAAGAAATTTGTGTACATATCCAGAGCAAAAAGAATCAGATCAAGAGAACGTTTCTGTGAATTAACAAAACTAATTTACTGGGTGCAAAAGTTTCTGATTTTCAGCAGGATCAACACAACTATCACCGTAAGCTATCCTAAAGGTCTTACTTGGCACTTTATTGAAACAAAAGCTATAAAACATGATTATTACAGTAGCATAATCATGTGAACACACAAAAACAGTAAGGATAAATATTGGGTTGTCTCCCAACAAGCGCTTTTCTTTAATGCCTTTCTAGCTAGGCATGATGATGGCAATGAGGCTCACATAAAAGATAAGAATTGAAACATAACGGGAGCATCATGAAGCACATGACTAGCCCATTTAAGTCTAACCCACTTCCTATGCATAGGGATTTTGTGAGCAAACAACTTATGGGAACAATAATCAACAAGCATAGGAAGCTAAAACAAGCATAGCTTCAAGATTTTAAGCACATAGAGAGGAAACTTAATATTGTTGCAATTCCTAGAAGCATATGTTCCTGCCTCATAATAATTTTCAGTAGCATCATGAATGAATTCAACAATATAACCAGCACCTAAAGCATTCTTGTCATGATCTACAAGCATAGAAAATTTACTACTCTCCACATAAGCAAATTTCTTCTCATGAATAGTAGTGGGAGCAAACTCAACAAAATAATTATCATGTGAGGCATAATCCAATTGAAAACTAAAATCAAGATGACAAGTTTCATGGTTATCATTATTCCTAATAGAATACAAGTCATCACAATAATCACCATATATAGCAACTTTGTTCTCATAATCAATTGGAACCTCTTCCGAAATAGTGGATTCATCACTAAATAAAGTTGACAGTCTTCCAAATCCACTTTCATAATTATCACAATAATATTCAACGTCCTCCAAAATAGCGGGATCATTACTTCCTAAAGTTGACACTCTTCCAAACCCACTTTCATCAATATAATCATCATAAATAGGAGGCATGCTTTCATCATAATAAATCTGCTCATCAAAATTTTGGGGACAAAAAATATCATCTTCATCAAACATAGCTTCCCCAAGCTTGTGGCTTTGCATATCATTAGTATCATGGATATTCATAGAATTCATACTAACAACATTGCAATCATGCTCATCATACAAAGATCTAGTACCAAGCATTTTTAATGCATTCTTCTTCTAGCACTTGAGCACAATTTTCCTTTCCATCATACTCGCAAAAGATATTAAAAATACGAAGCGTATGAGACAAACTCAACTCCATTTTTTTGTAGTTTTATTTTATAAACTAAACTAGTGATAAAACAAGAAACAAAAAGATTCGATTGCAAGATCAAAGGATATACCTTCAAGCACTCACCTCCCCGGCAACGGTGCCAGAAAAGAGCTTGATGTCTACTACACAACCTTCTTCTTGTAGACGTTGTTGGGCCTGCAAGTGCACAGGTTTGTAGGACATTAGCAAATTTCCCTCAAGTGGATGACCTAAGGTTTATCAATCCGTGGGAGGCGTAGGATGAAGATGGTCTCTCTCAAGCAACCCTGCAACCAAATAACAAAGAGTCTCTTGTGTCCCCAACACACCCAATACAATGGGAAATTGTATAGGTGCACTAGTTCGGCGAAGAGATGGTGATACAAGTGCAATATGGATGGTAGATATAGGTTTTCGTAATCTGAAAATATAAAAACAGCAAGGTAACTAATGATAAAAGTGAGCGTAAACGGTATTGCAATGATAGGAAACAAGGCATAGGGTTCATACTTTCACTAGTGCAAGTTCTCTCAACAATAATAACATAGATAGATCATATAACAATCCCTCAACATGCAACAAAGAGTCACTCCAGAGCCACTAATAGCGGAGAACAAACGAAGAGATTATGGTAGGGTACGAAACCACCTCGAAGTTATTCTTTTGGATCGATCTATTAAAGAGTTCGTACTAGAATAACACCTTAAGACACAAATCAACCAAAACCCTAATGTCACCTAGATACTCCATTGTCACCTCAAGTATTCGTGGGCATGATTATACGATATGCATCACACAATCTCAGATTCATCCAACCAACATAAAAGTACTTCAAAGAGTGCCCCAAAGTTTCTACCGGAGAGTCAAGAAAACGTGTGCCAACCCCTATGCATAGGTTCATGGGTGGAACCCGCAAGTTGGTCACCAAAACATACATCAAGTGGCACGTGATATCCCATTGTCACCACAGATAAACACGGCAAGACATACATCAAGTGTTCTCAAATCAAAGACTCGATCCAATAAGATAACTTCAAGAGGAAAACTCAATTCATCACAAGAGAGTAGAGGGGGAGAAACATCATAAGATCCAACTAGAATAGCAAAGCTCGCGATACATCAAGATCGTGCCATAGAGAGAACACGAGAGAGAGAGAGAGAGAGAGAGAGATCAAACACATAGCTACTGGTACATACCCTTAGCCCCGAGGGTGAACTACTCCCTCCTCGTCATGTATAGCGCCGGGATGATGAAGATGGCCACTGGTGATGGGTACCCCCTCCGGCAGGGTGCCGGAATGGGCTCCCGAGAGGTTTTTCTTGGCTATAGAGGCTTGCGGCGGCGGAACTCCCGATCTATCTTGATATTCAATGTTTTTAGGGTACGTAGCTTATATAGGCGGAAGATGTCGGTCGGGAGGTGCTTGAGGGGCCCACGAGACACGGGGGCGCGCCCAGTAGGGGGGGGGCCTATCTCCTGGTCTCCTCGAGGATCTTCTGACGTGAACTCCAAGTCTCCAGGATCATATTCTTCCAAAAAATCACGTTGCCGAAGGTTTCATTATGTTTGTACTCCGTTTGATATTCCTTTTCTTCAAAATACTGAAACAGGCAATAAAACAGCAATATGGGCTAGGCCTCCGGTTAATAGGTTAGTCCCAAAAGTAATATAAAAGTGTATAATAAAGCCTGTAATCATTCAAAACAGATAATAAAATAGCATGAATGCTTCATAAATTATGGATACATTGGAGACGTACCACGCGCTTTTGCAGAGGAGGAGATAGTTGGCCGGCTCACAGTTCTCACAACCACTAGGCCAGTACCTCGGAAGTCCATGACAATAATGGTAAATCTAGGCGCCATAAGAGTAAGCGCATGCATAAGAATGGCAGTAGTGACACCTAGGATGCCGTAGTCAATGTAGGGTTCAGGGCCATATGGCCGGCCAGAAAAAGAAGCCCTTTAAAGAGAATAAGGAAGGTCCAAGCCAGCTTGAGAAAATCCTTGAAGGACATGCCTGATTCATGGAACCTCGAATAAACCTATGAACCATACCAGCCGAAAATATTGGGTCTTTAAGCAGACCGATAAGGTGGCCGCAGAAGGTCAAAGTAAAATCCAGTCGTGCAATGAAGATGAGGATGAACCTTGGCGGCCCAATAACAAAGGCCAGAAGCAATTCCCTCCCGAAGTAAACGATGTAAACATGATCTAAGTCACCCAATGATAACCTAGAAGTATAGGGGGTCCTTTGTAGCGTTTTTTGATAAATAAGAGTGTCGAACCCAATGAGGTGCTAAAGGTAGAACAAATATTCCCTCAAGTTCTATCAACCATCAATACAACTCTACACACACTTAACGTTTGCTTTACCTAGAACAAGTATGAAACTAGAAGTACTTTGTGAGAATAAAACTATGAGTAATTTGCAAGATAATAAAAGTTGTTGTTTAGTATAAAACTTTGTCACAAAAGAAAGTTATTTGTCTCTAGGCGATCGATAACTAGACCGGTAATCATCATTGTAGTTTTATATGAGGGAGAGGCATGACCTAACATACTTTTTATACTTGGGTCATTTGCACTTATGATTAGAACTCTAGCAAGCATCTGCAACTACCAAAGATCATTAAGGTAAAACTCAATCATATCATTAAGTATCAAGTCCTCTTTACTCCCATACGCAACATCCCACTTACTCGGCTATGTGTTTCAGTCACTCATGGCACCCACCATAACCAAATCATGAACATATTGCAACACCCTATAGCAGGGATCCCTCACGTTTGTGCGACACAGTGGGCACCATAGGACATCAGCAAAATAAAATGTACAACTTAAACCAATCATGATCATCAATCAACCCATAGGATAAAACAGATCTACTCAAACATCGTAGGATAACCACATATCCTTGGATAATAATATATAGTGTTGAGCACCATATTTAAGTTTAGAATTACATCGGGAATAGAGAGGTTACACCGCTGCATAGAGGAGGAGAGAGTTGGTGGTGACGGCGGGGAAGTTGTTGGTGTAGATCGTCGTTAGAATGATTGCCCCGACGACACTCCAACGCCACCGGGAGAGAGGGGTGTCGGTGTCAAAACTGGCGGATCTCGGGTAGGGGGTCCCGATCTGTGCGTCTAAGGCTGATGGTAATAGGAGGCAAGGGACACAATGTTTTACCTAGGTTCGGGCCCTCTCGATGGAGGTAAAACCCTACTTCCTGCTTGATTGATATTGATGATATGGGTATTACAAGAGTTGATCTACCACGAGATCGTAGAGGCTAAACCCTAGAAGCTAGCCTATGATGATTATGATTCTGCCTCTAAGGACTAAACTCTCCGGTTTATATAGACACCGGAGAGGGCTAGGGTTTACACGGAGTTGGTTACAAAGAAGGAAATATAATATCCGAATCACCAAGCTTGTCTTCCACGCAAAGGAGAGTCCCATCTGGACACGGGACGGAGTCCTAAGTCTTGTATCTTCATGCTCCAATAGTCCGGACAAAGTATATAGTCCGGCTGTCCGGATACCCCCTAATCCAGGACTCCCTCAGTAGCCCCTGAACCAGGCTTCAATGACGATGAGTCCGGCGCGTAGTCTTGTCTTCGACATTGCAAGGCGGGTTCCATCTCTGAATACTCCAAAGTAATTACCGAACACTTAAACCGTGTCCGGATCCACAAGATGATCTTCACATACCACCGTAGAGAGAATGATATTTCACAAATGTAATCTGCTGACAACTTTAGACAACGTGACATGACACTACGGTCGGGCCATTATTCGGACCGTTTTTCCCATAACCAGCCACGACACATATTGCGAGGCGGTTTCCTCTGCACGTCTTGCTGAAGCAGAGATAGTGTCCCCTTATTACGGGATTCTCATCAATACGGGTGTGGGTAGCCCAACCGCACCGCTAATTGCAGCGAGTGGGGAGCGAGCGGGTTCCACCAGGAAAGTGGGGAGGCGCAAAAGCTTTTACCGCCTCTATAAAGAGATAATGTCTCTTCCTTTTTACCCACGCCTTTTCCTTCCGCTAGTCCATTCCCCTCTGTTCGAGCCCTAGTGCCCAAGCACTCTTCTCCTCCATCGAAGAGAGGTTCTCCGAGGATGTCCAGATCCGGAGCAGGAGGCAAATGGATGGCCTCTACCGTCCAGGAGAAGGATATCAAAAGGCTCCGAGAGGCCGGGTACCTGGCCAAGAAGATCGGCCACCGTCTTCTACCGGCGGGACAGATCGTCCCTACTCCGGAGCCTCACAAGAGGCTCATGTTTCTTCCTCATTTTGTCCGCGGGCTTGGGTTTCCCCTTCACCCATTTGTTCGTAGCGTCATGTATTTTTACGGGATTGATTTTCATGATCTGTCCCCCAATTCTATCCTTAATATCTCGACGTTCATCGTCATGTGTGAGGCTTTTCTCCGAATTTCGCCTCACTTCGGCCTGTGGCTGAAGATTTTCAATGTGAAGCCCAAGGTGGTGAGTGGCGAGCACGCCGAATGCGGTGGCGCCATGGTGAGCAGGATGCCCAAGGTTATATGGCCGACGGGTGCCTTCAATGACTCCATCAAGGAGTGGCAGCAGCAGTGGTTCTATATCACCGAACCGCGCGGCAAGAAATGTGACGTTGCTCCTGAGTTCAGATCCGGAGCCCCACTACAGCTCACATCCTGGCCCGAGAAGGGCCTGAACTAGTCCTCGCCTGATGAGTTGTTGCTGCTCCAAACGCACGTCCAGAGTGTGGTCGACAAGGATGTCAAACTCGTCGACATAGTCCAGGTGATGCTAGTTCGCCTGGTTCTCCCTTGCTAGCGTCGAGCCTGCAATTTGTGGGAATACGAACCAACCGAGCACCGGACCCTACGGGAGCTCTATGTCTCTTCCCACAAGGATATCTGGAAGGTGCTCTTCAAGTCCGGAAAACCATGGCCGGGCTCTGCCGAGGACCGTGGGTATCAACTATCCCACTGCCAGTCCGGTAAGTCATTGTTGTGCTCTGTCCATCCATGTTTTAGCTCACACGTCCTGAGGGAAGCACTTTTATCATGCCTTACAATAATCCCAGGGGTGGACAAAATAGGTGGAGCGGATACACTGTCCTGCCCCGCCGCCGGAGGAACCGGCCGGACCTCTTCTGACGAAGATGCTGGTCCCAGCGCCTTACGAGGCGCCGAAGAAAGAGGCCCCCAAGAAGGTCAAGAAGACCCGGAGCATCCTTCGTCATCGCGATGCTTCGGACGCAAAATCCGAAGACTCCAGCGACCATCCCTCCTCCGAAGACGAATAGGAGGAGGAAGAACACGAGTCCCCCGGAGGGGGAGGGAAGAAAAGGACGGCCTCCTCCTCCCTGGAGGCCGAATCGCCAAAGAGGGGGAAAAGCTCCCTTCTAGAGGCGTCGACCATGGCTGCTGATAGCAGCCCAGAGTGGGATCCAGGGTCCAGCCCCTGGTAAAATCATAAGTATACGAAACCTGCACACACCTACGTGCCCGAGGTCATTAGAATGTAGTGGTTTCAACTGTCGCCATATTTTGTGTAGCCCGGCGAGGTCCCACGCCGGACAGTCCTCGTCGGAGGATTCGCTAAGCTCAGATGCCCTGGCGAGCGAGACGCCTCCAGAGGCCCCTTCCCTGAAGCCTAGGCGCAACACCGAGGTGTCTTCTCAGCGGGACCCGGGCCAGGGGGGCATATTCCTGGGGCCGGACACACGGGAGCAGCGGCTCCCCGGTGTGTCGATGGCGGGTGCGGTCTCGGGTTCGTACCGCAGCCGGACACGATCGTGGAGACCTTTAAAGCTCCAGGATCGGGCGAGCAACCACCCTTGACGGGGGGAGGCTTGCCTACTCCGCCAGCAACCTCTGTCCAAGAAGAGCTGCCAGGTGGCCTATTGACAGCGCTAAGGAGCGCGTCTATCGTCGATGAACATCGGACCCTCATGGGTGCGGTGATTGAAAAGATTCAGTCCGCCGAGAGCGGACTGAATGAGTCCTTCCTTGGCCTTATAAAGGGCTTTGAGGTATGTTTTTAGAAACCTTTTGGAGATTGTCACAGTATGAGTAGTAGCCCCTGATGCACTGTCCAGCGAAAGAGAGAGGAAGCCGGACAGGGGATCAAATCATCCGCTTTGCAGGAGACTCAGTTAATGACGTGTATCCCTTTGTTTGAAAACAGGCATCTGCAGAGACGACCGCCGCTCATAATGCGGAGGTGTCCGGACTAAAGCAGAGTCTGGAATGGGCCGAAGAGGAACTTGGCCGTGTGAGGAAGCAATTGGAGGACAAGCAAGGTATGTTGAAACCTTGTCCTAAATTCGGCACGAATGAGTAGTTGTGCCTGATGAAAAATATTAGTATTGTATGCTCTAGGGGCAAGTGCCGAATTTGAGGCACTGAAGAAGGCTGTGTCGGAAGCCAACGAGAAGGCCGCCGACGAGCAGGCTCTTCATGAGAAACACGAGGCCAGGGTCATTGAAGCTGAGCGAGAGCTCCAGGAGGCTGTGAAGAAAAGTGAGTCCTTGGAGCAGAGTTTAGCAGGGAAAGAATCCGAACTCGCCCAAGCTCTCCAAGCCGCGGAGGATGCTCGGGAGGAAGCCTGAGGTGCTCTGAAGGATATTCAGGAGGCACGGAAGGTTGCGGCTGGTAAGGTGTAACGCCCCGGATACAAGTTTCCATATTCGTAACTCCAATTCTTGCCTTTTCCGGAGATGCGTTATGTTATTTCCTTCGTGGTTGGGTTTTTGTCTTTTGTTTTGCATTTTATTCATGTCTTGCATTTCATCATCGCATCATTCGCATTGCATCGGCACTCCGTTGTCGTCATATTTTAAAACTTACATTCGTTCATCGTTGCCGTGTCTCCCTTTGCCTTCATCACCTTCCCTCGGATCGCCTTGCCCGCGCTGACCGTTCCAGTCCAACCGGGCTTTTGCTTCCCTCTTGACCGTGACCACCTAACCTCGCTGCACAACCACAGACCCCCTCGTGTGTGCGCCCGAAAGTTGTCCCAAACCCGACCCGCTCTGTCGTTACCGTTGGATCTGAATCATCCCCAAACATCCCGAAAACATCTCCGTTTTCTTATTTGGACTCCCTACCTATGTTTTTCTCGACCGTTCAATTTTAATCGGAGGGTCCATTTTGCCCCTAAGCTAGTCCACCTAGCTACTTATAAAAACCAACCTGGCCTAACCCTAGTCTACCCAGTCCCATCCGCGCCGCCGCCGCTCTCTTTCTCGGGATCCATCCCCACCTACCACAGCCTCCGACCAGATCCCTGGTTTTCCGTGCAGTCGCCCGAGCATCACCCCTGGATCGAGCGCATCCTCCAGCCCGTGCTCCTGCTCGATTCCGCCATCCACCACAGCCAGCCGCCTTGCGGCGCCCTCTCCCTTGAGCTCCAACAGGAACCGCGTCACGAGGACCCCGCGGCCTCAAGCCTCCCATGCCCGAGCTCCTTCTCCTCATCGAGCGGAGGCTCCCTGCAGCCTCGCGTCCCGCAGCTCGCCCGTCCTCGGAGCTCCCTGCCGCGGTGCTCCCCTTCTCCGTCGCGTCGCCAGCCTCTCCGTCCAGGCCATCCCGGTTCCCCGTCGCCCCTTCCCCTCTTCTTCTCCTCTGTCCCTTCTCCCTCTGGTTCTCTCCCTCGTCTCTCATGCCTCTCCCTCTCTGTACCAGGAACAACCATGGTGGCCGCAGCTCCAGGGAGTCGCCCGAACTTTGCCGCGTCGCCGCTCCTTCGATCCGGCGAGGAGCTCGCCCAGATCCGCTGCCGCGCCGTCTCGGAGTCCCGCAGCCGGCCGCCAGCGCCTTCTTCCTCTTCTTCGAGCAACAACAGACGCCCGCTCGTCCCTGTCGCGTTGACCGCGCCTGCTGCCTCCCTCTCTTTGCGACGAACCGCTCCAGCCCCGCTCCAGTTGACCGAGCCCACCCTTGCGGCTTGCTTCCTCGCGGGCCACAAGCCACGGCCGGCCCAGCTTCCCTCCAAAGCCCAGCGCGAGCCTCCCGGCCTCAAGGCCCAATGTGGGTAGCTCCCCAGCCCGGTTCGAATCAGTTTCGGCCTGCTACGTTTTCCTGTTATGTGAATTTCCTAATTTCCAGTGATTGGCAGTTTTGCAAAAAACCCTCATGCTTCATACATGTAATAGCTAATGAACCGTGCATCATATTAACATGTTTTATATATGTAAAATGCTTAGAATATTGTGTAGATTAATAATATGCCATTTTCATCCCATGTTAAAATGTTTAACTTGTTGTTTATTTAAATTTGTTAATATGCCATGTTAAATGCTTTATTTCATAACTAATTAACCGTAGCTCCATTTTAAATAAACTTTATATGTAAATGGGGTGGAAAAATGCCTAGATTAACATGGTCCACTTTATGTTGCTGTTTAACAACTCTAAAATTGTGTTTAGAGCAGAACAGTACCGAATCCATAATTTGCATATGGGGATTTTCCGGAATTGTTGTTTGTTGTTTCCGGCCTCATTTAAACTTTCCTAGATAGGTAGTTTCATTATGCTTCACCTCTTGCCATGTTTGACAACATTTAATATTGTTGAGTAGCTCATAACCGAGAGAGAACTAAATAATTGATGTGGTGTTTTCGTCAATATGCAACTCGTTGCATGTTGAGCTCCACTTAATTTGTAGTATTATTTGTTGCACTTTGCCATGCCATGCCTCTTTAAACCGGACATGCATCATACTTGTTTGTGCATCATGACATGTTTATGCTTGTGTGTTTACCATATTGTTTGCTTCTTTCTGGTTTGCTTCTCTTGTTAGCTTCGGTTTCGTTCCGGAGTTGTGAGGATTGTTCGACTACATCCGTTTGTCTTCTTCATGGAATCGTTCTTCTTCCTTGCGGGTTTTCAGGCAAGATGATCATACCCTCGAAATCACTACTATCTTTGCTATGCTAGTTTGCTCTCTCTTTTGCTATGCCAATGCTACGATGCCTACCATTTGCTTGTCAGCCTCCCAAATTGCCATGTCAAACCTCTAACCTTTGACACCATTCTTAGCAAATTGTTGTTTGGCTATGTTACCGCTTTGCTCAGCCCCTCTTATAGCGTTGTTAGTTGCAGGTGAAGATGAAGTTTGTTCCTTGTTGGAACATGGAGATGTTGTTCCTTGTTGGAACATGTGTACTTGTTGGGATATCACAATATCTCTTATATTAATGCATCTATATACTTGGTAAAGGGTGGAAGGCTCGGCCTTATGCCTGGTGTTTTGTTCCACTCTTGCCGCCTAGTTTCCGTCATACCGGTGTTATGTTCTGGATTTTGCTCCTAACGCGTCGGGTGATTTATGGGACCCCCGACGGTTCGCTTTGAATAAAACTTGTCCAAAGAAGGCCCAACCTTGGTTTTACCATTTGCCTCACCTAGCCCTTTTTCCCTTGGGTTTCCGGAGCCCGAGGGTCATCTTTATTTTAGCCCCCCCGGGCTAGTGCTCCTTCGAGTGTTGGTCTGAAATGGGCAGACTGCGGGGCCACCTCGGGGCAACTCGAGGTCTGGTTTTACTCGTAGGCTGACCTATCCGGTGTGCCCTGAGAACGACATATGTGCAGCTCCTATCGGGATTTGTCGGCGCATCGGGCGGCTTTGCTGGTCTTGTTTTACCATTGTCAAAATGTCTTGATGTACCGGGATACCGAGTCTAATCGGAGTGTCTTGGGTGAAGGTCTATTCCTTCCTTGATCGCGAGAGCTTGTCATGGGCTAAGTTGGGACACCCCTGTAGGGTATAAACTTTCGAGAGCCGTGCCATGCGGTTATGTGGCAGATGGGAATTTGTCAATGTCCGTTGTAGAAAACCCAAGTTGACCTTAATTAAAATACATCAACCGCGTGTGTAACCGTGATGGTCCCTTCTCGGCGGAGTCCGGGAAGTGAACACGGTGTTGGAGTTATGCTTGACGTAGGTTGCTATAGGATCACTTCTTGATCATACTTTTATCAACCGTGCTTCGCCTTCTCTTCTCGCTCTCATTTGCGTATGTTTGCCACCATATATGCTAGTCGCTTGCTGCAGCTCCACCTCATTACTCCATCCTTCCTATAAGCTTAAATAGTCTTGATCTCGCGGGTGCGAGATTGCTGAGTCCCCGTGGCTCACAGATACTTCCAAAACCAGTTTGCGGTGCCGATGAAACCGTGCGGTGACGATCCGGCTCAAGGAGGAGCTCGATGAAGATCTTGCCCTTTGTGTTGTTTCGTTTGAGTTGATCGAGAGTGGAGCCCAGTTGGGGTCGATCGGGACCTTTGTCGCATTTGGGGTTCTTCTTTTATTTTGGTTCCGTAGTCGGACCTTGATTGTATCTGGATGATGTAATGCTTTATTCATGTAAGTGTGTGAAGTGGCGATTGTAAGCCAACTATGTATCTCTTTCCCTTATGTATTACATGGGTTGTGTGAAGATTACCTCACTTGTGACATTGCTTTCAATGCTGTTATGCCTCTATGTCGTGCTTCGACACGTGGGAGATTTAGCCGCATCGAGGGCGTGACAAGTTGGTAATCAGAGCCTTCCCCGACCTTAGGAGCCCCACTGCTTGATCGTTTTAGCGGCCGAGTTGTGTCTAGAAAAATGTTTTGAGTCATTTAGGATTATATATATTGGAGAGTTAGGAATTCTTTTTACTCCCCAGTCTCTTCATCGCTCTGGTAAGGCATCCTGACGTAGAGTTTTGACTCTTCTCTTCTCAAATTTCACTAAAAAAAATTTTTAGGATCACGCGGGTATCTTGGAATCGTTCCGATGGTTTTATGATGAGAACATTGTCTTGGTGCCTCCTGTCAGGGGTTTAGTGGAAGTGTCCCGGGAGTTGAGCTCGAGGTGTTGTCGCCATAATTTTATCATTGCAGTTCGGAATACCGAGTTTAGTACGCCGACATCGAAAATCTCTTTTATGCGCTTGTTGGTGAGATAACCTCGATAACCCAATCTCGAGGTGAGTACGGGAGTATTGCCATGACTCGATAACGGATGCTTTTCAAGGTTGAGGTAGACGATTTCCGAAGGTTTCTTGGTTATGTGTTGACGGATGGATACAGCTGGATGTAGGGATTGTTAGTTTGTGTGAGATATTACGCTTCCCCTGTATCCCCAACACCTGGTTGAATAACCGGAAAATTTCGGGAGTTTCATAGGTGGGAATTCAAGTAGCTCTTAGGATATCTTTCCGACGGATGTATGATATGAAATTGGGGTTCGACGTCTAGTGGTCCGCCTATTCACGGTTGGTTTTATAGTGGTCTCGTTGTGTCTTAAAGAGTCCTTGGCTATGCCGACTCGGGGACGCTTCGTATGTCATGTGCACTGCCTTGCACATGATGGTGCTGTACGATCGAGCCCGTGTAGGCCCCACCACGAAAACTTCGGACGAAATCTCTATCATATGTTTGTTCCGGCTTATTCTGCAAGCCAATCCTTTGTTTTGTTTTATTTGTGGTATTCGAGTTGCTTCGAAGTCAAATGTTGAATCCATACCTTTCCTAAACGGTGTTCTCATATTGCTATGTGAATACTAATCCTTTTGATCATTGAGGTTGTCATGTTAATTCTTTTCCAACCGGTGCGCTTCTCTTCGAGATGATCCCATCATTCTCCCCATCCGCAAGATAATTTCTAAGTTTTCTCAATGGTGTTTGTTTCGTTCATCCCAAGTTGTCCTTGTTTATCCCCACCCTCCCACCCTTTCTGCAAGGACTCATATATTTTAATCAAGTATCCATTTATTCATGTGAAGTCTCTTCATTCTTTTCAATCAATGTTCTTATCCGGTGATTTCCCATGAAGATGCTCAACAGTTTCAAGTTCATCATCCTTCATTGTTGTTTCTTCTCCGGTGATTCCAATTCAAGCTTCCGATATTCATCATATTCCTTTCCTCGTTTCTAATGCTTTCTCATGCCGATGCACCTCTTAATCATTCACCTCTCGCTTTTCATTTGTTCCGAGTGTCAAGATATCTCACAAGACTTGTGTTTCCATTCTCAATTCGTTCAAGCTCTTTCGAGATTGGTATCTCATTCAAGCCATTTAATTCAACCGGTGCAATATCTCTTTAAATCATTTCAACAGTGTTTTCTTTTGAGTGGGCCCTAACCCATGTGTCTTTTCCTGTGATCTTACGACTCTTCTATTTTCCCGAGCTATCCTAAATTCTTCTCCAAGTTTGACGAAGAATGAGTTATCATCACCAAATGATTTTCTCCAAGATCTTTCAATTCTTTTCATAGTTGGCTCAACCTCTTCGCTTTTGATTCTTCCGTGTGCCTCAATAATTCTTGGTGGTGTTTCTCGTTGTCATTCTCATCATTTGAAGACCGAAGAAGAGTTTCTCTTTAATCTTGCTCTATTCTCTTCAAGATTCATGGTGCTAGCTTGTTGCCATCCTCTCATAATTGTTTTCGATTGTGAGAATCTTTTCACCCATCGAGATATTCAAGAGTCTTCTCAGTTTGTCATCCGGAGTCCATCAATTCAGGTTTATTCATTCTCAGCTGTCAGTTATCATTCTCCTATCTTGCCGGTGCATCAATCGAATATCCTCTAATCAGTTCGTGATCTCTTCGTTCTCATGTATCTAAATCCCCTCAAGTATCTTCATTCGTTTTCCAATTCTTCCCGGTGAATTGTGCCTTTGCTACTTTCATTTTGAATTATTAGAGCAGTTCGTTCAAGATTTCACTTCCTTTGTTATCATTTTAATTCACTCGTTGTTTCGAAATCCCATCAGTGGTTCCTTCAGATTCTTTTCCTTTGTTATCATATCAATTCATTCGTTCTTTTCAATCCTACCGGTGTTTCATGAAGACTTTCTCAAGTTTTGTGCTATTCTCTCCTTAATCCTTTTCAAGGAGAATAAGTAGTATGCAAAATCCATTGCTTGTCGTCAATTTAATTTGATGAAGGATAAGCATATAATAAATCTTATTCTTATTTCCTCAAGGTGATTCAATTATTTTCTTCCGGAGATTATTCATGATGAATAAATTCTTGATTACAAGTGATTCGTCTTTCTTTCAGGAGTTGGTCATCATATCAGATTCTCGGTTCGAGAGGCTTCATCTTTCTTTTCGGAGTTCCAAGCTCTCATCATCACGAAGCTTCATCTTATCACTGCAAGGCTTCACCTTGTGTTTTCAACTTCTCCTTCTTTCCACCATCCTTTTAATACCAGAGTTTCTACATGGTGCTTCGTCAAGGATTCTTTTCATTCTTCAATTGTTCATCAAGATTTCTCTCGAAGTTAAGATCCGTCAAGCCATACTTCAAAATAAACATGGTGCTCAACACATGTTTTGTTTTGAGGAGTTCAAGCATTCTTCATCTTGCATTCCGAAGTGCAATTCTTCTACCATATTTTGGAGGTGGTATTATGTCATTCTTGATAATTTGAGTTCATGTTCCATGATTCACATGTTGTCAAGAATGAGGTATTTCAAATCCATCAATCTCTTTGTTGGAGTTATCTTGTGTTATATTTCACCTAAAGCCATCCCTTAGGACTGTTGCTATTATGGTGCTTATCAATGATCCAAGTTTTCTCCTATCCTCTGGGTGAAAGAAGTTTTTCATCGCCTTGGTGCTCTCACTCAAATCAATGGCTTCCTTTAGTGGCCATTTGTCACCTCATAATGTTGAGATGTTTCAATAAGTCCACTACAAGCTTGTGCTTCTCGTTGTTGATTTTCCAACAACTCCGTTCGATTCTTCTTTGCAAGGATGCTTTCCAAGTTCACTTGTGGCAAAAGTTGTCATTTTCTTCTCCGTCCCTTTATCCCAACAATCTAACTTCTATTCTTTCGTTCTGGAGGCATTGTGATGTTGTGCTCTTCACCCATCACCTCATTTTGTGAGGATCGTGTTTTTTTTCTGGCTTATCCATTTAACCGGAGTGTTGTGTTCTCATTCAAGTTCTTTTCATCTTATCAAGTTTTCCTTCTTCTTTCAGTCGGAGTGCTGCCCAAATTATATCATTCTTATTCATTCTTATCTCGTTTCAACCGGAGTGGTTTCGAATTCTATCTTGTCCATTAAACTCTTGATTCATGTCTTTGCAACCTTCAAGTTCCCATAATGTACCTTGTTCCTTTTTTCTAACGGATTGTTTGCAATCTCGTTCATCTCTGTTGTACTCTTTCTTGTAAATTGCCCAACCTCTCAAGGTTCGTGGTTTCACTCGTTTGTCAAAGAAGCAACTTAGTTTACCTCTTATCTTCCTCTTCCTTTTTCCTCCGGCGCCATCCTAGATCTCGGGACGAGATCCTCTCGTAGTGATGGAGTGTTGTAACGCCCCGGATACAACTTTCCATATTCGTAACTCCAATTCTTGCCTTTTCCGGAGATGCGTTATGTTATTTCCTTCGTGGCTGGGTTTTTGTCTTTTGTTTTGCATTTTATTCATGTCTTGCATTTCATCATTGCATCATTCGCATTGCATCGGCACTCCGTTGTCGTCATATTTTAAAACTTACATTCGTTCGTAGTTGCCGTGTCTCCCTTTGCCTTCATCACCTTCCCTCGGATCGCCTTGCCCGCGCTGACCGTTCCAATCCAACCGGGCTTTTGCTTCCCTCTTGACCGTGACCACCTAACCTCGCTGCACAACCACAGACCCCCTCGTGTGTGCGCCCGAAAGTTGTCCCAAACCCGACCCGCTCTGTCGTTACCGTTGGATCTGAATCATCCCCAAACATCCCGAAAACATCTCCGTTTTCTTATTTGGACTCCCTACCTATGTTTTTCTCGACCGTTCAATTTTAATCGGAGGGTCCATTTTGCCCCTAAGCTAGTCCACCTAGCTACTTATAAAAACCAACCTGGCCTAACCCTAGTCTACCCAGTCCCATCCGCGCCGCCGCCGCTCTCTTTCCCGGGATCCATCCCCACCTACCACAGCCTCCGACAAGATCCCTGGTTTTCCGTGCAGTCGCCCGAGCATCACCTCTGGATCGAGCGCATCCTCCAGCCCGTGCTCCTGCTCGACTCCGCCATCCACGCAGCCCGATGCGCCTTGCGGCGCCTCTCCTCGAGCTCCAACAGAACTGCGTCACGAGGACCCCGCGCCTCAAGCCTCCCATGCCCGAGCTCCTTCTCCTCATCGAGCGGAGGCTCCTGCAGCCTCGCGTCCGCATCTCGCCTGGCCCACGGAGCTCCCCGCCATGTGCTCCCCTTCTCCGTCGCGTCGCCGCCTCTCCCGGCTAGGCCGTCCCGGTTCCCCGTCGCCCCTTCCCCTCTTCTTCTCCTCCGTCCCTTCTCCCTCTGGTTCTCTCCCTCGTCTCTGATGCCTCTCCCTCTCTGTACCAGGAACAACCATGGTGGCCGCAGCTCCAGGGAGCCGCCCGAACTTTGCCGCGTCGCCGCTCCTTCGATCCGGCGAGGAGCTCGCCCAGATCCGCCGCCGCGCCGTCCCGGAGTCCCGCAGCCGGCCGCCAGCGCCTTCTTCCTCTGCTTCGAGCAACAGCAGACGCCCGCTCGTCCCTGTCGCGTTGACCGCGCCTGCCGCCTCCCCCTCTTCGCGACGAACCGCTCCAGCCCCGCTCCAGTTGACCGAGCCCACCCTTGCGGCTTGCTTCCTCGCGGGCAACAAGCCACGGCCGGCCCAGCTTCCCTCCAAAGCCCAGCGCGAGCCTCCCGGCCTCAAGGCCCGATGTGGGTAGCTCCTCAGCCCGGTTCGAATCAGTTTCGGCCTGCTACGTTTTTTTTCCTGTTATGTGAATTTCCTAATTTCCAGTGATTGGCAGTTCTGCAGAAAAACCCTCATGCTTCATACATGTAATAACTAATGAACCGTGCATCATATTAACATGTTTTATATATGTAAAATGCTTAGAATATTGTGTAGATTAATAATATGCCATTTTCATCCCATGTTAAAATGTTTAACTTGTTGTTTATTTAAATTTGTTAATATGCCATGTTAAATGCTTTATTTCATAACTAATTAATCGTAGCTCCATTTTAAATAAACTTTATATGTAAATGGGGTGGAAAAATGCCTAGATTAACATGGTCCACTTTATGTTGCTGTTTAACAACTCTAAAATTGTGTTTAGAGCAGAACAGTACCGAATCCATAATTTGCATATGGGGATTTTCCGGAATTGTTGTTTGTTGTTTCCGGCCTCATTTAAACTTGCCTAGATAGGTAGTTTCATTATGCTTCACCTCTTGCCATGTTTAACAACATTTAATATTGTTGAGTAGCTCATAACCGAGAGAGAACTAAATAATTGATGTGGTGTTTTCGTTAATATGCAACTCGTTGCATGTTGAGCTCCACTTAATTTGTAGTATTATTTGTTGCACTTTGCCATGCCATGCCTCATTAAACCGGACATGCATCATACTTGTTTGTGCATCATGACATGTTATGCTTGTGTGTTTACCATATTGTTTGCTTCTTTCCGGTTTGCTTCTCTCGTTAGCTTCGGTTTCGTTCCGGAGTTGTGAGGATTGTTCGACTACGTCTGTTTGTCTTCTTCATGGAATCGTTCTTCTTCCTTGCGGGTTTTCAGGCAAGATGATCATACCCTCGAAATCACTACTATCTTTGCTATGCTAGTTTGCTCGCTCTTTTGCTATGCCAATGCTACGATGCCTACCATTTGCTTGTCAGCCTCCCAAATTGCCATGTCAAACCTCTAACCTTTGGCACCATTCCTAGCAAACCGTTGTTTGGCTATGTTACCGCTTTGCTCAGCCCTCTTATAGCGTTGTTAGTTGCGGTGAAGATGAAGTTTGTTCCTTGTTGGAACATGGAGATGTTGTTCCTTCTTGGAACATGTTTACTTGTTGGGATATCACAATATCTCTTATATTATTAATGCATCTATATACTTGGTAAAGGGTGGAAGGCTCGGCCTTATGCCTGGTGTTTTGTTCCATTCTTGCCGCCCTAGTTTCCGTCATACCGG
This sequence comes from Aegilops speltoides, assembly GCA_021437245.1. NCBI lineage: Eukaryota > Viridiplantae > Streptophyta > Magnoliopsida > Poales > Poaceae > Aegilops > Aegilops speltoides. The sequence continues at coordinate 152,318,006 of CM038145.1, forward strand.
TGTTATGTTCCCGGATTTTGCGTTCCTAAAGCGGTCGGGTGATTTATGGGACCCCCCTGACAGTTCACTTTGAATAAAACTTATCCAGCAAGGCCCAACCTTGGTTTTATCATTTGCCTCACCTAGCCCTTTTTCCCTTGGGTTTCCGGAGCCCGAGGTTCATCTTTATTTTAGCCCCCCCCCCCCCGGGCCAGTGCTCCTTCGAGTGTTGGTCCGAAATGGGCAGACTGCGGGGCCACCTCGGGGCAACTCGAGGTCTGGTTTTACTCGTAGGCTGACCTATCCGGTGTGCCCTGAGAACGAGATATGTGCAGCTCCTATCGGGATTTGTCGGCAAGATCGGGCGGCTTTGCTGGTCTTGTTTTACCATTGTTGAAATGTCTTGATGTACCGGATACCGAGTCTGATCGGAGTGTCTCGGTGAAGGTCTATTCTTCGTTGATCGCGAGAGCTTGTCATGGGCTGTTGGGACACCCTGCAGGTATAAACTTTCGAGAGCCGTGCCCATGTTATGTGGCAGATGGGAATTTGTTAATGTCCGGTTGTAGAAAACCGAAGTTGACCTTAATTAAAATACATCAATGCGTGTGTAACGTGATGGTCCCTTCTCGGAGTCCGGAAGTGAACACGTGTTGGAGTTATGCTTGACGAGGTTGCTATAGGATCACTTCTTGATCATACTTTTATCGACCGTGCTTTGCCTTCTCTTCTCGCTCTCATTTGCGTATGTTAGCCACCATATATGCTAGTCGCTTGCTGCAGCTCCACCTCATTACTCCATCCTTCCTATAAGCTTAAATAGTCTTGATCTCGCGGGTGCGAGATTGCTGAGTCCCCATGGCTCACAGATACTTCCAAAACCAGTTTGCAGGTGCCGATGAAACCGTGCAGGTGACGCATCCGGGCTCAAGGAGGAGTTCGATGAAGATCTTGCCCTTTGTGTTGTTTCGTTTCAGTTGATCAGTAGTGGAGCCAAGTTGGGGTCGATCGGGGACCTTTGTCGCATTTGGGGTTCTTCTTTTATTTTTGTTCCGTAGTCGGACCTTGATTGTATCTGGATGATGTAATGCTTTATTCATGTAAGTGTGTGAAGTGGCGATTGTAAGCCAACTATGTATCTCTTTCCCTTATGTATTACATGGCTTGTGTGAAGATTACCTCACTTGCGACATTGCTTTCAATGTTGTTATGCCTCTAAGTCGTGCTTCGACACGTGGGAGATATAGCCGCATCGAAGGCGTGACAAGTTGGTAATCAGAGCCTTCCCTGACCTTAGAAGCCCCACTGCTTGATCGTTTTTAGCGGCCGAGTTGTGTCTAGAAAAATGTTTTGAGTCATTTAGGATTATATATATTGGAGAGTTAGGAATTCTTTTTACTCCCGGTCTCTTCATCGCTCTGGTAAGGCATCCCGACGTAGAGTTTTGACTCTTCTCTTCTCAAATTTCACTAAAAAAAAATTTAGGATCACGCTGGTATCTTGGAATCGTTCGATGGTTTTATGATGAGAACATTGTCTTGGTGCCTCCTGTCGGGGTTTAGTGGAAGTGTCCCGGAGTTGAGCTCGAGGTGTTGTCGCCATAATTTTATCGTTGCAGTTCGGAATACCTGAGTTTAGTACGCCGACATCGAAAATCTCTTTTATGCAGTTGTTGGTGAGATAACCTCGATAACCCAGTATTGAGGTGAGTACGGGAGTATTGCCATGACTCATATAACGGATGCTTTTCGAAGGTTGAGGTAGACGATTTCCGAAGGTTTCTTGGTTATGTGTTGACGGATGGATACAGCTGGATGTAGGGATTGTTAGTTTGTGTGAGATATTATGCTTCCCCTGTATCCCCAACACCTGGTTGCATAACCGGAAAATTTCGGGAGTTTCATAGGTGGGAATTCAAGTAGCTCTTAGGATATCTTTCCGACGGATGTATGATATGAAATTGGGGTTCGACGTCTAGTGGTCCGTCTATTCACGGTTGGTTTTACAGTGGTCTCGTTGTGTCTTAAAGAGTCCTTGGCTATGCCGACTCGGGGACGCTTCGTATGTCATGTGCACTACCTTGCACATGATGGTGCTGTACGATCGAGCCCGTGTAGGCCCCACCACGAAAACTTCGAAATCTCTATCATATGTTTGTTCCGGCTTATTCTGCAAGCCAATCCTTTGTTTTGTTTTATTTGTGGTATTCGAGTTGCTTCGAAGTCAAATGTTGAATCCATACCTTTCCTAAATGGTGTTCTCATATTGCTATGTGAATACTAATCCTTTTGATCATTGAGTTTGTCATGTTAATTCTTTTCCAACCGGTGCGCTTCTCTTCGAGATGATCCCATCATTCTCCCCATCTGCAAGATAATTTCTAAGTTTTCTCAATGGTGTTTGTTTCGTTCATCCCAAGTTGTCCTTGTTTATCCCCACCCTCCCACCCTTTCTGCAAGGACTCATATATTTTAATCAAGTATCCATTTATTCATGTGAAGTCTCTTCATTCTTTTCAATCAATGTTCTTATCCGGTGATTTCCCATGAAGATGCTCAACAGTTTCAAGTTCATCATCCTTCATTGTTGTTTCTTCTCTGGTGATTCCAATTCAAGCTTCCGATATTCATCATATTCCTTTCCTCGTTTCTAATGCTTTCTCATGCCGATGCACCTCTTAATCATTCACCTCTCGCTTTTCATTTGTTCTGGAGTGCTGAAGATATCTCACAAGACTTGTGTTTCCATTCTCAATTCGTTCAAGCTCTTTCGAGATTGGTATCTCATTCAAGCCATTTAATTCAACCGGTGCAATATCTCTTTAAATCATTTCAACAGTGTTTTCTTTTGAGTGGGCCCTAACCCACAGGTCTTTTCCCAGGATCTTACCTGACTCTTCTATTTTCCCAGAGCTATCCTAAATTCTTCTCCAAGTTTGACGTAAGAATGAGTTATCATCAGTCAAATGCTTTTCTCCAAGATCTTTCAATTCTTTTCATAGTTGGCTCAACCTCTTCGCTTTTGATTCTTCCGGTGTGCCTCAATAATTCTTGGTGGTGTTTCTTGTTGTCATTCTCATCATTTGAAGACCGAAGAAGAGTTTCTCTTTAATCTTGCTCTATTCTCTTCAAGATTCATGGTGCTAGCTTGTTGCCATCCTCTCATAATTGTTTTCGATTGTGAGAATCTTTTTCACCCATCAGGAGATATTCAAGAGTCTTCTCAGTTTGTCATCCAGAGTCCATCAATTCAGGTTTATTCATTCTCACCGCCGCTTATCATTCTCCTATCTTGCGGTGCATCAATCGAATATCCTCTAATCAGTTCGTGATCTCTTCGTTCTCATGTATCTAAATCCCCTCAAGTATCTTCATTCGTTTTCCAATTCTTCCCGGTGAATTGTGCCTTTGCTACTTTCATTTTGAACTATTAGAGCAGTTCGTTCAAGATTTCACTTCCTGTGTTATCATTTTAATTCACTCGTTGTTTCCAAATCCCATCGGTGGTTCCTTCAGATTCTTTTCCTTTGTTATCATATCAATTCATTCGTTCTTTTCAATCCTACCGGTGTTTCATGAAGACTTTCTCGCCGTATCATGACAGTCAGTTTTCGGCTTTCTCTACTGAGGTGCTCGTCCGGAAGAACTGGGACACAATCGCAGTAGTTCTCCCAGCGCTACCTTAGCAGATAGAGCGGAACGTAAGGTACCAAAACATGGGAGCCGGGCAAACCCAACTAATGACCCAAGACATGATTCGGAGCTGATGCATATAATGCTATAAGTTCGGGGTGTCGAGCGACCGAAAAGGTGGCTGGACTTTGTTGCCGTATTATGAGTATTATGAAGCCCCTGGCATAGTGGGGCATAATACGATGTACGGGTGCCGTTTATGGCAAAAAATGGCGTTAATGAATAATGACAGCCGGTAAGTGTTATTTAAATCTATGCACTGTAGTAGGATGACATGTCTATGCATATGAGTACGGTTTATGATTATGAAAAGAGGTGTTTTTGGCGGAACCTGTCGTGGCCGGACTGGAGGAGGCTGTGTGTGGATCTGAAATGAATCCGGACTGCCTCCTTTGAGGGGGGTTACTTATGTGCTCCTGCCCTTGTGTGTCCGAGCTGATTCCACGTCCAGTCCTATTCTGCGCCAAAGTTAATCTGTAAAGACAAATGCTTGAAGGCAGTTGCATGTCCTCTTGTGGTTGAACCGCGGGTGCCTGCTTGGAGCTTGGCTGAACTAGGTTTTCATGCTGTAAAATAGCGCAGACTCCTTAGTTGAGGTCCGGGTAGTGGGCTGTCGAATCAAAATTTGATAAACATACATGCATCGCTATTCCAGCAGCTTTATGATATCCACTCTAAGGGTGGGGTTCGGCCCTGCCCATAATTGTGACTATGTCACGCAGGACTGGCCTAATGTTATACCCCGTTGAATCTAGCCAACGCGGCTTGTCCCGGTAGTATGTGGTAATCACTGTATAAGGGGACAATGCCGAAGACTTAGTCTTCGGCGTATTATTTGTTTGGTGACCCGAAGGCAACCATTAGTGTGGTGGGCTAGTAAAACTTGGCCTTTGCGCCTGGCATCTGTTAGAAGATGTTATTAATAGTTTTATGCCCGTGGGGGCTCGTATGGGATGGAGCCCCCAAACTATTGGGCCGATAGTGAGTGCAATTAAATTGCTATGGTTGATGTTATCTGGACGGTCGATGTGATCGGAAAAGATCGACCGTACTTTTGTACCGTGGAGGATCTTCTTTTGATTTCATTGTTTGAAAACCTCCTTCTATTGTTTCTAGCGCACAACCGTCCGTTTTGTTTTGAGGATCCGGCATTCTCTATTGGTGTGCTTGGCCGCCCTCCAAGGGGTACCATGAACTTCACATGGTTGATCAAGTATGTTGCTTGGGCCGGATGGGCTTGAGCCGTTCTTTTTCCGCTGACCGGACTAGGGGCCGCTGAATTCTGCACCAACTTCCTTGGCTTGACGCTTATGACGATTGTATCGAGATTTGTGGATGCTGCCTCGCATTTCCTGCGTATTGTCCCGGACTGTGGTATATTGGCACCGGGGTGTGGGCTTTAGGTTCTCCTTCTTAGGTTGAGGTAGCGAATTGTGCCTTGGGTTACTTTTGGTGGGGCGGTCGAGTCCGTATTCCTCGGTGGCCAGGACCCTGGTCCATCTGTTCCTGAGCAATTCTTGGTTGGCTTTGAGCTGTTGTAGTTTCTTTTGCAGGTTTCTCGTCGTGGCCATGAGCCATCGCTTAAAGCGGACTTGCTCCACAGGATCTTCCGGCACGCCGAATTCGTCGTTGCTGAGGCTCACCACATCTTCGGAGGGGGGCATGTAGTTGTCCCTTTCCAAGTGTCCGTCCGCCACCTGTCCGGCCTGCTCGAAGGCGGGCTGGTCGGGATTGTATTCATCTTTGGCACCGTATGGATTGTTTTTAACTGATGTGTCGGTATTGTTGTGGCGGGGCTTGGGGCGGCGCTGATGACGTTCGTACTTTGCCTCCTTCCTTGATAGGTTATCCTCGAATGCCTCATTGCCATTGATTTCTTTCGGAGTGTCCACCATATATATATATCATATGAGGAGGTGGTTGTCCACCGCCCCGTGGGCGGTGGTTCCTGTTCTTCTCCTGCATCATCGTCCACACCGTCGATGTCTTCAGAGTCGAAGTCAAGCACGTCGGTTAAATCATCGACCGTGGCAATGAAGTGGGCGGTGGGTGGGTAACGAATTCCTTCGTCGCCTGCTTCCCACTCGAGCCGGACATAGTTCGGCCAAGAGTCTCTTGAAAAAGAGAGAGAGACTTTAACGAGTTCAATACGTCACCAAAGGGCGAGTGCTGGAAGATATCCGCAGCGGTAAACTCCATTACCGGAGGCCAACTAGATTCGGCGGGCTCGGGAGTGCGCGGACTGGAACCTACAGCCGGATATGAGTCCGGGGGTCCGGTGTTACAGGCTTCCTTGGGGGTGAGGCCTGTGTTCAGCTCTACCGCCGATGAGTGTGCGGCCTCCGGGGCGGGGTCCATCCACCCGTCCTCGGGCAACGCAATCTGCTCCGGATTTAAGTCTGGGCTCCTGCACGGGCGATATCCCGAGCATTGTCCGACAGCAGGTATAAACCGTGCTCATTGTGACTGTCCGGTGCTCCTAGTAAGGGCAAGGAGATCGCCTACTTCGTGAAGACCTACCCCGAGTAAGGCTAGTCCTCCGTGGACGTAGGCCATGATGGCATAGACAAGGTTGCTTCTTCGTGGACCCTTTGTGGGTGGAGCCCTCCGTGGACTCTCGCAGCCGTTACCCTCCGTGGGTTGAAGTCTCCATCAACGTGGATTGACGATAGCACCACCTATCGGAACCACGAGAAAAATCTCCGTGTCTCCAAATTGCGTTTGCTCTTCTCCACCTCTCCTTTACTATATGTGCAATTTACTTTCCGCTGCTCATACTCTAGAATTGCATGTGTAGTTTGTTGCTCGACTTGTATGCATGATGCTTGACTTGATCTTCATTGTGAACTTGCTAAAAACTTGTTCAAATCAAAAGGCATAAACTTTTATCTTGTCGAGTAGTCTAATCACCCCCCCTCTAGACACTCTTGCCTTCAACGATCCTACAATTGGTATCAGAGCATTGGTCTCCATTGCTTTGGTTTGCACACCATTGGAGGAAGATGGACGTGTCTACATTTGGGAGTGTTAGTCATAGAGTGCCTATTCTTGATGGAGTGTCCTATAACTCGTGGAGGATTGAAATGCTTGCTATCTTTAAGATGTACAACTTGCGCAAATATGTTGAAACCCCATATGTACCACCATTTGACCCCTTGCACCCTACCATGGATGAAGAGCTTGATTTGCTTCGTAACCTTAGAACTGTCAATCTTATCATTAGAGGTTTGCCCGATAACTTGCTTGAGCTTGTCACAAACTTTGAGTGCGCCTATGCTATGTGGAAGTTCTTGGAAGAACTTTATCCGGACTACTCTTTGAGAGGTCTTGATGAAATTCTATACAAGACTATTGAATTTGATATGATGCGCCCCAATGATCCCAACTTTGATAAATGCTTCTTTGAGCTTCGTGATCTTATGAAAAAGAAGGGTGATCCCGGTTTTATCAATGTTCGAATAAGAAATGCTCTTGTATTGCATTCCGATGATTATTGTCACTCTGACAAAACTGATGCAAGTCATTGTCACATTGACCTAGGTATTGATGATGAATTGTCTATGGGTCAATATGATGATGAGCATGAGTAGGATGACGATTACTCCGATTCGGACACCGAGCTAGACAAGATCATGAAGAGTCTCAGTCTTATGGCAAATCTGAGAGACTACATATCCGGTGGAAAAGAGTGGATTCTTGATAGTGGATGCACCGATCACATGACCGGAGATGAAGACATGTTTCGAGAGCTTGCAAAGAACGATGGTCCACGCAAGTATGTGACTTTTGGAGACAACTCCAAGGGTAAGGTACTTGGCCTTGGTAAGGTGGCCATATCTCATGATAGCTCCATTAAAAATGTCATGCTTGTTGAATCACTTGGATATAATTTACTTTCCGTGTCTAGATTAGCTGACTTTGGATTCAATGTGCTATTCACCGAAGTAGATTGCCAAGTTTTTCGTCGTGACAATCATAACATGGTCTTTACCGGTATTCGTAGAGGTGACCTATATGTCGTTGATTTCACTAAGAAAGCCCAACCTAGAACTTGCTTCATTGCTAAATCTGCTAAAGGTTGGTTATGGCATAGAAGGCTTGGACATGTTGGTATGCGTAATCTAGATAAGCTAATCAAAGGTGATCACATTCTTGGTGTATGTTTTCTTTGACAAAGATAGACTCAGAGTGCATGTCAAGCAGAAAACAAGTAGGTGGAAGTCATCCGTGAAGAACATCGGGACCACAAGGAGACCGCTTGAGCTTCTTCATATGGATCTCTTCGGTCCCAATGCTTACAAAAGCCTTGGTGGTAACTCCTTTGGTCTAGTTATTGTTGATGATTTTTCCAGATTTACGTGGGTATTTTTCCTTGATGACAAATCGCAGGTTCAGAAAATCTTCAAAACCTTTGCTAGAAAGGCCCAAAATCAATTCGAGGTGAAGATCAAGAAAGTTCGGAGCGACAATGGAACGGAGTTCAAGAACGCCCATGTGGACTCTTTTCTCGATGAGGAAGGGATTCTACATGAGTTCTCGGCTACATACACACCTCAACAAAATGGAGTTGTTGAGAGGAAGAACCGAACGCTCATTGAGATGGCGAGAACGATGCTTGATGAATACAAGACACCGAAACACTTCTGGGGTGAAGCCGTCGAGACAGCTTGTCATGCTATCAACAGGCTTTATCTTCACAAGCTCCTTGGCAAGACTTCATACGAGCTTCTTACCGGTAACAAACCCCAAGTGGGATATTTTCGTGTCTTTGGTTCAAAATGCTATATCCTTGATAAGCATCGTCGGTCTAAATTTGCTCCTAAAACTCATGAAGGCTTTTTCCTCGGTTATGGATCAAACTCTCACACCTACCGTGTCTACAATAATTTCACCCGAAAGGTTGAAGAGACGGTAGATGTGAAGTTTGATGAATCTAATGGCTCGCAAGTAGAGCAAATGCCTATTGATGTAGGAGACAAGGACCCATCGGAAGCCATTCAAGATTTATCCATTGGAAAGATTCGTCCCATGGAAGTGAAGGAGAGTACCTCATCTACATATGTGGAGCCCCCTACCTCATGGAGAGATGAACCTCAAGGCAACATGGAGGCCTCCACAAGTGGAACTCACCAAGATGAGGAAGCGCGACAAGAAGATCCACCACAACCTCCTTCTCCACCACCTCAAGACAACACCAACAACAATGATAAAGAAGAAGATGAGGATGATGAGGAAGCTCAAGAATGACCACGACAAAAGCTATCCCGAGTTCGAGCAAGAGTCAAGAAGGACCATCCCGTGGAACAAATGATGAATGACATCGACTCCGGGAGAATCACTCGCTCTAAAACTCGTTTAGCTAACTTTTGTGAGAATTACTCATTTATTTCCAGTCTTGAACCTATGAAGGTAGAAGAAGCACTTGAAGACCCGGATTGGGTGAACGCTATGCATGAAGAGCTACACAACTTCGAGAGGAACAACGTTTGGACTTTGGTAGAGAAGCCCAATGATGACCAAAACGTCATTGGAACCAAATGGGTGTTTCGGAACAAGCAAGATGAAGATGGACAAGTCATTCGCAACAAGGCTCGTCTCGTAGCACAAGGTTACACACAAGTCGAAGGTATGGACTATGGTGAGACCTATGCCCCCGTTGCTAGACTTGAGTCCATTCGCATTCTTCTTGCTTATGCCAACCACCATGACATTACTCTCTATCAAATGGACATTAAAAGTGCTTTCCTAAATGGTGAAATTGAGGAGGAAGTATTTGTGAAACAACCTCCCGGATTTGTGAATCCTAAAAAACCTAATCATGTTTACAAGTTGCACAAAGCTCTTTATGGTCTTAAACAAGCTCCTAGAGCTTGGTACAAATGCTTGACTAGCTTTCTTCTCGAAAAAGGATTTGAGATTGGAAAAATAGACTCAACGCTATTCACGAAAAGGGTTGATGGTGAACTATTTGTGTGCCAAATATATGTTGATGATATTATCTTTGGTTCAACTAACCCTCATTTTAGTGAGAAGTTTGGAAAGCTTATGTCGGAGAAGTATGAGATGTCCATGATGAGTGAACTCAAGTTCTTCCTTGGGTTGCAAATCAAGCAATCTAAGGAGGGTACTTTTGTCTCACAAACAAAGTACACTAAGGATCTCTTCAAGAAGTTCAACATGCAAGAGAGCAAAGGTATGAGAACCCCATGCCTACTAGTGGACATAATGACTGACTAAAGATGGAGAACCTGTTGATCAAAAGGTTTATCGATCCATGATTGGTTCTCTACTATATCTCTGTGCTTCTCGTCCTGACATAATGTTGAGTGTATGCATGTGTGCTCGATATCAAGCTGCTCCTAAAGAATGTCATCTCAAAGCTGTTAAAAGAATTGTGAGATATTTGATACACACACCTAACTTTGGCATTTGGTATCCTAAGAGGGCCTCTTTCGATCTTGTTGGCTATTCCGACTCGGACTATGCCGGAGACAAGATTGATAGAAAGTCAACTTCGGGTACGTGTCAATTCCTCGGTCGATCCCTTGTATCTTGGTCATCCAAGAAACAAAATTCGTATCATTATCTCTCGCCAAGCAGAATATATTGCTGCTGGTTCGTGTTGTGCTCGGCCTATGGATGACACAAACGCTTAAGGATTATGGGATACATGCGAGACATGTTCCTTTGCTTTGTGACAATGAGAGTGCGATTAAGATTGACACAATCCGTGCAACACTCTCGCATCGAAACACATTGAAGTTCGTCACCATTTTATTCGTGATCACATTGCTAAGGGAGACATCGATCTTAAGCATGTTCGTACTGACAAACAGCTTGCAGATATCTTCACAAAACCACTTGATGAGAAAGTGTTTTGTCGCTTAAGGAGTGAGTTGAACATCATTGATGCTTCAAACTTGGAGTGAAAACTCCATTGATGCATGCAAGGCATGAGCCTAATTGACTAATCCTTGATACTTCTCTTATGATGATGATCATATGTCTTGGACACATTTGCCCCCTTGTATTGCATCTAACTCCTTGCAGGTACTTGGATGGTCTACATTCTACAAGATTACCACACACTCGAGTCATGAGTAATCTTGTCATTGACCAAGTATCTAGCTCTTTGGGATGTTGAGTTCAAGGAACAAAATTCCACATATCCTTTATGACACCTTATACGTCTAGTACTTCACTCTTGTCATCTTGGATATTCTTGAGTATTTCCTTGCTTGCCTAACCCATGTAGGAAGATGAACTATACAATTGGAAATGGTGCTCCAACTTCACATTCTATGAGCATCTACATCAAGTTCACCTACATGAGTACAAGCAACAACAAGCCCAAGGTATGTTCTTCACATCTTGAAGGAGCTTTGCTCAAAGACATGAGTACAAGCAGCTTCACAAGATGTGATCACATCAAATGCTTAATCAAAAATGGCAACCCCATTTTGAGCTTAAACGATGAGTATGACCTATGATCAAATGTTCTCATTTGACTCCTAAGTCAATATACTCAAACATAGGTGATCTAGTCACGACCCTGTCTAGATGAAGTACATATGTTTTGGAATTTCTCTTTTCTCATTGAGTTTTCTTGCTTATTTTCAAAAAAAACCTTCATCTAGCAATCTTTTTTTTACTTCTATATCTTATGTTCTTGTGTATATCTTTTTGGCTCTGATCAATTCCCTGAAAATCATTTACAAATTCATTGCAAAACTTTTGAATCATTCCTTGCAAAGTGAGCTGAATTATTTCTATATTTCCTTGGAATTAAACTCGGTGTCACCGATTCAATCATTTCGGTCTGACCGAAAAAGGATCTGCCCTAAGTCTCTGACTTTCGGACTCACCGATCCATATCAATTTGGTGTCACCGATTTACATTCACCAGGCTAACATCTTCTGCAGCTCAACTAAATGATTTATTCTGCATACTTAATTTGCTCGGCCAGATTCTTAAGGATCCCACTTCTTTCCTTCCATCTTTCCTGTCCTTCCCGGTTTATTGTCCTTTTCGGCACTTGATGTCAAAGGGGGAGAAGATTTAGGGGGAGCTTAGGGGGAGATTGGAAGATAAGGGGAGAAGAGAAAATTTAAAGGAAGAAGAACAATCTTACCTTAAGGGGGAGAGGATCACATCAAAGCTTTGCCGTATTTCACTGTGATAATACATTTGGCATTATTCTTTTGATTTTTGCTTCTCTTGCTCTCACAATTGGTATCTTATGAAAAGCAAAATCTCTCAGAGCTCATTGAAAATCTTTTAGTCTTGGGAGACATGTTTGCTGATTCAAGCTAGTGCTCAACATGAGACACTCTTTATACATGTCATCCCTGGCTTGGTACTCTTGATGTTCTTGCTATTGGTTGAAGAAATACTCTTGTGTTATCTAACCTTGTTTTCTCAAGCTTATTTCTTCAGGTACAATGCCAAGGAACTTCAAGGTAAGTATATGCATCCTGCAGAATGTGCATGATGGTGACTTGCTTGTGAATACCTGTTTGCAAGAAATCACCATGCACATATGCATTATCATTCACTTATCCTCATCTTCTCTGATGCATATAGCCAAGCTGCATGTAGCACATCTTGCTTTTCTCTCATGTGTGCTTGTGGTAGTCCAAAACCAAAATCTAAAATCTTGCACACTTGTAGGGGGAGCCTGTGTACTACATGTTTGTCAAAGCTTTAATGATAATCCTGCCTTTCTTTCAGTAAGCTTTGATATCTTATTTTGTGTGTTGCCATCAATTACCAAAAAGGGGGATATTGAAAGCACATTTGCTCCCTGGGTGGTTTTGGTAATTAATGACAACATACTTTGTGGTTGGTCTAATGCTTTCATCAAGTATGTTTCAGAAAGTCAATCACTCGCATGGCAAAAGGACTAGAAAGGTGGACCCCTAGGATGCTAAGGAAAAGATTGGCAAAAGCTCAAGACTCCATTTTTGGTTTAGTGATCCAAGATCACATTGAGTCCATAGGAAAGCCAATACTATTAAAAGGGATGAGGTTATGATGATGATCTGGTTGCTCAAAGTGCTTAGTGATTTATCTCTCAAACTATCAGCAATCTTTCATTCCAACATAAACTCATAAGTAATCTCGGTCCCACCGATTCCATAAACTCACCACACCGAGATGAACCACCTCACCCATATAGCCAAACCCTAGTAATTTCGGATTTTCCGATTCCAAACTCGGTCTTACGAAATTGGTGTTGCCAACCTTCAGAACCTTCAGACTCAAATCGGTGTCACCGAGATGAGAAAGTCGGTCCCACCGAGATTGGCAAACCCTAGACTTTGGAAGAATCGGACTAACCGAGATTGTATTTTCGGTCCCACTGAAAATCCCAACGCTCACAAGATTTGAACTTTCGGTCTCACCGAGTTGTCAACTTCGGTCCGACCGAGATTGGTCAAATGTGTGTAACGGTTGGATTTTGTGTGGAGGCTATAAATACCCTCCACCTCCTCTTCATTCGTGGAGAGAGCCATCGAAAGAACTACCACTCCTACCTTACATTTCGAGAAGAAAACTACCTACCCTTGTGTTGAGATCAAGTTGCTCCACTCCCACCATATGAAACTTGATTTCTAGCCTTCCCAAGTTGCTTTCCACTCAATCCCTTCCTCCACCACAGCCAAATCAGTGAGGAGAGTTGAGTGTTGGGGAGATTATCATTTGAAGCACAAGAGCAAGGAGTTCATCATCACCAACACCATCTATTACCTTTTGGAGGGTGGTGCCTCCTAGATTGGTTAGGTGTCGCTTGGGAGCCTCCGTCAAGATGTGGAGTTGAACCAAGAAGTTTGTAAGGGCAAGGAGATCGCCTACTTCGTGAAGATCTACCCCGAGTAAGGCTAGTCCTCCGTGGACGTAGGCCATGATGGCATTGACAAGGTTGCTTCTTCGTGGACCCTTCGTGGGTGGAGCCCTCCGTGGACTCTCGCAGCCGTTACCCTCCGTGGGTTGAAGTCTCCATCAACGTGGATTGACGATAGCACCACCTATCGAAACCACGAGAAAAATCTCCGTGTCTCCAAATTGTGTTTGCTCTTCTCCACCTCTCCTTTACTATATGTGCAATTTACTTTCCGCTACTCATACTCTAGAATTGCATGTGTAGTTTGTTGCTCGACTTGTATGCATGATGCTTGACTTGATCTTCATTGTGAACTTGCTAAAAACTTGTTCAAATCAAAAGGCATAAACTTTTATCTTGTCGAGTAGTCTAATCACCCCCCCCTCTAGACACTCTTGCCTTCAACGATCCTACAAGGATCCATCGAGCCTTGCAGCGAGGACACAGAGGAACTCTCAATGAAAGCACCAATGTCGGTGTCAAAACCGGCGGATCTCGGGTAGGGGGTCCTGATCTGTGCGTCTAAGGCTGATGGTGACAGGAGGCAAGGGACACGATGTTTTACCCAGGTTCGGGCCCTCTTGGTGGAGGTAAAACCCTACTTCCTGCTTGATTGATATTGATGATATGGGTATTACAAGAGTTGATCTACTATGAGATCGTAGAGGCTAAACCCTAGAAGCTAGCCTATGATGATTATGATTCTGCCTCTAAAGACTAAACTCTCCAGTTTATATAGACACCGGAGAGGGCTAGGGTTTACACGGAGTTGGTTACAAAGAAGGAAATATAATAGATTGCCAAGCTTGTCTTCCACGCAAAGGAGAGTCCCATCCGGACATGGGACGGAGTCCTGAGTCTTGTATCTTCACGCTCCAATAGTCCGGACAAAGTATATAGTCCGGCTGTCCGGATACCCCCTAATCCAGGACTCCATCAAGGGGCAGCCCCTCCCTTTTCATATTCCTTGACCTCCCCCTAGATGGGAGGAGGGTTTCCCTCTGGTCCATGGCCTCCATGGTGGCATAGGGGTGAGAGCCCCTCCGAGATTGGATCTCTCTCTCTGTTCCCTTTTGTTTCGCGGTCCTGTTTTCTGGCCCTTCACCGTTTCTTAAATTCACGGAGATCCGTAACTCCGATTGGACTGAAATTTTGAGGGGATTTTTATCCATAAATTATCTTTCTAGCGCCGAAGGAAGGGCAGAAACAGCCTTACAAGGTGCCCACTACCCATCAAGGTGCGCCGAGCACCCTCTGGCATGCCCTGGTGCCTAGTGGACCCCTCGAGCACCGTCTTGCATTGATTCTTCTTCCAAAAGTTCACATATATTCCAAAAAAATCTCCATAAAGTTTTATCATGTTCGGACTTCGTTTGATATGGATATTCTGCGAAACAAAAAAACATGGAACAAACAATAACTAGCACTGGGCACTACATCAGTATGTTAGTAGCAATCATAACACAGTCTGGTCGTTTAGACTTTGGGTTTTATTTAGATTAAAAGCTCCCCATAGCTGCAACTTCACGTACTTCGTTTGTGTTCAACGACCAGACCAAGACGTCACAGAACCCCACCTTGATCAATAAAGCTTTCTTCTTATATTCGCAATATCCAGATTGCAATCTTAGTTTCACGCTTGTTCTTCATTTGCTTGTAGGAAATAGACCCTCGTGATCAGGTTGATCATGCTCCAGCGTGTTCAATAACCCCACGGAAGTTGGTTTAGCGATTGCTATCTCATTGAAACATCGAGACAACCTCACCTCTATCACTAGAAGAGGGGCAAATCATGGGCGTTTATTGGCAAAAAGCGTTGCAAAAATGATTGTGTGGAATGACTTCGACCATAAGTTTAACCATGGGTGATGAGGTCAAAGTTATATAGAAGGGTGATGATGGACACTCGAGTGTGATAACTAATTCTGAGCTCTACAATTCACATGGTTGAAGAAACCAACTGTGTGCAGTAATGTCGAAGATCGCAATCGAGTAAGCTATACAATTGGTTTGCGATGAGATGACAGGGGAAACACATTCGGGAATGGTTAATAAAATCTAAGTCCTTTGCATATTAAGGTCAAAATAGTACTACCAATATACGAATCTCATACAATGCTATTTCAACAATTTTACCACAAAAGCCCGAAATATTACAAGGTTCAAATTCCAAAGTTATATGGATCAAATTCGAAGATTACAAGGTTCCAAATGATATTGCGAATCAAATTCAGCTCATGCAGCTGCAAACGCCCGTGCTGATCAGCTGAACATGGATATAGCAGAGGTTCAAACTGATATTACCACTTGTAAGGCTTGTTTCGAAATCTCATCATTTCTGCAAAGGGATCGGCTACTCACAAGTGATGTATGGGCTTGACATAATGAATTCCGATTACTCTGTCATCTAAAATGAAATTCAGCTTTTTCAGACTATTCTCCATTCTGCCGCAGCCGCCGGCACTGATCAACAAACATTCATTTTGTGAAATAAATGTTGGGCAAACCTCATTACCTTCAGCACCCTTGTTCTGACAACAAAAAACTTGGCGAATATAATCTCCGGTAAGGTCCCTCGGTAGGAGTTCAAAGTAATTTATGAGAGATGCAGATCTAGGCATTCGATGCGATTGTTATATTGTATCACATTATCCACCACCGAGCCTAATTTTATCTACAAAAGAAGAGAACGAATTAGTGCCTACATGCAGTTTTGAACACTACTACAAACCTATTTGGTTTGCAGGATTTGTAAAATGCACTAAGGTGCCATCTTTGATCTGACAAGATTAACATAGGCATTTGATTACAATCTAGAAAAATGTAGCCTTCTTCCCAAGAGGTTGGGGGAGGCTTAAGTCAATGTTATATTCATGCCGCAATCATGAGCTCTCAAGAGAAATTATTATTAAGAATTTTTATGCTCAGCTTTCTCGTAATGATCAATCCATGATTGATACTTCTTGTACCGGTTCTTTTATGAAGGAGACTATTGAATTCAAATGGAATTTATTGGAAAGAATTAAATGCAACTCTGAAGATTGGGAACTCGACGAAGGTAAGGAGTCAGGTATAAACCTTAATTTTGATTGTGTTAAATCTTTTATGGATACCGATGCTTTCCGTGAATTTAGCACTAACTATGGACTTGACTCTGAGATAGTAGCTTCCTTATGTGAATCATTTGCTACTCATGTTGATCTCCCAAAGGAGAAGTGGTTTAATTTTCATCCTCCCAGTGAAGTGAAAGTTGTATAACCTATTAAAGTTGAAGAAGAAACTATTACTTATAATGTTGATCCTATTGTTCCTACTGCCTATACTGAGAAACCACCTTTCCCTGTTAGAATAAAGGAACATGCTAAAGATTCAGCTGTGGTTCGTAAGAGTTATACTAGAACACCTACACCCCCTAAACAAATTAAAGTTGAACCTAGTATTTCTATGGTTAAAGATCTCTTGGTCGATAATATTGATGGGCATGGTATTTACTTCTGTGATGAAGCTACTAGAACTGCTAGACCTGATGAAAAAGATAAACATAGACCTGTTGTTGGCATGCTTGTTGTTTCTCCTAAAATAGGAGACCATTGTTATCATAGCTTATGTGATGTAGGTGCTAGTGTGAGTGCAATTCCCTTTACTTTATACCAAGAAATTATGAATGATATTGCACCTGCTGAAATAGAAGATATTGATGTTACTATCAAGCTTACTAATAGAGATACTATATCACCAGTTGGGATTGTTAGAGATGTTGAAGTCTTGTGTGGGAAAATAAAATACCCTATTGATTTTCTTGTTCTTGGTTCTCCACAGATGATTTTTGTCCCATTATATTTGGTAGACCTTTCTTGAACACTGGTAATGCTAAGATAGATTGTGACAAAGAAATTGTTACTATAAGTTTTGGGGATGTGTCTCATGAGTTTAATTTTCTAAATTTTGTGGAAAACCCCATGACAAAGAATTTCCTAGTAAAGATGAAATTATTGGTCTTGCTTATATTGTTGTGCCTCCTACTGATCCTTTAGAACAATATATGCTAGACCATGAAAATGATATGTTTATGAATGAAAGGAAGGAATTAGATGAAATATTCTTTAATCAAATGCCTGTTGTGAAACACAACTTGCCTGTTGAGATTCTTGGAGATCCTCCTCCACCCAAAGGTGATCCCGTGTTTGAGCTTAAACAATTACCTGATACTCTGGAATATGTTTATCTTGATGAAAAGACGATATATCCTGTTATTAGTAGTGCTAACCTTCCAGAGCATGAAGAAAAGTAATTATTGAAAACTCTGAGGAAGCACTGTGCTATTGGATATACTCTTGATGATCTTGATGGCATTAGTCCCACTCTATGTCAGCACAAAATTAATATGGAGCCTGATGATCATGAACGACGGTTAAATCCTAAGATGAAGGAAGTGGTAAGAAATGAAATACTAAAGCTTTTGGAAGCAGGTACAATTTATCCTATTGCTGATAGTAGATGGGTAAGTCATGTTCATTGTCTCCCTAAGAAAGGAGGTATTACTGTTGTTCCTAATGATAAAAATGAATTGATTCCACAAAGAATTGTTACAAATTATAAAATGGTAATTGATTTTAGAAAAGTAAACAAAGCCACTAGAAAATATTATTACCCTCTACCTTTTATTGATCAAATGCTAGAAAGATTGTCCAAACATACATACTAATGCTTTCTAAATGGTTATTCTGGCTTCTCTCAAATACTTGTGTCAAAAGAGGATCAAGAAAAAACTACTTTTACTCTCTCCTTTCGGTACCTTTGCTTATAGATGTATGCCTTTTGGTTTATGTAATGCACCTGCTACTTTTCAAAGATGTATGATTGCTATACTCTCTGAATTTTGTGAAAAGATTGTTGAGGTTTTCATGGATGATTTCTCCGTTTACGGAACTTCTTTTGGTGGTTGCTTAAGCAACCTTGATCGAGTTTTTCAGCGATGTGAAGAAACTAATCTTGTCTTGAATTGGGAAATGTGCCACTTTATGGTTAATGAAGGTATTTTTTGGGGCATAAAATCTCTGAAAGAGGTATGGAAGTTGATAAAGCTAAAGTTGATGCTATTGAAAGAATGTCGTGTCCTAAAGATATCAAAGGGAAAAGAAGTTTCCTTGGCCACGTTGGTTTCTATAGGAGGTTTATTGAAGACTTCTCTAAAATTTCTAGGCCTCTCACTAATCTATTGCAAATAGATGTTCCATTTGTTTTTTATGATGATTGTGTAGAAGAATTTGAAATCCTTAAGAAAGCCTTGATTTCTGCACCTATTGTTCAACCACCTTATTGGAACCTACCCTTTGAAATTATGTGTGATGCTAGTGATTATGCTGTTGGTGCTATTCTAGGACAAAGAGTTGATAAGAAATTGAATGTTATTCATTATGCTAGTAAAACTCTAGACAGTGCTCAAAGAAAGTATGCTACTACTGAAAAAGAATTTTCACAGTAGTCTTTGCTTGTGATAAGTTTAGACCTTATATTGTTGATTCCAAAGTAATTGTTCACATTGATCATGCTGCTATTAAATACCTTATGGAAAAGAAATATGCTAAACCTAGACTTATCATATGGGTTCTCTTGCTGCAAGAATTTGGTTTGCATAATATTGATAGAAAGGGTGCCGAGAACCCCGTAGCAGATAACTTGTCTAGGTTATAGAATGTTCTTGATGACCCACTACCTATTGATGACAGTTTTCCTGATGAATAGATAGCTGTCATAAATACTTCTCGTAATGCTCCATGGTATGCTAATTATGCTAATTACATTGTTGCTAAATTTTATACCACCTAGTTTCACACACCAGCAAAAGAAAAGGTTTTTCTATGATTTAAGACATTACTTTTGGGATGAGCCACACCTTTATAAACAAGGAGTAGATGGTGTTATTAGATGTTGTGTACCTGAGCATGAATAGGAACAGATCCTACGCAAGTGTCACTTTGAGGCCTATGGAGGACACCATGCTGGAGATAGAACTGGGCACAAGGTATTGCAATCCGGTTTTTATTGGCCTACTCTCTTCAAAGATGCTCGTAAGTATGTCTTGTCTTGTGATGAATGCCAGAGAATTGGTAATATTAGTAGACTTCAGGAAATGCCTATGAATTATTCACTTGTTATTGAACCATTTGATGTTTGGGGCTTTGATTATATCGGACCTTTTCTTTCCTCCAATGGGTATACACATATTTTAGTTGATTTTGATTATGTTACTAAGTGGGTAGAAGCTATTCCAACTAGTAGCATTGATCATAAAACTTCTATTAAAATGCTTAAAGAAGTTATTTTCCCAAGGTTTGGGGTCCCTAGATATTTATTGACTGGTGGTGGTTCATACTTTATTCATGGTGCTTTTCGTAAATTGCCTGCTAAGTATGACGTCAACCATAGAATTGCATCTCCTTATCATCCTAGGTCTAGTGGTCAAGTAGAATTGAGCAATAGAGAAATTAAATTGATCTTGCAAAAGAATGTTAATAGATCAAGAAAAAATTGGTCCTAAGAAACTTGATGATGCATTATGGGCTTACAGTACTGCTTATAAAACCCCTATGGGTATGTCTCCGTACAAAATGGTCTATGGAAAAGCATGTCACTTACCTCTAGAACTAGAATATAAAGCTTATTGGGCAATTAAAGAGCTCAACTATGATTTCAAACTTTTCGGTGAGTAGAGGTTATTTGACATTAGCTCGCTGACGAATGGAGAACCCAAGCCTATGAGAATACCAAGTTGTTTAAAGAAAATTTAAAAGATGGCATGACAAAAGGATACAAAAGAATGAATTTTAATGTAGGTGACCATGTCTTGCTATACAACTCTCGTTTAAGATTTTTTGCAGGAAAGCTTCTCTCTAAATGGGAAGGGCCTTACATTGTCCAGGAAGTTTATCATTCCGATGCCATCAAGATTCACAACGCCGAAGGCAATAATCCGAAGGTGGTAAACGGTCAAAGAATCAAACATTATATCTCAGGTACTCCCATAAATGTTGAAACCAATATAATTAATACCATAGCCCCGGAGGAGTACATAAGGGAGACTTTTAGAATAATTCAGACTCCGAAAAGGAATAAGTATGTGATACAATAAGTAAACCGACTCCAAAACTTTTCCAATGGAAATTTTACTCCATTTTGGAATATTAAAAAACTAGGAAAATTAAAAGTAGTTCGAAAAGTGCACAAGGAGGCGACAACCTTGGGGGCGCGCCCTACTCCCCTGGGCGCGCTTCTGTGGCTTGTGGCCACCTCGTGTGCCCTCTGGACTCCGTTTTCTTGTGGAATACTCTTTTTAGTCGGTAAAAATTTATTATATAATCTCCCAATGGTTTTTACCACCGTACCACGGCAATATCTCTTGTTCTTGTTTTGAGCTGTTTTTCCTGACAGATCCGGATCGACATGGCGTCTCCAAGCGCCCCCAAGGACAAGTTTTTCGAGAAGGTCATCGACCCCTACCTCACGGAGGTGCTGCAACACCCTCAAACCATTGAGATGCGTGAGGGGTGCTGCACATCCGTGATGTTGAAGGCACAAAGAAGACCAGAAACATGGAGGCAAGGCTCGAAGCAATGGAGCAGCAAGTCTTCAATTTCCAAGGGATGGTGGAACAAGGACTCAACGCCAATCACTTGATGATCACGGAGTTTACCCATGACCACAAGTTGGACGCCAAGAACATCGGAGAGGCCATCTTCAAGCTTCATGAGAGAATCGAGCATCTCCAAGCCCAGATCTATGACCTGCAAAACCAAAATTGTGAGCATGAATACAGATTTAAGAAGATGAGTTTGGCTGTAGATTTGAGGATCCCGGAGACTCATTCACCTTTTCACAATGGTGAACCTGTGCCTTGGAAGACGGAGGATAAGATTCTTTCATCATCAACAACTCCATGATCACCACCTCCGAAGAAAGAGACATAAATACATGGGTATGGGCACTCCCCTAGGCAACTGCCAAGCTTGGGGGAGTTTCCCCCGTATCATATCACCATCACACCTTTACCTTTATAGTTTTCTTAGTTCGATCCTTTTGGTTATATCTTGGTTTGGTAGAATTAAAGCTTTTAGTGTGATCTATCCTTGAGTTTTGCTTTATGTTCCCTCTATGTAATCGAATCCAAGAGTTATATAATAAAGATTAGTTTTTAGTTGAGGGCTTTGCTTTCTTGCTTTGATCATGAGAAAAAGAAATAAAGTATAAAAGAAATAAAAGATTATATAAAGATCTTGTGGGAAGTGAAAACTTCACATATAAGAAGTATGTTGCATGAAACTTGTTGTTAGTTGACAAACATAGTTTTGGTCATTGTTGCAATTAATAGGAAGTAATAAAGAAAGGTTTCCTTGCTAAATGGAGTACTGAAAATCATTACAAAATTGCTGACCAATAGACTACAAAGAGTTATTCTGCAAATGGTGCATATTACTCAGTATGGCTTCCTCAAAGATAGAGTGATCCAGGATTGCCTAGGATGGGCATATGAGTACATTCACTAGTGTCATAAGTCTAGGGAGGAAATCTTAGTAATTAAATTGGATTTTGAGAAGGCTTTTGATACAATTGAACATGCTGCAATCATTGATATTTTTAGAGCTAAAGGTTTTGGAGAGAAATGGATTTCATGGATGGAAGCTCTGTTCACAACTGCATCATCTTCTGTATTACTGAATGGTGTACCTGGGAAAAGAATTTACATAAGAAGAGGGGTAAGACAAGGGGACCCTTACTCTCCTTTAATATTTGTGCTGGCTGCTGACCTGTTACAATCCATTCTTAACAAAGCCATGAGGTTAAACCTGATCACTGCTCCACTTCAAGTCAACTCCTTCCCTCACTTCCCAATTGTGCAATATGCAGATGACACTCTGGTGGTTATGCAAGCTGATTCTAGGCAGTTGCTATGTTTAAAGGTACTTCTCAATACTTTTGCTACAGCAACTGGGCTCAAAGTGAATTATGGGAAGTCAATCATGGTACCTATGAATATTGATTAAGATAGGGTAGAAATTTATACAAACACCTTGCAGTGTGCTCGAGGTCAATTCCCCATTACTTACCTTGGTCTGCCCTTAGGAATATACAAACCAACTGTTGAGCAATGCCTCCCCCTAGTTAACAGGATTGCCAAAAGATTGGTTGGTATCTCTATCTTCATGACCCAAGCTGGAAAATTACTACTGGTCAAGTCAGTGATGACCTCATTATCAGTTTTCTTCATGTGCTGTCTGCACATACCTATTACAACAAAAAAACAGATCATCAAGTATTTGAGACGCTGTCTTTGGAGAGGCCCTGATATGGAGGACAGAAGACCTGCTTTGGTTGCATGGCACACAGTGTGTAGACCCAAGGACCAGGGGGATTAGGAGTTCTAGATATCTTTACACACAACAAAACACTGCTCAGGAAGAACCTTCACAAATTCTTCAACAGACATAATATTCCTTGGGTCAACCTGATTTGGGAAACATACTATAGTGGTGGCAAATTACCAGGGGGCAACATGATAGGATCATTCTGGTGGAAGTCCAACTTAGCTCTCATTGATCAGTACAAAGCTATTGCTAGATGTAATGTGGGAGATGGTGTTAGTGCATTCTTTTGGGATGATATATGGAACCAAGCAATACTTAAACACCAATTCCCTCACTTAGTCTCTTTTGTCAGAAACCCTCAACTGAATATCCAACAAGTATTGCAGACTGAGTACTTGCAGGATCTCTTCTTTCTCCCTTTGACAACTGAGGCATATGCGGAATTCTTACAAATGGAAGACATTTGTATTTCCTTGAGACAATCAGAGTATTTGGACACATTGGACACATCGAGTTACATTTGGCGGACTGAACACTATTCATCCATCAAAGCATATAAAGTCTTAATTGGACACAAGCAGACCCCTCCACATTTCAATTGGATCTGGCAGAGTTCCTGTCAGCCTAAGCATAAAGTTTTCTTCTGGCAACTTCTCCATGATCGAGTCAACACAAGAAATTTACTTGGAAGAAAGAATTTTGTGTTGGAGGCTTATAAATGTGCTGTTGGAGGTTGTCAACAAGAAGAAACACTGCATTATCTCTTTTGGGTTTGCCAATTTGTTCAGCAATGCTGGGATTTCATATGTCCAACAAGAACCCCAAACTTGTCTGTGTTAGAAGCGTTCCAAGATCTTAAAGACAAACTAAGGTATCCATTTTACATGGAGATCATCATACTTGGAGCATGGGCCATTTGGATAACCAGAAATAATAAGATTTTTGAAAACATTGCACCTTCATTTCAAGGCTGGAAGTTCATATTTCTGGAGGAACTAAAGCTTCTAAAGTTTAGAATGAGGAAGAAGCATGAGAGGCAATTTTCTGTTTGGCTTCAAGGCCTTTTGTAATTTCTCTGTTTATAGGCTAGTAGGCTGTTTGTTTTTCTTTCTTTCTTTCCTTTATCCTAGATTTTAGTTCCTTTTTGTTCTTAGGGCTTACCTCAAGCCTTTTCATACTACTTGTTTGTTTGCTCTCTTAATTTATAAAAATTGCAGTGGGGTCTTACCCTACTGTTTATAGTCAAAAAAAGTAATAAAGAAGATAGGACTCACATATAAATATACTATCTTGGACATCTTTTGTGATTGTGAGTACTCACTAAAATATTATATGCTGAAAGGTTGATGTTGGACAAGGAAGACAACGTGATGGGTTATGTTTCATTATATCCGGATAGAAGTTATATTATTATGGATCCTCCAACATGTTGAGCTTGCTTTCCCTCTTATGCTAGCCAAATCCTTTGCACCAAGTAGAGATACTACTTGTGCATCCAAACATCCCTTAACCCAGTTTTGCCATGAGAGTCCACCATACCTACCTGGATTGAGAAAGATCCTTCAAGTAAGTTGTCATCGGTACAAGCAATAAAAATTGCTCTCTAAATATGTATGATCTATTAGTGTGAATAAAATAATCTTTATACAAACTTGTGATATGGAAGAAATAAAAGCACCAGACTGCATAATAAAGTTCTTTATCACAAGCGGCAATATAAAGTGATGTTCTTTTGCATTAAGATTTTGTGCATCCAACCATAAAAACGCATGACAACCTCTGCTTCTCTCTACGAAGGGCCTATCTTTTACTTTTTACTTTCTACCTCTATATAAGAGTAATGGTGATCTTGACTTATTCCTTTTTACACTTTTTCTTTTTGTCAAGTACTTTATGTTGGGGGAAGATCCAAATATATATATCCACTCAGATGTAGATATTCATAAGCTATTATTGTTGACATTACCCTTGAGTTAAAAGGTTGGGAGGTGAAACCATATGCCCCTATCTTTCTTTGTGTCTGATTGAAACTTTGATCTCATAAGTATCGCATGAGTGTTAGCAATTGTAAAAGACAAAATGATAGTTGAGCATGTGAACTTGCTGAAAAGCTCTTATATTGACACTTTCTTACGTTATGATAAATTACAGTTGCTTTAGTGACTGAGATCATAGTTTGTTAGTTTCCAATAAAGTTCTTGTTTCATACTTTACCTTGTGAATGAATTGTGACTTTAGAATGAGAAGTTATATAACAATATGTTGTTGTTCTAAAGATGATCATGATGCCTTCATGTCCGTATTTTATTTCATCGACACCTCTATCTCTAAACATGTGGACATGATTATCGATTTCGGCTTTTGCTTGAGGACAAGTGAGGTCTAAGCTTGGGGGAGTTTTGATACGTCCATTTTGCATCATGCATTGATACTAATATTTATTGCATTATGGGCTGGTATTACCTATTTTGGTACAATACTTATGACTTTTCTCTCTTATTTTACAAGGTTTACATGAAGCAGGAGAATACCGGCAGCTATAATTCTGGACTTGAAAAGGAGCAAATCTGAAAGACCTATTCTACACAACTCCAAAAGTCTTCAAAATTTACGGAGAATTATTTTGGAATATAAAAAAATATTGGGTGAAGAAAGTACCAGAGGGGATCCACCAGGTAGCCACAACGGTGGGGGCACACCCCTGGCTTGTGGGGCCCCTGGCAGGCCTCCGGTGCCCATCTTTTACTACATGATGCGTTTTGAACTTGAAAAAGTCAGACAAAGCTTTCGGGACGAAGTGCCGCCATCTCGAGGTGGAACCTGGGCAGGAGCAATCTAGAGCTCCGGCAGAGCGATTCTACCGGGGAAACTTCCCTCTCGGAGGGGGAAATCAAAGCCATTGTCATCACCAATGACCCTCTCATCGAGAGGGGGTCAATCTACATCCACATCTTCACCAGCACAATCTCCTCTCAAACCCTAGTTCATATCTTGTATCCGATCTTTGTCTCAAAACCTCAGATTGGTACCTGCGGGTTGCTAGTAGTGTTGATTACTCCTTGTAGTTGATGGTAGTTGGTTTATTCAGTGGAAGATCATATATTTAGATACTTAATGATAATTAATACTCCTCTGATTATGAACATGAATAAGCTTTATGAGTAGTTCCCTTTGTTCCTCGGGACATGGGAGAAGTCTTGTTATAAGTAATCATGTGAATTTGGTATTCGTTCGTTATTTTGATGAGATGTATGTTGTCTTTCCTCTAGTGGTGTTATGTGAATACATGACACTTCACCATGATTTGGGCCTTGGGGAAGGCATTGGGAAGTAATAAGTAGATCATGGGTTGCTAGAGTGACAGAAGTTTAAACCCTAGTTTATGCGTTGCTTCGTAAGGGGCTGATTTGGATCCATATGTTACATGCTATGGTTAGATTTATCTTAGTTCTTCTTTCGTAGTTGCGGATGCTTGTGACAGGGGTTAATCATAAGTGGGAGGCTTGTCCAAGTAAGGACAACACCCAAGCACCGGTCCACCCACATATCAAATTATCAAAGTAACGAACGTGAATCATATGAGCATGATGAAAACTAACTTGACAGTTATTTCCCATGTGTCCTCGGGAGTGCTTTGCGTTATATAAGAGTTCGTCTAGGCTTGTCCTTCTCTACAAAAAGGATTGTGCCACCTTGCTACACCTTTGTTACACTTGTTACTTGTTACCCATTACGAAATATCTAATCACAAAACTACCTGTTACCGATAATTTCAGTGCTTGCAGAGAATACCTGCTGAAAACCGCTTGCCATTTCCTTCTGCTCCTCGTTGGGTTCGACACTCTTACTTATCGAAAGGACTATGATAGATACCCTATACTTGTGGGTAATCACTTACCAAGTCGATTCGAATCAAATTTCAAAATATTATCTTGCCACTTCTTTTTTAGATGGTGAGATGATGCTCGGGACCAATGTGTTTTTACATGCTCGTTGCTAACGATTTACTATATGACAAATAGTTGACCCACTCAAAAACGGGAATCAAACCCAAAATGAAATATCCTGATTCAATGAAATAGCTCGTTCAGCAGGTCAAAATAGTGAACTAAATCCAAAATTGAACACCTCAATTGAGTACCATGTTGTACTGTATTATAGTACTCCATGAACATGTTGAAAGTCAAACTTTTTTGATACGCATATCTCCGTTCATGTGTGGATTGCAGACAACATGTTCTTGATTTCAAATATTTGAATGCAATTGTATATCAAAACATGGTTTATATCAGTCTTTGATGCACAAATGCGACTTCCCCTCTGCCCGACTCCTATTCACTCTCTCGCCGACAATCTTCAATTCTATCGCACGCATCCAAACACAAACCTTGTCGGTCCCTCTCCCTCTCTACTCTCTCTCTCTATGGGGGGAGGGTGTCTTTCTAGTTTGCATGCACACTCCATGTATAGGTCTCTCTGGCACACTGTGTATGATTCTCTAGTCCAAGCTAAATAACTTGGGTGCACTCATCGTACACACACAAATTCCCTAGCTTGTTGCCCGTAAATCTCTCACGCACCACTCTGCCGTCTCGGAGCTCTTACCTCTCTCTCTCTCTCAAACTCTCCATCTCCCTAGGTCACACATACACATGCATATCACACTCGCACTCTATAGACCCATCTAAAACTCTCTCTCTCTCTCTCCCTCATTTTCTCTCCATCTCACACGCACACACACACAATCTCACACCTAGCTAAGTATGATTATCTCTCACTCAATTGTAGGCACACACAGTCCCCCCCTATGTATATGACTAATACTTAGTCTCCATCACAAACATATGCATTCTCTCTTTCCCTCACTTGGTCTATCTCGACTTCTCTCAGTCCATCTTTCTATCGCACATCGATCTCCCACCCATATAGTCCCCTCACGATCTCGAGGGGATCTC
Organism: Aegilops speltoides; assembly: GCA_021437245.1. Classification (NCBI taxonomy): domain Eukaryota; kingdom Viridiplantae; phylum Streptophyta; class Magnoliopsida; order Poales; family Poaceae; genus Aegilops; species Aegilops speltoides. Next base: position 152,345,878 of record CM038145.1, read on the forward strand.
TCTATCACAAACACACCCTCTCTCCCTCCCCATGCGTCCATCTTCTCCATGCGTCCCTCTCAACCTTTGTCCCTTGTTGGCCAGACCTCTATTGGAAATGTGCTATAGGGGTGTCTCTTTCTATTGCAAACAATCCCGAACTAGCTATCTTCGTGTATCTCCTCACCTCGCTTTTCTGTCTCGAAGATGCATGTGTGATATGTTTGCATAAGAAACGAACACACACACTCTCTCTCTATTTTATCGTTTTTTGTCCCTCTCTCTTTCACATACACACACTCTCTTTTTGCACACTCACTCATTCTCCTTCACATGCACTTGATCTCACTCGACTTAGGCACTCTCTTCAGTCCATAGCATATAGATTTATTGAAAAGTCAAACATCACAAAGTTTGACCATGTACGTGGAGAAAACATTTACATCTAGAACGACAAACATATATCATTAGATTCATCATGAGATGTAGTTTCGTATGATGTATCTTTGGTATTGTAGATATAAATAATATTTGCGTAAACTGGTCAAAGTTTCCAAAGTTTGACTTCTAAAAAATATGCACTGCATTATCGAACGATGGAGTATCTCTTTCCCCCTCTCAGCTATCTGATGCACCACTCAACCATATCGGGGCTCCTCTATCTCTCTCTCAAACTTTATACCTCCCTGGTTCACACTCACATATCTCACTCGCGCTACATAGACCCATCTAACACTCTCCTCCCTTGTTCTCTCTCTATGTGACACGCACCCCCCTAAGTACCATAATCCCTCACTCCATCATAGGCACACGCACTCCCTCCTAAGTATGACTATCTCTCACTAGCCATCAGGAACACACGCATTGTCTCCTTCCATCCATACGTCTATCTCGATATCTCTCCATGTGTCTTCTGTTGTCCACACACCTTGTCACTCGATCTCCCACCCATTTAGTCCCATCACGATCTCCAGGGGATCTCTTGTCACAAACATACACTCACTCCTGCCCATGTCTACATTTCTTCATATGTCTCTCTCGACCTCTCTCCCTTATTTGTCACACCTCTCTTAGCCATGTGCAAGGGGTGGTCTTTCTCTCTCGGTTGCAAACAACCACACACACTATCTCCTCACCTCGCTTTCGCTGTCGAAGATGCATGTGTGATATGTTTGCATAAGACACACATGCTTTTTCTCTACTTTATCTTGTGTTGTCCATGTCTCTTTCACACACGTACACACACGTTTTTCACTCACTCTTTCTATTTCACACACTCTCACTCTCTCTAGTTAGGTACTCTCTCACATCCATAACATATGGATGTTTTGAAAAGTCAAACCTCAGAAAAGTTTAACCAGGTATATGTGGAAAAAAACATTTACATCTGGAACGATCATTAGATTCATCATAACATGTACTTACTTCATACTATCATTTATCTTTGGTATTGAAGATATAAGTAATTTCTTTATAAACTTGGTCAAAGTTTCAAAATTTTGAATTTAAAAAATATAGGCACTACATTATCGAACGGAGGGAGTAGCTCTTTCTCTCTCTCTCTATTATCTCTCACGGGCCTCCCCTCTCACTCGATCTCTCTATACCGAGGGATTATACGGTCACTATGCCAATGTATAGCTCCGTATATTATTTAGTTGACCGGTCAACCAGTCCACATGCTGCCTTGTCAGCTCGTGTTCTCTAACTTCGTGTGTTGGCCCATGTGGTACTATGTGAAAATAAGTAAACTAGAGGCCCATCGGACACGCAGTAAAGTAAACAAAGTTGAAACCACTCGCGGTAGCACCCTGCATGCTAGTAAATTGAGGGCACACTTCTCCCGCGTGAAGGACACACTCGCGCACACTTCACAACTGCGTGGCGGCATGCGCACAAGGACGCACTCGCGCACACCCAGCACACAATACACACCAAGCACACGTGTACATCAGTGTCACAGTCGTCTGAGATGGACGGCGAGGCAGCCAACAAACGTAGGCGGCTAGAGCCAAAGCTGCATCCGACGAGCCTAGACTTCATCAGCATCCTCCCTGATGACATGCTTCTCGTCATCATCGGCCTCCTCCCCACCAAATCTGCCATGCGGACCACCCTGCTCTCCCGGTGGTGGCGCCCCCTCTAGCACCACGTCCCCCTCAACCTCACCATCGACAGCTTCCTCTGCAACGGGGATTGCAAACGCATGGCCGCAGTCTCCAAGATCCTTTCATCGCACCCTGGGCCAGCCAGACGCCTTGAGATTCGCATGTTCAGTACCAATTGCAAGGTCCAAGCCAAGTTCGACGAGTGGTTCTTATCCCCCACCCTAGATCAGCTCAAGGAGCTCATGTTTGAAGTTGGACGATGTCACTCTCTGTCGCCGTCCGCGCTCTGCCTCACGCCAACAATGCGCCGCGCCAGCTTCACCTCCTGCTATTTTCCCCAGATTAATGTTGTGCCCGCCCTTCTTCTCCCTCAACTCAAGCAGCTCGACCTCTTCGATGTTGGCATCTTGAAGAAGGCAATGGAGCACCTGCTCTGCAGTTGTACTGCGCTCGAGTACCTTTGTCTTCGGCAGATCCACGGGTTTATTAGCCTCCACATCGGCTCGACGAATCTCTGATAGATTTATGTGTCTTGCTTGCCTTGCAACAGGACATCAATCGGGAAGAGATCACTCCAGCTGTTCCATGTTATGGTCATTCAGAATGTGCCTTTCCTTGAGAGATTGCTTGTATCTGATCTAGAAGGTCCAAAAACAATAAGGGTCATTGACGCGCCGACATTAACAACGTTGGTGTATTCGTCTGCCAAATTCTCTGAACTCTTTCTTGGATCCATAATCATTCAGGTACAACACTCATCTTCTTCTTCGTCTTCTTGAAATTCACATTTTTAAATTTCTTCTTAATGTATTTACGACTGTCGTCCATAAAATGATTCCCACAAGCTTGATCCAGTCTGTGTGCACACCGAAGATCTTGGTAATAAAATCTATCGACCCCAATCTGGATCAACTTGTTGGATTCCTTACATGCTTTCCGTGAACGGAGAAGCTACTCATCAAGGTGAAACTTCTTTCCTATTAATGAATGGTAATCACAACGTGGCTCAATTCATTCGTAATTTTCCCAAATTACGATGACAAGTGTAGTGTTAAAATCTGCATCTACGCGCTGCACCGAAAGAAATGTTTTCAGTATTTTTCTCACATGATCACCTGCATCATTTTTTTGTTGTACTACTAGTTGCCTAGGCTAGTCATAGTGGCAAGTAACTTAGACTAGTAACTTTATGGTTAGCCTAACAGCAAGTACTACCTCCGTCCTGGTTTACTCTTCGTATTTTGTAGTATTAAAATTTGACCATAGATTTAACTGACAAAATGTTAATGCATGTCACTAAAAATTATATCGTTGGATTCGTATTTGAACATAATTTCAAATGGTATAATTTTTGGTGACATGCATTGGCATTTTCTTAGGTAAATCTATGGTCAAAATTTTACACTAAATACGAGGTAGTACAAAAGTGGGCTATAACGGCCCTCCACTATGTAGGCCAAAACACGTGCCAAATTCACTTCTGATGCATTTGGCATCGATGCCCTTCCGTTGCTCACCTGGTGCCCCAATGTGCCAAATTAACTCACGCAATGAAAAAACACTCGCATGGCAGAGGACTGAGGCAATAAAAAACACTTGTTTGGGAGAGGGAGAGGCTGGTGTAGTTGGTTTGATGATTTGTTTATACATGTGGGCATGTGTGCACAGCGGTGCAAACTCTCTCACATCGCTAGAGCGGTGCCAAAATCTTTTGATTTGACATCGATGTGTATTATGTGGCATACTTTTCAGAAATATGGCATCGGCCACATAGTGTAAGGAACCAAATGCCCAAGCTCTTCACGTGCTCCTAGGTAAATGAGAGAAAAGAGAAAGAGAGAGAGAGTGAAAAAATATCACTAGCCTTAGAGCCAACCCTATAGCCAACCCTATCGTATGAGTGAATGATATTGGTACCTCTTGATGACATGGCAGTCATATACATCCAGCTGCTCTAATATATTCTCTTCTTTTGCAGATAAAAAAAGACCCGAAAGTGAAAAATGTGATGCACTATAACAATCTCATCGAATGCCTTGATCTCCATCTTACAGAAATTGATTTGATCGACTACCGAGGTAGCACATTTGAGATTAAATTGGCCAGGTTCTTTGTTCTGGAGGCAAGTGTGCTCTAGGTAATGAGGTTTAGCGTTCTCTGGTGCAACAATGAATGGCGTGCTGATCACCACAAGCGTCTAAGCCTAAATGACAAAGTCTCCACAGAAGCTGAATTTGTTTTTGAAACATCAAGTCGCTAGAGACTCAAAAACTTATTTGCCCATTAGTGACTTGTCAGGGCGGTGGATTTTAGTTTGTACGATAATGCTGCATCCACCTAAAGTAACAAAATTTCTTACGTAAACTTCCTAATAATTCCCTCTTCGTAGGTGCAGCATTACTCCTAGCATTAGTAATATCAGTTTGAAACTTGTAATAATACGACTATCCAGCATGAGGTACTATGTTACGATAAATGTTTGCGTGCATAGGTGCGGCAATGATATACCCATTACTCGAGTACACTATTTATTATTACCAGCAAGAGGCCCATGTGTTGCATGGGACATGAAGATGCATTTATACGAGCTATTTATCTTGTGGGAGATGAAGATGAACGAGGGAAGGCCTTATTCGCAAATGTGGAGAGGGGTGCAGGTATATTTTTGCAAAATTGCCATAGTTTGCTTTCTATCCGTCAGATATAGATCGGGCGGTTTATATTGCAGGATGGCAGGCACACCATCATCACCAACTCGGTTTTCTATAAGAGTTTCTCTATTGCTCTATACTACTCCTATAAAAACACAAGGGCTCCTTTGATTCAAGGGAATTCTATAGAATTTTTGGAGGATCGAAATCCTTTGAAATTTTTCCTAGGTTTGTCCTTTGATTCATAGGATTGAATCCCATAGGAATTTTTCCAATGGAATGTTTTGTACTACATTTCGTAGGAAATCTGACATCCAGTCTAAGCTCTTCTTACAATTCCTTTGCTTTTCCCGTGAAATGAAACACTCCTTGCTAATCCTATAGGATTCAAGTGGACATGACACTCTAATCCTATACTTTTCCTATTCTTTCATTTTCAAAATCCTGCTAATCAAAGATGTCCTGAGTTGGTGATGATGGTGTGCCTGCCATCTTTCACCAATAGTCGTCGGATCTAGATCTGACGCATACAAAGCAAACTGCTGCAGTTTTGCAAAAAGATGATGAGGACATCAATACAATTGTTACACCCACAGCCCCTGCTACTATACATACTGGACCAATTACTAGAGCTCGCGCACGCCAACTAAATTACCAGGTACTTTCGTTTCTTGGTAATGATTCTAATGTTCATGAGAATATGATGCTGCCTAAATTGGATACATTTGTTTTGCTTACAAATGAAGGGCCTAGCTTGCAGAAGGATGAACATTGTAGCAAGAACAAGCATGGAGATGATGGCATGCGCAAGGGGAACAAGAACGGAGTTACAAGTGATGATTTCAGGACTTTGAAGCCACCATAATGGGTGCATGAAGCCTTGGACGAAATATACAAGATGCCACTTCATAACTTTCGTCCCGAGGCTGTTCTAGGTGCTGCGTCACCTTATTATTGGGCCAGGCCCATGTAATTTCGAAATACATAAGTATAGGGTATTTTTAGAGTCTGTATGTGTGGGGAAACAAGAGATAGGGTCGATTTCGGACCCCTCCACCAAGGGCCACGAAATTCCCCCCCTCTTCCTGCATATATACAGCCCTTAGGGCATCGTTTAGACTTTGGGTTTTGTTTAGGTTAAAAGTTCGCCATAGCTGCAACTTCGCATACTTCGCTTGTGTTCAACGACTGCATAAAGCGCCACAAAACCCCACCTTGATCAATAAAGCTTTCATCTTATATTCGCAATATCCAGATTGCAATCTCAGTTTCTTGCTTGTTCTTCGTTTGCTCGCAGGAAACAGACCCTCGTGGTCAGGTTGATCGTGCTCCGGCGTGGTTAATAACCTCTCGGAGTTGGTTTAGCGATTGCTAAGGCGCAACGTCCTCGCACGTTCGTAGTCGGATCGTCAAAGTCCACTTCCACCAAAGCGATATCCATCATCTCATTGAAAGACGGGACACCTTTGCCTCTATCAAGTGGTATCAGATTTCTAGGTTGCTCGGTGAGATTTTACAGTTTTTAGTAGTTTAGATCGAGTCTGTTCTTCATACCTATAGTCCACGAAAAAGCCAAAAAAAATTAGGGTTAGTGCATCCCATCCGAAACAATCTGAGCCTTTGCATAATCTTTTCTATATTTGCTTTGTTGAATTTGCGGTTGCATCATCGTGTCAAGTTGCTGGTCTTAGCGTCTAGTCCTTTAGAGTTTCGAGTTTTGTTCACAGGTTGTCACGTCGTCGCTGCCATATACCACCACCACATATTCACCGCCAATCCGAGTCCATATACGCCACCACATATCCACCGCCATCACGCCAATCCGAGTCCACATACAAAATATATCCGCCACCAGTCCGAGTTCCACCAGATTCATCTCCGCCACCAGTCCGAGTTCCACCAGTTTCATCTCCGCCACCAGTCCTATTCCGAGTCCATTATTTTGTTACTCTGTTTTAGATTTCCAGATCACGCCATACTCCGAGTCGTGACAGAGAAGGACTCCCCAACTTCCGTGCTACCCGCAGTAGAAAAATAGTTCCAAACTCAAAAAAAACCTAAGTCTGGAAAATTCTGGCTAGGCAGTTTTTAGACCATTTGTAGACTTTTCCGAAAAAAATTTGTTGCGGAGCAAAAAAAAGAGGAAAAAAAGTGCAAAAAAATGGGAAAAAAAATTCAGAGTGTGCTCCTCCCTTGTTTACGTGCCGCGCCGTGATTTTGTTGGTGTTCTAGGCTCGCGTCTCTAGCACAGTCTAGCATAGGACCAGCACAGTACCGTCGTTGAGCGTTTATTCAACTTTGCATCTCTGAATTGATTATTGCTTACCCTTTTTGCTATCATATTATAAGCCTTCCCAGCTCCACATACATCTATGTCATGCGTTTGACTCTCCTTGGTAATCGCTCTATCCAAGCTTTGAGAGTTTTGACTACAACGGTTGCCGATCACCGCCTGCTGTTGGGTAAGAACTGGTAAGAATTTGAGATTTGCTTGACGGATTTGTGACACCCACCACCACCTCTTGTTAGTAGTCTGTAGGATCATATTCTTGTGTGTTTCTATTGCTGCTAACCATGCCAGGATCACAAGCCGAGGAGACTAACTGGGAGAACATGACGAATAAGGATTTGCATGATAAATTTCAGCAAATGATGAGTGGACAGGTGCAAGATGTGCTAAACAGATTTGAAGAGGCCATGGAGAAGATAGATGGCATGGAGAAGACGCTCGAACAAAGCTCGATTAACAAGTTTAATGAATTGCTCCACGTCTTCTACCACCACCACCCGCTGCACCTAATGCACCTCTCCAACAACAACAATAACGACTACCTCCACGTCGCGAAACAACCCTCCGCCGAGCGAGTCATGTCCCTCTTGCATTTGGTCAAACTGTTGGTGCTGCTATTGATACTTCTGTGGCTCCTGCTGCTGATGCGAAGGAGGATGATTATGTGGGAGATTTTGAGGATGAGGTTGATCAAAATCAGAACTACGTGCAACCACCTGCACCACAACCACCAGGTCGTCCACATGCAAATAATCACAATGGTAGGGCTCTCCCTCAGGTACGAGATCATGACCATCTTCCTAAACTGAAATTGAATATTCCACCATTTGAGGGTAGATATGTTCCTGATATATATCTTACTTGGGAGTTAGAAACTGAACAACGATTTACATGTTTACAATATCCCGAGGAGAGACGGGTTGCCGCTACTGTTTGTGCTTTCACTAGTTTTGCATGTGTATGGTGGTCTGAACATTGTAGATTATATCCTATTCCAACTACTTGGGCTGCTTTGAAAACTGCTATGCGTACTCGTTGGGTTCCACCATATTATCAACGTGAATTGCTTCAAAAATTGCAGCGCTTAAGACAAGGGAAAAATCCTGTAGAAGAATATTATCAGGAATTACAAACTGGCATGATTAGATGTGGTATTGTTGAGGAGAATGAAGCTATGCTTGCACGTTTTCTGGGTGGATTAAATAGAGAGATTCAGACCATTCTAGACTATAAGGAGTGTACTAATATCACTCGTTTATTCCATCTTGCTTGTAAAGCTGAACGTGAAGTGCAGGATCGACAAGCATTGGCGTGAACTAACTTTTCTGCAGGCCGACCTTCATCATGGACACCGCGTGCATCTTCTACTTCAACTGCACCAGCACCTCCATCAGGTGCCACCTCCATCCGTGATACAAGAAAACAAGCACAACCACCATTATCTGCCAAGAGCGCACCTGCCGGGCCTGCATAGAGTTCTTCTTCCATGGCATCAACAGGGCACACAAGTGATATTATTTGTCGTCGTTGTAAGGGAAGAGGTCATTATGCGAGAGAACGCAAATCTCAGTGTGTGATGATTGCTACCGAGGATGGTGGGTATGAGTCCGCTAGTGATTATGATGAGGAGACTTTGGCTCTTATTACACGTGAAGAACATGGTGGAGATGATTCTAATCATGAGACGCAATACATGGCTCCTGAAGACGTTGACAGGTATGAATGTTTAGTTGCTCAACGTGTTTTGAGTGTGCAGGTCACACACGCTAAGCAAAATCAGAGGCACAATTTGTTCCATACCAAGGGAGTTGTGAAGGAACATTCTGTGCGCGTCATCATAGACGGAGGGAGCTGGAACAACTTGGCTAGCATGGAGATGGTGGAGAAGCTTTCTCTCACCACAAGACCACATCCACATCCTTACTACATCCAATGGTTCAACAACAGCGCAAGGTTAAGGTAACACGTCATCGCTCGTGTGCATTTTAGTATCTCTACATATGCTGATTATGTTGATTGTGATGTGGTACCTATGCAAGCATGTTCCTTATTACTTGGTAGACCATGGCAATTTGATAAAAATTTTGTACACCATGGTAGAAACAATCAGTATACTCCTGTTCATATGGATAAAAATATTACTTTGCTTCCTATGACTCCTGATTCTATTTTGAAAGATGATATTAATAGAGCTAATAAAGCAAAACAGGAGAAGAATAAGAGTGAAAATCAGATTGTGGCAAAAGAATTTGAGCAAACCATCTAGTGTTGCTTCTGAAATTAAATTGAAAAGTGCATGTTTATTATTTGCCACCAAATCTGATATTGATGAGCTACATTTCAGCAAATCTGTTTGCTATGCTTTTGTGTGCAAAGAGGCATTATTTTCATTCGAGGACGTACCTTCCTCTTTGCCTCCTGCTGTCACTAACATTTTGCAGGAGTTCACTGACGTCTTTCCACGAGACGTGCCACTGGGATTACCGCCTATTTGAGTGATTGAGCATCAGATTGACTTAATTCCCGGTGCTTCACTGCCAAACCGTGCGCCATACCATACCAATCCAGAGGAGATGAAGGAGATTATGCGTCAAGTACAACAGCTTCTCGACAAAGGTTATATACGTGAATCCCTTAGTCCTTGTGCTGTTCCTATTATTCTAGTGCCGAAAAAGGATGGTACATCACGTATGTGTGTTGATTGTAGAGGCATTAATAATATTACTATTCGTTACCGTCATCCTATTCCTAGGCTAGATGATATGCTTGATGAATTGAGTGGCTCTACAATATTCTCCAAAGTTGATTTGCGTAGTGGATACCATCAAATTCGTATGAAATTGAGAGATGAATGGAAAACATCATTTAAAACTAAGTTTGGATTATATGAGTGGTTAGTCATGCCTTTTGGATTAACTAATGCACCTAGTACTTTCATGAGATTAATGAATGAAGTTTTATGTGCTTTCATTGGACGATTTGTGGTAGTTTACTTTGATGACATATTGATTTATAGCAGATCTTTGGAAGAACATTTGGAACATTTACGTGCTGTTTTTATTGCTCTACGTGATGCACGTTTGTTTGGTAACCTTGGGAAGTGCACCTTTTGCACCGACCGAGTATCTTTTCTTGGCTATGTTGTTACTCCATAGGGAATTGAAGTTGATAAAGCCAAGATTGACGCTATTGAGAGTTGGCCACAGCCCAAAACGGTCACACAAGTGAGGAGTTTTCTTGGCCTCGCTGGATTCTATGGGCGTTTTGTGAGAGATTTCAGCACCATTGCTGCACCTCTCAATGAGCTTACAAAGGAAGAGTGACTTTTCTTTGGGGTACCGCACAGGAAGAAGCCTTCACGGTATTGAAAGATAAGTTGACACATGCTCCTTTACTCCAACTTCCTGATTTTATTAAGACTTTTAAGCTTGAATGTGATGCTAGTGGAATTGGATTAGGAGGTGTGTTATTACAAGATGGCAAACCTGTTGCATATTTTTCTGAAAAATTGAGTGGGCCTAGTCTGAATTATTCTACTTATGATAAAGAATTATATTCTCTTGTTCGGACTTTAGAAACATGGCAACATTATTTATGGCCCAAAGAATTTGTTATACATTCTGATCATGAATCTTTGAGACATATTAAAAGTCAAGCTAAACTGAATCGTAGACATGCTAAATGGTTGAATTCATTGAGACTTTCCCTTATGTCATTAAACACAAGAAGGGAAAAGAAAATGTTATTGCTGATGCATTGTCTCGTCGTTATACTATGCTTTCGCAACTTGACTTCAAAATATTTGGTTTGGAGACCATCAAAGATCAATATGTGCATGATGCTGATTTTAAAGATGTAATGCAGAATTGTAAAGAAGGAAGAATGTGGAACAAGTTCGTCGTTAACGATGGATTTGTGTTTCGTGCTAACAAGCTATGCATTCCAGCTAGCTCTGTTCATCTTTTATTGTTGCAGGAGGCGCATGGAGGAGGATTAATGGGACACTTTGGCGTGAAGAAGACGGAGGATGTACTTGCTACACATTTCTTTTGGCCAAAGATGAGATGGGATGTTGAGCGTTTTATTGCTCACTGCACTACATGTCAAAAAGCTAAGTCACGACTCAATCCTCATGGTTTATATATGCCTTTGCCTGTACCTAGTGTTCCTTGGGAGGATATATCTATGGACTTTGTTTTAGGTTTACCTCGAACAAAGAAGGGGAGGGATAGCATATTTGTTGTCGTGGATAGATTCTCGAAAATGGCACACTTTATACCATGTCATAAAAGCGATGATGTTGTTAATGTTGTTGATTTGTTCTTTCGTGAAATTATTCGCTTGCATGGTGTGCCAAATACTAAGGTTTCAGATCGTGATACTAAATTTCTTAGCCACTTTTGGAGATGTTTATGGGCTAAGTTGGGGACTAAACTGCTTTTTAGTACTACTTGTCACCCCCAAACTGATGGACAAACTGAAGTAGTCAATAGAACATTGTCTACTATGCTTAGGGCTGTTTTGAAGAATAATAAGAAAATGTGGGAGGAATGCTTGCCTCATATTGAATTTGCTTATAATCGTTCATTGCATTCTACTACTAAGATGTGCCCTTTTGAAGTTGTGTATGGTTTCCTACCTCATGCACCTATTGATTTGTTGCCTCTTCCATCTTCGGAGAAGTTTAATTTTGATGCTAAACAACATGCTGAATTGATTTGAAAAATGCATGAGTTAACTAAGGAAAACATTGAGCGTATGAATGCTAAATATAAACTTGCTGGATATAAGGGTAGAAAACATGTTGTGTTTGCACCTGGAGATCTTGTTTGGTTACATTTGGTAAGGATAGATTTCCTGATTTGCGCAAATCAATGCTAATGCCAAGTGCTGATGGTCCCTTTAAGGTGTTGGAGAAACTAAATGATAACGCATATAAACTTGAGCAGCCTGCAGATTTTGGGGTTAGTCCCACTTTTAACATTGCAGATTTGAAGCCTTATTTGGGTGAGGAAGATGAACTTCCGTCAAGGACGACTTCAATTCAAGAAGGGGAGGATGATGAGGACATCAATACAATTGTTACACCCACATCCCCTGCTGCTATACATACTGGACCAATTACTAGAGCTCGCGCACGCCAACTAAATTACCAGGTACTTTCATTTCTTGGTAATGATTCTAATGTTCATGAGAATATGATGCTGCCTAAATTGGATACATTTGTTTTGCTTACAAATGAAGGGCCTAGCTTGGAGAAGGATGAACATTGGAGCAAGAACAAGCATGGAGATGATGGCATGCGCAATGGGAACAAGAACGGAGTTACAAGTGATGATTTCAGGGCTTTGAAGTCACCATAATGGGTGCATGAAGCCTTGGACGAAATATAGAAGATGCCACTTCATAAATTTCATCCCGAGGCTATTCTAGGTGCTGCGTCACCTTATTATTGGGCCAGGCCCATGTAATTTCGAAATACATAAGTATAGGGTATTTTTAGAGTCCGTATGTGTGGGGAAACAAGAGATAGGGTTGATTTCGGACCCCTCCACCAAGGGCCACGAAATTCCCCCCCTCTTCCTCCATATATACAGCCCTTAGGGCATCGTTTAGACTTTGGGTTTTGTTTAGGTTAAAAGTTCGCCATAGCTGCAACTTCGCATACTTCGTTTGTGTTCAACGACCAGACAAAGGCGTCACAGAACCCCACTTTGATCAATAAAGCTTTCATCTTATATTTGCAATATCCAGATTGCAATCTCATTTTCTTGCTTGTTCTTCATTTGCTCGCAGGAAACAGACCCTCGTGGTCAGGTTGATCGTGCTCTGGCGTGGTCAATAACCTCTCGGAGTTGGTTTAGCGATTGCTAAGGCGCGACGTCCTTGCACGTTCGTAGTCGGATCGTCAAAGTCGACTTCCACCAAAGCAATATCCATCATCTCATCGAAAGATGGGACACCTTTGCCTCTATCAAAAGATGCCCACACTTGTTCCCAATTTACAAACAACTCTGTGTCTCTCACAATCAGCCTTATCTCTTCCCCACCACATCTAGAAGGCCATGGAACAATCTGACGTGATGACCGCTATCAGTGTCGTCCACCCCCAATCTTGGTGTTTTGTGCAATGCACGGGCATCTTACTCATATAAGAAAAGAGTAGAGATACTCATGCAACGCACGGGAAATCATGTCAAACACGGCTAGTTGTAAGCAGGCTTGCTCTACAACCGTGATGATAGTGACTACACACAGTGAGGCTGACTTTGGTATGCCAAATACGACTCCTACACTCAGGTGTCATCTCCAGCGCAGGGTCTTGTCACTTCACTATGATGAGCAGCACGTAATAATTTGACTAGCGGGTAGTACAGTACTACGACATTGGTAGTACTACTACTAGTCTAGCACCACTGTCTGGATTTAGTAGTACTACCATGTCTTTCTGGATTTAGTATTTGACTAGCAATATCTAGTAATGCATGTCACAAAAAATATACTACTCCTTCTGTAAATAAATACATGGAGTATTGTTTTATTCGGTTTTGAACGTAGTTCCTGATGATATTATACACTCTCCCTTCCGGTAGATGGCTCAAATCTGAAATCTCATCAATCAGACTACTATTGTACTCACCGAGCGGTCAGCTTGGTAAGCTACCAACAAAAAATTGCAATTAAAGACTACAATTGTACTCCCTCCGTACTGGTGCATTAGGCACGTTAAGAAAACCAAATAATCCCAAAACTTTTAGGCGTAGTCCATTAACTACCTACCTCGTTCCCTGTTTTCTGTCATGAAAAAGAAATCACCCAATAGGAGACATGGGGCGCGTATGCATTCAATGACTTGAGACTACTTAGCACAACATGTGGTGCTCAATTCTCTTTATGCAATGACATTAATTACAAAATACTACTACTACTACCGTCCTGGTTTATTGTTCTTGGGCCAAATTTTGACCATAGATTTAACTAAAATAATAATAATGCATGTCACCAAAAATTGTATCATTGGATTCGTATTTGAACATAGTTTCCGATGATATTATTTTTTGTTACATGCATTAACATTTTATTAGTAATCAAAGGTCAAAACTTGGCGCAAACTGCCAAGGGGAGCAATAAACCAGTAAACATCAAAGTTCTCTCGTTTTGCCCCAACTTGGACTCGGTGAGATGACTATACTGCACTGGCATGGAGGGAGGGCTGAGGAGTAGATGGCCAACACACACGTGAATGCAACACAGTCTGCACTTCTCATATAAAGGCTCCCCTCCAGTCCAATCTATGAAATCCTACGCACCTATGCACCCTAACCAAGGGCAAGAGTGATCACTCCAATCACAAGATCAGTTGACTAGAAGCTAGACCCATGGAGGCGATGAGCACGAGCATCAGCCGGCTGTGCCAGATGGTCCACGACGTCGGCCTGTGGCCCGGCACCGAGGAACATCTCCAGGTCGTGCTTGAGGCTGCCAAGGCGAGAGGCCTCTTGGACGACAGCTTCGTCTCCTTGTTCGATGAGGTCCTCATCATCATCCTCGACAAGTTCACCGTCGTCAAGAAGCTCACAGACGACATTGACGTATGATACGTCTCCAAGGTATCTATAATTTTTATTGTTCCATGCTATTATATTACCCGTTTTGGATGTTTATGGGCTTACTTTACACATTTATATCATTTTTGGGACTAACCTACTAATCGGAGGCCTAGCCTGAATTGCTGTTTTTTTTGCCTATTTTAGTGTTTCGAAGAAAAAAATATCAAACGGAGTCCAAACGGAATGAAACCTTCGGGAGCGATCTTTTTGGAACAAACGTGATCCAGAGGACTTGGAGTGGAAGTCAAGAAATAAGCAAGGCGGCCATGAGGGTGCCCGGCGCGCCCCCTAGGGCTGGGCGCGCCCCGCACCCTTGCGGGCCCCTTGGGAGTCTACCGACCTACTTCTTCCTCCTATATATACGCATGTACCCCGAAAACATCAGAAGCAACCACGAAAAACTATTTCCACCACCGTAACCTTCTGTATCCGTGAGAACCCATCTTGGAGCCTTCGCCGGCGCTCCGCCGTAGGGGCGATCGATCACGGAGGGCCTCTAGATCATCTCCAAGGCCTCTTCGACGAGTTGTGAGTAGTTTACTACAGACCTTCGGGTCCATATTTATTAGCTAGATGGTTTCTTCTCTCTATTTGAATCTCAATACCATGTTCTCCTCGATCTTCTTGGAGATCTCTTCGATGTAACTCTTTTTGCGGTGTGTTTGTCGAGATCCAATGAATTGTGGGTTTATGATCAAGTTTATCTATGAGAAATATTTGAATCTCCACTGAATTCTTTAATATGTGATTAAGTTATCTTTGCAAGTCTCTTCAAATTATCAGTTTGGTTTGGCCTACTAGATTGATATTTCTTGCAATGGGAGAAGTGCTTAGCTTTGGGTTCAATCTTGTGGTGTCCTTTCCCAATGACAGCAAGGGCAACAAGGCACGTATTGTATTGTTGCCATCGAGGATAAAAAGATGGGGTTTATATCATATTGCATGAGTTTATCCCTCTACATCATGTCATCTTTCTTAATGCGTTACTCTGTTCTTTATGAACTTAATACTCTAAATGCATGCTGGATAGCAGTCGATATGTGGAGTAATAGTAGTAGATGCAGGCAGGAGTCGGTCTACTTGTCACAGACGTGATGCCTATATACATGATCATGCCTAGATAATCTCATAATTATTCGCTTTTCTATCAATTGCTCAACAGTAATTTATTCACCCACTATAATACTTATGCTATCTTGAGAGAAGCCACTAGTGAAACCTATGGCCCCCGGGTCTATCTCTTATCATATAAGCTTTCAATCTACTTTTATTTGCATCTTTTACTTTTCCTATCTATATTATAAAATACCAAAAATACTTATCTTATCATATTATCTCTATCAGATCTCACTTTCGCAAGTGGCCTTGAAGGGATTGACAACCCCTTTATTGTGTTGGTTGCGAGTTCTTGTTTGTTTGTGTAGGTACGTGGGACTTTTGAGGAGCCTCCTACTGGATTGATACCTTGGTTCTCAAAAACTGAGGGAAATACTTATGCTACTATTGCTGCATCACTCTTTCCTCTTCAAGGAAAACCAACGCAAGCTCAAGACGTAGCAACGTATGCCTCCAGCCCAGGCGCCTAGGCTCTGCAATGCTCGCTGAGGGAGTCCTGGACTAAGGGGTCCTCGGGCGTCCGGTCTATTTGATGTGGGCCGGACTAATCGGCCGTCAAGATACATGGAAGACGACCACCTCTCATGTCCGGTTGGGACTCCCATATGCATGAATGGCAAGTTTATGTGTCCAGGTATACTATTTCCTTTTTGTTAAACCGACTTTGTACAACCCTAGTCCCCTTCGGTATCTATATAAACTGAAGGGTTTAGACCGAAAGCAGGATCATAACATTGATAGGCTAGCCAAGCTAGGGTTTAGCCATTACAATCTCGAGGTAGATCAACTCTTGTAACCCCTATACCCATTGAATATAATCAAGCAGGAATAGGGTTTTACCTCCATTAAGAGGGCCCGAACCTGGGTAAACATTGTGTCCCTTTGATCATTGTTACCATCGATCCTCAGACATACAACTTGGGCACCCGCCCCTACCCGAGATCCCTCGGTTTTGACACCAACATTGGTGCTTTCATTGGGAGCTCCGCTGTATTGTCAACAGAAGGATCGATGGCTCACCTCTTCATCAACGATGATGCTGTGTCCAAGGAAACCTTTCTCCCCGGACAGGTCTTTGTGTTCGGCGGCTTCGTGCTTCGTGCCAACTCGACCGGCCACCTTGAGCAGGTCGACAGTTATGCCCCGGGCCACCAGATCAGGTTCGGAAACCTGAACTACATCGCCGATATCCGGAGAGATCTGATCTTCGACGGGTTCGCGGCCTTGGTTGCCGCCCCTGCCCCCATGAAGGAAGCTCCTCGGATCCGCTCTTAGATCCTGTCCAGGGGTCGACCCTTACACCCGCCTCGGCCTTTGATCCGGAGCGGGTCGTATCGTCCGAAGACGGCAGGATCAACCCTGCCGGACTATCTTCTGTCATGGAACCTCCGACCAGAGACCCAGATGCGATCTTGGACTCGCCTCTGGATGACAACTCCGAACTGTCGAGGTCTGCGTCGACCGGGCCCGATCAGGTGTTTGTCGCCAAGCTCAGCTTGCAGATCCGTAGACTCCTACCCAGCTTTCGCCCTTAGATGAAGCATTGAGCTTAATGTGATCGCTCGCCATTACGGAAGCTTTGCCTCTGAATTGCACCCAGCATGGGCTGGGGGCTAAGAGCGGGGAATTTTATGACCCACCCACCACCGACCTAATAGCCACTATCGAGGATCTAACTGACATGCTAGACTACACATCCAAAGACATCGACGGTATGGACGACGATGCCGACGCCGAGTCAGGCCAAGTCCCACCCATCATAGGCCGTTGGACAGCCACTTCAACCTATGATGTATACATGGTAGACACACCTGAGAAGAAAGACGACGATGGCATTCAAGATCCAGTCAAGGACAAGCCCGTCGATGAACCACCTAAGCGTCGGCTCCAGGAGCGCCGCTCACGATTGCGTCGGGCAAAGGATAGTAATACCGGCACCGGAGATAATGAGACTGGATAATGACGAAGATCCCGAACACCCCGTTGAGCCCACATCCGAACAGGATGAGAGGGATGATACGTCTCCAAGGTATCTATAATTTTTGATTGTTCCATGCTATTATATTACCCGTTTTGGATGTTTATGGGCTTTACTTTACACTTTTATATCATTTTTGGGACTAACCTACTAACCGGAGGCCTAGCCCGAATTGTTGTTTTTTTGCCTATTTCAGTGTTTTGAAGAAAAGGAATATCAAACTGAGTCCAAACGGGATGAAACCTTCGGGAGCAATCTTTTTGGAACAAACGTGATTGAGGGGACTTGGAGTGGACGTCGAGCAACAACCGAGGCGGCCACGAGGGTGCCCGGTGTGCCCCCTGGAAGTGGGCGCACCCCCCACCCTCGTGGGCCCCTCGGGCATCCACCGACCTACTTCTTCCTCCTATATATACACACGTACCCCGAGAACATCATAACAGACCACAAAAACCTAATTCCACCGCCGCAACCTTCTGTATCCGCGAGATCCCATCTTGGAGCCTTCGTCGGCGCTCAGCCGGAGGGGGAATCGACCATGGAGGGCCTCTACATCATCTCCAAGGCCCTTCCGATGAGTTGTGAGTAGTTTACCATAGACCGTCGGGTCCATAGTTATCAGCTAGATGGCTTCTTCTCTCTCTTTGAATCTCAATACAAAGTTGTCCTCGATCTTCCTGGAGATCTATTCGATGTAACTCTTTTTGCGGTGTGTTTGTCGAGATCCGATGAATTGTGGGTTTATGATCAAGTTTATCTATGAGAAATATTTGAATCTCCTCTGAATTCTTTTATGTGTGATTAAATTATCTTTGCAAGTCTCTTCAAATTATCAGTTTGGTTTGGCCTACTAGATTGATCTTTCTTGCAATGGGAGAAGTGCTTCGCTTTGGGTTCTCCTACTGGATTGATACCTTGGTTCTCAAAAACTGAGGGAAATACTTACGCTACTATTGCTGCATCACCCATTCCTCTTCAAGGAAAACCAACGCAAGCTCAAGACATAGCAAGAAGGATTTCTGGCACCGTTGCCGGGGAGGTCTTCGCTCAAGTCAAGACATACCAAGTACCCATCACAAACTCATCTCCCTCACATTACATTATTTGCCATTTCCTCTCGTTTTCCTCTCCCCCACTTCACCCTTACCGTTTTATTCGCCCTCTCCTTTCCGTTTACCCTCTTTTTCCTCCTTGCTTTTGTCTGCCGTTATGTTTGAAATTGGGGAGATTATCGTCGATATGGACAATAATGATAACATGGAAAATTCTGATGCTCCTACTGAAGAACCCCCTATCTTGCATACTAAAAAGTTTCCAACGGTAGTGGTAATATTATTGGAAAAGGGGTTATTCAAGATTTCTTTACTTGTGACGGTGCTTTAACTTCTATGGGTAGTTCTATCTTGCATAGAACTAGTAGTCTTGCGGATGCTATCGCCATGCTTATAGTTGAACTTGAAAGACAGTTTATGCACATGCATCCTTGCATACAAAGAATTCTCCTAGAATTTTCTAATATTGAGCATTCTTCTGTTAAGCATGCAGCTACTATATTTTTGGCACATGAGTTTAGATTTATAATAAAAGAAGCCAAAGAAATTTTTGCGCACTATAGGGTGGACGCCGGTCGTCCTCCCATAGAGGCGATCCTCTTCGATCAAGAGGAAATTATGCATTTCCAATCTTTGGACTATATTGCTTTTAATGAAAACCTTAGAAAAAAGGTTCCTACCACTGTTCTAATTGATAAAATTTCTGAACTCAATAATAATTTTGCTATTCGAAATAATGAGCTAGGATATTCTCTTGGGTATAGACTCAAGAGGTTCTGTCAAAAGAATGTTTATAATGATGAATTGGTTGTGCAATATGAAGGGCCCAAGGAGGAACCCATACCTCCCGAGGTTGATCTTGGGGACTTTTGTCCCATTAAATTTAGCCATTTTGATTAATTTTGTTTGCCTCAAATAAAACTTTCTGCTGAACATAGAGAATATGAGATGAGTTTTCGTGATCTATCTTATTATTATGGCACTACTTAGATCTATCCTCGCTTTTATGCCTAGCTAGGGGCGTTAAACGATAGAGCTAGTTGGGAGGCAACCCAATTTTATTCTTTGTTTTTTGTTTTTTATTCTGTTTAGTAATAAAATTTTCATCTACCTTCTGTTTAGATGTGTTTTCATGTTTCAGTTAGTGTTTGTACCAAGTAGAACCTATAGGATAACCTATGGTGATAGTTAATTTGATTCTGCTAAAAAACAGAAACTTTGCACGCACGAATATAATTTTAGTAATTCACGGAAACGTGTTTTTTGCGTTGATTCATATTGCTGTAGATAAATAGACAAATTTCCCAGGACTTCCTATTTTGGTAGGATTTTTACAGTTCCAGAAGTATTCGAGAGTTACAGATTGCTACAGACTGTTCTGTTTTTGACATATTCTGTTTTTTGTGTGGTGTTTGCTTATTTTGATGCATCTATGGCTAGTATCAAAGGGTATGAACCATAGAGAAGTTGGAATACAGTAGGTTTAACACAAATATAAATAAAGAATGAGTTCATTACAGTACGTTATGTGGTGCTTTTTCTTTCTTGCACTAACGGAGCTTATGAGATTTCCTGTTGAGCTTTGTCTTGTGAAGTTTTCAAGTTTTGGGTAAAGATTTGATGGACTATGGAATAAGGAGTGGGAAGAGCCTAAGCTTGGGGATGCCCATGGCACCCCCAAGATATTCAAGGATAACCAAAATCCTAAGCTTGGGGATGCCCCGGAAGGCATCCCCTCTTTCGTATTCGTCTATCGGTAACTTTACTTGGAGCTATATTTTTATTCGCCACATGGTATGTGTTTTGCTTGGAGCGTCATGTATTATATGAGTCTTTGCTTTTTAGATTACCACAATCGTCCTTGCTGTACACACCTTTGGGAGAAGCCCACTTGATTTAGAATTTATTAGAATACGCTATGTGCTTCACTTATATCTTTTGAGCTAGATATTTTTGCTCTAGTGCTTCACTTATATCTTTTAGAGCACGGCGGTGGCTTAATTTTGAAGAAATTGTTGATCTCTCATGCCTCACTTATATTATTCTGAGAGTCTGTTAGAACAGCATGGTATTTTCTATGGTTATAGAATGATGGGCATCCAAGTTGGGTATAATAAAAACTATCATAGAAAGTGAATTGGATGCTATGATCAATTTGATACTTGATAATTGTTTTGAGATATAGAGGTGGTAATATTAGAGTCATGCTAGTTGGGTGATTATGAATTTAAAGAATACTTGTGTTGAAGTTTGTGATTCCCGTAGCATGCACGTATGGTGAACCGCTTTGTGATGAAGTTGGAGCACAATTTTATCTATTGATTGTCTTCCTTATGAGTGGCGGTCGGGGACGAGCGATGGTCTTTTCCTACCAATCTACCCCCCTAGGAGCATGCGTGTAGTACATTGTTTTCAATGACTTGTAGATTTTTGCAATAAGTATATGAGTTCTTTATGACTAATGTTGAGTCCATTGATTATACGCACTCTCACCTTCCACCATTGCTAGCCTCTCTTGTGCCGCGCAACTTTCGCCGGTACCATACACCCACCATACACCTTCCTCAAATCAGCCACCATACCTACCTATTATGGCATTTCCATAGACATTCGGTGATATATTGCCATGCAACTTTCCACCATTCCGTTTATATGACACACATCATCATTGTCATATTGCTCTTTGCGTGATCATGTAGTTGACATCGTATTTGTGGCAAAGCCACCTTCATAATTTTTCATTCATGTCACTCTTGATTCCTTGCATATCCCGGTACACCGCCGGAGGCATTCATATAGAATCATCTCTTGTTCTAAGTATCGAGTTGTAAGTAAATAAAAGTGTGATGATCTTTATTATTAGAGCATTGTCCTAGTGAGGAAAGGATGATGGAGACTATGATTCCCTCACAAGTCGGGATGAGACTTCGGACTTTATAAAAAAGAGAGAGAAGGGCCAAACAAAAAAAGAGAAAGGCCAAATAAAAAAATGAGAGAAAAAGGGAGAAGGGACAATGCTACTATCCTTTTTACCACACTTGTGCTTCAAAGTAGCACCATGATCTTCATGATAGAGAGTCTCCTATGTTGTCACTTTCATATACTAGTGGGAATTTTTCATTATAGAACTTGGCTTATATATTCCAATGATGGGCTTCCTCAAAATGCCCTAGGTCTTCGTGAACAAGCGAGTTGGATGCACACCCACTTAGTTTCTTTTGTTGAGCTTTCATACATAGCTCTAGTGCATCCGTTGCATGGCAATCCCTACTCACTCACATTGATATCTATTAATGGGCATCTCCATAGCCCGTTGATACGCCTAGTTGATGTGAGACTATCTTCTCCTCTTTGTCTTCTCCACAACCACCATTTTATTCCACATATAGTGTTATGTCCATGGCTCACGCTCATGTATCGCGTGAAAGTTGAAAAAGTTTGAGATTACTAAAGTATGAAACAATTGCTTGGCTTGTCATCGGGGTTGTGCATGATTAAATACTTTGTGTGATGATGATAGAGCAACAGCCATACTATATGATTTTGTAGGGATAACTTTCTTTAGCCATGTTATTTTGAGAAGACATGATTGCTTTATTAGTATGCTTGAAGTATTATTATTTCTTATGTCAATATGAACTTTTATTTTGAATCATTTGGATCTAAACATTCATGCCACAATAAAGAAAATTACATTGAGAATTATGCTAGGTAGTATTCCACATCCAAAATTCTGTTTTTATCATTTACCTACTCGAGGACGAGCAGGAATTAAGCTTGGGGAGCTTGATACGTCTCCAACGTATCTATAATTTTTGATTGTTCCATGCTATTATATTACCCATTTTGGATGTTCATGGGCTTTACTTTACACTTTTATATCATTTTCTGGGACTAACCTACTAACCGGAGGCCCAGCCCGAATTGTTGTTTTTTTTGCCTATTTCAATGTTTCGAAGAAAAGGAATATCAAACGGAGTCCAAACGGGATGAAACCTTCGGGAGCGATCTTTTTGGAACAAATGTGATCCAGGGCACTTGGACTGGACGTCAAGCAACAACCGAGGCGACCACGAGGGTGCCCGGCGCCCCCCTTGGAAGTGGGTGCCCCCCCACCCTTGTGGGCCCCTTGAGCGTCCACCGACCTACTTCTTCCTCCTATATATACCCACGTACCCCGACAACATCAGAACAGGCCACGAAAACCTAATTCCACCGCCGCAACCTTCTGTATCCGCGAGATCCCATCTTGGAGCCTTCGTCGGCGCTCCGCTGGAGGGGGAATCGACCATGGAGGGCCTCTACATCATCTCCAAGGCCCTTCCGATGAGTTTTGAGTAGTTTACCATAGACCTTTGGGTCCATAGTTATTAGCTAGATGGCTTCTTCTCTCTCTTTGAATCTCAATACAAAGTTCTCCTCGATCTTCTTGGAGATCTATTCGATGTAACTCTTTTTGCGGTGTGTTTGTCGAGATCCGATGAATTGTGGGTTTATGATCAAGTTTATCTATGAGAAATATTTTAATCTCCTATGAATTCTTTTATGTGTGATTATTATCTTGGCAAGTCTCTTCGAATTATCAGTTTTGTTTGGCCTACTAGATTGATCTTTCTTGCAATGGGAGAAGTGCTTAGCTTTGGGTTCAATCTTGCGGTGTCCTTTCCCAAAGGATGCAGGCAGCAAGGCACGATTGTATTGTTGCCATCGAGGATAAAAAGATGGGGTTTATATCATATTGCATGAGTTTATCCCTCTACATCATGTCATCTTTCTTAATGCGTTACTCTATTCTTTATGAACTTAATACTCTAGATGCATGCTGGATAGCAGTCGATGTGTGGAGTAATAGTAGTAGATGCAGGCAGGAGTCGATTTACTTGTCACGGACGTGATGCCTATATACATGATCATGCCTAGATAATATCATAACTATTCGCTTTTCTATCAATTGCTCGACAGTAATTTGTTCACCCACCGTAATACTTATGCTATCTTGAGAGAAGCCACTAGTGAAACCTATGGCCCCGGGTCTATCTTTTATCATATAAGCTTTCCATCTACTTTTATTTGCATCTTTACTTTTCCAATCTATATCAAAAAAATACCAAAAATATTTATCTTATCATATTATTTCTATCAGATCTCACTTTCGCAAGTGGCCGTGAAGGGATTCGCAACCCCTTTATTGCGTTGGTTGCGAGGTTCTTCTTTGTTTGTGTAGGTGTGTGCGACTTTTGAGGAGCCTCCTACTGGATTGATACCTTGGTTCTCAAAAACTGAGGGAAATACTTACGCTACTATTGCTGCATCACCCTTTCCTCTTCAAGGAAAACCAACGCAAGCTCAAGACGTAGCAAGGGAAGAGGGTCAGTATAGCCCCGAACACGCTGATCATTAAGATTCAGAGGACAACAACTATATGTTAGTCTCCGAAGAGGATGTTAGCCTTGGTGACGAACATTTTATTGTCCCAGAGGAACCTCTCGAACAAGAACGCTTCAAGCGATAGCTCATCGCCACCGCGCGGAGCCTGAAAAAGAAACAGTAGCATCTCAAAGCTGAATAGGATACGCTCAACGAAAGATGGACCAAGGTCCTTGTGACGCCCGGATAATTAAGCTACAGCAACCTTCTACTAATGATGCCACGTCACCATGATTACTGTTGCTAATCTCGTGTTAGTTCAAAACAATTCGAATTCAAATTTGAATTTTTGGCAAACAAACAAAGTTTTCAAACTTTAAAACAAAAATGTTCGGACCGTGTCAAATATTGCATAGATAATTATGGTGAAGTAAACACATTTTTAGAAAATGCATAAATATTTTAAATTGAATAAAACAGAAAGGAAAATAAATAAAAGGAAACAAATGAAAGGAAAGCAAAACATAACAAAAACAACAGACCCCCCCCCCCCCGCTGGGCCAAGTGGCCCAGCTGGCCTCCGCCGCCCGAACGGGCCGGCCCAACCGCCCCACACCCCCCACTCCCTATACCCCTGGGGGCACCAAACCCTAGCCCCACGACCACCACTCCCCCCACTCGTTCGTTCTCCCCCTCCCCCCGATCCAAATCTGGACCGGGGCTCACAACCGGTCCCCGCCGCCAGACGTGCTCGTCGCCGGCGCCGCATCACCACCCTTGGAGGACCTCCCGCCATCGCCGTTTGTCGGGGCAACCTCACCGGAGCTCCTCTGCCTCGACCCCGCCATCGCCGGAACGCGACCTCGTCGTCATCCGTCGCCGCACCCCGTCCTCATCTCTTCCCGCGGCCTCACCTCATCACCGGCCCCGACCCCGTCGCACCTCGCCGTCTTCGTCCTCCTCCACGGCTGGAGCTCCTATGCCTCGTCGGACGCCGTCGTCTTCTTCATTGTCAGACCTCCCCGACTACTCCCCAAGCCTACTTAAGCACACCTACAGGGCTCGGTGACCTCCGCCGTCCGTTCCCTCCCTTTTCCTCTACTCCCATCGTTGTGCAACACTCGTAGTCGCTGCTGGCCACCGCTCTGCCGACGCCGCCACCGCTCCTCTGATTGCGCCGGTCATAACGCCCGCTCTCGACGCGCCGGGCGCTTCCCTGCAACTCATCGCCTCGCGCCAGTAGCCTCACAGCTCGCACGCGAGCCCCGCCTCCGTCACTCGCCTCCCGCGCCCCGGCTCCCCTGCTGCTGCTCTCTCCAGCCACGGCCTCACCAAGTGCCCCCTTGTCCCACCTATCGCGGCCGACGCCGCCGGCCGTTGCCCACGCTGGTCGCCCCCGCTCCGGTCCATCCTGCCTCGCCTCGTTACCCGGCAGGGGTGCGGCTTCGCCCGCACCCGCCTGCCCGTATGCCCGCTAAGGCCCCTAGGGCCTATGACAAATGGGGCCCATCCCTAGAACGTTTTAAAAAGGAATTAAAATAAATAAATAATAATTAAAATATTAATTAATTAATTAAAGAATTAATTATTCCTGTTTAATTAACCTAATAATTAACTAATGAACCTAATTAATTGTTGTTAATTAACTCAGTAGTCTATGAGAACCGGGACCCACATGTCAGGTTGACCAGTCAACATCCTGTTGACTGCTGACGTCATGCTGAGCTCATGATGATGTCAGCAAGCACTATTCTAGATAATGTTGATTTAAAATAATTAAATAAATCTTAAAAATGATTTAAATCTTTTTAAATTTAATATCAAATAAACCGTAGCTCGGATGCAAAAACTTTGTACATGAAAGTTGCTCAGATCGACGAGGCGAATCCGGATACGCAGCCCTTTCGTTCGCCACACATCCCTTAGATATCGAACACGCAACTTTCCCCCTCCGGATCACCTATCCGAAAACGCGAAACACCGGGGATACTTTCCCGGATGTTTTCCCCTTTCGCGGGTATCACCTACTACTGCGTTAGGACACACCTAGCACCGCGTATTGCCATGTTACGCATTTTGATGCTTTGATTGCTCTATTATTTATTGTGTTCCCCCTCCATTACTTCTTTCCGATAGACCCCGAGACTGCCGGCGACCCCCAGTTCGACTACGGAGTTGACGACCCCTCCTTCTTGCCAGAGCAACCAGGCAAGCCCCCCCTTGATCACCAGATATCGCATATTCTTCTCTATACTGCTTGCATTAGAGTAGTATAGCATGTTACTGTTCGGTTACTCCTATTCTGTTGCATAGCCTGTCATTGTTGCTACATTCATTGATACCATACCCGCAATCCTAGATACTTAGTATAGGATGCTAGTTTATCATCTGTGGCCCTACATTCTTGTCGGTCTGCCTTGCTATACTATCGGGTCGTGATCACTTGGGAGGTGATCACGGGTATATACTATACATATATACATACTACAGATGGTGACTAAAGTCGGGTCCGCTCGAAGAGTACCCGCGAGTGATTCACGTATTGGGGGCTGAAAGGATCTTTGTCCCGACGGCCCTCTGTGTGGATCTTTGTGGCGGAGCGGCAGGGCAGGTTGAGACCGCCTAGGTGAGAGGTGGGCCTGGCCCTGGTCGGTGTCCGCAGTTACATCAATTAGCACGCTTAACGAGATCTTGGTATTTGATCTGAGTCTGGCCATTTGGTCTATACGCACTAACCAACTACGTGGGAAAGATATGGGCACTCGACGTCGTGGTATCAGCCGAAGCCTTCTAGACGTCAGCGACTGAGCGGCGCGCGCCGGATTGGAACGTAAGCCTGCTCTTGTATTAAGGGGGCTAGTTTTGCTTCCGGCCGCCCACGCAACGTGCAGGTGTGCAATGGGCGATGGGCCCAGACCCCTGCACCATAGGAGTTAGACCGGCGTGCTGACCTCTCTGTTAGGCCTAGGAGGGGCTGTGACGTGTTGATCTTCCGACGCCGGGCATGACCCAGGAAAGTGTGTCCGGCCAAATGGGATCGAGCGTGTTGGGTTATGTGGTGCACCCCTGCAGGGAAGTTAATCTATTCGAATAGCCGTGTCCCTCGGTAAAAGGACGACCCGGAGTTGTACCTTGACCTTATGACAACTAGAACCAGATACTTAATAAAAAACACACAGACAAGTTCCACAGACAACCCGGTGATCGCTTTTCCACAGGGCGATGAGGGGAGGATCTCCGGGTAGGATTATGCTATGTGTTGCTGCTTGGAGGACTTCATTCTACTCTCTTCTACATGCTGCAAGACGGAGGCTGCCAGAAGCGTAGTCTTCGATAGGACTAGCTATCCCCCTCTTATTCTGGCATTCTGCATTTCAGTCCACTGATATGGCCTCCTTACACATATACCCATGCATATGTAGTGTACGTCCTGCTTTGCAGTACTTTGATGAGTACTCACGGTTGCTTTGCTCCTCTTTTCCCTGCTTTTCCTCTTCTTCCGGATGCCGCAACTGACATTGGAGCCTAGGAGCTAGACGCCACCGTCGATTTACGACTACTACATCGGAGGTGCCTACTACTACGTGCAGCCGGCGACGATTTACCGAGGAGTAGTTTAGGAGGATCCCACGCAGGAGGCCTGCGCCTCTTTCGATCTGTATCCTAGTTTGTTCTAGCCTTCTTAAGGCAAACTTGTTTAACTTATGTCTGTACTCAGATATTATTGCTTCCGCTGACTCGTCTATGATCGAGCACTTGTATTCGAGCCCTCGAGGCCCCTTGCTTGTATTATGATGCTTGTATGACTTATTTATGTTTTTAGAGTTGTGTTGTGATATCTTCCCGTGAGTCCCTGATCTTGATCGTACACGTTTGCGTGCATGATTAGTGTACGATTGAATCAGAGTGTCACAAGTTGGTATCAGAGCCGACTGCCTGTAGGAATACCCCTTCCACACTCCTTGGCCGAAGTCGAGTCTAGACATTGCAAAACTTTTACTAACATGGCTGTGCAGCCCATGGGCCCACGTCGCCATTGGGTGGTATTAGGATCTTTTACTCCTCGGTCTTTACTCCGGGATTCTGAACTCTCTTCTATTTGGGTTAAACAATTTTACTAAAATCTAACTTTAGGTTCTCGAAAATACTTTCTCCCGGAGAGCCCCTCCAGTCCAGATGATCGCCGGCTGCACCAGAAGATTTCGAAGATACTCTCCGATTTTATCTCGAGACCTTGTGCCCGTTGCTTTTGCAATTCCCTTCCACCGAAATATCCCTATGGATAAATACTTACACCTGTCGTGCTTACTTTTATTCCAAATCGATCTTGTTATTACAAGATACCCTGAGAATATTTTGTGCCTACTGCCTTGCAGTTCTTTGCCACCTGAATACCCCTAAGAATAATTTCTCGCACTTTTCAAGTATCCGCTCATCCCCTGTTGTTCAGGTGTTTCACAAAAGTCTTTGAAATACTATTCAATCCTCCGAAAATCCTTAGCAGCTTTATTGCTCTGCAAATACTTGTCTACTAGCATTATGGATGCTTCTCATATATTTGGCAATATTCACTAGTATCTTTTGACACCGTCATTTTGATCCTATTGATTCAACATGTGTGTGAATGCACACAATCATCTATCAACCCTTCTAAATTATCTTTCCGGCTTAGACGTTATTTTAAACATGAGCTGGATCTTGACCAATCAGATTGCCATCGATTGTACCCCCTAAGTCTATTCAACTTATCCATCCTTGATGAGAGCATTTGCTCCTGATCCCTTGATTTGAAGATCATAATTCCATTCTTATTTAAATGTTGAATATTCATATGTTCTATAAACCGATGCATTTGCATTCTTTCTTCCTCTGATGAGCTCATTGTGGATCGCCATATCCATTGTTGGATTATTATCCGAAAGTGTCCTTTATAATTAATCACCTTGTGAGTTCCTTCTCCGATACATAATGCCTTTGGTTAATTGTATCCTCTCCTTTTGCCAACCATGCTCTGCTTTCGAGTTGGTGATATTTACTCTTGAAGCTTGTGGTATATGTTCCTGAGAAGCCCGTTGGGTTGAACCAACGCCTTCCCTAATCTGTGTGAACCCAGAAGATTTCACGGCTTATACTTATCTGGTATTGCACCAGGTAAAACTTTCAACAACTAATGTCATTTTCAGAATACGAGAGGTGAATGGAAGGTTATACACTGAAGAAGACCAAGAACTTGTATTCATGCCCATGGACCCCATGTGGAACATATCATGGAAGCTTCTTGTATTAATAACTATTTCCTTGATATAATATCCTTGGTATCGGTGAATTGATCCCCTGCAATCGTGGTTCCGACCATATGTCTTCTTTGATCCCATTTCTTGGGCAAGTTTAAGCACTTGTCTTCTGTGGATCAATACACGTGTCCAACCTTTACTTTGATCTTTCGTCGAGTATTACACCCTGGTATCTCGAGATCATCACGGGACTGCATAACTTCTTATGAGTTCTCCATCAAGTGCTACATTCTCACTGATTCCAATTTTTCACGGGCTTTGAGTTATTAAACACTCAAAGACACCGATAACTGAACCGAGTCCGCACTACGGTTCAACAACTTTTAGTAATCTTCTTTACTTACAGGTTTGTACGCGATCACGTCATTCCTAGCCTGTTCGGCTATATTATTAACATGCTAAACTTTAACTGTGCTACCTGGTCTGTAATCCCGGAGCACAACTTTCGATGATGAGCTAAGCTTACGTCGATCTTCCTCGTCATATCAGTTCGCCTTGGACAACAAGCTTGATATCAAGTTTGTGTCCTACCCATGGTTCCAATAACCTTCCGCTTCATCATTCCTTGGACTTGATGTCGTCGCTGATTGATTACATCTTCATGAAATCTATCGACAAATGTGTCGTGATCATCATCAACCTTATGAGCTCTTTCAGGATATCAATCGAATTCATGATGAAAAATACCATCCTTGCCCTTGATGATTTGTGTTATCATCGGCCACTTTATTGCCTTCCCTCCAACACAAACTTGATCGTGGTTTGTGTTGTACCTTGAGCTCCTCACTTTCTAGCTCATGTTCTGTTTTACCTTGGCGTATTACCATCTCTTTTATGTCCAAAATGTGGTGAGAATTTCACCACCCCTTAAGAATTCCTGATACAAGGATACTCATTACCATCACCATTCCTTTCTTGGTCCCCGTGTTGTTTCTAACCAGGATACCAATAGGTGAACGGTGCTGTTTGGATTCCGCCCTTCTATCAACCCTATTGCTTTGGAGTTAATGGTCAACATTACATCCTTAGGCCATTGATTATCAAATCACCATTCTAACATTGATCGTACTACCTAAGCCCATATTTCGGGTGCACCTTTCAACCATTGTTTAACTGAGTATGTTTCCCTCGAGCATACATCATTATGTCATTTGATCTGAAAAATGTTATCTCCTTCACATGATTGTGGGAATCCATCGTTTGGAATTCTCGATGAATTGTCGCTGAGCCCATCAACCACCTCCTCATCCCCTCCTTGGTTTAATAATGAACTATTGTTTCAGGAACCCGCTCCCATAGTTCATTTCCCGAGAATCTTGCAATGTCATTTTCTCGATTTGTGTTACACCTTTTCTTCTCGAACACCCTGAGTCTGAGGTATCATGACACCAATCGGATCTGAATCTCGGTCAGGTATGATGGTTGGGACAACTTTCCACGAGATATGATGTTGGTCCTTTGATGACCCGCTAATATGATATCATGCCTAGCACCCCCCCCCCCGGCTGGAGGACCTATCATTATAATTTCTTTTGCAAGGATAACCATTCTTCCTGGAGGAAACTGTAAAACTTATTTTATAAGTTGCTCCTGATGGATCATTGGTGTATCCAAAGTCAGACCCTTGATTGAAACACCATATCATTGCTACCTTGAAGCATGACTATGATACCCCGCTCATCAACAAGAACATTGGAGGCGCGATGCTAAATGTTTCTTGATCTGTTATCCAAACACCATTGTATGGGTAACATCTTGATTAATCCTTGACTCTTTATCTGAATGGTTGGGTACTTGCTCTCCTACCCTGTATGCCATGTTCTGCTTGCCCATGAGAAGGATATACTCCTAATAATTGTGTGTAATCACAATTTTTCTTTCCATTGGTCTATTTAATCTGATAATCATGTTTTCCTTTCCATTCTTTTGTTTAAACTTTCCTGTAATCTGACTTAACTGAGCAGAGATAATTCCCTGCTTAGGTAAGCACCTTGTTGTACCACTCTGTCTGTAAGACCCTATTACTATTGTTGATGACATTCCGGTAACCACCGATGGGTGAGAACTTTGCCAATTGGTTCGCCTCATTCAACGAGTAGGAAAATGGTTTCTCTTCATTCCTTGTCCTTGGTACCGACATTGTTGCCGACATAGCTGACAAGCTATCCACTGACGTGCCTCCCTGTCTCGGCTGTGCAAGATGTCACCACCTTTCCTACTTTCAACCCACATGGTGGGCCCATAACCCACAGATCCACTGGATCGAAACATGACTCTTCTTCACAACCCGGATTCTAATGTATCCTTTGCACCTGGCTTCGTATGTGATTCACAAGCTAAAATCTATACCATTATTCATCCTGGAATCAAACACCATGTTATTCTCGTTGTTCAAACCCCCATTCTAGCTTCTGGCTAGTCATTGAATGATTGCCTACCCGTTTCAAACTTTGGTACCATCGTATATTACACTCAACAATTCACTGAAATACAAATCGTGGGGTACCTTGTGTATTTTCCATTGAGTTCACCGTCAGATGCCCATCTTAGTGGAGATGCGTTCTTTCGGTGTTTTTCCCCTTGATTGCGTTCGTAGGATGATGGAGATCCCGAAGAAAGGATGACGACTTGATCATGGTGAGATGAAGCAGAGAAATGAAGACATCAACGAAAGAGATCAACCTCTTCGAAAGGGCAGCCAAGACCGAGAAGACTCGTTAGGTTTTCGCTACCAGCACTTTTCCCCCTTACTCCACCGCTTAAATCTCGGGACGAGATTTCTTGTAGTGGAGGAGAATTGTGACGCCCGGATAATTAAGCTACAGTAACCTTCTACTAATGATGCCATGTCACCATGATTACTGTTGCTAATCTCGTGTTAGTTCAAAACGATTCGAATTCAAATTTGATTTTCTGGCAAACAAACAAAGTTTTCAAACTTTAAAACAAAAATGTTCGGACCGTGTCAAATATTAAATAGATAATTATGATGAAGTAAACACATTTTTAGAAAATGCAGAAATATTTTAAATTGAATAAAACAGAAAGGAAAATAAATAAAAAGAAACAAATGAAAGGAAATCAAAACATAACAAAAACAACAGACCCCCCCCCTTGGGCCAAGTGGCCCAGCTGGCCTCCGCCGCCCGAACGGGCCGGCCCAACCGCCCCACACCCCACCTCCCTATACCCCCTGGGGGCACCGAACCCTAGCCCCACGACCACCACCCCCCCCCCACTCGTTCGTTCTCCCCCTCCCCCGATCCAGATCTGGATCGGGGCTCGACGCCGGTCCCCGCCGCCCGACGTGCTCGTCGCCGGCGCCGCATCGCCACCACTTGGAAGACCTCCCCGCCATCGCCGTTTGTTGGGGCAACCTCACCGGAGCTCCTCTGCCTCGACCCCACCATCGCCGGAACGCGACCTCTCCACCTCGACCTCGTCGTCATCCGTCGCCGCACCCCGTCCTCATCTCTTCCCGCTGCCTCGCCTCATCACCGACCCGGACCCCGTTGCACCTCGCCGGCGCCTCGACGCCCACAGCCGTCGCCGCCCGTCTTCGTCCTCCACCACAACTGGAGCTCCTATGCCTCGTCGGACGCCGTCGTCTTCTTCGTCGTCAAACCTCCCCGACTCCTCCCCAAGCCTACTTAAGCACACCTATAGGGCTCGGTGAGCTCCGCCGTCCGTTCCCTCCCTTTTCCTCTGCTCCCATAGTTGTGCAACACCCGTAGTCGCTGCTGGCCGCCGCCTCTGTCGACGCGCTCACCGCGCCTACAGCTGCGCCCGGTCGTGAACGCCCGCTCCTCAACGCGCCCGGGGCGCGCCCCGCAACCATCGCCCGCGCCCCGTAGCCTCACAGCTCGCACGCGAGCCCCGCCTCCGTCACTCGCCTCCCGCGCCCCGGCTCCCCTGCTGCTGCTCTCTCGGCCATGGCCTCACCAAGTGCCCCTTGTCCCACCTATCATGCCGACGCCAGCCTTGCCGTTGCCAGGCTGGTCGCCCGCTCGGTCCATCTGCCTCGCCTCGTTACCTGAGCAGTGCGGCTTCGCACACCCCTTTGCCCAGATGCCCGCTAAGGCCCCTAGGGCCTATGACAAATGGGGCCCATCCCTAGAACGTTTTAAAAAGGAATTAAAATAAATAAATAATAACTAAAATATTAATTAATTAATTAAAGAATTAATTATTCCTGTTTAATTAACCTAATTACCTAATGAACCTAATTAACTGTTGTTAATTAGCTCAGTAGTCTATGAGAACCGGGACCCACATGTCAGGTTGACCAGTCAACATCCTGTTGACTGCTGACATCATGATGACGTCAGCAAGCACTATTCTGGATAATGTTGATTTAAAATAATTAAATAAATCTTAAAAATGATTTAAATCTTTTTAAATTTAATATAAAATAAACCGTAGCTCGGATGGAAAAACTTTGTACACGAAAGTTGCTCGGATCAATGAGGCGAATCCGGATACGCAGCCCGTTCGTTCGCCACACATCCCTAACATATCGAACATGCAACTTTCCCCCTCCGGATCACCTATCCGAAAATGTGAAACACCGGGGATACTTTCCCGGATGTTTTCCCCTTTCGCCGGTATCACCTACTACCGCGTTGGGGCACACCTAGCACCGTGTATTGCCATGTTACGCTTTGTGATGCTTTGATTGCTCTGTTATTTATTGTGTTCCCCCTCCGTTACTTCTTTTCGGTAGACCCCGAGACTGCCGGCGACCCCCAGTTCGACTACGGAGTTGACGACCCTCCTTCTTGCCAGAGCAACCAGGCAAGCCCCCCCCCCCCCCTTGATCACCAGATATCGCCTATTCTTCTATATACTGCTTGCATTAGAGTAGTGTAGCATGTTACTGTTCAGTTACTCCTATTCTGTTGCATAGCCTGTCATTGTTGCTACAGTAATTGATACCATACCCGCAATCCTAGATACTTAGTATAGGATGCTAGTTTATCATCTGTGGCCCTACATTCTTGTCGGTCTGCCTTGCTATACTATCGGGCCGTGATCACTTGGGAGGTGATCACGGGTATATGCTATACATATATACATACTACAGATGGTGACTAAAGTCGGGTCCACTCGAAGAGTACCCACGAGTGATTCACGGATTGGGGGCTGAAAGGACCTTTGTCCCGACGGCCCTCTGTGTGGATCTTTGTGGCGGAGCGACAGGGCAGGTTGAGACCGCCTAGGTGAGAGGTGGGCCTGGCCCTCGTCGGTGTCCGCGGTTACATCAATTAACACACTTAACGAGATCTTGGTATTTGATCTGAGTCTGGCCATTTGGTCTATACGCACTAACCAACTACGTGAGAAAGATATGGGCACTCGACGTCGTGGTATCAGCCGAAGCCTTCTAGACGTCAGCGACTAAGCGGCGCATGCCGGATTGGAACGTAAGCCTCCTCTTGTATTAAGGGGGCTAGTTTTGCTTTCGGCCGCCCATGCAACATGCAGGTGTGCAATGGGCGATGGGCCCAGACCCCTGCGCCATAGGAGTTAGACCGGCGTGTTGACCTCTCTATTAGGCCTAGGTGGGGCTGCCACGTGTTGATCTTCCGAGGCCGGGCATGACCCAGGAAAGTGTGTCCGGCCAAATGGGATCGAGCGTGTTGGGTTATGTGGTGCACCCCTGCAGGGAAGTTAATCTATTCAAATAGCCGTGTCCCTCGGTAAAAGGACGACCCGGAGTTGTACCTTGACCTTATGACAACTAGAACCGGATACTTAATAAAACACACGCAGACAAGTTCCACAGACAACCCGGTGATCCTTTTCCACAGGGCGACGAGGGGAGGATCGCCGGGTAGGATTATGCTATGCGTTGCTACTTGGAGGACTTCATTCTACTCTCTTCTACATGCTGCAAGATGAGGCTGCGGAGCGTAGTCTTCGATAGGACTAGCTATCCCCTCTTATTACGGCATTCTGCAGCTCACCCCTTGATATGGCCTCCTTACACATATACCCATGCATATGTAGTGTAGCTCCTTGCTTGTGAGTACTTTGGATGAGTACTCACGGTTGCTTTGCTCCCTCTTTTCCCCTGTTTTCCTTTTCTTCCCGGATGCCGCAACCAGACATTGGAGCCTAGGAGCTAGACGCCACCGTCGACGACGACTACTACACTGGAGGTGCCTACTACTACGTGCAGCCCGCTGACGACGACCAAGAGTAGTTTAGGAGGATCCTAGGCAGGAGGTCTGTACCTCTTTCGATCTGTATCCCAGTTTGTGCTAGCCTTCTTAAGGAAAACTTGTTTAACTTATGTCTGTACTCAGATATTGTTGCTTCCGCTGACTCGTCTATGATCGAGCACTTGTATTCGAGCCCTCGAGGCCCCTGGCTTGTATTATGATGCTTGTATGACTTATTTATGTTTTTAGAGTTGTGTTGTGATATCTTCCCGTGAGTCCCTGATCTTGATCGTACACGTTTGCGTGCATGATTAGTGTACGATTGAATCGAGGGTGTCACAGTCCTGGTCACCGAGGAGTATGACCCCGAGTGACCCGTAAAAAGTTACCCCAAGTGCAAGTTGCTACCACAGTTCAACGATGAAGCCCTTGATCCAATACTGTCAAAATACAATTATAAAGATCAACTAGACCGGCCAACACGTGGACGGGACAAAACAGCAAATCAAGCCGAACACCGACCTACGCCCCCTCGCCGAGGAGGCAAGGAGACAGCGGCTGCAGGCTATACATATGATTTGTATCAGGACCTGGCCAATAAAGCAGGCCAGACCAGATCGATCTACGGATAAAGAGGTCGTGCCCCGGCGCGAGATAACGGCTATGAAGCCTGGCGTAATGAACATTACAATATTCGGGATCAGAACCGAACACAAATGTCATCCGAGCTCCGCCGAGATGTTGCATGATATAGAGGTGCCTGATGACCCACAAGTATAGGGGACCTATCGTAGTCCTTTCGGTAATTAAGAGTGTCGAACCCAACAAGGAGCAGAAGGAAATAATAAGCGGTTTTCAGTAAGGTTTTCTCTGCAAGCACTGAAATTGTAGGTAATAGATAGTTTTGTGATAAGATAAATTGTAACAAGTAACAAGTCAATAAAGTAAATAAAGTGCAGCAAGGAGGCCCACTCCTTTTTGTAGCAAAGGACAAGCCTGGAAAATTTCTTATAATGAGAAAAGAGCTCCCGAGGACACATGGGAATTATCGTCAAGCTAGTTTTCATCATGCTCATATGATTCGCGTTCGGTACTTTGATAATTTGATATGTGGGTGGACCGGTGCTTGGGTATTGCCCTTACTTGGACAAGCATCCCACTTATGATTAACCCCTATTGCAAGCATCCGCAACTACAAAAGAAGTATTAAGGTAAACCTAACCACAACATTAAACATATGGATCCGAATCAGCCCCTTACGAAGCAACGCATAAACTAGGGTTTAAGCTTCTGTCACTCTAGCAACCCATCATCGACTTATTACTTCCCAATGCCTTCCTCTAGGCCCAAATAATGGTGAAGTGTCATGTAGTCGATGTTCACATAACACCACTAGAGGAAAGACAACATAAATCTCATCAAAATATCGAATGAATGCCAAATTCACATGACTACTAATAGCAAGACTTCACCCATGTCCTCGGGAACAAACGTAACTACTCACAAAGCATATTCATGTTCATAATCAAAGTAGTAATAATATGCATTAAGGATCTGAACATATGATCTTCCACCAAGTAAACCAATTAGCATCAACTACAAGGAGTAATCAACACTACTAACAACCCACAGGTACCAATTTGTGGTTTTGATACAAGATTGGATACAACAGATGAACTAGGGTTTTGAGAGGAGATGGTGCTGGTGAAGATGTTGATGGAGATTGACCCCCTCCCGATGAGAGGATCATTGGTGATGACGATGGTGATGATTTCCCCCTCCCAGAGGGAAGTTTCCCCGGCAGAACAGCTCCGCCGGAGCTCTAGATTGGTTCCGCCAAGGTTCCGCCTCGTGGCGGCGGAGTTTCGTCCCGTAATCTTGCCCATGATTTTTTTCCAGGGTAAAAGCCTTCATATAGTAGAAGATGGGCACCGGAGGGCCACCAGGGGGCCTATGAGACAGGGGCGCGCCCAGTAGGGGTGGGCACGCCCCCACCCTCCTGGCCAGGGTGTGGGCCCC
Source organism: Aegilops speltoides (assembly GCA_021437245.1). Taxonomy (NCBI): domain Eukaryota; kingdom Viridiplantae; phylum Streptophyta; class Magnoliopsida; order Poales; family Poaceae; genus Aegilops; species Aegilops speltoides. Next base: position 152,383,506 of record CM038145.1, read on the forward strand.
CTCTGGTGTTTCTTTCACTCAATAATTCTTATTAATTCCAAAAATAAGTTTTGTGGAGTTTCAGGATTTTTGGAACTGTGTAGAATAGGTTTCCAATGTTTGCTCCTTTTCCAGCCAGAATTCCAGCTGCCGGCATTCCCCCTCTTCATGGTAAACCTTGTAAAATAAGAGAGAATAGCCATAAGTATTGAGATATATTGTGTAATAACAGCCCATAATGCAATAAATATTGATATAAATGCATGATGCAAAATGGACGTATCAACTCCCCCAAGCTTAGACCTCGCTTGTCCTCAAGCGGAAGCCGAAATCGAAAAATATGCCTATATGTTTAGAGAAAGAGGTGTCGATAAAAATAAAATACGGACATGAGGGCATCATGATCATTCTTATAACAGCAACATATATAGATTTTGTCATATGATTTCTTATGCTCAAGTAACGATCAATTCACAATGTCAAGTATGGTTCAGAAACTTCATTGGGAACTAACAAACTATAATCTCAGTCATTGAAGCAATTGCAATTTATCATAACATCAGAAAGAGTCAAGAATAGAGCTTTTCAACAAGTCCACATACTCAACTATCATGTAGTCTCCTACAATTGCTAAATCTCACGCAATACTTATGGTTATGGAGTTTCAACCGGACACTCAGAAAGGTAGGGGCTTATTGTGTTGCCTCCCAACGTATTCACCTTTGGGTGATGTCAACAATAATAACTCATGCTAACTTACATCCAATTGGATATATATATATATATATGTATATATATATATATATATATATATATATATATATATATATATATATATCAAGATCTTTCAAACACGAGGAGCTTGCCAAAGGATAAAATGAAAAAGGGAAAGGTGGAGATCACCTTGACTCAAGCATAAAGTAAAAACATAAAGTAAAAGATCGGCCCTTCGCAGAGGGAAGCAGAGGTTTTCATGTGCTTTTAGGGTTGGATGCATAAAATCTTAATGCAAAAGAACGTCACTTTATATTACCACTTGTATGTGGACCTTTATTATGCAGTCCGTCGCTTTTATTGCTTCCACAACAAGATCGTATAAAGCTTATTTTCTTTGCACTAATAAGTCATACATATTTAGAGAGCAATGTTTATTGCCTGCAACATGACAACTTACTTGAAGGATCTTACTCAATCCATAGGTAGGTATTGTGGACTCTCATGGCAAAACTGGGTTTAAGGATATTTGGAAGCACAAGTAGTATCTCTACTTGGTGCAAGGAATTTTGGCTAACATGAGGGGGAAAGGCAAGCTCAACATGTTTGGAAGGTCTATGACAATATACTTTAACTGAGATGTGAGAAAACATAAACCATTATGTTGTCTTCCTTGTCCAACATCAACTCTTTTAGCATGTAATACTTAATGAGTGCTTCACAATCATAAAAGATGTCCAAGATAATATATTTGTATGTGAAACCTCTCTTTCCTTATTACTTCTTATTAATTGCAATGATGACCAAAACTATGTTCGTCAACTCTCAACAACTCTTATGCCTCATACTTTCTATGTGTGAAGTTATTACTATCCATAAGATCAACATGAACTCTTTTATTGTTTTTATGGCTTCTACTTCCTCAAGATCATAGTAAGATAGCAAAGCCCTTGACTCAACACTAATCTTTTTTATAGATAGCTCACGGACTCGATTACATAAAGAGATCACAAAGCAAAACTCAAAACTACTTGATATCAAAACTTCAATCTACTAGATCAAGATACTACTAAAAGGATCGAACTAAATAAAATGGTAAAGATAGGAGTGTGCTGGTGATACGATACCGGGGCACCTCCCCCAAGCTTGGCAGTTGCCAAGGGGAGTGCCCATACCCATGTGATTATGTCCTCGGAGGTGGTGAAGTAGGAGTTGTTGATGATGTAGGCTTGTTGTCCATCTTCCAAGGTATAGGCTCACCATCATAGAAGGATGATCGAGTCTCCGGGATCCTCAAATCTGCAGTCAAACTCATCCTCTTGAATCTATATTCATACTCACAGTTTTGGTTTTGCAGGTCATAGATCTGGGCTTGGAGGTGCTAGATTTTCTCTTGAAGCTTGAAGATGGTCTCCCCAATGACCTTGGCATCTAGCTTGTGGTTGTTGGTGAACTCTGTGATCATCATCTGGTTGGCGTTGAGTCCACGCTCCACCATCCCTTGGCACTTGAAAACTTGTTGCTCCACAGCTTCGAGCTTTGTCTCCACGCTTCCGGTACGCCTTGGTCCCTCCACATCGCGGATGTGCAGCACCCCCTCACGCATCTCAATGGTTTGAGGGTGTTGCAGCACCTCCGCGAGATAGGGGTTGATAACCCTCTCGAAAAACTTGTCCTTGGGAGCGCTTGGAGACGTCATGATGCTCTAGATCTGAAACAGAAACAGCTCGAAACGAAAACAGAGGATAATTGCGTGATACGGTGGTCAAAAACTTCGGGAGTTTATATAATGATTTATTACCGAACAAAATATGTAACGTGCAAGAAAACGGAGTCCGGCAGGCACACGAGGTGGCCACGAGACAGGGGGCGCGCCCAGGAAGGGTGGGCGCGCCCTCCACCCTCGTGGAGGCCGCTTGTCCTTCCCGGACTACTTCTTTCTTTCTAAAATTCTTAAATATTCCAAAACTGATAAAAATTGCCATTAGAATTGTTTTGGAGTTGGTTTACTCACCGTACCACATACCTATTCCTTTTCGGTGTCTGGAACGTTCTGAAAAGTGTCCCTTATGTATTCCTCCGGGGTTACGGTTTCAATAATATTAGTTTCAACATTGATAGGGTTACCTGAGATGTAATGTTTAATTCTTTGACCGTTCACCACCCTCGGACTTGTGCCTTCGAAGTTGTTGATTTTTATGGCACCGGAACGATAGACCTCCTCGATAACGTAAGGACCTTCCCATTTAGAGATAAGTTTTCCTGCAAAAAATCTTAAACGAGAGTTGAATAATAACACATAATCACCTACGTTAAACTCACACTTTTGTATCCTTTTGTCATGCCAGCGTTTGACTTTTTCTTTGAATAACTTGGCATTCTCATAGGCTTGGTTTCTCCATTCATCAAGTGAGCTAATATCAAATAACCTCTTCTCACCGGCAAGTTTGAAGTCATAGTTGAGCTCTTTAATAGCCCAATATGCTTTATGTTCAAGTTCAAGAGGTAGGTGACATGCTTTTCCATAAACCATCTTATATGGAGACATACCCATAGGGTTTTTGTATGTAGTTCTATAGGCCCATAATGCATCATCAAGTTTCTTGGACCAATTCTTCTAGATCTATTCACAGTCTTTTGCAAAATTAATTTGAGCTCTCTATTGCTCAACTCTACTTGACCACTAGACCGCGGGTGACAAGGAGATGCGATTCTATGATTAACATCATACTTAGCAAGCATCTTACGGAAAGCACCATGAATAAAATGTGAACCACCATTAGTCATAAGATATCTAGGGACTCCAAACCTCGGGAAAATAACTTCTTTAAGCATTTTAATAGAAGTGTTATGATTAGCACTACTGGTTGGAATAGCTTCTACCCACTTAGTAACGTAATCAACAGCAACTAAAATATGTGTATAACCATTAGAGGCAGGAAAAGGTCCCATATAATCAAAGCCCCAGACATCAAACGGTTCAATAACAAGAGAATATTCATAGCCGTTTCTTGATGTCTACTAATATTACCAATTCTTTGACATTCATCACAAGATAAGACAAACTTACGAGCATCTTTGAAGAGAGTAGGCCAATAAAAACCGGATTGCAATATCTTATGTGTAGGTCTATCTCCAGCATTGTGTCCTCCATAGGATTCAGAGTGACACTTGCGTAGGATCTGTTCCTCTTCATGCTCAGGTACACAACGTCTAATAACACCATCTACTCCTTCTTTATAAAGGTGTGGGTCATCCCAGAAGTAATGTCTTAAATCATAAAAGAACTTTTTCTTTTGCTAGTATGTGAAACTAGGTGGTATAAATTTAGCAACAATGTAATTAGCATAATCAGCATACCAAGGAGCAGTACGAGAAGCATTAATGAGTGCTAATTGTTCATCAGGAAAGCTATCATCAATAGGCAGTGGGTCATCAAGAACATTCTCTAACCTAGACAAGTTATGCAGAACGGGTTCTCAGCTCCTTTCTATCGATAATATGCAAATCAAATTCTTGGAGCAAGAGAACCCATCTAATGAGTCTAGGCTTAGCATCTTTCTTTTCCATAAGATATTTAATAGCAGCATGATCAGTGTGAATAGTAACTTTGGAATCAACAATATAAGGTCTAAACTTATCACATGCAAATACAACTGCTAAGAACTCTTTTTCAGTAGTAGCATAATTTCTCTAGGAAGTATCAAGAGTTTTACTAGCATACTGGATAACATTCAATTTCTTATCAGCTCTTTGCCCTAGAACAGCACCTAGAGCATAATCACTAGCATCACACATAATTTCAAAGGGTAAATTCCAATCAGGTGACTGAACAATAGGTGCAGTGATCAAAGCTTTCTTAAGTATTTCAAATGCTTCTACACAATCATCATCAAAGACAAAAGTAATATCTTTTTGCAATAAATTAGTCAAAGGCCTAGAGATTTTAGAAAATTCCTTAATGAACCTCCTATAAAAACTGGCATGACCAAGGAAACTTCTTGTACCTTTTATGTCCTTGGGACATGGCATCTTTTCAATAGCATCAACTTTAGCTTTATCAACTTCAATACCTCTCTTGGAAATCTTATGCCCCAAGACAATGCCTTCATTAACCATAAAGTGGCACTTTTCCCAATTCAAGACGAGACTGGTGTCTTCACATCTCTGCAAAACTCGATCAAGGTTGCAAAGAGGATCCATAAACGGAGAAATCATCCATGAATACCTCACAAATCTTTTCACAAAAGTCAGAGAATATAGCCATCATACATCTTTGAAAGGTAGCAGGTGCATTACATAAACGAAAAGGCATACGTCTATAAGCAAAAGTACCAAAAGGGCAAGTAAATGTAGTTTCTGATTGATCCTTCGCTGATACAGGTATTTGAGAGAAACCAGAATAACCATCTAGAAAGCAGAAATGTTTATGTTTGGATAGTCTTTCTAGCATTTGATCAATAAAAGGTAAAGGGTAATGATCTTTCTTAGTAGCTTTATTTAATTTACGGAAACCAATTACCATCCTATAACATCTAATAATTCTTTGTGGGATCAATTCATCTTTATCATTAGGAACAACGGTAATACCTCCCTTTTTAGGAACACAATGGACAGGGCTTACCCAATAACTATCTTCAACGGGATAAATTATACCTGCCTCAAGGAGCTTTAGTATCTCCTTTCTTACCACTTCTTTCATCTTAGGATTCAATCGTCATTGAGGATCTCTAACTGGTTTGGCATCGTCCTCCAAATTAATTTTGTGTTGGAAAAACGTGGGACTAATGCCCTTGAGATCATCCAGAGTATATCCGATAGCAGCACGGTGCTTCTTTAGAGTTTTCAATAATCTTTCTTCTTCTTGCTCTGAAAGGTTAGCACTAATAATAACAGGATATATTTTCTTTTCATCAAGATAAGCATACTTAAGATTATCAGGTAGTGGTTTGAGTTCAAACACGGGATCACCCTTGGGTGGAGGGAGATCCCCTAGAATTTCAACGGGTAGGTTGTGTTTCAGCATAGGTTCCTATTGAAGGAACACTTCATCTATTTCCCTTCGTTCCTTCATAAACATATCATTTTCATGGTCTAGCAAATATTGTTCTAACGGATGTGTAGGAGGCACCGCAATAGAAGCAAGACCAATAATCTCATCCTTACTAGGTGATTCTCTATCACGAGGTTGTCTACAAAACTTAGCAGAATTAAACTCATGAGACATACCCTCTAAGCAGATTGTAATAGTATCCTTTTCACAATCAATCTTAGCATTAACTGTATTCAAGAAGGGTCTACCAAAAATAATGGGACAAAAGTCATCTTGTGGGGAACCAAGAACAAGAAAATCAGCAGGGTATTTAACCTTTCCACACAAGACTTCAACATCTCTAACTATCCCAACTGGTTTAATGGTATCCCTATTAGCAAGCTTAATAGTAACATCAATATCTTCTATTTCAGCGGGTGCAATGTCATGCATAATTTCTTTATATAAATCATAGGGTATTGCACTAGCACTAGCACCCATATCACATAAGCCATGATAACAATGATCTCCTATTTTAACAAAAATAACAGGCATGCCTACAACAGGTCTATGAATCTTAGCATCTGGTTTAACAATATTAGCAGTCTCACCACAGAAATAAATAACATGCCCATCTAAATCGTCATCCAACAGATCTTTAACCATAGCAATACTAGGTTCAACTTTGATTTTCTTAGGAGGTGTATAAGTCCTAGTATTACTCTTACGTACAACAATGGAAGTTTTAGCATGATCCTTTATACTAACAGGAAAAGGAGGTTTCTCAACATAAGTAGTAGGAACAATAGGATCACTATAAGTGACAGTCTTTTCTTCAACTGTAATAGGTGCAACTACTTTTACTTCAACGGGAGTGTCGGCATTCTGGGAACGGGGATACCCAGACTTGCCTGCCTGCGGCCTGTGGCATGGCTCAAGGAGTAGCCTAGTACGACCCATCTTCATCAACACATGCTCAAGACCCTCGCGAGGGGCCAAGCCTCGCGGGGTGGACGACAGGAGGGTTCCTCGGGCACGGCCTCGTCAGGCTGGCTCGCGAGGAGGCGGAGAGATCAAGGCAGGGTACCTCGCGAGGTGCTCATGACGCAAGCCATGACGACCAAGGTCAGGCGGGCGCCAGGCGGGCGCCGGCCTGCGCAGAGTCCTTGTTTCCTCTTTGGTGCAAAGGGGACAAAGCGCAGGCAAGAGTATCAAGCAAAGGCAACCATTTCAGTGCAACAAGACCAAGACTGATTTCTTTACCCACGAGTAACGGATTTCGTTAGTCCATCCGGACTAATTCCGTCTACGGTCTTTTAATTGAAAACACACCTAACCGCACACACCAGCCTGACTTATTGGTGTCTAGAATCACCCATGACACTTGTTTAAGCAAAACTCTAAGTGGGGAGGCTACAGCCTCGATTAGATGGGATCACAAAATTTATACCGCGCGCAAACTAGGGGAGCTACCCCCTTGGCTACAACCGAAAACACCCATGCCCCGGACCAGGTGGCATGCCTACCGGATGCATCCGGTATCTTCCACAGTGGCCTCTCTATATGGTGTGTGCTAGAAAGGGGTTGACAACTTACTGAACCGTACCCTACCTATGGCAGGGACAAGTGGTAGCACAAAACAAGTATGGGGGTTACTGGAACATGACTCGATCTACAGTTGACTGAGGAGGTTTAGGTGTTACCTGCATGATTAGCATAACAAATATGTTTCAACCAACAGACACAATCACCACTCATCATGTCTCACTATACCGTATCGGACACAATCGTCTCGACGACGATCGAAGACAAGCTCGTGTCTACCCAAGACTGAGGCTTTCCCGGGTTCCTTCCAGTATGCATGAAAGGCATATGATGGTGACTACTATCCCAAACATATCAAACTCCAACAGCATGAATCATCAATATGCACTCATGAGTTTGAACATATCATCACCAAAAAGATAGCGCAAACTCCGAGACGAGAGGTGTTGTAACCGTAACAAAGAACACACGACAATATTATGCCAGGGTTCAGAATGCTTGCCTTTAAGTTGTGGGGAGGCAGGGTGCATTCCAAAAGTTTTGAAAGTTTTCTTCTGTCGGTGTACTAAGGTAGGGGTACCTCAGTACCCCAACTTGTGCACGGGCGGTTGCAGCTTCCCGCGGCAGGGTTTACCACGAGCTCGCCGGAGACCTTCCTGCTCTATATCAAACCATTCGAAAACAAAGTATAAAAGACAGAAGATCGAGACCCCGGCAAGCGGAGCTTGCCGGGAAGGCCGTTCCAGGCTCAAGGTTACATTACTCACACAAGGCCCTGGCAAGAAGAGCTTGCCAGGAAGACTAGAAGATTACATCATAGAAGACACGCCTCGGCGCTATATGCGTCCCGGCGAGGGCCCGGGGAGCGACAAGTTACAGAGCCCGGCAAGCTCCCGGGCCCGGCAAGGTCAAGACCCCGGCAAGGTGCTTGCCGGGAGAATTGCGCCAGTTGTGTGCTGGCTCCAGCTCATCACCACGCGTGCCGCCAGGGCCTTTCGAGGACGCGTGGCGGATGGCTGTGCAGCCCGGGGACACGGTGGCACTTCACGGTGGTGGATCCATCGCCGTGGCGACGGAGACACAAGGGCGGAGCTTTTGGGGTCGACGGCGACGGGCATTAAATGCCCTTGTCCCCCTTCACAAAGTAGGTAGCAACCATCGCTCATGCAATCGTAGCTCCACCGCTCTCGCCTTGCTCCAACTACCACCTCTTTTACATTTTTACCCCTTTCTCCCACGCTGACACTGCCGGTGACCCTTGCACTATAAAAGGAGGCCCATGCACAACGTGGGGGGTTCGTCCAAACCTTAGCAACTCTCGCTCGGGTAGCCGCCATCTGTAGCTCTTCAAGCTCCCGAGCTGAATACAAACCAAGGCAGAGTAGGGTTTACGCGTCCATCGCGGCCCGAACTCGGGTAAAAGCCGCCGTGCTCGCCGCGATCTGCTCTCCGTGCTCCCTCCGCCTCGCACCGCATGCATAAGGGCTCCGGTCCCATAGGTGTTCGTGGCGGGCAGCTTCCCGACATCTCTCGCGCGGCCAGTAGGGGCGTCGAGGTTGTGCGGACTGATCCGAGCCACGCGGCGCGTTCTTCATCAACCTCTCCGCTTCATCAAGCAACTTCATCAACAATTGCGCTATGGCCCGAAGAAGAAGGCTTGGGGTTGCGAGTCCGTCTGCGTCTCATCCGCCGCCACCGGAGCCAACGGTGGGCGGAGGAGACGCCGTCGGAAGGGTGGTCGCCGGCGAGGACACTCGCGGCGCCACCAGATCCAAGGACAAGACGGATGACCGCGCCTCGGTCTCCGTGGACATTCCGCGTCCATCTCAGCACACGACAACCCAGCGGCGCCATACCACGGGAGGTGGTATCCGCCTGCTGGGGCAAGGACACATCGGAGGCTCGCGGGATGCTCCGGACCACCGTCTGCACAAGCAAAGCGGCGGCGCCGGGCAGGACCTTGCTCCTTCTAACACTGTTAGGAGTCCGAGCATATCCGCGCCTCGCACCGCCGCTCCGCTCCCTCCACTCCGGCAGAAGCGCTTGCAAGGGCGCAACTGCTCCTCGACTTCCCTCCAGCGGCGGACAAGGCCGAAGATTGGAGGGCTACCATCCAAAGCCTGATCGCCTTCGCCAACAACGACCCTTCACAGCAGCTGGCGACCTCGCGGCCGCGGCGAGCTGAGAAGACGAAGGCCGACGGTGACAAGACCGCCGGGGGTGCCACCACCGTGCACTCCCCGCCGCGGAAGCGAAAGACGCCGCCCCGCCGGAACAACACCGACGACGGCTCCACGGCATCGTCGGATCCGCGGGCTCGACGGGATCAACGCCAGGTCCTCGACGACCGGCGACAAGAAGACGCTCGGACCACAATCGAGCGCCGCCGAGAAGCTCGGCGACAATCGGACCAGAGAGCTGGAACGCTGTCGACGCGCCGACGCCCGATGAACCAGCGACTTGCCGACGCTGCGGCGGCTGCCCTGCGTCACCCGCGATGAAGCTTCTGCGCGTCCCAAAGGCCCAGCATGAAGAATTTCAAGCCCGACGTCGGAGAAGTACGACGGCAAGACGCACCTCGGAGTTCCTCGGTGTCTACACCATCGCGGTGCAGGCTGCGGGGGCGCGACGAGAAGATTCGGCGAACCACTTCCGCTTCGTGCTTAAGCGAACGCTCGTTCTTGGCTTATGCACTTGCGGAAGGCTCCATTTCTTCTTGGGCAGACCTTTGCCATCGGTTTGTTGGCGCCTTCACCGGCGGCCACAAACCCCACGGCCAGAGAGCGATCTCCACATTTTGGCCTGTAGGAAGGAGAATCCTGCGCAAGTATATCCAACACTTCACCGTGCAAAGACAACATCTCGATGTCCACCTGCCATGGTTATCGGCGCGTTCCACCGAACGTGCGTAACCGCCGCATGCGTGAAGAGATGGCGATGACCAAGATTCGGGATGTCACGAGCTCTATGCTCGGCTGATAAGTGCGACGCTGAAGAGGGGAGGAGACTCCCGGGAGGATGTTTGGCGCAGAGAAAGCGACAATGACGACGCCGCCCGAGAAAGAAGAGCCGCGGCGGAGCAACCGAAAGAGGAACAACAAAGAGGTGCTTGCTGTCGAGAAGTCCGCAAGGAGGCTCCGCCAAGCAAACACAAAGCTTGCGGCTCCGCAAGGAGCTCGCCTCAGAAGCGGCAAACAGACGTGGGATCGCCCGGCAAGCAATATCAAAAATCCACCGCACTAAGGGCCACGATCTCTCCAATCGCAAGCGCCGAGTATCTCGCCGAGCAGCAAAAAGCTGAGTACGAGAGGCGCGACAAGGAGAAGGCCCAAGGTGGCGGAGGAGAACCGAGCAAGAAGCGGCCGCTCAATGGCCGGGGAGGACGCCGTGGCAAGGCCAAGCGGCAGCAAGGTGATCGACCTCCCCGGGGCCGCGACAAGGATGAAGAAGACGACGACGAAGACATGGAGGATGAGGATAACAGCGAGCAGGAGTTCCGAGGCCACGGAGGTCCTGTAGGCCGACGGTGGCGCCTCTCCGCACACCTCCCACCGCCAGCTAAAGCAAGGGTGCGTGAGGTGAATGCAATGAGCCGCCTGTGGAGTCGCCAAGCAGTCCTCAAATGGTCCAGACGCCCATCATTTTTGATCTTGAGGATCACCACGACCGCACCACCGCGGTCGGGTGCTTGCCGATGTTGGTCTCGCCCACCATCCGCAACCTCAAGGTCACCAAAATGTTGGTTGACGGCGGGGCGGGCTGAACTTGATCTCCTCTCGCTGTGATCAAGAAACTCCAAATTCCAGATGGCGAGCTCAAGAGACCGGTTCTTTCCAAGGAATCAACCCGGGACGGAGCAAACCCAAGGGAAAGATCACTCTGCCGGTGACCTTTGGCGGGGAGCTCAATTTCAGGACTGAGCGCATCACTTTCGACGTCGCCGATATTCCGTTGCCATACGACGGAATACTCGGCCGCCCCGCCTCGCCAAGTTCATGGCAGCTTCCCATTATGCTTAGCGTACTCAAGATGCCGGGGCCGATAAGCGCCATCACCGCCCACGGCGACAAGAAGGATGCGCTTATCTGCGCCGACAAGATCTACCGGGATGCGCAGCCGCGCCGATAAGGATACACTTGCCGCTGAAGCTCCCGGGGGAAAGAAGACGAAGACCAAGTCCGGCAAGTGCTCTGGGGCCCACTCCGGCAACCGCACCTCTTCGGAGTGATGCGCTGCCGTCGAGGACGCGCCATCGAGCTCCACCGGCAAGTGCAAAAAGGCAAAGGCAAAATCTACCAAAGACTAAGTCCGGCAGGAACAGCTCTGGTGCCTACTCCGGCAAGCGCACCTCCCCGGAGTGCTGCGCCGCCATCGAGGACGCGCCATCGAGCTCCACCGGCAAGTAAAGCAAAGAAAGCAGTCGGTTTCAAACTTTTGAGCCGTATCCCTTGAAAGTCCGTACCTTGTATGGAAAACCTGTGCGCAAAGGGGACGAATCGTGGCTAAGTTGCGCCCTTGATCTGTTTCGAGTCCGCTTAACGATGAAAGCGCTGCAACTAGCCCGAGGAGTTCTTCTGCCGGAGGCAACACCGCCAAAGAAGCTACTTATGTTCTGCACTCAGCAAGTGTGTTTGCGCCGGCGGGTTCCCTGAAAGCGTGAGGGAGAAAGCGTACAAGGGAGGAAATCAAGGGAGAAGTGCGGCCTTGCCGGAGCACAGAAGACAGAAAAGCTAAGTTGCTCAAGCTTGAGTACAGAGCACTTTTAGTTCTAAGTTTTTGTGTTATATTCCTCGAACGTTCGTACCTTGTATGGAACACCTGTACGCGGGGGACCAACTCGTGGTTAAGTTGCGCCTTTGCTTTGTTTCGAGTCCGCTCAACAATACAAGTCTTGCCAGAATCGCCCGACAAGGTTTCTTGCCGAAGCAGATCGCCAAATGGGCTGCTGATGTTCCGCACTCAACAAGTGTGTTAGCGCCGCAAGTTTCCTAAAAGCGCAGGTAGGAACATACAAGGGATGCAACGGGTAGAGGATGTAACGAGCAAGCCTTGCCGTGGGGCGCCCTTTGTATGAGAAACTTGTGCGCGGAGGAGCGAGTCATGGCTAAGTTGCGCCTTTGATTTGTTTTCGAGTCCGCTCAAACGATGAAAGCGCTGCAACTAAGCCCGACGAGGTTTCTTGCCGGAGGCTACCCCGCCAGTGGGATGCTGATGTTCCGCACTCAGCAAGCATGCATGCGCCGGCAAGTTCCCTAAAAGCGTAGAGTATAAACATACAAAGGATGAAACATAGCATTGCGTTGCCCAACACGAAGTTACGTTACAAAAAGTAACTTATTACAGCGCTGTCTAAGTTGTTCTCATGACTGGAATAACAGCGGCAAGGAAAGAGCAAAAGGGCGCACCGGCACCTGGGCCCCGGCAAACCGGCGTTGCTGGGGGCTGCGAGTACCAAGGTTCCTTCGCGGCTGGCCAGAGTCGCCGGGAGCTGCGATGGCTGCGGCAAGAACAAAGGAAAAGGGCGCAGGCTCCTATGTCCCGACGAGCCAGAGTTGCCGGGGGCTGTGATATCAGATAAGTTTTTCATCCCTCTTCATGCATCCTCTTATGGACTGGAGGATGCGAGGCCGTGTCCTTGAACGAGCATGCCTTGTATGGAAAAACCTGTGCGCGGAGGAACCTACCCGTGAATAGCCGCACCCTTATCTTGTTTTCGAGCACGCTCAACGATTTAAGTGAGCTGCGACAAGTGTCGCGCCTTTGTTTCGCTTTTCGAGTCCGCTCAAAGAAGCTAAGTGCGTTATGACTAGTCATGCAAGGTTGCTTGCCGGTAAGACCTTGGCCACAGGTGTTGTTTCGAAGTTCAAGACTCAGCGCTGCAAGGGCCCCTTGCCGCAAGTTCCCTAGAAGCGTGGGGTGGAAACATACAAGGCACGGATCAAGTAAAGGACGTTACCGGCAAGCATTCCCTCTTTTCATTAAAAAACATCCCATTCCAGTACAAGTCCATAGAGGATGAAAAACATGAAAGAGAGGATTACAAGTTTTAAATGCAGCTAAGGCCCGAAGGCTTACAAATTGAAAAAAGATAAGATGCCCGTAATTCCTCTCTTGTTTCTTTCTTCAGGAGATAGGTCAAGGAGGCCCCGGCAAGAGAAGTTTGCCGGGAAGGGCAAAAGGGGCACCTAGGTGAGCTACGGGTGCCAGAAGACGCCAAGAGAACATCCCGGGGGCCGGCCAGGAGCTTGGCGGAGACGGAGGCGCCGGAGGCAGAGCTTGAAGACGAGGTGGTGGAACGTCAGCACGCTGTCGAGGGCACCTCGCCCTCGTACTCCGATTTGACGGCCTTGCCGCCACCCCTCTTCCTCTTCTGCAGCCTCCCTACGCCAGCCGCCCAAGGAGACGGCCCCGGGGAGTTCAGAAGGCCGGAGACCCGGATGATGGGGTCGCCGGTGGCGCGCGAGGCAGCATCCGACGCCTAGTCGGACCCGCCATCCTCGCTGCCGCCGCTGTCGCTCCCTCCTCGCTACTCTCGCCGAGGAGGACCTTCGCTATCGGAGGAGCTGTCCACAGCATCTCGCCGGGTCCCGAATCCCGAAGACCTTGACGGCGAAGGTCGCCTCCATTAACTTGAAATGGAGGGTAAACCCCGCCGTCAAGCTATGGATGCGCGAACGCCTTCCACCCTCGATCGGTACATCACGCCGGGGCTGGGGACACGACACTCACTCGAAAAGCCGCTGATCCCACAGCCCTCATCGCGCAACTCCATCACCTCGGGCGGATCCGGTTCCATTGCGCCGCGAACGGGCCGGCAGCCGGAGGCGGTGACGAGGCGCCGGCGCAGCTTGATGAAGAACTCCCGTGGATCGCGTCTCAGATGGACCGCCGAGGAAAGGAGCCACCGGAGGAGACGGGAGGCGACGCCACGACCGCCTCTCCCCGACCGCCTCGACCACGCCCTCGGCCTCGTCCGCCTCGCCCCTCCCTCTCCCCTCGTGGCGGCTCCGCCGCCACGGGTGCGGATAGGGAGAAGTGCGCTGCTGAGGCGACCCTCGCTGCCACCGCTGAAGAACTAGGATTTCTCCTTCCATGGCGTAAAGAAGAACGGAAGTCAAGACGAAGGGAGAAGAGGAAGTGTGAGACCATTGTGCCCCCTTCCGCCTTTTTAAAGGGCGAGGTGGGGCTCAACCGCCTGCCCGCCAATCGGGAAGCGAGGAGGGCGAAGAGCGGGCCGACCGCCATCTCCGCCTGCGGACGGCTCGGTCTCCCACTTTCGCCGCCCACGACCCCCATGCATGAGGGCCGCGGGCGGCGCGGGCCGGGCGACGGGTGAAGTGACCTCGCCCGCACCACGATCACGGGGTGGATGCCCTAAAGACCGCCGCGCCGCCCACGCCTCCCACGACGCCGCAATCGACGCGTGCGCTGCTACGGGGATGCGGCGGATGCGGAAGTGGATTCGGCGCCGTGGGCCGCGTGTGCCTGCAGACTCGCTTTTGGGCCTGCCCAACAGCGCTCGGCACCGTGTGGCCCAGTTCGGGGCTCTGTCGGTGTACTAAGGTAGGGGTACCTCAAGTACCCCAACTTGTGCACGGGCGGTTGCAGCTTCAGCGCAGGGTTTACCACGTGCTCGCGGAGACCTTCCCGCCCATATCAAACCATTCAAAACAAAGTATACAAGACAGAAGATTGAGACCCGCAAGCGGAGCTTGCCGGAAGGCCGCCTGTGCTCAAGGTTACATCACTCACACAAGGCCCTGGCAAGAAGAGCTTGCCAGGAAGACTAGAAGATTACATCATAGAAGACACGCCTCGGCGCTATATGCGTCCCGGCGAGGGCCCGGGGAGCGACAAGTTACAGAGCCCGGCAAGCTCCCGGGCCCGGCAAAGTCAAGACCCCGGCAAGGTGCTTGCCGGGAGAATTGCGCTGTGTGCCCGCGCTCCAGCTCATCAGCCCACGCGTCGCCCTGGGGCCTTTCCAGGGACGCGTGGCGGATGGCTGTGCAGCCTGGGGGACACGGTGGCACTTCACGGTGGTGGATCCATCGCCGTGGCAGACGGAGACACAAGGGCGGGAGCTTTTGGGGTCGACGGCGACGGGCATTAAATGCCCTTGTCCCCATCACAAAGTAGGTAGCAACCATCGCTCACGACCGTAGCTCCACTGCTCCCAAGACTGCTCCAACTACCACCTCTTTTACATTTTTACCCCTTTCTCCTACGTTGACACCTGCGGTGACCCTTGCACTATAAAAGGAGGCCCATGCACAACGTGGGGGGTTCGGTCCGAAACCTTAGCAACTCTCGCGCTCGGGGTAGCCGCTACTGTAGCTCTTCAAGCTCCCGAGCTGAATACAAACCAAGGCAGGAGTAGGGTTTACGTCCCCATCGCGTCTTAACTCGGTAAAAAGCCGCCAGCGTGCTCGCCACGATCTGCTCTCCGTGCTCCCTCCGCCTCGCATCCGCATGCATAAGGGGCCCGGTCCCATAGGTGTTCGTGGCGGGCAGCTTCCCCGACATCTTTGGCGTGGGGGGTTCGTTGAAACCTTAGCAACTCGCTGGGTAGCCGCCATCAGAGCTCTTCAAGCTCCCGAGCTCAATACAAACCAAGGCAGGAGTAGGGTTTTACGCCCATCGCGTCTTAACTCGGGTAAAAAGCCGCCGCGTGCTCGCCACGATCTGCTCTCCGTGCTCCCTCCGCCTCGCATCGCATAGACAAGGGGCCCGTCCCATAGGTGTTCGTGGCGGGCGCTTCCCGACATCTTTGGCGCGCCCGGTAGGGGGCCGAGGTTGTGCGGACCTGATCCGGCGCCACGCGCGCGTTCTTCATCAACCTCTCCAGCCATCAGCAACTTCATCAACAATTGCGCTATGGCCCCAAGAAGAAGGCTTCGGGTTGCGAGTCGCTCTGCGTCTCATCCGCCGCCACCGGAGCCAACGGTGGGCGGAGGAGACGCCGTCGGAAGGGTGGTCGCCGGCGAGGACACTCGCGCGCCACCGAATCAAGGACAAGACGGATGACCGCGCCGGTCTCCGTGGACATTCCGCGTCCATCTCAAGACACGACAACCCGTGGCGCCATACCACGGAGGTGGTATCCGCCGCTTCAGGCAAGGACACACGGAGGCTCGCGGGATGCTCCGACCACCGTCTGCACAAGCAAAGCGGCGCCGGCAGGACCTTGCTCCTTCTAACACCGTTAGGAGTCCGAGCATATCCCGCCTCGCACCGCCGCTCCCGCCCTCCACTCCGCAGAAGCGCTTGCAAGGGCGCAATCGCTCTCGATTTCCTCCAACAAGCGACAAGGCCGAAGACTGGAGGGCTACCATCCAAAGCCTGATCGCCTTCGCCAACAACGACCCTTCACAGCAGCTGGCGACCTCGCGGCCGCGGCAAGCTGAGAAGACGAAGGCCGACGGCGACAAGACCGCCGGGGGTGCCACCACCGTGCACTCCCCGCCGCGGAAGCGAAAGACGCCGCCCCGCCGGAACAACACCGACGACGGCTCCACGGCATCGCCGGATCCGCTGGCTCGACGATCAACGCCAGTCCTCGACGATCGGCGATAAGAAGACGCCGGACCACAATCGAAGCGCCGCCGAGAAGCTCGGCGACAATCGAACCAGAGCTGGAACGCCACGACGCCAAGACGCGCCCGATGAACCAGCGACTTTGTCAGACGCGGCAGGCTGCCCTGCTTCACCGCGAAGCCGCGGCGCGGCCCAAAGGGCTCCAGCATGAAGAATTTCAAGCCCGACGCATCAAGAAGTACGACGGCAAGACGCACCCTCGGAGTTCCTCGGTGTCTACACCATCGCGTGCAAAGCTGCCGGGCGCGACGAGAAGATTTCGCGAACCATTTCCCGCTGCGTTTAAGCCAAACGCTCGTTCTGGCTTATGCACTTGCCGGAAGGCTCCATTTCTTCTTGGGCAGACCTTTGCCATCGCTTTGTTGGCGCCTTCACCGGCAGCCACAAACCCCACGGCCAGAGAGCGATCTCCACATTTTGGCCCGTATGAAGGAGAATCCTCGCAAGTATATCCAACGCTTCACCGTAGTGCAAAGACAACATCCTCGATGTCCACTCGCCATGGTTATCGCGCGTTCCACCGAACGTCGCGTAATCGCCAAGATGCGTGAAGAGATGGCGATGACCAAGATTCGATGTCGGCGAGCTCTATGCTCGGGCTGATAAGTGCGCTGAAGAGGGGAGGAGACTCGGGAGGATGTCAGCGCAGAGAAAGCGACAATGACGACGCCGCCCCGGCAAAGAAGAGCCGGCGGCGGAACAACCAAAGAGGAACAACAAAGAGGTGCTTGCCGAGAAGTCCGCAAGGAGGCTCCCGCCAAGCAAACACAGCTTGCGGCTCGCAAGGAGCCTGCCTCAGAAGCGGCAGCCGACAGCGGATCGCCCGACAAGCAATATCAGAAATCCACCGCACTAAGGGCCACGATCTCTCAATCGCGCGCCGAGTATCTCGCCGAGCAGCAAAAAGCTGAGTACGAGAGGCGCGACAAGGAGAAGGCCCAAGGTGGCGGAGGAGAACCGAGCAAGAAGCGGCCGCTCAATGGCCGGGAGGACGCCATGCAAGGCCAAGCGGCAAAGAAGGTGATCGACCTCCCGGGCCGCGACAAGGATGAAGAAGACGACGACGAAGACATGGAGGATGAGGATAACAGCGAGCAGGAGTTCCGAAGGCCACGGAGGTCCTGTGGCGCCGACGGTGGCGCCTCTCCGCACACCTCCCACCGCCAGCCTAAAGCAAAGGGTGCGTGAGGTGAATGCAGCGAGCCGCCTGCGGAGTCGCCAAGCAGTTCTCAAATGGTCCAAAGACGCCCATCATTTTTGATCTTGAGGATCACTCGACCGCACCACCGCGGTCGGGTGCTTGCCGATGTTGGTCTCACCCACCATCCGCAACCTCAAGGTCACCAAAATGTTGGTTGACGGCGGGGCCGGGCTGAACTTGATCTCCTCTGCTGTGATCAAGAAACTCCAAATTCCAGATGGCGAGCTCGAAGAGACCGGTTCTTTCCAAGGAATCAACCCGGGACGGAGCAAACCCAAGGGAAAGATCACTCTGCCGGTGACCTTTGGCGGGGAGCTCAATTTCAGGACTGAGCGCATCACTTTCGACGTCGCCGATATTCCGTTGCCATACGACGGAATACTCGGCCGTCCTGCCCTCGCCAAGTTCATGGCAGCTTCCCATTATGCTTACAACGTACTCAAGATGCCGGGGCCGATAAGCGTCATCACTGTCCACGGCGACAAGAAGGATGCGCTTATCTGCGCCGACAAGATCTACCGGGATGCGCAGCTGCGCCGATAAGGATACACTTGCCGCTGAAGCTCCCGGGAAAGAAGACGAAGACCAAGTCCGCAAGTGCTCGGGGCCCACTCCGCAACCGCACCTCTTCGAGTGCTGCGCTGCCCGCCGAGGACGCGCCATCGAGCTCCACCGCAAGTGCAAAAAGGCAAAGGCAAAATCTACCAAAGACTAAGTCCGCAGAACAGCTCGTGCCTACTCCGCAAGCGCACCTCCCGAGTGCCGCGCCGCCCGAGGACGCGCCATCGAGCTCCACCGCAAGTAAAGCAAAGAAAGCAATCGGTTTCAAACTTTTGAGCCGTATCCCTTGAAAGTCCGTGACTTTGTATGGAAAACTCATGCGCAAGGGGATTTAATCGTGGCTAAGTTGCGCCTTTGATCTGCTTTCGAGTCCGCTTAACGATGAAAGCGCTGCAACTAGCCCGAGGAGTTCTTCTGCCGAGGCAACACCGCCAAGAAGTTGCTGATGTTCCGTGACTCAGCAAGTGTGTTTATGCCGGCGGTTCCCCAAAGCGTGAGGGAGAAAGCGCATAAGGGAGGAAATCAAGGGAGAAGTGCGGCCTTGCCGAGCACGTAAGATGTAAAAGCTAAGTTGCTCAAGCTTGAGTACAGAGCACTTTAGTTCTAAGTTTTGTGTTATATTCTCGAACGCTCGTACTTTGTATGGAACACCTGCACGCTGGGGACCAACTCGTGGTTAAGTTGCGCTTTGCTTTGTTTCGAGTCCGCTCAACAATACAAGGCGCAGAATCGCCCGACAAGGTTTCTTGCCGAAGCAAGATCGCCAATGGCTGCTTGATGTTCCGCGACTCAAGAAGTGTGTTAGCGCCGCAAGTTTCCTAAAAGCGCAGGTAGGAACATACAAGGGATGCAACGGGTAGAGGATGTAACGAGCAAGCCCTCGCCGTGGGACGCCCTTTGTATGAGAAACTTGTGCGCGAGGAGCCGAGTCATGGCTAAGTTGCGCCTTTGATTTGTTTTCGAGTCCGCCAAACGATGAAAGCGCTGCACTAAGCCCTCGCCAAGACGCATATAGCGCCGAGGCGTGTCTTCTATGATGTAATCTTCTAGTCTTCCCGGCAAGCTCTTTCTTGCTGTGGCCTTGTGTGAGTGATGTAACCTTGAGCTCGAACGGCCTTCGGAAGCTCCGCTTGCCGGGTCTCGATCTTCGCCTTGTATACTTTGTTTTCGAATGGTTTGATATGGAGCAGAAGGTCTCCGCGAGCACGTGGTAAACCCTGCCGCTGAAGTGCACAAGTTGAAGTCTTGGTACCACCTTAGTTGGGGTACCGAGGTACCCTACTCCTACCTTAGTACACCGACAAGAGCTACAGATGGACGCAGAAACCCTACTTGAACCCGCCGTTGGTTTGTATTGAGCCACCGATTGAAGAGCTCAGAGGTGGTAGTTGGAGCGCAATGGAGCTACTGAGCAAGAGTGGTTGCTACCTACTTTGTAACAAGGTTTAATGCACCCCAAAGCTCCGCCCTTGTGTCTCAAAATGCCACGGCGATGGATCCACCGCCTCCCAGGCGTGCGTGTGTTGAGCTGGGCCAGCGGTCGCAATTCTCGGCAAGCACCTTGCTCTTGCCTGCCGGGCAGGGCTTGCGGGCTCTGTTTCACAGGCCTTAGGGCGCCAGGCGTGTCTTCTATGATGTAATCTTCTAGTCTTCTGGCAAGCTCTTCTTGCGGGGCCTTGTGTGAGTGATGTAACCTTGAGTAGCTTCCGCAAGCTCCGCTTGCGGTCTCGATCTTCTGTCTTGTATACTTTGTTTCGAATGGTTTGATATGGAGCAGGCAGGTCTCCGGCGAGCACGTGGTAAACCCCGCCGGAAGTCTGCAACGCCCGCCTGCACAAGTTGGGGTACCGAGGTACCCTACCTAGCAGTACACCGCAGAGCCCCCACTGGCCACACAGTGCCGAAGCGCTGTTGGGCCAGGCCCAAAGCAGGCTGCGGCACCATTGCCCAGGCCCGAATCCTTCCGATCCGCATCCCCGTGAACGACGCGCCGATTGCGCGTCGTGGGAGACGTGGGCGGCGCGCGGCGGTCTTTAGGGCATCCACCCCGTGATCGTGGTGCAGGCGAGGTCACTTCACCCGCCGCCCGCCCGCCGCCACGCGCCCCTCATGCATGGGGGTCGCCGGGCGAAGGTGGGAGACCGAGCCGCCACGCGGAGATGGCGAGTCGAACAAAGCAAATAGAAGACACGCCGGCGGGATGCCCTAAAGACCGCACGCCGCCCACGCCTCCCACGACGCCGCAATCGACGCTGCGCTGCACGGGGATGCGGCAGATGCGAAGTGGATTCGGCCGCGTGGTCGCGCGGTGCCTGCAGACGCTTTTGGGCCCGCCCAACAGCCGCACCGTGTGTGGCCCAGCCCGGGGCTCTGCTGTGCTAGATTAAGGTAGGGTACCTCAAGACTTAACTTGTGCACGGGCGGTTGCAGCCTCCCGCCGCAGGTTTACCACGTGCTCGCCGGAGACCTTCCCGCCCATATCAAACCATTCAAAACAAAGTATACAAGACAGAAGATTGAGACCCTGCAAGCGGAGCTTGCCGGAAGGCCGCTCTGTGCTCAAGGTTACATTACTCACAAGGCCCCGCAAGAAGAGCTTGCCAGAAGACTAGAAGATTACATCATAGAAGACACGCCGCTTATATGCGCCCGGCGAGGGCCCGGGAGCGACAGTTACAGAGCCCGCAAGCTCCCTGCCCGGCAGCAGTCAAGACCCTGCAAGGTGCTTGCCGGAGAATTATGCAGGTGTCGCTGGCCCAGTTTCAGCCCACGCTACGCCTGGGCCTTCCAGGACGCTGGGCGGATGGTCAGGCAGCCCGGGGACACGGTGGCACTTCACGGTGGTGGATCCATCGCCGCGGCGACGGAGACACAAGGGCGGAGCTTTTGGGTCGACGGCGACGGGCATTAAATGCCCTTGTCCCCCATCACAAAGTAGGTAGCAACCACTGCTCACGCACCGTAGCTCCACCGCTCTCGCACTGCTCCAACTACCACCTCTTTACATTTTTACCCCTTTCTCCACGCTGACACTCGCCGGTGACCCCTTGCACTATAAAAGGAGGCCCATGCACAACGTGGGGGGGTCGGTCCAAACCTTAGCAACTCTCGCTACGGGGTAGTCGCCATCAGAGCTCTTCATGCTCCCGAGCTGAATACAAACCAAGGCAGGAGTAGGGTTTTACGCGCCCATCGCGTCTAACTCGGGTAAAAGCCGCCGCGTGCTCGCCACGATCTGCTCTCCGTGCTCCCTCCGCCTCGCACTGCATGCATAAGGGGCCCGTCCCATAGGTGTTCGTGGCGGCAGCTTCGACATCTTCTCTCTCAAAATCCTATTTAAAAATTTGAATTAATACATAACTCTAAAAGCAGTACAAAAAAGTTGTCTGAAATTTTTTGAAATAAATCTGAAAATAAACTAGACAATATTTGAGAGAGGCAGGAAAAAGAATCAATTCATTTGGAGTTATATTTAAAAAGTTATAGCCAGTAAAAGTTTTGGTCAAATTCTGTTTTTAAAATAAAACAGAAAAAAGAAAAACATTTCGAAAACTAGACATGTCGAAGGCGTACTCTGGATTTTACGTCTCCACTTATGCCTGCGTGGACCGGCGCTGGGTTACTGACAATGGGTCCCTTGGGCCCACTGGTCAGGTTTGACCAGTCGCCCGTGCTCTTCTTCCTCCTTTGTCCGAGCAGGGCGGGGCTCCGACGATCGCCGCCGACGAACGGCAGCTCCCCACGGGGATCCAAGGACAGGGATAGATCCGCCAGACGAGGGCGGTCCTCCCGGTGGTCGACTAGCCGGCGGGGACGAAGGGAGTCGCCGGCGGCGAGCTTCGCGGCGGAGATGGCTCCAGAAGGGATTGGGGTTCTGGGCTATGGTGGCTCCCGGTCGGGGCTGAGGTGATGGGCGGCTCCGTACGATTGAGGGGAGTCGGGTGGTGGTGATGGATGGTAGGGGGAGCGTCTGGTTGCGATGAACGGCACCGGAGGGCGGCGGCGGCCGCGCTGGCCAGAGACGGGGAAGATGGCCTTCCTAGGTCGATTGCAGGCTAGGGAAGCCCTAGGAGGATGGTGTGAGGTTGCCTGAGGGAGTGGACGCGCTCGGGGGGTTCCTTTTATAGACGGCCGAGGTTGGTTCCCGCGGCGGCCGGAGATAAGATCGGCGAACCGCCTCGCTGTAGCTAGCAGGGCGACGTGGCGCTGGCCGGCGCATTCCTACAAACTCCAAACTTCTCACGAAGCGAGCTGGCGCGCGTGGGTGGCTCGGGCGGCGCTGCCACGCCAGGGGCCTGCTGTGGCCGGTTGCTAGTGGCCACGGCCGACCTGACGGCGGCGCCAGAGGGCTCAGGGCGGCTCATGGCGAGGGAGGGGTCGGGCGTCAAGCTGTCAAGCGAGGGGAGGATGAACGAGCGCGGGAGGCGGCAGTGGGGCGGCGGCTCGAGCGACGCACGCAAAACGAAGCGCTCTCGCGGCTCAGAGCACGCACGGTGACCGTTCGACGAAATGCCCTGGTGAGCTAGGAGGCTTGGATGCAAACACAAATTAACAGGGCTAGGTTATCACTAGCTAGGGGATTAGTGGACATGATGATTTGGTTAGGGGATCACGTTTATCATGCTAACTAAAAACCATGCCAAAACTGGCCATGCACACAAGGTGTTTGACAAAATGCTAGGGGCATCTAGGCAGTTCTTGGAGTGGCCAAAATCTCCAGATCAGTGTCTCATTAGGTGCAGGTGATGGTGGCCAGGTTAGTTTGTCAAATATAGAAACTTGTTAGTGCAAATATTTGAGAAAATCAATTCTGGACAGAACCTAAAGGCTAACATTTTATGCACTAAATATACTCCAATAGGTCCACTCTCCTGGACTTGAGGGTTTTGTAGGGAGGAATCTAAGTAGGAAAAAGAATCATGTGTAACAGAGCAATAAAAAATGTGGTTGCTGTAGAAAGTGCCAAACTGGACTAGAGAGTAAAAGAGGATGATTTGCTCAAATTTTGCAAAGAACATTCATAGGTTTTTGCACAAAAATGAATTATATGCCTCTACTGCCATCCCCAAATACTTGGCAAATTTTTTAAAGAATTATTTAAAGGGGTTGTAGTGCAAAGGTACCAACTGGGCTAGTTTAGAAAACTTGGGGTAGGGCTCAAAATTTTCAATAAATAAAAGATATTATTGCACCAGAGTGATATAAAAACAGCACATGACATCCCCAAATTTTGGTGAATTTAGATGCATTTATCAAATGGTTGCAGTGCAAAAGAAGCTCTAAAACTTATGAACATCTCTTTAAAAGAATAAAGCTCAGGAAAAATAATTATGCAAATAAATCCACTGATAAAAGAATTGTTTTTCTTGAGAGGGTACACAAGTCCAATGATAATCTAGGAAGGCCTTTACTTGGGGTAAAAACTCCACAATATTAATGAAAAAGGGATTCTGAAATCAAAAGAAAATCCAGGAAGCAATAATTTTAAACTCCTGGCAAAATTTTAATAATCAAAACATGGTTAAATTTTTGGGGTGTTACAACATTGCCCCCCTTAAGAAAAATCTCGTCCACGAGATTTGATAAGGGTTGTTTTGAAAAAAATTTACTACTACTATCACAAAAATAACCATCCTACTCCTGTATTTAAAACGTAGCTACAGTGAGTGGGCAATAAGTGGTGTAAAACTACCGTGTGGTATACTGGCGTTGCGTGGAAACATTTACGGTCAGTTTCTACTATTGGTTACAGTAAATTTAGAATAAACTTCTAAATTACTGAAAAATATGTTGGTCGTACCCGAGAGCATAGTGCGCTCTGTGGCTGACAGGTGGACCCGGGGCCCACTGTCGGTCTCTTTCTCTACCTCTGGCTCTCTCTTCTTCCTCTCGCCGCTTTCCGCTTTCTCCACCGGGCGACGCCTAGCTCGAGGGCATCTAGGCCATATCGCGGTAGTCTTGTGGTTAGCTGCCAGCAGCAGCGCACCTCACCTCGCGGGCCAATGCGATGTTGGCACTGCTCGCGGATTCGCCTCCGAACACCGGCGATCGAGCGACGAGCGGCGCTGGTGGACTTCGCCCACCGGACACCGATCTCGAGCTATAAAACGACCGTGGTGCTCCTTCTTCTTCCTCCTCCTGACCTCGCTTCTCCTTCTCCTCCCTTCTCCTTCATCTATGTCTGCAGGAGCTCGAGACGAGGCTCTAATGGCGGAGGTGATGCCGGACTGGTACGTGATCCTGATGTGCGGAGGGTTGGCGGCATTGCTGGGGTTCTCCGTGCTCTTGTGCGTGATGATCCTCAATGATCGTCGTGATGCGGCCGCTCGAGTGTTAGCTCTCCGCGCTGGCGATGATCATGATGATTAGGTGCATTGTCAGGTGCTAATTGCAGTCAGGGTGCCGAAGGTAACTTGTACCCGAGTAATTACTCACAAATCTCTCCCTCTGAGACTGTGGGGGGTGTTAGGGAGGTGATTAGCTTGGTGCAAAAATACGCACGTGGATTTTCACTTGGTCGCGTGGTTGGGGTCGCGAGTCTGCTGTCATGGCGCTGCGTGAATAATAATAAAAATTCTATGTCGTGAAGAAATATATGTTGCAATAACTCAGGGAGAAATCTCAATTCAGGATTTACTGAGAGTGAAAACAGTTAATAAAATTTTTCCGTAGAATAAATCACTCACATTGATTGAAACTAAAGATTCAATTCATCGCACAAATATAGGATACCACACATGAGTTGCAACACATAAATAAATGTAGGGACCAACACAGCAATGATATCTACAACGACAATGGTAATTGGACAGGGTCCTGAGAAAACGTCTCTGGGATTGGGCACACTCTTCTTCTATCGGGGGAAGTGGGTTGACCAGTCAATGAATGTGTCTTTCCTGGTTGGGCCTCAGTGGTCTATCGATGGCGATCTGAGGATTCAAATCAGCGAGGCTCTGGAGATAGCCCATTACTCGCTGGGTCAGACGCTCTTGAGTGATGACATACTGGGCAAGGTAGGCCAGTACTGGGTCTCTCTTGATTCATCCACCGGGAAAAGATGTTACTTCTCCGGGTGCTGCACGACTCGGGAAATAATAATACCCCCGTTCGCTGGCATAGGGTACCGCGAATCGAAGGCGAGTAAGCGCCTCATACGCAGCACCTTCTAAGGCCATATGTGGGGTCGGCATAGATTTCCCCACGAAGGAAGCTTCCGTGGGGTCTTGGTTTGGGTTTGCGGGAGGGACGTGCACCACTGCCCAATATTTCAAGGTGGATGGGGTGATCCTCGATTTGAGCAACTCCTACTGGGGTGGATGGATAGCACTCATGGTACTGCAGGTAAAGTCCCATAAGATTTTAACAAAGCTGCCTGGAGTTGCATCTGGAGTTCTTAGATAAATGCTAGGGCTCGCCATGGCAATGGAAATGGTTGTGCGAGTGGTGCTCAAAGTGAGGGGTACTTGGCAAGGTCACGAGGTGGCCTTTTATATAGCATTGGGGCTGGGTTATTTACCGCGGTGAAGGGTAACTAGTCTATCGAGTCTGCTCCATGGGGTCGGGGTCAATGCTACAGATACACATATCTCATAAAAGTGACGTATTACTGTGGGAGTCGTCGGTGTGGTTTTGGTAGCTGTGCCCGAAAAAATTGCAACCGCATGCTAACATATTTATGCAAGGCTACTATTTAAAATAGAGACACATAAGCAGGCTGCGATTATTCAAGTCGATGCAAGATTACATAATTACAGGGCGTGGGCGTACCGGGACTCAGTACTACTCGAGTGATTTAGTCTACCTCGTTTATATCTAAACGGGCCTGCCTTGTGGACGTCGAGGCTTCTCCACGGGCTTCACCGTCGGGGTTAGCTGGAGGGGGTTGAGGGGCTGCCGGGTCGGGGTAGCGATGATGACCATCCCAGGGATTGTTGGCCACAATCCCGCTGGAGCGTGTTCCCAAAAGGCGACGAAGCACTTCTGGGGACATCAAAGTATTTTGGTCGATGGTCGGGGCAGTCCTCAAGGACTCGATCGGGTGTCTGAATAGCACGACTGGATTGTCGGTGTCGGCCTCATCTTCTCCTCTTGCCGGGGCTCGGCGGACCAGCTCTCCACGAGTTGCGATCAGATCAAGGGTGATTTGATCGAACAGTTCCTCTAGGGCGCCTACATAGCGCACCAGATGCAACAATGCAGGATCCGTCTCGTGATCTTCGTTGACAACCTGGGTTGGCCTACCATACCCGTCACGGTTGGGGTAGTAGTAGAACGAACGACAGTTAACTCTGGGCGACAAATGCCGGAGTTGAACTATAGCCTCTCGAGCAGCTAGTTGGATGGCTTTTGGCTCAAAGGAAGTTGTCCTTCCGGTGAACTCAGTAGGGCGTTACGTGATAGGCCCCTACCAGATGTGCACAAGGGCCTGAAACTGACGGCTCACCGCTCATGGGCCCTTGGTACACAACATATTCTGGAGGCTCCTCTAATGTAAAGGCATGGCGGGTGAGGTTTGCTAGCACGGTCACAAAACCTCCAAGGTTGTTTGTCGTGGTTTCATTGTGCACGACGGGGCCAGGCATTATGGCTCGGTTTGGGGAAGAGGCTGTGATGTGCTGTGTTGAGGTTAGCATGTCCTTTTTATATAAAAAGAGGGCGGAATCTTCCTTCGCACGCTTGTGAATGAAACAATTTAGGTGTCGGTCACTGGCGCATGATCGACAAGGCGAGGCTGATAGGTTGGGCACCGACTGCCAAAAGGTGTCGGGTCCCCGTGGGGCTATCTTACGCGAGAAGCTTGGCCGAGGTTAGGTTATGGTCTGGTGGTTTGGTTAACCTAGGTTTATTGACCTGGCTAAGATAGGATTAGCCAATGGTCAGCCTGGCTCTAACACCAAGTTTGTCAGGACCGGATTTTGGGATATTAATTTCCCAGAAAATGGCCCTTATGCTCACCAGCCCCAGGATTACTGTTAGCTGGTGAGACACAAACTTGATACAATAACTCCAAGCAAAATACATAATATGTAGTACAAGACCATTCTGGCCTATGAGTACAACACAAGGTTTCTAGTGGTTGATGGCGGAAGCGGTTTGTGGTCATCAGCGTCTGTGTAACTCCATTTCCCACAGGAACAGCTCACCTGGATAACTCCTATCTTTGCGAGGCTGCTATCACCATTGATTAGGTTCCGGGGCTGTCATCGCAACACTCCTCTCCAAGCAAGAAATCTGGCCAAGACAATAGCCAGGGACAAGCCAGTGAGTACTTTGAATGTACTCGCAAACATCATGAACACGGGTATAATATAACAAAAGATGATCATGCTCTGAAATATTTTATGATCGCAGCGTCAGTCATAAAATAAAATCCTTGATGTACGCAAGCAAGTTATTCACAAAAAATACGAATAATGTAATTAGAGAGTAGAGATAGAATGCCTCGATCGAAGCGCCCGAGCGACACCTCATAAAGGGCTTATAAAGTAAATAAATAACAAGCATGCATGAATCAAGGCCCTCGGTGACACCACATAAAGGGCTTATAGACTAAACATATAACAAGCATGTCATATCAGGCGTCCTCAAATGACACCACATAAAGGGCTTATAAAGTAAACATATAACAAGCATGTTACGATCAGGCCTCAAATGACACCACATAAAGGGCTTATAAAGTAAACAGATAACAAGCATGCCGCAGTCGGGCGTCTCAGCGACACCACATAAAGGGCTTATAACCGAATAATCAACTTGAATATCCAGGAGGTAGAACCGTACCAGGGATACTCAATAAACCAAATAATGAAAACAGTTAGTCCACAATAATAATAATCACAATCATCATATGTCACCGGTCATAATCAATGTCATGTCTTAGTAGTTTTTCCTCCGAAGACCGACACTAAGACCAACACTTGACCCAACCCAGACTGTAGTCCTTAACCATGGACTTGGATATTCGAATAGATATAATCTCTGCAGAGGATGTACTCTTTACCCACGAGTAACGGATTTTGTTAGTCCATTCGGACTAATTCCGTCTACGGTCTTTTAATTGAAAACACACCTAACCGCACACACCAGCCTGACTTATCGGTGTCTGGAATCACCCATGACACCTGTTTAAGCAAAACTCTAAGTGGGGAGGCTACAACCTCGATTAGCATGGGATCTCAAAATTTATACCGCACGCAAACTAGGGGAGCTACCCCCTTCGACTACAACCGAAAACACCCATGCCCCCGGACCAGGTGGCATGCCTACCGGATGTAGCCGGTATCTTCCACCATGGCCTCTCTGTACGGTGTGTGCTAACAAGGGGTTGACAACTTACTGAACCGTACCCTACCTACGGCAGGGACAAGTGGTAGCACGAAACAAGAATGGGGGTTACTGGAACAAGACTCGATCTACGGTCGACTCAGGAGGTTTAGGTGTTACCTGCACAATTAGCATAACAAATATGTTTCAACCAACAGACACAATCACCACTCATCATGTCTCACTATGCCGTACCGGACACAATCGTCTCGACGACGACCGGAGACAAGCTCGTCTCTACCCAAGACCGTGGCTTTCCCGGGTTCCTTCCGGTATGCATGAAAGGCATATGATGGTGACTACTATCCCAAACATATCAAACTCCAACAGCATGAATCATCAATAGGCACTCATGAGTTTGAACATATCATCACCAAAAAGATAATGAGAACTCCGAGACGAGAGGTGTTGTAACCGTAACAAACAACACAAGACAATATTATGCCAGGGTTCAGAATGCTTGCCTTTAAGTTGTGGGGAGGCAGGGTGCATTCCAAAACTTTTGAAAGTTTTCTTCTCTCTCCAAAAATCCTATTAAAAATTTGAATTAATACATAGTTCTAAAAACAGTACAAAAAAGTTGTCTAAAATTTTCAAATAAATCTGAAAATAAACTAGACAATATTTGAGAGAGGTGGGAAAAAGAATCAATTCATTTGGAGTTATATTTAAAAATTATAGCCAGTCAAAGTTTTGGTCAAATTCTGTTTTTAAAATAAAACAGACAAAAGAAAAACGTTTCGAAAACTAGACACGTCGAAGGCGTAGTCTGGGTTTTACGTCTCCATTTATGCCTGCGTGGACCGGCGCTGGTCATCGACAAGGGTCCCTTGGGCCCACCGGGTCGTTTGACCAACGACGCGCTCTTCTTCCTCCTCTGTCCGAGCGGGGTGGGGCTCCGATGATTGCCGCCGACGAACGGTGGCTCCCCACGGGGATCCAAGGACAGGGATAGATCCGCTGCATCAGGCGGTCCTCCCGTGGTCGATCCCGGCGGCGGGACGAAGGAGTCGCCGCGGCGAAGCCATGGCGAAATGGCTTCGGGAGGGATTGTGGGTCTGGGCTATGGTGGCTCTCGGTCGAGGCTGAGGTGATGGGCGGCTCCGCACGATCGAGGGGAGTCGGGTGGTGGTGTTGGATGGTCGGGGGAGGGCCTGTTTGCGATGAATGGCACCGGAGGGCGTCGGCAGCCGCTCTGGCCGGAGACGGGGAAGATGGCCTTCCCAGGTCGATTGCAGGCTAGGGAAGCACTAGGAGGATGGTGTGAGGTTGCCTGAGGGAGTGGACGCGCTCGAGGGGTTCCTTTTATAGACGGCCGAGGTCGGTTCCCGCGGCGGCCGGAGATAAGATCGGCGAACCGCCTCGTTGTAGCTAGCAGGGCGACGTGGCGCTGGACGGCGCATTCCGACGAACTCCACACTACTCACGGGGCGAGCTGGCACGCGCGGGTGGCTCGGGCGGCGCTACCACGCCCGGGGCCTACTGTGGCCGGCCGCTAGTGGCCACGGCCGACCTGACGGAGGCGCCAGAAGGCTCAGGGGGCGGCTCATGGGCGAGTGAGGGGTCGGGCGCAGTGCAGTGCGAGGGGAGGGCTGAACGAGCGCTGGGGCGGCGGCAGGACGCGGCGGCTCGGCTCGACGACTTGCAAAACGCTACGCCCTGCGCTTCGCCAGAGCACGCACGGTAACCGTTCGACGAAATGCCCTGGTGAGCTAGGAGGCTTGGATGCAAACACAAATTAACAGGGCTAGGTTATCACTAGCTAGGGGATTAGTGGACATGATGGTTTGATCAGGGGATCAAGTTTATCATGCTAACTAAAAACCATGCCAAAACTGGCCATGCACACAAGGTGTTTGACAAAATTCTAGAGGCATCTAGGAAGTTCTTGGAGTGGCCAAAATCTCCAGATCAGTGTCTCATTAGATGCAGGTGATGGTGGCCAGGTTAGTTTGTCAAATATAGAAACTTGTCAGTGCAAATATTTGAGAAAATCAATTCTGGACAGAACCTAAACGCTAACATTTTATGCACTAAATATACTCCAATATGTCCACTCTCCTGGACTTAAGGGTTTTGTAGGGAGGACTCTAAGTAGGACAAAGAATCATGTGTAACAGAGCAATAAAAAATGTGGTTGCTGTAGAAAGTGCCAAACTGGACCAGAGAGTAAAAGAGGATGATTTGCTCAAATTTTGCAAAGAACATTCATAGGTTTTTGCATGAAAATGAATTATATGCCTCTACTGCCATCCCCAAATACTTGGCAAAAATTTTAAACAATTATTTAAAGGGGTTGTAGTGCAAAGGTACCAACTGGGCTAGTTTAGAAAACTTGGGGTAGGGCTCAAAATTTTCAATAAATAAAAGATATTATTGCACCAGAGTGATATAAAAACACCACATGACATCCCCAAATTTTGGTGAAAATTTTAGATGCATTTATCAAATGGTTGTAGTGCAAAAGAGGCTCTAAAACTTATGAAGATCTCTATAAAAGAATAAAGCTCGGGAAAAATAATTATGCAAATAAATCCACTGATAAAAGAATTGTTTTTCTTGAGAGGGTACACAAGTCCAATGATTATCTAGGAAGGCCTTTACTTGGGGTAAAAACTCCACAATATTAAAGAAAAAGGGATTCTGAAATCAAAAGAAAATCCAGGAAGCAAAAATTTGAAACTCCTGGTAAAATTTTAATAATCAAAACATGGTTAAATTTTTGGGGTGTTACAGAAAGCAATAAAACCACATAGTCTAATTGCCTAGTTCATCTCGCAGGACGCCTCCTATATAGGACCAAGACATTGGATAAAGTGCGGCCATGTCACTACAAAAAAATACACTTCCGTGATGATACGTGTTTGTCACAGTAGGTCGTGTTTTCTGTCATGCATGTACATCCATGACGATTTTATGACAGAATCAAGATAGTCATACATGTGCTGTCGTAGAAGTATTCCATGACATTACCAAAATTATCATCACGGAAGTGTCCACTTCCATGACGATAAATCGCGCGTCACAGAAGTGCTTTCGTCAAGGGTGGCCGACACGTGACGTCCACCGTAACGGAACACCGTTAAGCTATCGAGTCGGGTTTTGGATCCGATAACCCGTTAACAGCCCCGACCAATGGGGATTTTCCACGTGTAAAATCATCATTTGCTGGAGGAAACACGTGTCGGCTCATCGTTGGGACAGATGTCAAATACTCATTGGACAGAAGGCGCCAATGATACATCGACATGTGGCACGGCCCAACAGAGGCCCATTCCTGTGAAAAGGCCGGCCTGTTTGACTTGGTCAAAAGGTGGCGGGCCGGCCCATGGAAAGCCTGTTAACGGCCTGTTCGCATATAGCCCATTTACAGCCCGCTAACCCAAGGCCCATTACGCCCTATCTGAGTTAGGCCCAGTAGCGTCATTTGGGCCATCCAATATGACTCCAGCCTGTTTTCACTTCTGGCCCATGTATGGCCCATGACGTCTTTCGGCCCATATGAGGCCCTTTGTAACTCTTGGCCTATTAACGGCCCATGGTGAAACTGGCCCGTAATGAACAGTGTACCACTTTACACCCATTAATGGCCCGTGGTGAAACTGGCCTGTAATGAACAGTGTATCACTTTATACCCATTAACGGCCCGTTATTCCGTTGGGCCGTTTCCAACCCATGTTATTTTTCAGCCTTCTCAAAGCCCATTTATTCTTAAGCTCATTTCGAAAGATTCGCTTACTTACGACCCGTTCTTCGCATTTTTCGCTTGGGCCAAATTCAGCCCGTGGTTACAGTCGGCCCGTTTGTGGTCCGTTAATACGTTGGGCCGTTTTCATAGCGTCATCAAATACGGCCAATTAACGATGGCCCGTTATGGTCGGCCCATGAACGGACGATTCCAACTCTAGCCCGTTTACGGCCATAATGCGGTCTGTTTGGCCCATATTTGGCCAATTGATCATACGGCCCGTATAAGGCCCATTGATGAGACGGCCCATAGAAGGCCCATTGTTTCTACAGCCGGTAGAAGGCCCATTGTTTCTACGGCCCGTAGAAGGCCCATCGCTTTCTGACCCATAGAAGGCCCATCGCTTTCTACTGACCCGTAGGAGGCCTAGTGTCACTACAGTAAATATTAGCCCATGGTTATTGTGGCCTAGTTTTAAAAAATAGGTTATTGCTGCCATTAGG
The DNA here is from genome assembly GCA_021437245.1 of Aegilops speltoides. NCBI lineage: Eukaryota > Viridiplantae > Streptophyta > Magnoliopsida > Poales > Poaceae > Aegilops > Aegilops speltoides. The sequence continues at coordinate 152,416,646 of CM038145.1, forward strand.
AAACCGCGGAAAAAGAACTGCACTGACTACAAGCAAACAAATAAACAAGACAACAAGGAAATAAATAAGCAAGCAAATTGTGCTAGGCTATCACGGCTATTACACATATTACATCCACTGGGCATCAAAGTTCGCCACCAATGCAAATATAGGGAACAAAGCAGCATATAAACGTCGCGGCAAAACAAGTCCAGAACTGAAACCACTTCAGAAGAGTTCAAGAAACAATATCTTGTGTACCCATAATGCTGGCAAGATGCTTAGCAAGCTTATTAACTTTCTCTTGTTTGGCGCTTAAATCCTCCAGCGCTCGATGTTGCACAAGAAAGTACGCATTTGAATTCTGCAGGGACTTCCTCAGTCCTTTTGCCGCAAAGACAACCGATCGATGCCTTTCAGCTTGTAGCTGAGACTGAAGAAGCCGAAGTGATTCAGGTAGCGAGTTCGAAGAGCTTGTGCCAGTGGTACTGGCCAGTAACTCGAACACTACACCAACGCAGGACCGTGGGGTTTTCCCACTGTCTACAAGATCATTTTTATCACCTTTCTTGGAGACCAACAGGGTTGTCTCACTATCTTGAACCTTATCTGCATTACTTTCTCTACCATTGCATAGTAGGGTGCTCTTCTCCAATATTCTGTTTGCATAATACAAGAGAAACAAGCGAACACATCACAGGTTTAGCTTGTAGTATACGAAACTCATTTTGGTTAATCGGTTCAGTAGTAAGGTGGACAGGATAACCGCATGAAACAAACATATATCTATGTACTATGGTCACTGTATTGTCCATATCATTCTAGTTTATGCTCCCTAATCAAGATACGCATACGTTCAACTCATATATTTTTAAGACACAAAGACATAGACAGAATATAAGTGTGAGAAACTACACGGCATTGGCAGCACTTGTAATGTGCATCACATGAGAACATAACTGTTTATACAACTTAAACTGGAATCAACATAGAGCAAGAAGTTAGAACAGCAATCCAGTTAAAGAAATAGGTTTAAAACATACTTGTTGCGCCATTGGAGTTTCAATTGGATCCTTCAAATTCAAAACTAGTTGGTATGAGTAAATACAGTGATGCAACAGCAAAGGAGTATGGACTATAGCTACGGAATCTAACCTGAGAAGAGTTTCTCTTCCGCTTTAAACGTGGAGTTTGGGTTAGCTGTGGTGGTCTTCGTACTTTGGGCACTGCAGTAGCTTTACAAACTGCTCGTGTGGGGGTACTCTATCGTGGACATGGTGCTTTGTCAACTAGAAGTGGGTTACTATCCACTGGGGTTGCGGTTAGATGTGTTGTAGCTGGTTCTCTGCCCAACGGTGTAAGTGTGCAATCTGAAAGAGTCTCGATTATGTGTGGTGGGGCTAGTTTGTGGGCCAGTACAACCATGGTTCTATCTGCATCGACGGATAGCGTTGTCTTTTGTGAAGAACGGGTTTTTGCTCCCTTAGATACTGCCATCACCCCCTCCAATTCAAATGGCTGATAAACAAGAAAAGAAATTGAATGTACAGACATTGTATGATAGACAGATGTGGTAATTCACATATATTTGGCTAACCAAACAGGACAGCATGACACAATTTCACATATATGATGCCTAACTAAACAGGATAGCATGATACAGTTTCAGATATATGATTGATAACTTAACAGGATATAATAGCATACTTCAACATATGATGAGTACCTAAACAGGATGGCATGACAAAACTATATGATGTCTTTCTAAAATAGGTTGGGATGAAATAATTCACATACATGTTGTCTAAGTATACAGGATGGCATGATATAATTGACATAATTGATTCATATACTAAGCAGCTGGCACTCGCATGTATGATCTCTAAACTAAGCAGATGGAATTCAATATTGTGCATATGATGTCTAAACTAATCAATGCAAGACACCATATGCGTTTAGACATCATATGCATCATATGAGAAATATAAACATTGCAACTTAGAGCATACACCTCAGGCGGGATATAGGACTGGTCATCTGTCTCTGAATCTTCCTCTGAAGAGCTCCCTATAACCATCGAGATATATGCTTCAACATGTACCATTGCCTGCTCTGAAGACCATGTTTTCACTCTAGATTTTTCCATAACTGGCTCAAATGGCTGATACACATGAAGAGTAGTTCAATATACACAGACTGTCGACAAATGGAATACATAATGAAAAAAAAGATGGCATGAGATAATTCACATATATGATGCCTAGCTCCATGGCGGTGCATAATTCACATATATGATAACTGGCTGAAAAACATGGCATTGCATAATTCGCATATCTGATATAGAAAGCTAACAGGAGGCATTCACACAAAGCATGTCTAATCTAAGCAGATGGCATGGCAATGCAAGACACCATATGCATGATATGAGCAATATAACCCAGCCAAGTTAGAGCATGCACCTCGTGGGGGGAATACGACTGGTCATCTGTCTCTGAATCCTCCTCTGAGGAGCTATCTGTAACCAACAAGAAATCTGCATCGATGGGTAGCACTGACTGCTCAGAAGACCTTGTTTTCACTCCAGATTTTCCCACGACCGACTCAAATGGCTGATGCACAGGAAGAGTAGATGAATGTATAAACATTGTTTACAAATGGAATACATTATGGAAAAAAATATGGCACAATACAATTCACATATACGATGACTGGCTAAACAGGATGGCATTGCATGATTCACGTATATGATGCCTGGCTAAAGAAGATGGCATTGCATAATTCCCATATACTCCATCCGTTCCTAAATATTTGTCTTTTTAGAGATTTCAAATGGACTACCACATACGAATGTATATAGACATATTTTAGAGTGTAGATTCACTCATTTTGTTCCGTATGTAGTCACTTGTTGAAATCTCTAAAAAGACAAATATTTAGGAATGGTGGGAGTATGATATAGAAACCAAACAGGTGGCATTCACACAAAGCAAATCTAAACTAAGCTGATGACATATAAGATGTATAATGTAAGCAATGCAAGGTGCCATATGCATGATATGACCAACATCAGCATGCCAGGTTAGAACAAACACCTCAGGTGGTAAACAGGCGTGGTGGATCCTTCTGAATCCCCATCTGAACAGTTATCTTCCTCTGGAATACAATCTGGAAATGCAGGAGGGGGGCCCCACTTCGCCCACCATGGAGCGGCGTCTGCATGACATTATATTCCGGTCTTCTCTTTTTCTCTACATGTTCAGTACGATTGTGTACAATATCTGACATGCATAATAATAAAAATAGTTAGATTTTGTAAGGCCTAAGGGGTGCATGCAAAAATCAAGACTGATGGTAGCAAATGAGTGGATGGATCCAAAACTAATGATAGCAGGTAGATTATAGCTTCAGTTTAAAAAGATAGACAATGGATCATCTATTGTTTGTTGCCCACCCAACATGAGCCACATAGAAGACCCCAGATGAACCAGAAAGTAGACAGATACTATTCGTTGCTGGCTCTATATGAGACCCATGGGCATTTCAAAACTCAAGTTTGAACGATAAAGTAGCAGGTAATAATAACCGATGTATAACGTAAGCAAACACAAAAGACTTTGACCTCTCTTCCGGAACTGTGTAGTCCTCAGGTTCATCTGCTCAGTCGATGATGGTAATGCAGTTGGCATGGCTGCCGGCAACGGGGAAGATGGTCTGAGGCGGCGAAAGAAAGTCTGCAGGGGGGATCTCTGCTGCAGTGAACGCTTCTGTCGATGGTGCACCTCAGGTGGGGTGGATGACGGCACGGCAAGAGCAGGACATAACACACAGAGTTTTCTTTGACGCCTATCTGCAAATGAAGTAAGTCTGTAAGGGCTCCTTAGAATTGGAGGATTCTATAATGCAGGGACAGGAAAAACACAGGAATAGGATAGGAATGCACGTGCAAAACAGAGCATTTGGAAACATAGGATTTCACCAACACGGTGTTTGGTTCACATGAATTGGAAGAACACAGGAATGGAGAAACATGGTCAAATTAAAGTCAAACCACGTGAAAATGAAAAAATAAGAATCTTATTATGCCAGTAATGCAATTAGTTCTGTTCTTCATGCATATTAATTTGAAAAGGACGTCCAAGTGAATAAAATTTCTACGTTTTTTCTTCAAAAGAGACACCAAAGGAAAAAATCCTCCAGTTTTGCTTTGCTCCACTCCTTCTAACAGATTTGCACAAAAAGTAGTTCCATAGCAAAGGATCCCTGAGGGATCAACATGAATGCAAAGTAACAAAGTGATGCGATGAGTGTACAACCTCTTTGGCATAGCCTTGTGGACCTCAGCATCATTGGGTTGGACGTGGAGGATGGTGATGATGCTAGTGTGACTGTCGAAGGCGGGGAAGAAGATCTGAGGCCTCTAGAAATGGTGCCGAGGGTACTGCTCCATTGTGATGGACGGTTCCGTCGTTGGAGCAGCTCCGGTAAGGTGTACGGCGACGAGGCTGAAGCAGGACAAGACAGACGACGTTAATCTGAAGTGGGACCCTAATATCATCTGCAATAGATGATGTAAAATACATCACCAAAAAGTGCTAGATGTAAAACGCATCAGCCGCGCCACGGCCGCTCTGACAGATGCTGTAAGTACTGTTCACTCTGAACTTAACTGAAGAAAATGAACTTTACAGTCGAAACTGAATTTTACTATCGAAACTGATTGAACTAGTAGCAGAGCTTTGCAAAAGATGTTTAGGGCGTTCGAGCACTAGTAGCAGAGAAGCAGTGATCTAAATCAGTAGACGCTCGAGGAGGGAACGCACTAGCAGAGAGCAAGTCATGCAGTAGCACCACGAGCGAGTGCTAAAGCAGCAACTCCTGTAGCTGCAGGAGGTCGTGCAGCAGCAGCAGCGGTGCAAGCGAGAGCAAGAGCAGAGCAGCAACACGAACGGAAGCAACAGCAAGAACAGAGTTGCAGCGCGAGCGAGAGCCGGAGTAACTGCAGCTAGTGCCATTGTAGAAGTCGCCACCGAGGAAGCAACGACATGGGGGAGAGACGCCGTGGATGATGTGGCCGGCGATGGCGCCGTCGATGGAGACCCGCCATGTTTGCTCGGTATCGAGCACCGGCAGCCCCGTGAGATCGAAAAAAGATAAAATGCAGCAGTGAATGCAGAACCTCCTTGGTGGCACCGAGTTGGCCTCGGCTTCATTGGAGGAATTGGTGAGGTTGCTGCGGTTTTGGTGGGGCAGGTCAAGACGACGCTGTGGGGATTGAGGTGGCGTGATAGATGAGGCAAACATCGGGGCAGCTCCTTGGAGGTGGAGGATGGGGCGGCTGATCCGGCGGGACGACGAGATCGACAACGGATCATCATCTGGTGCGGTGGATGAGGGACGGCGAGCTGTTGCGGTGGATGACATGGTAGGGGAAGAGTCTCCGGCTGGGCGGCGGTCGGGAGGCCGACGGAGGAGCGTGGGGTTTTGCGGGTTTTGGCGGCCTCGGTGTACGAATGGGGGGCAAAGGGGGAGGGGGGAGCCAAGCTTAGGGACGCGCTTGTCCGAAATGTAGGGTAAGTTACCAGCGTACCCCCACCGGTTTTGACACCGCGACGTGGAGCTTCATTTCCGGCTGAGGGGTAGAATGGGGATTTTGCGTGTCTGGGTTGCGGGACCGATTTCGGATGAGGAGAGAGTTCTCGCGTGCGTAAAAATTTCGGGATAACAAGGCGCGGCGCGGGTTGAAGAGGCGGGAGTTCCAAAGCACGCGAGACAAAAGATACTCGAGCTTGACAATTTCGGGATAACAAGGTGCGGATTCCTTGTTCGGCAGAACAAACTTAACATGTAAAACAAACAATTCATACAAGACACAAGAGAGTCATGTACTCTTTTACTATATTGCTATAGATGCCATTGAAAAAACTACAAGAAATATGTAAAAAAATCGAGAGAACAAGATTACCCTGCACAGTACCAAATCGATTCGCACTTCCCTCAACAATAACAAAAAACAAATCAGTCCCCACCAAAAGAAAGAGTAATGTCCCTTTTATATGGTTACAAATGCCAGGATCTTGAATTTCAATTTTTGAATCCACGTTATGTTGAATTCGAATATATCGTTAGGTGACCTTGCGGTTTATAATTGATGTAGTCGTACATTTTGATCTTCCATCATATATGAACATTTTACTCCACCATGTGAACATATATATTGTCATCTACCATATGGACTAAATTTGAATCAGTTTTCCTTATTTGAATACGATTGTTGTCAAGTTATACAATAATTTAAATATTATCTTGATAACAAAAAACATGCATATAGCAGTAATCATATTTCACTATGAACTACATGTACCATATGCTCTCCAATTCAAATATTTGTATCCATTTTATGTTGAATTCAAATCATAGTACATTATTGGTCTAGGTAGCGAGATGTTCGGGATAATCTAACCCTGTTTTCATATGTATAATTTTTGGCTGAATTGGGACAAGTTTTGGTATAAGCTTCTTGCAAAACCGGAGATTCTCTCAACAAGCCTCGTGGTTCCGAGAGGGAACATGTCACCTTTGTGTGTGAAATGATATATGATGCCTCCCCCCTGATTTTCTTTACAGAGGCAACATAGAACTATATGAGTGCCCTGTTAAATTTTGGAATTATTTCGGGTTCGTTTGGCCTTTTTATACATTAATTGAGTTTCTGGACTTTTAATGTGCATAATCTAAATATGAACTGCATGCACATGCTCTGGTGCACCAAAGATGGTTGAAAAATCACATGTGTGTCCTTGGTTGAATTTCTAGGTTCCATGGAAGAAATGAGAATGAAATTCAAACATCTGGGCGTCATGACTCGGCCAAGAACATCGAGAAACTAAGATTTTAAATTCATGTAAATCCAAAAATCGCCTGGAAATCATGAAACTTGGCATGGTGTCATGTCATGGCACTAACATGTTGTGGTAAAAAAAATTGGGCCGATTTGGAAGCTCGTGGTTCTAAGAGGGAACGTGCCACCTTTGAGTGTGAAACAGTATACACTGCCCCCCTTGAGTTTCTTAACAAAGGCAACATAGAACTACATGAGTGCCCTGTTGAATTTTGGAATTATTCCATGTTCGTTTGTCATTTTTTATACATTAATTGAGTTTCTGGTCATTTAATGTGCATAAGTCAAATTTGAACTACAAGCACATGCTCTCGTGCACCAAAGTTGGTTGAAAAATCACATTTGTGTGCTCACGTGAATTTCTAGGTCCCATGCAAGAAATGAGAATAAAATTAAAACATATGGGCATCATGGCTCGGCCGAGAACATTGAGAAACTTGGTTTTAAAATTCTTGTAAATCCAAAACACGTCTGAAAATCATGAAACTTGGCATGGGTGTCATGTCATGGTACTACTATGTTGTGGTAAAAAAATTGGCCGAATAGGAACAGATTTTCTTATAAGCTTCTTGCAAACCGAAGCTTCTCTCAAGAAGGCCCGTGGTTCTGAGAGGGAACATGCCACCTTTGAGTGCGAAACGATATACGTTGTCCCCCTTGAGTTTATTTACAAAGGCAACATAGAACTACATGAGTGCCCTGTTAAATTTTGGAATTATTCCGGCTTCGTTTGGCCTTATTTACACATTAATTGAGTTTTTGGTCATTTAATGTGCATAATTCAAATTTGAACTACAAGCACATGCTCCCGTGCACCAAAGTTGGTTGAAAAATCACATTTGTGTCCTCGGGTGAATTTCTAGGTCCCATGCAAAAAATGAGAATAAAATTCAAACATCTGGGCATCGTGGCTCGGTCGAGAACATTGAGAAACTTGGTTTTAAAATCATGAAACTTGGCATGGTGTCATGTCATGGTAGTACCATGTCGTGGTAAAAAAATTGGCCTAATAGGAAAACATTTTGGTATAAGCTTCTTGCAAATCGGAGCTTCTCTCAAGAAGGCTCGTGGTTCTGGGAGGGAACGTGTCACCTTTGTGTGCATAATTCAAATTTGAAATACAAGCACATGTTCCAGTGCACCAAAGTTGGTTGAAAATCACATGTGTGTCCTCAGGTAAATTTCTAGGTTCCATGCAAGAAATAGGAATGAAATTCAAAATTCCGAGGGTCGTGGCTGGGTTGGAAACATTGAGAAACTTAGTTTTTTAATTCCTGTAAATCCAAAACACACATGAAAATAATGAAACTTGGCTTGGTGCCATGACATGGCACCAACATGTTGTGGTAATTTTGCAGTCCGATTTGCGAAGGCGCACACATTAACAATCAACAAATTCATTTTGGAACAAGTGCTATCACGTTACAATCGGAAACACAAGTATTATTGAAACCGTGGGCGTTCTATTTACTCGTACCATTTATGTGCTGCCACGCGTCCCATTTTTTATTAGCTAGGAGGCGCCGTGCAGGGTAGCTACTTGAGTACGAGAGGCGTGTAATCAGACCCCTGCGCGTGCTTATCAGGAGGAGAGCCATTTGACCTCCATCTGTCGTCCACCTCTCTCCCAAGGTCTCCATTAATGGCGCCCGAGCCTCTGTTTAATGGCGTGGCTATGTCTCACTCGACCGAGATTTAAGAGAGAAAAAAGAAAATATGAAAGCATGGATCTTGATGTAAGATCCGACGGACCTATATAGCATCTACTGCGACTTATAGCAAGACTGATGAATATATAAGGACGATTAATTGTCTTACATAATTAGAAAGATAATTAAAAATCCACATGCGGCTACGCCCGAAATACACAAGGGCAAAAGAAGAAGGAAGACAAGGATCTGGCTCGCTGATCTCTACTTTCTTGATGCATTGCTGCAGGCCGCGGGAACTAGTCTCCGCGGCGAGCGGCGATGAGCTCTTTCGTGTCCTCAAGATGCTGCTTGAGAACATCCACGGATTCCTCCACCAACCTTTGGCGCTCGTTGCGGAGCATGTCATTCTCGTCCATAAGTTTCTTGACGATGATGTCGGTCCTCTTCAACATGGCACTGGTCTCCTCCTGCTGGTCTGCACTTCGGATGATCTTCGCCCTCAGCGGGTCGCACTCGGCTCGGAGCCTCTCATTGCCCTCCCTTAGTTGCCAGATGACACCGGTAGCCTGTTAAAATGAGGCTTTCATGTCGTCCTACAACCTTGCCCAGCTGGAGATCTAATCCATCTGGCTATGGACGATCGCATACATGCGCGTGTAACAGTCGTCGCCTATCCACGAGAAATTTTCCGAGGCTGCCGCGGCGCGGCGGGACATCTTTGCTGCATTCGCGGCACGGCGGGACATCTCTGCTACTTCCGCGGCGCGGCCGGACCAGTCTGCTGCATCAACGGCGCGGCGGGACCTCCGTGCTGCTTCAGCGGCGCGGCGGCACCTCTGTGCTACTACTTCCGCGCAGTGGGACATGTCGGCTGCTTTCGCAGGGAGGCGGGAAATCTCTCCTGCTTCTGCTTCCATGCTCGCCTCTCCCTGGTGGAAATCTCTCGACCCAGAATTCACGCTAGCCATGGCAGACGCAAGGGAAGGATGCTTGTTTGTTTCTGTGGATGAGGAGTTGAGGAGGAATGTGCAGTCATCTTGGCATACTAGTATTTATAACCGAATACTAATACGCTCCTAAGTGGGAAACCGTTTAGTTTGTGATCGGTGTGAACAGGTTTGCAATTCAATATAGCGTGGTACTAATACGCTGCTAAGTGGGAAACCATTTAGGTTGTGATGGGTGTGAACAGGTTTGCAATTCAACATAGCGTGGAGTAATTTGGAATGTGACGAGACGCAAGCTCAAAATTTATTGATGGTTCTAGTTTCGAAGTGCGACACTATTCCCAGATGGAGTAGTTCTTTTTCTACGGTTGTGTACGTGCAATAATTGGCACCGTCCTATACATATCTTACGGTTAATGGGGCGTTCAACAGGAATAGCCACATGGCGAGCTCTAGGCTTGTCTTTTTTTCAGACGCATTAAACCTATCTCTCGGGACTTCTTGCACGCACCATCGTGCCACCCACAAAAACTTGTACTCTGAGTTTAGTACGTTATAAAGGAATAGAAGAGGTGCACGCACGCACTCGTCCTCTCACACACGCATCTATTTTTTTCCAAAAGGAGGATGATGACCCCCAGCCTCTACATCTGGGAGTCACACATGCATCTGTAGCTACGAATTGTATGAAGGAAATATGCCCTAGAGGCAATAATAAAGTTATTATTTATTTCCTTATTTCATGATAAATGTTTATCATTCATGCTAGAATTGTATTAACCGGAAACATAATACATGTGTGAATGCATAGACAAACAGAGTGTCACTAGTATGCCTCTACTAGACTAGCTTGTTAATCAAAGATGGTTATGTTTCCTAACCATGAACAAAGGGTTGTTATTTGATTAACAAGGTCACATCATTAGGAGAATGATCTGATTGACATGACCCATTCCATTAGCTTAGCACACGATCGTTTAGTATGTTGCTACTGCTTTTATCCATGACATATACATGTTCCTATAACTATGAGATTATGCAACTCCCGTTTACCGGAGGAACACTTTGGGTGCTACCAAACGTCACAACGTAACTGGGTGATTATAGAGGAGTACTACAGGTGTCTCCAAAGGCAGATGTTGGGTTGGCGTATTTCGAGATTAGGTTTTGTCACTCCGATAGTCGGAGAGGTATCTCTGGGCCCTCTCGGTAATACACATCACTTAAGCCTTGCAAGCATTACAACTAATGAGTTAGCTGTGAGATGATGTATTACGGAACGAGTAAAGAGACTTGCGTGCGAGATTGAACTAGGTATTGGATACCGACGATCGAATCTCGGGCAAGTAACATACCGATGACAAAGGAACAACGTATGTTGTTATGCGGTCGACCGATAAAGATCTTCGTAGAATATGTAGGAACCAATATGGGCATCCAGGTCCCGCTATTGGTTATTGACCGGAGACGGTCTCGGTCATGTCTACATTGTTCTCGAACCGTAGGGTCCGTGACGCTTAAGGTTTCGATGACGGTTATATTATGAGTTTATGTATTTTGATGTACCAAGGAGTTGAGTCCGGATGTGATCATGGACATGACGAGGAGTCTCGAAATGGTCGAGACATAAAGATTGATATATTGGACGGCTATATTGGGACACGGAAAGGTTCCGAAGTTTCGGAGAAAACGGAGTGCTTGGGGGGTTCTGGAACCCCCGGGAAGTTATGGGCCTTAGTGGGCCAAGAGGGAGAGAGAGGGCCGCACCAGAGGTGGCGCCCCCTGGGAGTCCGAATAGGACAAGGAGGAGGGCGCGCCCCCTCTCCCTCTCCTTCCTTCCCCTTCCTCCTTCCTAGTTGGACTAGGAAAGGGAGTCCTACTCCCACTAGGAGGAGGACTCCCCCCTTGGCGCCCCTAGGGCGGCCGGCCTCCCCTGCTCCTTTATATACGAGGCGGGGGGGCACCCTAGAACACACAAGTTGATCCTTGAGATCGTTCCTTAGCCGTGTCGTTGCCCCTCCACCATAATCCACCTCGGTCATATCGTGGCGGTGCTTAGGCGAAGCCTGCGTCGATAGAACATCAAGATCGCCCTGCCGCCGTCGTCTTGTGAACTCTCCTCCCGAAGCTCTCTGGATTGGAGCCCGAGGAGCGTCACCGAGCTGTCGTGTGTCAAGAACTTCGGGCGCCGAGTAACGGCGCTGGATCGGTTGGATCGCGAGGAGAACGTCGACTACTTCCTCTACGTTGTGATCGCTTCCGCTTCGGTCTCGAGTGCGTAGACAACACTCTCCCCTCTCGTTGCTATGCATCACCATGATCTTGCGTGTGCGTGGGAAAATTTTGAAATTACTCGTTCCCCAACAAAGGTATCGAGCCTAGGTTTTATGGTTTGATGTTTTGCACGAGTAGAACACAAGTGAGTTGTGGGCGATACAAGTCATACTACCTACCAAAGATGTCATATTTTGGTTCAGCGGTATTGTGAGATGAAGCGGCCGGACCGACATTACGCGTGACGCTTCGCGAGACTGGTTTCACCGTTCGAGCACTCGTGCTTAAAGGTGACTGGCGGGTGTCTGTCTCTCTCACTTTAGTTGAACCGAGTATAGCTACGCCGGTCCTTGAGAAGGTTAAAACGAGTCTATTTGATGAAGTATCGTTGTGGTTTTGATGTGGGTGAGATTGGTTCTTGCTTAAGCCCGTAGCAGCCATGTAAAACTTGCAACAACAAAGTAGAGGACGTCTAACTTGTTTTTGCAGGGCATGATGTGATGTGATATGGTCAAGACGTGATGCTATATTTTATTGTATGAGATGATCATGTTTTGTAACCAAAGTTATCGGCAATGGCTGGAGCCATATGGTTGTCGCTTTATTGTATGAAATGCAAGCGCCTACGTAATTGCTTTACTTTATCACTAAGCGGTAGCGATAGTCGTAGAAGCAATAGATGGCGTGGCGACAACGATGCTACGATGGAGATCAAGGTGTCGCGCGGTGGCGATGGTGATCACGACGGTGCTTGGAGATGGAGATCACAAGCACAAGATGATGATGGCCATATCATATCACTTATATTGATTGCATGTGATGTTTATCCTTTATGCATCTTATCTTGCTTTGATTGACGGTAGCATTTTAAGATGATCTCTCACTAAAATTATCAAGTAGTGTTCTCCACGAGTATGCACCGTTGCCAAAGTTAAATCGTGCCGAGACACCACGTGATGATCGGGTGTGATAAGCTCTCGTCCATCTACAACGGGTGCAAGCCAGTTTTGCACACGCGAATACTCAGGTTATACTTGACGAGCCTAGCATATGCGAGATATGGCCTCGGAACACGGAGACCGAAAGGTCGGCGTGAATCATATAGTAGATATGATCAACATAAGATGTTCACCATTGAAAACTACTCCATTTCACGTGATGATCGGTTATGGTTTAGTTGATTTGGATCACGTGATCACTTAGATGACTAGAGGATGTCCGCCTAAGTGGGAGTTCTTAAGTAATATGATTAATTGAACTTAAATTTATCATGAACTTAGTACTGATAGTATCTTGCTTGTCTATGTTTGATTGTAGATAGAAGGCTCGTCTTTGTTGTTCCGTTGAATTTTAATCGTTCCTTGAAAGCAAAGTTGAAAGATGATGGTAGCAATTACGGATTGGGTCCGTAATCGAGGATTATCCTCATTCTGCCTGTAAGAGTTACGTCTGGATGCACCACTAGGTGCCGAGCTGCTTGCCGATGCTGGCCGCGGCGTTAAGAACGTCTGGCGAGCAAAGCTGATGACTACTCCATAGTTCGAGTGTGCCATGCTTTACGGCTTAGAACCGGGACTTCAACGGCGTTTTGAGCGTCATGGAGCATATGAGATGTTCCAGAGTTGAAGTTGATATTCCAACAGAATGCCCGGATTGAGGATATGAAGTCTCCAATAAGTTCTATAGCTGCAAGATGGAGGAGAATAGTTACGTCGGTGAGCACATACTCGAATGTCCGGGTATTACAATCACTTGACTCAACCGGGAGTTAATCTTCCGGATGATTGTGTCATTGAAAGAATTCTTCAATCACGCCACCAAGCTACAAAGGCTTCGTGATGAACTATAATATGCAAGGGTTAGTAAAGACTATACAGAGCTCTTACATGATGCTAAAGGCTGCGGAGGTAGAAATCAGAAGGAGCATCAAGTGTTGATGGTCAATAAGACCACTAGTTTCAAGAAGAAAGGCAAAGGGAAGAAGAAGGAACTTCAAAAGAACAGCAAGCAAGTTGTCGCTCAGAGAAGAAACCCAAGTCTGGACCTAAACCTGAAACCGAGTGCTTCTACTGCAAGCGACTGGTCCTTTGGAAGCGGAACTGCCCCAAGTATTTGGCGGATAAGAAGGATGGCAAGGTGAACAAAGGTATATGTGATATACATGTTATTGATGTGTACCTTACTAGATCTCGCAGATAGCACTGGTATTTGATCTTGGTTCTATTGCTAATATTTGCAACTCAAGCAGGGGACTACAGATTAAGCGAACACGGCAAAGGGCGAGGTGACGATGCGCGTGGGAAATGGTTCCAAAGTCGATGTGATCGCGGTCGACACGCTACCTCTACATCTACCTTGGGATTAGTTTTAGACCTAAATAATTGTTATTTGGTGCTGCGTTGAGCATGAACATTATATCTGGATCTTGTTTGATGCACGAGGCGGTTATTCATTTAAATCGAGAATAATGGTTGTTCTATTTATATGAGTAATATCTTTTATGGTCATGCACCCTTGAAGAGTGGTCTATTTTGATGAATCTCGATAGTAGTGATACACATATTCATAATGTTGAAACCAAAAGATGCAGAGTTGATAATGATAGTGCAACTTATTTGTGGCACTTGCCGTTTAGGTCATATCGGTATAAAGCGCATGAAGAAACTCCATCTTGATGGACTTTTGGAGTCACTTGATTATGAATCACTTGGCACTTATGAACCGTGCCTCATGGGCAAGATGACTAAAACCCGTTCTCGGTACTATGGAGAGAGCAACAGATTTGTTGGAAATCATACATACAGAGATGTATGTGGTCCGATGAATATTGAGGCTCGTGGCGGATATCGTTATTTTCTCACCTTCACAGATGATTTAAGCGAGATATGGGTATATCTACTTAATGAAACATAAGTCTGAAACATTTGAAAAGTTCAAAGAATTTCAGAGTGAAGTTGAAAATCATCGTAATAAGAAAATTAAATTTCTACGATCGATCGTGGAGGTGAATATTTGAGTTCTGAGTTTGGTCTACATTTGAAACAATGCGGAATAGTTTAGCAACTCACGCCACCGGAACACCACAGCGTAATGGTGTGTCGAGCGTCAATCGCACTTTACTAGATATGGTGCGATCTATGATGTCTCTTACAGATTTACCGCTATCGTTTTGGGGTTATGCTCTTGAGGCGGCCGATTCACCTGAATAGAACACCGTCAAAATCCGTTGAGGCGACACCTTATGAACTATGGTTTAGCAAGAAACCAAAGTTGTCGTTTCTCAAAGTTTGGGGATGCGATGCTTATGTGAAAAAGCTTCAACACGATAAGCTCGAACCCAAATCGAAAATGTGTCTTCATAGGATACCCAAAGGAGACAGTTGGGTACACCTTCTATCACAGATCGAAGGCAAGACATTTGTTGCCAAGAATGGATCCTTTCTAGAGAAGGAGTTTCTCTCGAAAGAAGTGAGTGGGAGGAAAGTAGAACTTGATGAGGTAATTGTACCTTCTCCTTATTTGAAAGTAGTTTGTCGCAGAAACGGTTTACGAGACATCTACACCAAATAGTGAGGAAGTTGATGATGTTGATCATGAAACTTCAGATCAAGTTACTACTGAGAACCTCGTAGATCAACGAGTAAGATCCGCACTGAGTGGTACGGTAATCCTGTTACGGAAGTCATGCTACTAGATCATGATGAACCTACGAACTATGAAGAAGCGATGGTGAGCCCAGATTCGCAAAATGGCTTGAGGCCATGAAATTTGAGATGGGATCCATGTATGAAAACAAAGTATGGACTTTGGTTGACTTGCCCGAGGGTCGACAAGCAATAGAAAACAAGTGGATCTTCAAGAAGAAGACCGACGCGACGGTAATATTATCGTCTACAAAGCTCGACTTATCGCAAAGGGTTTTCGACAAGTTCAAGGGATTGACTACGATGAGACCTTCTCACCCGTGGCGATGCTTAAGTCTGTCGAATCATGTTAGCAATTGCCGCATTTTATGATTATGAAATTTGGCAAATGGATGTAAAGACCGCATTCTGAATGGATTTACGGAAGAATAGTTGTATATGATGCAACGAAGGTTTTATCGATCCAAAGGAGCTAACAAAGTGTGCAAGCTCCAGCGATCCATTTATGGACTGGTGCAAGCATCTCGGAGTTGGAATAAGCGCTTTGATAGTGTGATCAAAGCATTTGGGTTTATCTGAGACTTTTGGAGAAGCTCAGTATTTACAAGAAAGTGAGTGGGAGCTCTGTAGCATTTCGATATTATATGTAGATGACATATTACTAATCGGAAATGATATAGAATTCTGGATAGCATAAAGGGATACTTGAATAAGAGTTTTTCAATGAAGGACCTCGGTGAAGCTGCTTACATATTGGGCATCAAAATCTATAGAGATAGATCAAGGCGCTTAATTGGACTTTCACAAAGCACATACCTTGACAAAATTTTGAAGAAGTTCAAAATGGATCAAGCAAAGAAAGGGTTCTTGCACGTGTTGCAAGGTGTGAAGTTGAGTAAGACTCAATGCCCGACCACCTGCAGAAGATAGAGAGAAATGAAAGATGTTCCTATGCTTCAGCCATAGGCTCTATCATGTATGCAATCTGTGTACCAGACTGATGTGTGCCTTGCTATAAGCTTAGCAGGAGGTACCAAAGTAATCCAGAGTGGATCATCGGACAGCGGTCAAGAACATCTGAAATACGAAAAGGACTAAGGATATGTTTCTCGTATATGGAGGTGACAAAGAGCTCATCGTGGCAGTTACGTTGATGCAAGCTTTGACACCGATCCGGACGATTCTAAATTGCAGACGGATCGTATTTACACTAAGCGGAGGAGCTGTCGGTTAGTGCGGTTCTAAACAAAGCGTCGTGGCGGGATCTACATGTGAAGCGGAGTACATAGCAGCTTTGGAAGCAGCTAATGAAGGAGTGCGGATGAAGGAGTTCATATCCGATCTAGGTGTCATACCTAGTGCATCGGGTCCAATGAAAATCTTCGTGACAATCTTGGAGCAATTGCCTTAGCAAAGGAATCCAGATTTCACAAGAGGACCAAGCACATCAAGAGACGCTTCAATTCCATCCGGATTTAGTCCGGTGGGAGACATAGAGATTTGCAAGATACATATGGATCTGAATGTAGCGAGACCGTTGACTAAGCCTCTTCCACGAGCAAAACATGATCAACACCAAGACTCCATGGGTGTTAGAATCATTACTATGTAATCTAGATTATTGACTCTAGTGCAAGTGGGAGATCAAGGAAATATGCCCTAGAGGCAATAATAAAGTTATTATTTATTTCCTTATTTCATGATAAATGTTTATCATTCATGCTAGAATTGTATTAACCGGAAACATAATACATGTGTGAATGCATAGACAAGCAGAGTGTCACTAGTATGCCTCTACTAGACTAGCTTGTTAATCAAAGATGGTTATGTTTCCTAACCATGAACAAAAGGGTTGTTATTTGATTAACAAGGTCACATCATTAGGAGAATGATCGATTGACATGACCCATTCCATTAGCTTAGCACACGATCGTTTAGTATGTTGCTACTGCTTTTATCCATGACATATACATGTTCCTATAACTATGAGATTATGCAACTCCGTTTACGGAGGAACACTTTGGTGCTACCAAACGTCACAACGTGAATCGGGTGATTATAAAGGAGTACTACAGGTGTCTCCAAAGGCGGATGTTGGGTTGGCGTATTTGAGATTAGGTTTTGTCACTCCGATAGTCGGAGAGGTATCTCTGGGCCCTCTCGGTAATACACATCACTTAAGCCTTGCAAGCATTACAACTAATGAGTTAGCTGTGAGATGATGTATTACGGAACGAGTAAAGAGACTTGCGGTAACAAGATTGAACTAGGTATTGGATACCGACGATCGAATCTCGGGCAAGTAACATACCGATGACAAAGGAACAACGTATGTTGTTATGCGGTCGACCGATAAAGATCTTCGTAGAATATGTAGGAACCAATATGGGCATCCAGGTCCCGCTATTGGTTATTGACCGAGACGTGTCTCGGTCATGTCTACATTGTTCTCGAACCGTAGGGTCCGCAGCTTAAGGTTTCGATGGCGGTTATATTATGAGTTTATGTATTTTGATGTACCAAGGAGTTCGAGTCCGGATGTGATCATGGACATGACGAGGAGTCTCGAAATGGTCGAGACATAAAGATTGATATATTGGGCGGCTATATTCGGACACGGAAAGGTTCCAAGTTTCGGAGAAAACGGAGTGCCGGGGGTTACCGAACCCCGGGAAGTTATGGGCCTTAGTGGGCCAAGAGGGAGAGAGGGGCCGCACCAGGAGGTGGCGCCCCCTGTGGGAGTCCGAATAGGACAAGGAGGGAGGGCGCCCCCTCTCCCTCTCCTTCCTTCCCCTTCCTCCTTCCTAGTTGGACTAGGAAAGGGAGTCCTACTCCCACTAGGAGGAGGACTCCCCCCCTTGGCGCCCTAGGGCCGGCCGGCCTCCCCTTGCTCCTTTATATCTGAGGGGGGGGGGCACCCTAGAACACACAAGTTGATCCTTGAGATCGTTCCTTAGCCGTGTGCGGTGCCCCCTCCACCATAATCCACCTCGGTCATATCGTGGCGGTGCTTAGGCGAAGCCTGCGTCGATAGAACATCAAGATCGTCACCACGCCGTCGTCGTCTTGTGGAACTCTCCCTCCCAGGCTCTCTTGGATTGGAGCCGAGGCGTCACCGAGTTGTACGTGTGTCAAGAACTGGAGGCGCCGGAGTAACGGCGCTGGGATCGGTTGGATCGCGAGGAGAACGTACAACTACTTCCTCTACGTTGTGATCGCTTCGCTTGGTCTCGAGGGTGCGTGACAACACTCTCCCCTCTCGTTGCTATGCATCACCATGATCTTGCGTGTGCGTAGGAAAATTTTGAAATTACTACGTTCCCCAACATTGTAGTGTTCTCAACCATCCAACTGGCTCTATCATGGATGTACCTATATACTAAAACATGTCTAGATAAATCTATATTTTGACAAATGGAAGGCATGTATTGTGGAACGGAGGGAGTGCTTTTCATCAAAATGGATAAAAAAAGGGATGTATCTAGAACTAAAATACGTCTACATACATCTCCTTTTATCCATTTTGATGACAAGTAGTACTCCTTACCCAAAGGAACTTTATATCCAACAGACACAAAATATCCGTTCGACTATTGGAAATTACTGATCTGATGTCGAAGTAATTGCTGCATCGCCACCAAAACCCACCATTTCTTAAGCTAAATTAGACCAAGGTAATCCCTATATTAGCATATTACTAAGATAAACAGAAGGCATTGTAGAAACATTTAGGACGTGAGCTTGTCAATCTGAATGTGGAGGGACACCAGCTTAGCCCCGGCCAGCAGCTTGGGCGGAACTGTGAAGAAGGTTAGCTCATGCACGTCGATGTCACCGGGATCCTTGCTGCTTGTCACCTCCATTTCCACCTTGACGGCGTCGGTCGTGCCTTTGGGCTCCCCCGGCGGGCCGTTCGCCCCCGCTCTGATGCAGAAGACCGACAGGGAGATAGGCGCGCCGATGTCAAGCACGCCGCCGACCAAGAAAAACACGCGGCCGTCCTCCTCCACGAACAGCAAGAGCCGTGGCTCCGACAGTGGCACTTGCAGCTGGAGCACCTTGACATACTGGATCCTGTGCACTTGCATGGGATACGCGGTGCTGATGTGGTGGTAGAGCGCCGGCGGCGGGCCTTTGTAGCCGCAGACGGGCACGGGGCATTTGCAGGGCGCGAGCGGACACACGCTCTGGTGATCGGCAAGCTTGTGGTAAGTGACGTAGAGCCCACAGCCTTCGTGCGGGCACTCCACCCTCACCGACGAAAGGACGGAGTCCACCGCGGTGTTCCGCTTTATCGAAGCCACCGTCGCCAAGACTCGCGCACAGCCTTGCCGCGGTTCCCGGGGCACTCGACGCGGCAGTCCACGCAGGCCAAGTGCCCTCCCTTGCACTGCAGAAATCAATCGAATAGCACATCAATCAAGAAACCTGCACCTTGCTCAATCAGCCGAACGGACGAGGTGTATTCGAACCTCATACACTAGAGGCGTCAAGGGGCGGAGGCACAAGGGGCAGTGGAGCACGGTGAGGTCCATCGAGACCTTAGAGAGCTCCATTGTCGGGTCCTGTTCGGTCTACATGATCTCGCCCTCCTCGTGCACAACCATCTCTCGACTTGGGTCGGGGCATTACAAAGCTTTACCGTCACATATGTTATACTACTTCAAGGTGCATTAAATCAACACATGCAAGTATCAAAAGGAGAGACACGGCACGCATGCGTTGTAATTAATGCATCGGTAAACGCAAATTATTGAAATATGTCGAGTGCAGTGCTTTGATGTGTTGCGTCAACTCGTACATCAATGAGAAGTTTGATTATCCTCTCCCTCATGGACTTAACTGTGCCTACCTTTGGCTGTATGACAGGTTGGCCACCCAGCTATCCGGCCCACCTGTCATACACGCAAAGGCAGGAGCGTCCCTCCCTCGCCCATGAGCGTGGTGGCTAGCAAGACTAGGAGAAGCTTTCGCTACACGCTCTCCCTCCCGCACGCGGTGGACATGCAGCAGTTCAATCGATGTCAGATGGCCAGAAGCATACTGTAGTACTCCTCCAGTGCAGTAGTACTCCATCATTGTTCGACTTCCCGAAGAGGCGAAGAGCCAAGCGCAGCCCGGACGCTCGTGTGGTAGTTTCATGTGTAGAGTAGTCTAGGATAGCGTGTACCGTGTATGTAAGCTTAAAATCGTTGGGGTCGGCTCCATGCTATGTGGCCGTCTCGAAGTTTTTTTAAAAAAATAAAATAGTCTTCTGGCCCTACCTGTCACCCTGGTGATTGTAGTTTGCACGCTCATCTGGTCAAGACAGGAATATATATTTTAATTTGTTTTTTTTAATGGGGGGACTCCCCGGCCTCTGCATCAGAACGATGCATACGGCCACATATATTTTAATTTGTGGCGGGTAAATGTTAGAGGTTGCAGCAAATATATTGTACACTGTGGGTCTTTCAGCCAAGTTTAGAGCCAAGCATGTGGGGCAAGTGCTATGATGTGTCGCGTCAACTCGTACAATGAGGAGAAGCTTGATTTTACTACTACACGCCTTCTCCCTCGCCCATGCACGCGGTTTCTCGCAAACAAGGATAGGCTTTTGCTTAGTAGTACTTCTACAACAAGCTATCCGTCCCACTCGTGGTGGACGGACATGTAGCAGTGGATTCGACACTGTAGAAGCAGTAGTAGTAACATCATTCTTTGTGTTCTCAAAGAGGCGAAGAGCCAAGCGCAAACCGAACGTTGCTGTTGCGAACATTGGAGCACGAATATAGCCAGGCTCTTGCATGAAACAAAATTGCTATGTGAGCCCACTATTGTACTAGTACGTACAACTACTTGCTAGTATAGCCCTATAAACCAGAAAGGAGTATTTGCCCTTCTAGAGATTTCAACAAGTGACTAGACTACACCGAGATGGAGTACATATGGAGCAAAATGAGTGAATCTGCACCGTAAATAAATACGTACTAGTTCTATCGTTTTCCTCTCCTAAGTGCACAATATTTAGTATACTAACTAGTCTCTTTTTGACACGCATTTACGGTCTTTTTTGACACAGTACAGATGCAAGCGCTCATATACACGCGCATACACTCACCCGTATGAACGCACACACGCACGGCACTATCATCTTGAAATTTACGAAGTCACCATAGGCACCTCGTCATCGACGGGTCCATAGGTGCTTGAATGCTAAGGAGGGAGAGGGTAGCGGTTCCCGAGACGTTGAATGGTCAATGATGCATCCTCAATTACATGCACAGGGAATTAATTGGAGAAGCGGAATAGATTCAGCATGATGTGAATGCAACAGAGTTTGGACTCTCATATAATAAAGGCGCCCCACCACTCCAATCCATCTACTCCCAAGTCTCTGCGCAACACTACTCACTCCAATCCAAGACCAAGTGACCAGAATCCATAAGCACCTATGGAGGCGATGGACACGAGAGGTAGTCGGCTGTGCCAAATCATCCAAGGTGCCGGCCTGCGGCCCCGCACCGCGCAGCGTTTCCAGACGATGCTGACGACCGCTGGCATCATAGGCCTCGCCGACGCCGGCTTCGCCTCTCGCATGGACGACATGATGGTCAACTCCATCTGCAAGTTCACCGCCGTCAAGAAGCGCGCAGATGACCTTGCCGTACTGCTCCAGCCCAAGCGCCCAGGCTCCTCATTGCCTGCCACCTTTATCGGCCTCCATGGTGACGAACTCTTTCAAGCCCTGGTGACCCTACAAGTGCCGGAGGTCGCGATGAATAATGTGCACCTCGAGGCTTCGCTCGCCGCGCAACGCCTCGCCATGCAAGAAACCGTCGACCTGCACATCCACGTCTACGAGGAAATCGTCTACATAGGCCACTACAAAGCAAGCGAGGACAGAAAGACGTTGGCCTTCTTCCAGCGGCTGGAATCTTTGGACGCCATTGTTCAGAAGCATGTCGACCTAGCCACGAAAGCTGCTGCTACTTAGGCGCCGTTCGGTGGGCCGGCGCCCTGAGTCGAGGAGGTGGACATCATCGATGGATGCATCTCTTCTTCTTGCCTCCTGTAACCATCACTGCATCGCCTCGTGGCCTTAATGTTTTATTAGTATAGTACTCCCTCCATTCCCAAATATAAGTCTTTCTAAAGATTCCAGCAAGTGACTACTACATACGAAGAAAAATGAGTGAATCTACACTCTAAACTATGTCTACATACATCTGTATGTTGTATTCCATTTGAAATAGTATCTAAAAAGGCTTATATTTAGGAACGAAGGGAGTATATGGCATTTTTATTTTAGTCGTAATGTTTTCACTATGAGGTGGGGCCGCAGTTGGGCAAACCCACTCCACCCAAGGCCGTCGGCGAGTTTAGAATTAGAAGAGAAAACGAGGAGGAGAGCTAGCTGTGCAGCACTGACGCTGTTGTCAGATGGGACTCGTGTTTATAGAATAGGAGTACTGAGCACTCGTGCCTCTTTTTTTTAGGGAAAAATTAGTCATATGTCTAGTACCACTAGTTGGGTGCGTGCGACCTATAGCTATCATCACTTTAGGTCTCCTTTTCGAACCGCTGCTACGCTTCACAGTACATATTTTTTCACACATTTATCCTCCTATATGTACTCCTAGGCTATTTCCACGTGCTCCCATTCGCCGACATGTGGGACATAGAGCATCTGGGTCGTAGTGCATGCACGACTCGGAGCATATGCCGGGGTACTTTACATTTCAGACCTCACGAATTACATGCAAACCGTCCACAGAAGAATAAATAAATGAATGAATTACTACATGAAATAAGATTATTTTCGAAGAAACCGGAGCACGTTCATTAAATTTTGGACATAACACATTTATAAAAAATGACCGGACCTAAACCAGTCTAAGGGCCTCTTTGATTTTTCCCGCAAAAAAAGGGCCTCTTTGATTCGCAGGATACTGAAAACACAGGAGTGGGGAAAGTATGATGGTGATGAACCGAGACAAGGAGAACTCTAACTCAGTTAGAGGTTAGAGTTAGATTCTAACCCTAAACTAACTCTAAACCAAAGAGGTGTATGGATGGCAGGGTTAGATTGACAATAAATGCTCTTTCTCAATCATTTGACTACTTTGGACCCTATTTCCTGCCAGATTTGGTGTGGCCGGCTCTTCTGTGCCCTCCTCCCGCTCACAATTGACATAAACGAACCATCTTTACAAATCAAGCATGCAAAACATGATAATTTTAATTTGTCCATACAAATGATATATCCCACTTAAACATACAAGTTGTCAATCAAGCTTCACAAAAAAACACTTCATGAAACAAAGCATGAGCTAACTCATCACGAAAGTCATTCACGATAGGGAGGGAGCCCGGAGCCCCTCATGCGCCGAGGGAGGAGCTCACCATCGTCGCTCTCGAGGAAGGCTCTGTAGAGCCCAAGCCCCAGGAACCCCTTCGACACCAGCCCTTGCGAGTTGAGGTCGACACCGGCATGGGTAGCAGGGCCGCTTGCCGCCGACTGGGAACTTAATCTTTGGGTCTCTAGAAATAATGCAAGCATGTAAATAAAATACCTAGAAAGGTGAACTAAATCTTTGGGCCTCTAGAAATAATGCAAGCCTGAAACTGGAATACCTAGAAAGGTGAACTGAATCTTTGGGCCTCTGGAAATAATGCAAGCCTGAAATTGAAATACCTAGAAAGGTGAACTGAATCTTTGGGCCTCTAGAAAGATTTATTACCTCCTCAAGCAGCATCAAACGATTCCATGCATGCACCACAAATCTATACCAAGTTTGATCAGGATCTACTTTTCGAAATCAGAATTAGCGCTAGAGCAAGCAAGATAAATGATATGGCCGTGAGACAGAGAAGGAACGAACAAACTCACCCCTCTCGCGACCTCCCTGGTAGATGCGCTGCCGCCGCGCACGATAGAGGGAGAAAAACGACCGGTGAAGGGGGAGGGGGCGACCTTCGAAGGCCGGAGGGAGAGGGCGGCCGGAGTAAGGCGGCGGAGGCCGGAAGGAGAGGGCGGTCGGAGGAGGGAGAGGGCAAGCGGCGCTTGGGCGAGCGGCCCTATGGGGAACAAAGAGGAGTGGTGCGAGAGGGGGGAGCGATCTGGTGCGTGCAGGGCAGATTTTTTTAGTTCTCTTTTAGTGGGCCCGAGGATAACTAACCCAATTAGAACCTCTCCACCGGGCTAGTTTTTTTAGCTGGGTTAGAGCAAACTAGCTCAAACTGACCCCTCTGGTTTCGATAATTTGAGGCTATTTCAACCCAAACTAGCTCTAACTCAGGGATCCAAACAAAGAGGAGTGTTACTGTACATGCTATAGTGTGGACCGTAGCACATTGTTTTTTATGGCCATATCACCACATTGTTTTCTCTTGCTGGTTCCTTTGCTACCGTGGTTCGCATACAAATTGGTTCCACTGAGCTGCCGTGGTTCGCCTTCTTTGGTTCCTTTGGTTGCCGTGGTTCGCACTCCTCCGACCTAAGTAGTAGTAGTACTAGTATATACCGCATCATTCTTTGCTCCTTCTTACTACTCCGACATGTGGGAGAGCCAGCATCCGGGTCGACGTGTCATGCACCAGATTAGAGCGTGGAACGGAAGGGGGCATCACCCGGACGGAGCGCCAGTAATTTATGACTATAGTGAGTGGTCATATCACAAGTCTTTCCAGCAGTAACGCGCCGTCCAATCGCACAGCCCGACCTTTCCAGCAGTATGTTTGAGAATCCGCCACTCGCTCACCCTCCTCGCATCCCTGTCAAACCGCCTACCCGAAAACTGCCGCGCGTACTGCCCGGAAAAGCCCCGCCCTCAACTCTTAACTACGCGAAAATAGTTCGAGCTTGTTCTTCTATATAAATACAGTACTTACTGTATGTTTATTCACCCGTGGGGTTGTTCAATGAATGGAGGGGCGGGGAGCACAAGTGAACAGTACTAGTACTACTAGTAGTAAGTATGAGTCGTACAGTAGTCACCTTAAATAGAGAGTTTCTTTTCTTTATTGCCATGTACACAAATTGAAACGCTTGTTGTGGAGAGAAAAAAGATAATCACTCCACTATATATGTATGCAGGGGCCTGAGCGCTTGCTTTACTAGGCTCTCTTCATTCTCTCATCCTCTCCAGATATAAACAAGACAGCGGTAGCGACATTTTCTCTCTGCTCACCGCTGGTCACAGATCCGGTCGGATCCCTTCGGCCGATGTGTGTAAAGGACTAAAAGGTGCATCATTCACGAGGTCATCGCCGCGGAGGGAGGAAACCCACAGCTGCTGAAGGGGCCCGATCCTCTGCCCATGTCGTTCTCTCCGACATAGTGCCAGCTCGAGAGGTCCTCCAACCCTTCTTCCTCCCTGTCATATTGTCCGCAGATCCGACCTGCCGCCGCCGACATCCCGGCGACCCTCAGGTATAAGTTCTTCGAAAGCGGCCTTGCTCTACTGCCCCAGCTCCCCACGTGTCTGCATGTGCATCTTTTTCTACACCCATCAGCTCTTCCAAAGCCACCTAAATTTTTAGTATTATTAGAGGTAAAGCTACTTCATGCATTCAAAATCTAGGGCTTTATTCAAACAACGAAGAAAGGGGGGAAAGTTGTAGTATGAATCTAGGACTTGATTCAAAGAGGAAATAATATGGTGAAAGTAATAGAGACCGGATACCCAACCGGTCTCTTGGTTGAAAAGGGAAATAATGGGAAAAGCAGCAGACAAACTGGATAAGGAACAGATCTATTATTGGTTGAAAAAAGGATAGAAAGTGGCGGTTGGTGGACAAGTCAACGAGTATGTCGAGATTAGATTTGCTGCCATCACATAGTAAAAGGTCTCCATGATTAGATTTGTTGCCCTCACATAGTAAAAGGTCTCCAGGATTAGATTTGTTGCCCTCACATAGTAAAAGGACTCCAGGATTAGATTTGTTTGCCCTCACATAGTAAAGGTCTCGAGATTAGATTTGCTGCCCTCACATAGTAAAAGGTCTCCAGGATTAGATTTGCTGCCCTCACATAGTAAAAGGTCTCCAGGATTAGATTTGCTGCCCTCACATAGTACAAGGTCTCCACGATTAGGTTTGCTGCCCTCACATAGCATGAACAAACTCGGCATCACCACTTTATGCCTCCTTGTAGGTACATTGTGCTTATGCGTCCACTGTCGCATGTCCTTATACCAACCTTTTGCTGTTGTTAATGTAAGGGCACATGTAAAATGAAGCGATCAAACTGTTACCTTAGGGACATGACTAACCAGTGTTATTATTAATCTAATGCCTCTAGTGATAAGATGCAATTAAACTGTGTAACAAATGGCACTCCTGCTGGTTTCCCCAGTATGATAAGTAAGTTGCTCCTTTACGCTGCTGAGTGTCCTGGTGTCCCCACGGTCCCATGCCCTTAAACCAACTCTTTAACTGCTGTTGATTTACTATGTCTGGTAAACAAGCAATGCCACCATTAAAGTAATCCCATATTTGAGAAATCTCATTGTTGATCGTAATGCTTCTGGTAACATGAAGTATTGCTGACGTTTTAAAATTTCTACTGTCCTTGCGTGATTGCCATGAACATAGTTAAGATGCTTCTTTCCATTTTGTATATGTTTTGTATATTCTTATTGACCACCAACTGTTTACTTTCTATCTTTTTGTGCAGATAGGGATATCCATTTCACCTTGTTGCTATTGTGACCTTTTGGTGAACTGCACAAAACACTTTTTTTGGAATGAGTGTCTTGTGCAGTTCAACTAAAATGTCACGTGGGCAACATCTCTCAATTTTGGTGGAACTGCACAAAATGGTGATTGGAGTTTCCAAAATCTCCGTCAAGTTCTGCTCGTAATCTCGTGCAAGATTTTATTAGCCTTTGCAAGATGGAGTCGTCACTGTCACCACAATGGCACTTTATTTTAGTGGAACTGCACAAAAGGATAAGAAAACTATAGTTGTACCTTACATGAGCCGGACAGCCAACCTTAATGTTCCTCAATTTTAGTGCAACTACTAAAGAAGAACCTGCCAGCTCACGAGAGCAAGTACTTCTTGCTAGCTGAATGATGCAATCTTTGCTTCATTTCAGGTGAACTGCAGAAAATGGCGCATGAATTGAATCATGGAACTCCAGGCAGACCTCACCCTAGTGGAGCTGCAGGTTGAGTTCAAGGAGGACACTATTAAAGTGAAATCATGCTCAACTTGTTTGTGTTGTGCAAACAGGAATACTCAACTACAGATGTTGTGACGGTCCAGAGCATTCGCCAAGTTCTTCGATTGTATGACATGGCTAGCCAAGATGGATTTAATCCCGATATTCACTTTATCAAAAGGCTCTAATGGGTTGGTTCTGAATCTTGCAAGCTGGGAACCAATGAGATGTGTAGGCATCTTTGTTGTACTTATTATTTGAATCTTATTTGTTGGTTCTGAATCTTGCAAGCTGGGAATCAATGAGATGTGTAGGCATCTTTGTTGTACTTATTATTTGGATCTTATTTGTTGGTTCTAAATCTTGCAAGCTGGGAAACACGGCATGATGATGCAGAGGACAACAGCCATAACAAACAGTTCAAACTTGGTAGTATTATCTTTGTGAAAGTGTGACAAATGTGCTGATCGTGTTTGTCCTGAGAATAATAATTCTAATTGTTGTGCATGTTGATCCTGTGGCACTGATAGAACGAGCCAATGCATTGCTTGTTTTAAGTATAAATTTCTATTAAAGCTAATTAAATTGAAGTAAAGTGACCACTAACTCCTGTTATTACAGCACTGTCTGAGACCCGCTCATGAACCGACGTGTGGCCGGAGTAGGTTTCTTAATGGAGGCGTTTGAATGCGCCGAGGGTGCTGATGGATTCATGTACCTAGGGTAGGGTCATAGGCCTGACCTAAAAGTCCTACCCAAGGACACCCTTAGAAGAGGTCACCTTCCAGTCGACCAACGAGGAACCCACTCGACTGACTAGAAGGACTCGACCATGGAGACTCACTTTCGACTATGAAGATACACTCGACCACCAGAAGGTCGAAGGCACTCTGCCTTTGCAACGGCCTGTAATTGAATAGACTTAATGATAGTTAAGGCACTTTATGTGGGCGTTACGATGCGCCCAGACTTAATGTACTTTAAACCCTCCATTCGTTGGTGGCGGGGTCTGGCGTACTCTATATAAGCCACCCCCTCCACAGGCGAAGGGTTCGCATCCTGTAACACACACACATATAATCCACTCGACCGCCTCGGGGCTCCGGGGCGTGGGGCTTTTACTTCCTCAGAAGGGCTGAACTTCGTTACATTGCTTGTGTTCACAACCTCTCCATAGCTAGGACCTTGCCTCTCCATACCTACCCCCACTCTCTTGTCGGACTTAGAACCACGACGGTTGGCGCCCACCGTGGGGCAGGTGTTTTAGCGATTTTGTGGAGAAGTTGCGGTACTTCAGTACTTTCATCATGATGACTCTGGAGTTTTGGTCGGGCGCACGAGATCCGTCTCGGTGCTCTCACCTTTGTCGCCGACGACTCCGCGTGGCTCGTGGAGGCTCCACTCGGCGTTGATGCGCTCCCCGTCCGCGGTGCGACGCATTTTCGCGCATGTGTCCGCGGCATTCTGCTGCGGCAACCGTCGACCCCGTATCGGTCGACTCCCCTATCGGTCGCCCGCCCGGTCTCCCACCAGCGCAAACGCTCTGGTCGGTCGAGGCTTCAGCGGTGGGTGAAACACGCGGTGGCTCGCCAGATGGCCATCGCCCAAGTTGCGGCAATCGAGCCCGACGAATCTCTCTACGGCCTGTTCGATCTGTCGACTGGCTCCGTAGAGACTGCATCCGAATGTGATAGCAGTGATCTGGCGGCGGAAATTCTCATGGTCGACGGACCCCGCAGCCCTCCCGGCTTCGCCCACGGGGGCGGAGCGGGTGGTGGAGGTGACCCTGCACAAGATCATGAAGAGTACCAGCCCG
Source organism: Aegilops speltoides (assembly GCA_021437245.1). Taxonomy (NCBI): domain Eukaryota; kingdom Viridiplantae; phylum Streptophyta; class Magnoliopsida; order Poales; family Poaceae; genus Aegilops; species Aegilops speltoides. Next base: position 152,446,005 of record CM038145.1, read on the forward strand.
AAACACTCGACTCTCTGCAGAGAGAAGAGCCGCCCTTGAACATGGATGCCTGCATACTCCCATCGCGGAGAAACCCCGAGGCTCGCGCCTTGGAGGAGGCACGTTTGGCGAACGTGGCTGAGCAGCTTGCTGGAGAACCTTCAGCGAGCACTTTCGGCGATGCGCAACGAGTTCGAAGCTAGTCGACGTCGACTCTTCCGCCGACTCGGGTATACCGCCGCCAATCCAGAATTTAGCGGTACGCAACCCGTATAGCGAGTCCATCCAGCCTTCTCGGTCGGAAGCTGGGAGAGGCTTGATCAGACGAGATTTGCTCCGGGCGCGGGATCGAAACTCAGCCGTGTCGCGATCGCGCAACAGAATTCCTGATCGATCCGTCATTGCGAATCTGATTCGATCGGCTCCACGGTCCCAGATCGCCTCCACAAGGCGGGAAGGGCGCGACAACCGCAAGATCGGTCTGAGACAGTGCGACCGAGATGACAGGCGTCGAGTGCCGCTTCCCCTCCGAGGAGGGTCTTCGCGCCTCGGCGGCAGGATGATGATGTCGGTTTAGTGCGGGCGGAGAGTTCGAGTCGACCCTAGGGAACCAGGCTTCAACGCGCGATCCATTATCGTGCAAGGCTTGGTCGACCGGAGCAGAGCCCATCGAGGTGGACCGAGAGATCGCCCATGAGCGGTCGAGTGCATGTTTCTAGTCGAGTGTTTTAGCGGGGCTATCGAGCATGATGATTCCCCCAATTTCAGGTTGGCAACGAGAGTCGACAAGTTCCTTTGGTGAGTCCAAGCTGGCTACGGCTTGAGGATTACCGAGTGGCTGTTTAGATTGGTGGTGGGAATGATGAGGTGGCCATGAAGCATTTGCCCCTCATCTGGAAGGTTCAGCCAGAGCGTGGTTGAATCAGTTACCTCCTAGCAGCATTTACACTTGGGAAGATTTGCCCCGAGTGTTAAATCGAGAACTTTGAAGGAACTTGCAAGCGACCAGCTGGTGCAGACAGAGCTGCAAGTCTGTGTCTGAAGACCAATGAAACTCTCCGAGAGTACATTCAGAGGTGGATCACTCGCACCATCTTGTGGAAAATGTGTCTAATCATCAGCGGTTTAGCCTTCAAAGATGGCGTCAAACGAAAATTGAGTCTGAAGTTTGGTCGAACCGGAGACATGACCTTGAGTCGAATGATGGAGATTGCTACCAAGTATGCATGTGGCGCGAGGAAGAGGATCGACTCAAGCGGCAAGTACAAGCCAAGTCGATCGGAGAAGGAAATTCGGTCGGAAGCGAAGCGGAAAGCCGAGCCAGCAGCTCTGGAGAGGCCACGGCCGTGACTCGGGGAAAGTCAAGGGAAGCCAAAAGGATCCCGGAATCCTAAGAAAGTAAAGGATAAAGAAGAAGCGGCGTGATGGATATGCCGTGTCACATCCACACGAAGAAAGATGAAGAGGGCAACATCATTTACCCAAAGCACACCACTGCGCCGGTGTTGACTCCTGATCCAGCGGTTTAGGAAAACAGTCTAAGGACAAGGAGAAGAGTCGGACAAGGCGAAGACAAGGAGGATAGTGAGGAAGGATATCCACATGTCAACTCCACTCGATGATCTTCGCAGACGTGGAAAGCAAGAGTCGTGAAAGTCATTAACGAGAGGTGAACATGGTTGCCCAGCAAAACCAAGTTATCTCGAGATGGTCCCAAACACCCATCACATTCGACCAATCTGATCACCCGACTCATATTGCCACCCCAGGGAGGCAAGCTTTGGTGGTCGATCCGGTTGTCGAAGGCACTCGACCGACGAAAGTCTTGATGGGCGGTGGTAGTGGACTGAACTTGTTGTATCTTGGACACATTTGAAAGGAATGGGCATCCCGATGTCCCGACTGAGCACCAGTAACATGAGTTTCCACGGAGTCATACCAGGGAAAAAAGCTGAGTCACTCGGCCAAATAGCTCTGGATGTGGTTTTTGGTGACTCAAAGCATTTTCGCAAGGAAAATTTGACCTTTGAGGTTGTGGATTTTCAGAGTGCATACCACGCCATTTTGGGGAGGCCAGCCTATGCACGGTTCATGGCTCAACCATGTTACGTGTACCTCAAACTGAAAATGTCAGGTCCCAAAGGAGTGATCACTGTCACTGGCGATCGGAAAAAGGCAGAAGAGTGCTCTCAGAAGGGCTCGAAGATTGTCGATTCCCAGGTGACAGCGGTCGAGTTCAAAGAGTACAAGCAAAACGCGGATCCGAGTGATTTGTTGCGATCCAAGAAACCCGCCACACAATCGGCATTTCAGTCGTCTGGTGAGACGAAGCCAGTTCACATTCACCCGACTGACCCCAATGCAGCCCCGACCCACATCTCCACGACACTCGACCCGAAATAGGAAGAAGCGCTCATCCAGTTCCTCCGTGAGAACTAGGACATTTTGCATGGAAGCCACCGACATGCGGGTGTTCGTGGGATCTGGCTGAGCATTGCCTCGTGGTCGACAAATCAGCAAAACCAAATAAAGAGCATCTTGGTCCGCCGTCGGAAGAAAAAAGCTATTGGTGAGGAAGTGGCTCATTGTTGGCGGCAGGATTTATCAGAGATATACCACTCTGAGTGGCTCGCTAATGTCGTCATGGTTCCCAAGAAGGACAACTCACTCCGCATGTGCATTGATTTCAAGCACATCAATCGGGCATGCCCGAAAGATCATTTTCCTCTCCCTCGCATAGATCAAATTGTTGACTCGACCGCGGGATGTGAGAGATTGTCTTTTCTAGACGCATATTCCGGGTATCATCAGATCCGTCTATATGGACCCGACGAAATAAAAATAGCTTTCATCACTCCATTCGGGTGCTTCTGCTATATCACCATGCCATTCGGCCTCAAGAATGCCGGAGCCACATTTATGCGAATGATTCAGAAGTGTCTTCTCCTCAAATCGGTCGGAATGTGGGCGTATATGGATGATATCGTCGTTAAGTCGCGAAAAGGTTTCACCTGCTCGCTGACCTCGCGAAATATTTGCCAACCTCGAAGGTATGATATCAAGCTCAATCCATCAAAGTGCACATTCGGAGTTCCCGTGGAAAGTTACTCGGTTTTCTCGTTTCGGCGAGGATTGATGCTAATCCGAGAAGATCGGCACTATTCTCCGAATGAAACGCATACTGCGAGTGCACGATGTCGAAGCTTCTTGGATGCTTGGCGCATTAAGTCGATTCACCTCACGACTCGGTGAAAAGGCATTGCCCTTTACCGGTGATGAAGAAAGCGGACAAGTTCGAGTGGACTCTAGAAGTCGATGCAGCATTTGCGAGCTAAAAGCTCTGCTCTCCCCTAGCGGTGCTTGCTGCTCCAATCAGCAAAGAGCCTTTGTTGCTTTATATTGCAGCCACAGGACAAGTTGTCGATCAAAGGCTTACTACGATCGGCGGGAAGAGGAAGGAAAAGCCTTCAAAGTTCAGCGTCCGGTGTATTATTTGTCCAAGTCTTGACTCCATCAAGCGAGATATCCTCATTATCGAAGCTTTTGTATGGAATATACATGACCACGAAGAAGGTTGCTCATTATTTCTCCGATCATTCTATCACGATCGTCGTGACGCCCACACTATCGAGATTCTACACAACAGAGATGCAATTGGTCGAGTGGCGAAATGGGCGATTGAACTTCTTCCCTTGATATCAAGTTTGAGGCAAAAGCCATTAAGTCCTGAGCAATAGCAGATTTCCTCGCGAGTGGATTGAACAACAATGACAATGGTCGAAGTTCACTTTCGAGCATTGGATCATGTTCTTCGATGGCTCTAAGATGCTGAATGGTTACGGTCTTTGGGGTTGTTACGGTTTCCCCAGAGGAGATAAGCTTAGGTATGTGCTCCAAATTCACTTTGATTCCTCCAACAATGAGGCAGAGTATGAGGCCCTTTTATATGGATTGCGCATGGCCATCTCACTCGGCGTCCGTCGCTGATGGTTTATGGCGATTCATATTTAGTGGTCGACCGGTGATGAAGGAGTGGGGCGTGAGAAGCCCAGCCATGATTGGATCTTGCAATGCAAAGAGGAAGCTGGAAAAGAAGTTCGAGGGTTGGAGCTCCATCACATCCCCGGTGAAAAATCAAGCAGCGGATGATCCGCAAAGATAGGTTCCAAAAGAGAAGCCATTCAGTGGTGTGTTTTGGAGCATATACACACTCCGTCGATTAAAGAAGATCCCTTCACGGAGGAAACTCCACAGCCCAAGAGTGCCACAGATCCGGTGAGATTGAGGTCCCAAAGAAGGTCGACTTGGTCATGGAGGTTTTAGTGGTCACTCCCGTGGACAATTCCTATATCGCGTATATCACGAGAAAAGAGCTCCCAGAGGATGAGGAAGAGGCTCGGCAGATCGTCCGTCGATCCAAAGCCTTTACCGTTATCAAAGGACAATTTGTATAGAAAATCCCGATCGAGTCGGTCAAAAATGCATAACGCCGAGAAGAAGGTCGAATCATTCTCAATGATATCCACTCGGGGACCTATGGTCACCATCGTCCTCTCGGACCATTGTAGCCAAAGCATACCGAGCGGATTTTTGGCCGGGGCGAATGAGATGGCGAAAGAAATAGTGGACAAGTGCGAAGGATGTCGGTTCTACTCCAATATGTCACACAAGCTGCGTCGACTCAAGACTATTCCACTCGTCGGCGTTCGCGAGATGGGGGTTAGACATGGTCGGTCCCTTGAGAACAGGTCGAAGTGGTTTCACGCATGTCTTTGGTAGCGATCGACAAGTTCACCAAGTGGATTGAGGCTAAACCAATCAAGAATCTTGGCGCTTGATCTTCTGTTACTTTCATCGGGAGCCGCGTTCGAGATATGGAGTCCCGCACAAATCATTACGGATAATGGGTCGAACTTTGACTCAGAAGAATTCAGAGATTTCTGCAACTCTCAAGGCACACGAGTCGACTACGCTTCAGTCGCCCATCCACAGTCGAATGGACAAGCGAAACGAGCCAATGGCTTAATCCTCAAGGGTTTGAAGCCCCGACTGATGCGTGATCTCAAGCATGCGGCTGGAGCATGGGTGGACGAACTCCCTTCAGTGCTTTGGGGGTTGAGGACCACACCCACTCGGTCGACCGGAAGAACTCCGTTTTTCTTGGTCTATGGAGCTGAAGCAGTCTTGCCGAGTGATCTTCTTCACAATGCTCCTCGAGTTGAACTCTACAATGAAGCAGAAGCTGAGCAAGCGCGTCAGGACGCAGTCGACCTCCTTGAGGAAGAAAGGGAGATGGCTTTGATCCGATCGACCATCTACCAACAGGACTTGCGTCGCTTTCACGCCAGGAATGTGAGGGGTCGAGCCTTCCAGGAAGGAGATCTAGTTCTCCGAGTGGATCATCAGAAACAGCATAAGCTCGCTCTTTCTTGGGAAGGACCCTTCATCGTCACCAAGGTTCTCCACAACGGGGCATACCGTCTCTACAACGTCGAACACAATATCGAAGAGCCCCGAGCTTGGAATGCGGATCTGCTCCGCCCGTTTTACACTTAAAGTTTTTCACTCGGATGAGTTGTAATAAAATACTTCTGTAGGTAATGGATTTCGAAATAATAGTGCCATAATTCCTTCATAATTTTTGTCACTTTTTATTTTTGTCCAGTAAAATTTTCCCCCAGTGGGTGGCTTAGCCATGAATCCGTTTCGCCTAAGTTTGTACAAATCCTACCGAGTGATAAGCCAGACTTCCACTCGGAGGCTTAGCCGTGAATCCGTTTCACCTAAGTTATAAAAAATCCCAACGAGTGGCAAGCCAGACTTCCACTCGGGGGCTTAGCTGCAGCCCAGTGCTCGCCTAAGTTATAAAAATCCTACCGAGTGGTAAGCCAGACTTCCACTCGGAGGCTTAGCTGCAGTCCAAGTACTCGCCTAAGTTATAAAAAATCCTACCGAGTGGTAAGCCAGACTTCCACTCGGAGGCTTAGCTGCAGTCCAAGTACTCGCCTAAGTACAACATATGCTTGCAAGGAGGACGAGGTGCAGGTCGACTGCGACCCTCTCCTCTGAGCTACGCCATAAGTATAATGTGTGCTCGCAAGGAGGACGAGGTGTAGGTCGACTGCGACCCTCTCTTCCGAGCTTCGCCACAAATACAACGTAAAATCCTACCGAGTGAAGAGCAAACCTCTCACTCAGGGGCTTAGCTGCAGCCCAGCGCTCGCCTAAGTTATAAAAAATCCTACCGAGTGAAGAGCAAACCTCTCACTCGGGGGCTTAGCTTCAGCCCAGTGCTCGCCTAAGTTATAAAAATCCTACCGAGTGAAGAGCAAACCTCTCACTCGGGGCTTAGCTGCAGCCAGTGCTGCCCTAAGTTATAAAAATCCTACCGAGTGAAGAGCAAACCTCTCACTGGGGCTTAAGCTGCAGCCAGCGCTACGCCTAAGTTATAAAAAATTCCTCGAGTGAAGAGCAAACCTCTCACTCGGGGCTTAGCTACAGCCCAGGTGCTCGCCTAAGGAATAAGTCATTGCAGAAAGCACCTTCTTTGTAAACACGCAAAGGACAATTCGAGCCAAAAGCAATCATATCCAAACGTCAAATCCAAGTTTAGGTCGATACCTAAAGGAACCGAGAGTGCTCAGCACTAAGCACATTAAGGTTTACGGTTACAATTCCACTCGGCATACCGAGGCAAATTTAAAGTGTCGGGCTTAAAGAAAGTTTTTACCCCTCCGTGGAGGGTGGAAGGAGCAACGAACTCATCGAGGTCGATCCCGTCTGCGATCCGGGTAGCAGCAGCGACGAAAGTTTCCATGAAGGACCGAAGTCATGTTTCTTGGTGTTGGCCACTCGAGAGCCGCCAGCTTCTCTTCTCGCGTCCTTGCGGTGGACTCGGGCGGAATTGTGGCAACATCTGCGCCACACCGAGCCGAGGACTTCTTCCACTCTTGCACACATCGGGAACCGTTTAGTCAAGCCATCAACGACTCGAGGTCATTACTCAAGTGTCGCCCACAGGCCAAAGCGTCGAGTCGATCAAGAGAAGTGGCGGCCTTCACCTTGCAAGATAGTCCACGATAGCTGCAACGCGAGACTCGGTCGGAAGACATTCATGGCAACTTCATCATTCACGGAGAATTGACAGGGTCAAGGTTCGGCTCAAGCTGGCTAGTCTCTTCTTCAAAGTTTCGGCTGAATTCGCAAGGACAAAACGCCGAGTCAAGACGGTGGGTGAATGGAAGCATCACGATTGAAAATGTTGGTCGAGTGTAAAAGATTACCTTCGAGCATAAGGAACAATTTCTTGGCAAGACCACCGGGAAGCCTTCGGTCGTTCTTCTTCCCGATCAACCGTTGATCTTCTTAGTCGAGTAGTCTTGTCGGTTTTCGATCGGTCGACATCCTTGGTGGCAATCGCCAGAGCAGCCTTGATTGGTATTTTCTGTTCAAGCTTGGTGAAGCTAACTTCTCGTCGACAAGCTTGGTCTTCTCAGCTAGCTCAAGGTCTTTCTTCTTCCGGCTTCCTTCACCTTGCACGCAAGTTGCAAAGAAAGTCAGATTTTGAAACAAATGGAAGGAAAAAGGAGTCATCGAGGTCTCACCGAACATACCTTTGGTCTCCTCCTTCGCCTTCGTGATTCTCCTGCACCACTTCAGATCCAGCTCGAGCTGAATGTGCTTCTGCTCCAGCTCGGTATAGCGAGCCGCAAGGTCACAGGATTTCTCTGAAGAACCAATCGACAAAATATCAAAGATAATTCGCTTCAGTGGATAAGAGAAAGTCACGTTTCTAAGACTACAGCGAATGCAAGCATTCGACCGTAGTCTCGGGGACTACACCGGTGGGTGCACTCGGCGTGCCCCCACTAATTCATTCAAAGACGAGTCGACGGTCGGCCCAAAAAAATCTTCTTCAGACTATAGTCAATCGCGTGATCGACCACGCCTCGGGACTACACCGGCAGGGTGCACTCAGCGATGCCCCACCGGTTTGTAAATCCATTCGATCTAGTCGAATGACGAAAACCCTTTACTTATAAAGCCTAAGGCCAACTGCCAGAAGTTGACCTTAGCCTTGGGGACTACACCCAGCAGGTGCACTCAGCGTGCCCCCGCTAACACGGAGTTTTTTATCAACACACCCACTGGGTGACTGCTATGAATTCCAGAAAGAAAAGTTTTGATAGCATATCCTAACAGAACAGGCGGTGGTCGACTGACCTGAAAGTTGCTTTGAAGGGCAGAGCTGGCGTCATAAGCTGCTTGGCTTGCATCCCGAATGATCTTCACCTGCTCCATCATGATCCCTGCTTGGCGTATCGCCTCCTTAGCAGCGCTGGCTTGGTCCTTTGGGACGTGATGTGTTGTGAAGAGCGAAGGTTGTGCAGCACTCAACGAAGTGGGATGTGCACTCGTCAACGGCACCGCGAAAGACATGGTATGTCGAGTGGTGTTCTCCCCTCCGTGACCACAGACTCGGGCGCCGTCGCATCCTGGGTTGCCTTACCAGTAGACGCCTTTCTGCTCCTCCTATGCCTCAGCGGTTCTTCATCCTCATCATCATCATCGTCAGGAAGGGTGATAATGTCATTGGGTGGAGCTTCAGAAAAGAATCAAAGTTAGAAATCATGAGTCAGTCGACTAAGGACAGAATTAAGAGTATAATACCAAGATTTGAGGTTGCTGCGTCCTCCATCTCATGGTCGTCGGCCTTGCCTGAGGTCTCAGAAGTTGCAGCACTGAAGTTCCAAAGAATTAGTCGACTAACTCAAGTATCAACCAGAGATAAAGCTTATACAAAACAAGAGGACTTAAGCAACATGTTTACCCCGATATGGTGGGGATAGACACCTTCATCTTGGCGGGAGCTTGGTTGGCTTTGGCGGAGCCACCTTCGATCGCTTGGCGCCTTTTCGATCGGCGCCGAGAAGCGGTCCGAGGGCGCTTGGTCGATCAAGCGCGCATAACCCCTTATGCGTTCGATCGCTAGGTCATGGGCGAGTTTCGACCGCCTTTCCGAGCGCGGTGGTGCAACCTCCTCCTCTTCTTCTTCTTCGTCCTCATCATCGTCGTCGTCATCGCCGTCATCTTGACGCGTCTGAATCCCACTCATTCGGCTCTACGCCTACCGGCTTCTCCTCCTTAGTCGAACTGAGCTCCATTGGGCATCGAGTACAGCTCGGTAAGGGCACTCGAAGACGTCAAGACAGAGATCAATCGACCAAGTTGCGTAGAACATACTGAAACAAATTCGACAAATATACAATGGAAGGCGAGCAAATGTACCTTATCGGAACAGCTGTGATGGTCGAGTGGAGAATCCTCCACGGATCCACGGGATTATCCTTGTTCCCGATGATCGCGCCATCCATCTCTCCACCGTGGCGTCGCCGACCGCTTCCGGTGGACTCGAGTCTCGTCTTGAGTTCATGATACAACCACATGCAATGGCTCCGGGCCAAGAGGCCGGATCGCCGCGAAGGAAAACCTCCAGAAGGTCCATGCCAGGCACGCCATCCCGAACCAACTGCACCACGCGATCCATCAACATCTTCACATCGGCTCTCTCCTCGGGAACCACCTTCAGAGAGTAGGGCTTGTTCACTCGGCTCATGGTGAATGGAGGAGTCCACTGACCGCCCCCGGCATCGCTCATTCTGGCGATAGAACCAGGTCATTGCCACCCTGACCGACTTCGGGAAGCGTCATAGCTGGGAAGGTACTCTTGTTCCTCACTTGAATTCCCAGGCCCCGCACATTTGGACAACTTGGGTTTTCTCATCGCCCGGACTCGCCTTCTTCACGGTTTGAGAACGACACGTGAAGATGTGCTTGAACAAGCCCCAGTGCGGTCGACAGCCCAGGAAGTTCTCGCACATGGATACAAACGCAGCAAGATCTGCGATGGAGTTCGGGTGAAGTGGTGGAGTTGGGCTCCAAAGAAGTTCAAAAACCACGAAGCGGCTCGCCGTGGCGAGAGAAAATCCTCGATCGACATGAGTGGCCAGGAGCACACACTCACCCTCTTCCGTTGGGGTTTCCACTCTTTTCTGGAAGTCTTGCGACACCGTGGGGATCAGCCCGTCGTCGGCCATGTCGAGGAGATCCTTCTCCCGATGGTCGATGGATCCATCTCCTGGACCCAGCCCTTCGGCGGGATCTCGGCGAAGACCAGCTGCGGCTGGTGGATCTCCCTTCGCCTTCTCCGCCGCCGACGCCTTCTTTGCACGCTCCGGCCGCCGTCTTCTCCTTGACCATGGCTGCGGCGAGATCTTGCGAAGAAGAGCTTTCTGGAGGCGAAAGCGGTGCGTTAGGCGGAGGCGAGGAGAGCGAGAGGAGAAAGAATGGAGCACCGTTGTAAACCCTCACTAGTCGCATTTATAACATCCCTTCCGAGTGGATGACAGTGGACCCGGTCAATCTAATCATATCCCAAAACAGTTGCATTGACACGATCGTGGCGGAAAAAGCGGGCGCGAGATCGGCGTCTATGTCTGTCCCGTCCGAAGCGCATGGCTGTTTCGTTCCTTCAAGCGCTTCCCCAAATTTCATATCCGTGGAATCATGACGGCGCAGATCGGTCTGTCGGTAGCGAGATTTCGTGATCCGTCGCTCGAGAACCGGCAAAGTCTAAAAGATCACTCGACGAAAGACAAGAATGGATCGAGTCGACTGAAGAAAAGTTGTCCGTTATCAACAAAGAAGATCTTGGTCAAGAACGACGCATAGCCAGTATGCCAAAAATCAATCGGAAACAGCATCAACTCCTTCCTCATTCAAGCCTCAATCCATTCGGGGGCTAATGATGGATTGATGTACCTAGGGTAGGGTCATAGGCGTGACCTAAAAGTCCTACCCAAGGACACCCTTAGAAGAGGTCACCTTCCAGTCGACCAACGAGGAACCCACTCGACTGACTAGAAGAACTCGACCATGGAGACTCACTCGACTATGAAGATACACTCGACAACCAGAAGGTCAGAAGGCACTCTGCACTGCAACGGCCTGTAATTGAATAGACTTAATGATGGTTAAGGCACTTTATGTGGGGCGTTATGTGGGGCGTTACCAGTAACGCCCCAGACTTAATGTACTTTAAACCCTCCATTATGTGGGCTGGCAGGGGTCCTGGCGTACTCTATATAACCACCCCCCTCCACAGGCAGAAGGGTTCGCATCCCTATAACACACACACATATAATCCACTCGACCGCCTCAGGGCTCCGAGACGTAGGGCTTTTACTTCCTCCGAGAAGGGCCTGAACTCGTACATCGCTTGTGTTCACAACCTCTCCATAGCTAGGACCTTGCCTCTCCATACCTACCCCCCCACTCTACTGTCATACTTAGAACCACGACAGGTGCATCTTCTGCCGGGCATGCAGCGGACGAGGGAGGGGTAGTAACTATTGTCGCGTATACACACTCAGCTTACTGTTGAATCCAGTTCCCCAAGAGCTACAAAATGAACTACTGCCGCCGCCTACACACTCGTTCACTCAAAGAGACTCCAATGGCGATCCGAGGGGTGAGCCTGCTAGATATGGGCATCAGCAAGGAGTTCCCCTTTGAGTTCGTTGTTTATTCCTATGGCTGCACCAAGTTGAATGTGATGTACACCAATGATCCGGACTCGGTGAAGCTCTGCCTCGCCTCAGTCCTATGGCTGCACCAGGTTCTGGAGCATTCGCCCCTTTCATCGGCAGCGCCGACTGCACCTTCGCTAGGGTGGAGATAAGGAAGAACGCGATGATTCGGCCATCTGGTGCAACAAGCTTGTCGACATCCAGAAGCAATACAAGATCATCAGCAATGGGCAGGAGAAGGACTCTGTGGTTGACGTCGCCGAGACCATCCTCGACCCCTGATACGCCAACATGAAAGAAGACAATGATACCAAGGACCTGAACACGTGGGAGGCACCTATGAATCTAGCCTACATAACCTACAAGGCCAAGGACGCATACGCATGCTACGACATGTACAGGCAGATCTTGGACATGAGGGCGTGTCTGCTTCCGTAACCGACGAGTACACGGACAGCCGCAGCGTCATGATCAAGCGTGCCAGGAAGGTCTAGATGTTGTACTTTATCTATTTATAAGCACCTTTATCATCTGAGTGTTTCATGCATTAGCCTATGTGTCGTAATTATCTATTTTGTCCAAAATATTCCTTTTAAGAACCCATTAACCTAATTGCTTTTTTAGTGGCTATTTGCTTATGTATGTAACTAGTTCACTTGTCCGTTAAAAAAACCTAGTTCACTCGGCTGCCGTGCTTTGAATATCCTTCCTCCCAACATATTCCCCTCCTCAGGTGGACCCAGCAGGTCTCTGGATCTTCTCCCACTTTCTTTTTCGATGTAAACTGAGTTTTCTCCCAGTACTTTTCCCTAGAACCAACTCAACTGTCCCACGTCTAGCATAAAAAATAATAATACCCCACGTACTATTAACTCATCAAATATAATGATATTTTATTTCATAAGTTGAAAGTTCTTACAAAATAATAATAATAATTGTTTATATATAACTTGGCAAGTTAACTCCTAGTGATTGCGTACATAAGCTTGCAAAGATTTTACTGACCAATGCAGTAATAGACGTGCAATCATGTGTTTATGTTTTTATAACATTTCTCCATCTAGCCCAACATGATATTTTCACCCAGCCAAGCAAGTCTGCGGATTTCGAGAAAAATGCAAATGGGATTTAAACGGGCTTCATAGATGCTACATCATTGTTTCACCCAGCCCACCAAATGGACTAAAAAAACAAATGGACTGGCTAACATGTGGGCCAGTAGGTCGAAGCTTAAAAAGGCGTTGGATTTACATCCAACGACCGGCATTCTTCTTCAATCTCTCGTCTTCTTCCCCCAGAACTGCCGAGACCGCCTGCTCCAGCCTTCGGCGTCCAGCGGCGTTGTTTTGCACTGCTCAGCGAAATGCTACCCCGTTGACGGCCAGGCCATCCCTCCACTCCGCACCTCCTGTTATTCTCTATCGAGTGTAGGCCCACCCCGCCCCCGAACCAGTCAAGTTTCCCACTCCTCTCCGTCTACGACTCCACTGTCGTGTCTTCCCCATCTCCGGATCATTCTAGTCTGGGGCCTCGCCGTCGTCCATCGCCTCGGTGCGCTCGGCGCGGCGTGGTCAACATACGAGAGTCATCAGAAGAGGACTGTACGTGGAGAGCCTGACAGCTGGGACCCACGAGGTCCATGGTCGCACGCAAGGAAAGTTCCTCCTTATTAAGCACTGTGCGTGGACTATACGTGGGAAGGGCTTCTGTATTTCACAAAAAAAACGTTCCCCGCTGACAGGTCGGACCCACCAGCTATATCTTCGCACGCAAGGAAGTGCCTCCTTATTACGCACAAAAAAGTGAATACCCCCCTGCTAGCTGGGACCCACCATAGTGGGTGGCTGACTTGTGGGCCTACTAAGTTGACGAGGATGGAGGGCTTTGTCAACTTAGTCAATATGAACAATTCTAGCTCCAGTGACCGTACGATGTCCATCCAACGGCCATAGTGCTTCTTCAACCTCTGGTCTTCTTGCTCTAGCCGCCCAAAGCAGCGTCGGTCGTGCCGCATGCTCCTGCCTTTCATGGACGGCTGTGATGCCACGGAGGCCTCACCGCCCCCTACTACTCCCACCGCTGGCCCAGGGCATCCCTCTACTCACCCACACCCCCTGTTATTCTGCGGCGACGGCAGCCTCACGCCGCAGCCGAACCAGTGAACCCTCGTACTCCTCTCCGTGTGGGCATCCACTGTCGCGTCTTCCTGGGCTCCATGTCGTCCCCTTCCTAGGCCTTGCCGTTGTCCACCGCCTTGGTGCTCTCAGCGCGGCATGGTCAACGTGGTCAACGACCGACTTCCACGAAAGAGTACTGTACGTGGAGAGGCTGATAGCTGGGTCCACGGCCATAGCCCAGTTTTTTTGTGATTTGCCAAGTAAGTCGCTTTGTCAGGCCTGTTGGGCTACAAATCTTTCAAGATGAGGAGAGCTTCATTAATTTGGCGAGAAAATAGCCTATCGATAATGAGAAATGGGCTGTACATTTTTAAAACACATCAAACCGACAATTAGTTTCAAATATCTTTTTTTCATTTCGAGATTTTAAATTGCATTTATTTTTATGCGTGGACGATTTGTTGGATTTTATATTGATATACATTTATTTTTAAAATCATTTTGAATGTGACTCGAAATTTCGGGATTAAAAACAGTTCGGACCGCACCGAAATATGCAAAATTTCGTATAATTTTTAACCGTGGCCACAATATGGGCTGTAATGCTAACAAAAAGAATATGGGCTCCAAAAAAACCTTAAGAATTAGCAAATGGGTTGTAAATTATTAGAAATAATGGCAGATGGGTTGTATGTTGTTTTCCACAGATTTGAGGCTTTCCTAAAAACAAAGGTTGACCCTGGCGGTGACTATTGATTTCCATCCAACGGTAGTCGTGCTTCTTCAATCTCTGCTCTTCCCGCTCGGCCGCTCAAACAAGCGCCAAGGGACTTCTGCTCCCTCCTCCTCATGGTGGCTGTGTTGCCACGAGCCTCACCACCCATTGTACTCCCATCGCTGGCCTAGCCATCCCTCTACTCACCCACACTGCTTTGTTATTCTCCGTGACGGCGAGACGAACGATAAACCCTCGTGCAGTTGTACTCCCCGCATGGGAAACAAGCTGCCGAGTCTTCCCTGCCTCCGTGTCGTTGCCTTCCTAGGCCTCATGGTCGCCCACCGCCAGTGCTCTCGGCACGGCTTGGTCAACGTGGGCTGACGACAGACATGCATCTGAAGTGGATCAGACGTGGAGAGGTCGATACCGGGTCCACGGCCGCACGCAAGGAAATGCCTCCTTATTACACGCAAAATAATGATTCCTCCACCTGACATCTGGGACCCACCAAAAGGCCTCTGTATTTCGTGAAAAAAAAACGTTACCGCCGCTGATAGCTTGGACCCACCAGCTATATCTTCGCACGCAAGGAAGTGCCTCCTTATTACGCACAAAAAAAATGAATACTCCCCCTACTAGCTGGGACCCAGTATAGTGGCAGGCTGACTTGTGGGCCTACTAAGTTGACGGGGACGGAGGGCTTTGTCAACTTAGTCAATACTCCAGTGACCATATGATGTCCATCCAACGGCCGTAGTGCTTCTTCAACCTCTGGTCTTCGTGCTCCAGCCGCCCAAAGCAGCGTCGGTCATGTCGCATGCTCCTGCCTCCCGTGGTCGGTTGTGATACCGCGGAGGCCTCACCACCCCCTACTACTCCCACCGCTGGCCAGGCCATCCCTCTACTCACCCACACCCCCTTTTATTCTGCGGCGACGGCAGCCGAACCAGTGAACCCTCGTACTCCTCTTCACGTGGGCATCCACTGCTGCGTCTTCCCCGGCTCCGCGTCGTCCCCTTCCTAGGCCTCGCCGTCGCCCACCGCCGTGGTGCTCTCAGTGCGGTGTGGTCAATGTGGTCAATGACCGACTTCCATCGGAAGAGTACTGTGCATGGAGAGGCTGACAGCTGGGTCCACGGCGGCCGCAAGGAAGTGCCTCCTTATTACGCGCAAAATAATTATTCCTCCACCTGATAGCAGGGACCCACCGGACGGGCCACCACCGTATTTCATGAAAAAAGCGTTTCCCCCTGACTGCTGGGACCCACCAGCTACACCTTTGCACGCAAGGAAGTGCGTCCGGGCAAAAAAAATGATTCGCCTCCCTGACTGCTGGGACCCACCAGCTACATCTTCGCACGCAAGGAAGTGCTCGGTCGGGACCCACGGTCGAAGCGTGCGTGGCGTTGTTATTACGGTCGCGAACGTATGCGTACATCTTACCGGTCGATGTCGAGGCGCCGCGTGTCGTAGTAAGCGGCGCCGCGATAATCGTAGTAGAGGCGCCGTAGCATGTACATGTACGCATAACGCGGCGAGTGCAAGAAAGTAAATCTGACGCCGCGTCACGTACATATGGGTGGGTCTCGAACGCCTACTCGCGCATACGTATGGCGAGGGCTTGTGTACATGGCTGGGTCGGAATGGAGAAACTGCGTCGTCATCGTGTTCATGGGGAGGCAACGGAATGCATCGTGTGCTTGGGGAGGCAATGGAATGCGTCGTGTTCATCGGGAGGCAATGGAACGCGTGGGAGCCAACCGGCTTGGGCGAAACGGCGATGGAAGCGAGGCTGGCGTCTGCGAAGCGGAGGAACAGCCTTGTGTTCGACCGCCACGTTAAAGCAGGATCTTGTTCATCGGGAGGGTCTCACATAATGCAAAAGCAGATGAAACGGACCTCCTCTGATCGAAACAGGGGTCTGTTGATCGGGAGGTGTGGCGTACCGCAAAAGCGGACGAAAGCAGACTTGTGTTGGGCCTTCTGATCGAAATGGGGTCTGTTCGCCGGGAGGGTGTGGCGTACGCAAAACAGGACTCCACGGGATCTTCCCATCTCCACCGTCGACCTCCTCCGGCCTCCACGGGCTCCTGTTCATCCAGCTTCCACCGCGCTACTCCACCGCTCTTCGTTCAACCACCTCCACGGGCACCCTCCATCGTCTCTGTTCATCCGGCCCTCCACGGGGTCGTCACTGCTCATCCAGCCCTCCACGGGTCCTGTTCATCCAGCCCCAACCGGCTCGATCGATCGAGTCTGTTCATCTAGAAACAACGCCACGGGTCTGTTCATCCACCCCCACCACTCCTTTGTTCATCAACCCCCCGCAACGCTCACTGTTCATCGAGCGGCATCGATTGGCTTGATTAGCGGCGATGGCGAAGAATCGCTCGATCGGGTTCATTAACAGCCATCAATCGATCGCTTCGGGTTGATAGCGTGCAACTGCGGTCTGTCGCTCGGGTTGATTAGAGCCCAACGCCTCGCTTCGGGTTCGATTAGAGCCAATGCCTCGCACGCTGCAGCGTCGTGTATGAGAGAAAGCAGCGCATCGCTCGGCCCCGACCACCCATCGTGGCAGGAACTCCCGAAATTTTCCTCGCCCTCGCTTCTACCACGGTTTTTTCCGTCATGGACGGCCCAAAGAATGTCATGCAGCTGCGTCTCCGGCCCACCCAGGACGAAAAGCCCATTTTCTTTCATGATTTTTTGTCATAGAAGTAGGAGCCCACCACATCTATGATGATACCGGGTTTTGTCACAATTATCGTCATAGAAGTGTCATAAGTATGACGGAAAAAAATTCGTTCGGCCCAAAATGTCACGGATGTGTCTTTTTTTTGTAGTGTGTGTTCCCAAACACCCCTGTAATATTTACATGGGGGCTTATAAAATAAATGGCCAAACAGGAGGATAAACTAACGAAATCATAAGGCGCAAGAATAAATATTTCACATCATGAGTTCATTACATGGTTCTCACAAACCAGACTCCACTACTCAAATATGATAACCTTTGAGCATTGACCCTCTACAATGCGGGCTCCCTCGAGGACCTCGTTGAAATACCTCTCCGGCCTCCTGTGATCCTTGCCTTCAGGTGGCCCTGCGGTTGCAATTTCGATGCCTTCATCTTCGCCCATTGCATTTTGACACGGGCAAAGGCCATCTAGGAACCTTCTATGCAGGCCGACCGCTTTATGGCGTCAACCCGAGGGCGCGCGTCGACCAGTAGCTTCACGAGTCCGAAGTAGCTGCTGGGTATGGGCTCGGCTGGCCAAAGTCGGACTATTACGTCCTTCATGGCCAACCCGGCCACCCTATGCAGCTCGGTCAGCTGCTTTTGCTTATCACTGAGGGGCATCGGATGCTCTGGCGCAAGGTACTACGACCAGAAAAGCTTCTCCATCGAGCTCCCCTCTTCGGCTCGGAAGAACTCTGTGGCGTCAGCAACACTCCTCGGCAGATCCGTAAACATGCCTGGAGCACTCCAAACTCGGGTCAGCAAGATATATCTCTTACTTGCAAATTTACTATGCAGAAGAAAAGCCTTACCAGCTGTTAGCTGCCTCGCCTGCTGGATCTCCTAGCGGGCACTCTAGGACTCAACCCGGGCTTCCTTGATATCCTAGAGAGCTTTGGCGAGTTCGGAGGCTTGGTCCAAACTCTTCTACTCCAAGGACTCGCACTTGGTAATGGCGTCCTTGAGCTCTTGCTCAACTTCGCCTACCCGAGCCTCATGTTTTCGGCGGGCAGTTTGCTCCGCCTCCAGCTCCATCGCCACCTTGTCAGCAGCCGCCCTGCTCTCCTCCGCCTCTTTTTTGGCTTGGGCAAGCGCGCTCTTGAGGGACTCGACGTCGGCTGCACCAACTATGATTACAATCATAAAGTTCAGTAAGTTCAAAGAATCAATATACATATCACTTCTGGTATGTAAGTTCCACATACCTTGCGTTTCGCAAAACCGCTTATTGACGCGGTCGAGCTCCTCATCAGCTAATCTAAGTTTCCGACTGAGCTCGGAAACCTCTGCGGCTTGGGCAGTAGCCGCCAACATGGATGACTTTCCCACACAATAGCATAGTACATTAGTAACTTGTTTTGGGATCCTCTTTATGGATTGTTCTAATCTGGACAGAGTCTCAGCGGCTACTGTTTATACATGGGTTCATCCTTCTATATAAAAAACTTGTTAGAAAATTACATCGCATACCTCAAATCCCATCAGTAGGCTGTTGACGGGTCTGTTTAGTACGCTTTTCGCAGACTGAATCTTTTCCATAACCGCACCCATCAGGGTGGGGTGCTCCTCCACGATGGAAGCACGTTGCAGCGCTTCCTCCAGAGTATGAGCGGCCTCTGGATTAATAGAGGCCGCCAATGGAGCTGATGCTCATCCCCCTCCATCGAAGGGGGGTGTTGATCTGAACCCGAAGCCACATTGGTCTCCGCGATAGTGTTCGACGGGGGCCCGAACTATTGAGACCTCCCACCCTCGGCGGACGTGGGGGGCGCCGTCCCCTGGTCTGCGACATCCAAGGTGTTAACCTCGGTCGCCTTCTGGACAGCCTTGCCCGCCCCTCCTCGGCCAGGAGAGGTCCTTTGGGACGACACCTTGGTGTCCTCCATGGTAGGGGGGAAAGGGCTTGCGATAGTCTGTTGCTCTCCACCTCTTCAGGCGCTAGAGAGTTCCCCGACAAAGACGAGGTGCTCGGAATATTGCGTGGAGGGTTAAAAAGTAAACAAAGACATAATTTATATGACAGAGGCAGGTAAGCGGAAGCTGAACAAGCAAGATTTTGGTGCTTACGATTCGGCCAGGGGCTTAACCCTGGGGGCTCTCCTCAGGATATGTTCGGACTCCGAGTCCGAACTTACCGAGAGGGTAACCTTCTTCCTCTTCGGTGTCGCCCCCTCCGAGTTTTCGGAGGCCGTCCTCTTCTTCCTCCTTGTTTTACGAGGGGATTCGCTCACCACCTCCTCCTCCTCTTTGTCCTAGCCTTCCTTATGAGAGGAGACGGCCTCGGTTTCTCCGTACATAGAGTCTGAAGGACCTCTGCAGCGGGGCCCACCCTTGGGCTCCTTGCCCTTCTTTTGCCCTTCTTCTCCGGCGCCTGGTAGGGCGCCAGGAATAGCATCTCCATCAGCTGGGGAGTCACTGGGTCTTCGGGCAACGGATTCGGCCTCTTGATCCACTCTGCTTTCTTTGTCCAGCCCTGTAAAGAGGTGGGCCGATAAGATTCATATTGATCAGAAATATAGACCGAACATATCTTCGGAAAACTAATACTTACCAGAGTGTCCGAATTCTCAGCGTCAAGACCGAAGTCTTTGGTCTCCATGGGCCAGCTCTTCTGTAACAGCCTGATTTTTGGCCCTTCCTTTTTCGTTTGTTTTTCCGAGGTTTTTGCGTGAGTTCTCTTTTTCCGTGGCTTTGTGGTCTGGAAACTGAAGAAGATGCCCTCTTCTTTGCTTCGAGAGTGGCTTGTCATCCCCTATCCAACCCTAGACCCTGTCATTTTCATCCTAGCCCAAATCCCAATATTCTTTTTTATTGGGAATATTCCTTTCCTATTAAAGGAATTATCCTTTTAGCCCTAGGTTGTGAACCAACCTATATTTACATCACTCATAAAATTCCCAAATAATTCTCATAAATTGTTTGGGTCATATCTTCCACAAATATGGCAAAATGTTTCATTTGCCGTGTTTTCCATCATGCTCAAATAATTCATTTCCTATTCTGCGCTAAATGGCACATTGTGAAGCAAGTGCTGTTTTCCTTTTCCCAATTGACCTCAAACTCCTTGAACACCTTTTCCTATCCATATCATTGCCACATGCCAAAATGCAACCTCATTTGCCTAGTAGTCATTTAATTATGATTTTCCAAAGTTTTTGTCCAGAAATAAACTTTGTGAAGGAGGTACAAGCTAGGCATATCTAAATGAGTTGAACTTTTGCATGGTCCTTCATATCATCAAATCATAGCCCTCCACCTAAGTTGAGCTCATGTAATGCCTCCATGTGAGTACAGTTTCAAATCTTTGTTTCTGTCCAAAATTTTAGTTTGTGAAGCAAGTATATTCTATCTTACTCCATTATGGCTGCAAATGTTTCTAGGCCTTTTCCTATCCATATAAACTCCCTCCACCAAGTTGTGGCTCAATCCATCTAGCCATTTCTCCTCTAGAAGTTTTGCAAGTTTTTGGTCAGTGGGGATGTTTGTGAAGGAAGTACCATTTTGGTTTATCCAAATGCTGTGAAACCTTTTTCAGCATCTTCATATGATAAAATAACTCTGTCTTGCCCAAGTTGAGCTCAAGTTGACACTCCTAGTGAGTGCTTCTTCCTCATTCCCAAATTTGGCAAGTATGGCAATTTCTACAGCAAGTGCTATCTAAACTCCTCTTCTTGAGCTGAAACCTTGCCATCCAAATCACCTTAGTGAGTGATCAATCCCAGTCAAAGCTCAACCTTAATCTCCACACGTGTGAGCCACAACAAACACCAAACACCTTGCTGTTGCCTGGTGTGCTTGCTTCCTGTGGTCACATCAGTGAGCACTATGCTTGGCTCTCTCTTTCTTGGCATCTATATCTACATCCCTTGTCTCCCAGACATGATTTAGCCGATCAGAGCATGGGTTAGCGTCGTGTGCACGCGGTGACCATCGTTTTGGCATGTTACCCACGCACTCTAGCGCCTCTTCCTTCTTCCCCCTCGCTGTGCGTTTCTCCCCTCGTCGCCTAGCCTTGTCTAGCAGCTTCCCCGAGCCGTCGTCGTCCCTCTGGAGCGCTTGCCCCCTCCGTTTTCTTCCCCAGCGACCCATCCCCATCGAAAAATAGAGCGTGCCTGTGACCGCGTCGCTTTTCTCCTCTGTTTGCTTCTTCCTCCCTTGTCCTCGAGCTCCGCTCGTCTCCATGACCCCTGGCGCTCGTCCGTTCCCTTCCCGTCGTCTTCCCTGAGCTCATGCGCGAGCACACGCGTTTGCGGTGCCGTCCACGCATCCGCGGCGACGCCAGCTAGGCCTTGACCTCGCGCGGCTATTTAAGACCCTCCCCTCGCCTCCCGATCTCACCAAGCTCCTTCCCACCCTCCTCTAGTCCCGCCTAGTCACTAGCTCGAGCTTTAGGATCTCCCGAGCCCTCCTATGGCCTCCATGGCCGCCGCCTCTGACCTCCTAAATTCCGGTGAACTGGAGCTCCATTCTCCCTCTAGCCACTACCAGTCACTTCACCAAACTCTGGTGGACCCTCCCAGTTCCTCCACTCGATCGCCGGAGCCCTGCAGCCCCATTCCCATCTCCACCCGAAGACCCCTCCGCCGTGGGCTCAACTACGACCATTCCTGAGCTCCCAGGCATCTTCGGCGGTCGGGAACGGATACGCCTTGTCCTCCTGAGCATTTTGATAGGTCACCCGTCCTGTACGGTGGCCGAAGTCGCCGGGAGTCGCCGTCGGGGTGGCCACCTCCCTAAGCCCGATGCGCTCCCAAGCGGGAGGTTGAAGACGCAGGTCCAGGCGGGCCCCTCCCTGTGGACCCTGCTCATCAGCCACACGCGTTGACCCCGCCACGTCAACGTAAGTGGCGACGTTATCCACCAGAATACGCTTTCAGTTTTTTCTGTCGAGGCCCTGTTTGAAAAAACAAATCTTGCAGATAGGTCCCTAGCAGAAAACTCCTCCTAACTTTTTATCCGTAACTCCGATTGAGGTGAATCCAATGCCCACTTCTTTGTTTCGTCGAGCCCGTTCCGATGGAACCATTTTCACTATGTTTCGATGATGAGGACATCAATACCGTTGTTACACCCACAGCCCCTGCTGCTATACATACTGGACCAATTACTAGAGCTCACAAGACGCCAACTAAATTACTGGTACTTTCGTTTCTTGGTAATGATTCTAATGTTCATGAGAATATGATGCTGCCTAAATTGGATATATTTGTTTTGCTTACAAATGAAGGGCCTAGCTTGGAGAAGGATGAACATTGGAGCAAGAACAAGCATGGAGATGATGGCATGCATAGGGGACAAGAATGGAGTTACAAGTGATGATTTCAGGACTTTGAAGCCACCATAATGAGTGCATGAAGCCTTGGACGAAATATACAAGATGCCACTTCATAAATTTCGTCCAGAGGCTATTCTAGGTGCTGCGTCACCTTATTATTGGGCCAGGCCCATGTAATTTCGAAATACATTAGTATAGGCTATTTTAGAGTCCGTATGTGGGGAAACAAGAGATAGGGTTAGTTTGGACCCCTCCACCAAGGGCCACGAAATTCTCCCCTCTTCCTCCATATATACAGCCCTTAGGGCACCGTTTAAACTTTGGGGTTTTGTTTAGATCAAAAGTTCGCCATAGCTGCAACTTTATGCGTGCCGTTTGTGTTCAACGACCGCACAAAGCGTCACGAACCCCACCTTGATCAATAAAGCTTTCATCTTATATTCGCAATATCCAGATTGCAATCTCAGTTTCTTGCTTGTTCTTCGTTTGCTCGCGAAATAGACCCTCGTGGTCGTTGATCGAGCTCGGCGTGGTCAATAACCTCTCGGAGTTGGTTTAGCGATTGCTAAAGCGCGGCGTCCTCGCCGCCTTCGTGGTCGGATCGTCAAAGTCGACTTCCACCAAAGCGAAATCCACCATCTCATCGAAGGCGGGACACCTTTGCCTCTATCAAGTGGTATCAGATTTCCGGTTTGCTCGGTGAGATTTTACGTTTTTCGTAGTTTAGATCGAGTCTGTTCTTCATACCTACAATCCACGAAAAAGCCAAAAAAATTAGGGTTAGGTCATCATATCCGAACCAATCGAGCCTTTGCATAATCTTTTACGTATTTGCGTTGTTGAATTTGCGGTTGCATCGTCGTGTCTAGTTGCTGGTCTTAGAGTCTAGTCTTTTAGAGTTTGAGTTACGGTCATAAGTTGTCACGCCGCCCAAGACCGCTATCATCGCCTCGCCATCTACCACCACCGCTTATCCGCCACCGCTTGAATCCGTATCCATATACCACCACCGCTGCCATATACCACCACCGTTGCCATATACCACCACCATATATCCACCACCAATCTGAGTTCCTTGCATATTAGATTTGTTTTCGGGATCCATCTAATTTCCGATTCGTGTTTCCTTGTCTCGAGTAGGTTTCGATTCCAGCAATCTTTTGCCGTCCGTAGAAGAGGTTGGTTTCAAAAAAAAGAGTTCGAAACCACCCTCCGTTTAGGCCCAAAATTTTCCAAAACGCACGGGACAAAAAAATTTCTGGCTATCCTATTTTAGGTGTTTCTAAGCGTATTGAGACGATCGCCGTTATAGAAAGTTTTTTGACCCGTTTCAGTTTTTGGGTCCAGCGTCGAAAAAAAAATTGGTCGAAAAATTTCGTGCCCATCCTATCGATTTGACACAGGAAGAGTTTTGAGACACTCGCCATTATAGTGATTTTTCGCAAAAAAAAGCAGCAAAAAAACAAGCGCAAAAAAAGAGCGAAAAAAAATTCAGAGTGTGCTCCTCCCTTGTTTATGTGCAGCGCCGTGATTTTGTTAGTGTTCTAGGCTCGCGTCTCTAGCACGGTCTAGCCTAGGACCAGCCAAGACCGTCGTTGAGCGTTTATTCAACTTTGCATCTCTCGAATTGATTATTGTCGACCTTTTTGCTACCATATTATAAGCCTTCCCAGCTCCACATACATCTACGTCGTGCGTTTGATTCTCCACGTAATCGCTATAGCCAAGCTTTGAGAGTTTTGACTACAACGGTTGCCGATCACCGCTTCTTCTTTGGGTAAGAACTGTAAGAATTTGAGATTTGCTTGACGGTTTGTGACTGTCCACCACACCACCACCACCACTTCCTAGTAGTCTGAGGATCATATTCTTGTGTGTTTCTATTGTCGCTAACCATGGCGGGATCACAAGCCGATGAGACTGATTGGGAGAACTGACGAACAAACAGCTACATGATAAGTTTCAGAAATGATGATTGGACAGGTGCAAGACGTGCTAAACAGATTTGACGAGGCCATGGAGAAGATAGATGGCATTGAGAAGACGTTTGAAACAAAGCTTGATAGCAAGTTTGATGAATTGCTCGCGCGTTTTCCACAACCACCGCCGGCTGCACCTATCGCACCTCTCAAGAACGACAACAACTCGCGCCTTCCGAATCGGTATGGGCGAGCTCAGCGTGTTCCTATTGAGCCAGGACAAAATTCGGTGCCGCTGCTCTCTGCTGTTGGTGCTTCTTTGGCTCCTCGCATCTGCTGCTGGTGGTACCGAGGAGGATGATGAGTATGTGGACGATTATGAGGATGAGGTTGATCAACATCGAACTACGTGCAACCACCAGCACCACAACCACCGTGTCGTCCACATGCAAATAATGGCAATATTAGGGCTCCCCTCAGTGCGAGATCATGACCATCTCCCTAAACTGAAATTGAATATTCCATCATTTGAGGGTAGATATGTTCTGATATATATCTTACTTGGGAGTTAGAAACTGAACAACGATTTACATGTTTACAATATCCCGAGGAGAGACGTGTTCTCTTCATTGTTTGTGCTTTCACTAGCTTTGCATGTGTTTGGTGGTCGAACATTGTAGATTATATCCTGCTCCAGCTACTTGGGCTGCTTTGAAAACTGCTATGCGTACTCGTTGGGTTCCACCATATTATCAACGTGAATTACTTCAAAAATTGCAGCGCTTAAGACAAGGAAAAACTCAGAGAAGAATATTATCGAATTACAAACCGGCTTGATTAGATGTGGTATTGTTGAGGAGAATGAAGCTATGCTTGCACGTTTTACGGGTGGATTAAATAGAGATTCGCACCATTCTAGACTATAAGGATTATAATAATATCACTGTTTATTCCATCTTACTTGTAAAGCTGAGCGTGAAGTGCGGGATCGACAGCATTGGCGCCGCACTAACTTTTCTCGCAGTCGACCTTCATCATGGACACCACGTGCATCGCCTACTTCCTTTGCACCATCACCTCCTTCAGTGCCACCTCCAACCGTGATACAAGAAAGCACAACCACCACTATCGCCAAGAGCACACCGCTGGCCTGCAGAGCTCTTCTTCTTCCATGGCGTCAACAGGCACACAAGTGATATTATTTGTCGTCGTTGTAAGGGAAGAGGACATTTTTGAGAGAATGCAAATCTCAGCGTGTGATGATTGCTCTCGAGGATGGTGGGTATGAGTCCGCTAGTGACTATGATGAGGAGACTTTGGCTCTTATTACACATGAGGAACACGGTGGAGATGATTACGATCATGAGACACAATACATGGCTGTCAAGATCTTGACAGTATGAATGTTTAGTTGCTCAACGTGTTTTGAGTGTGCAGGTTACACAAGCTGAGCAAAATCAGAGGCATAATTTGTTCCATACAAAGGGAGTTGTGAAGGAACGTTCTATTCGCGTCATCATAGATGGAGGGAGCTGCAACAACTTGGCTAGCATGGAGATGGTGGAGAAGCTGTCTCTCACCACAAGACCACATCCACATCCTTATTACATCCAATGGTTCAACAACAGCGGCAAGGTGAAGGTAACACGTACTGTTCGTGTGCATTTTAGTATCTCTACATATGCTGATTATGTTGATTGTGATGTGGTACCTATGCAAGCATGTTCCTTGTTACTTGGTAGACCATGGCAATTTGATAAAATTTCAGACACCATGGTAGAAACAATCAAGATACTCTTGTTCATAAGGATAAAAATATTACTTTGCTTCCTATGACTCCCGAGTCCATTTTGAAAGATGATATTAATAGAGCTAATAAAGCAAAACAGGAGAAAAATAAGAGTGAAAATCAGATTGTGGCAAAAGAATTTGAGCAACACATGAAGCCTAATAATAAACCATCTACTGTTGCTTCGAAATTAAATTGAAAAGTGCATGTTTACTTGCCACCAAATCTGATATTGATGAGCTAGATTTTAGCAAATCTATTTGCTATGCTTTTGTGTGCAAAGAGGCATTATTTTCATTCGAGGACGTGCCTTCCTCTTTGCCCCTCGCTGTCACTAACATTTTGCAGAGTTCACGACGTCTTTCCACAAGACATGCCACCGGATTACCACCTATTCGAGGGATTGAGCATCAAATTGACTTAATTCCGGTGCATCATTACCCAACCGTGCACCATACCGCACCAATCCGGAGGAGACGAAGGAGATTATCGTCAAGTACAGGAGCTGCTCGACAAAGGTTATATACGCGAATCCCTTAGTCCTTGTGTTGTTCCTATTATTCTAGTGCCGAAAAAGGATGGTACGTCACGCGTATGTGTGTTGATTGTAGAGGCATCAATAATATTACTATTCGTTATCGTCACCCTATTCCTAGGCTAGATGATATGCTTGATGAATTGAGTGGCTCTACAATATTCTCCAAAGTTGATTTATGTAGTGGATACCATCAAATTCGTATGAAATTGGGAGATGAATGGAAAACAGCATTTAAAACTAAGTTTGGATTATATGAGTGGTTAGTCATGCCTTTTGGGTTAACTAATGAACCTAGTACTTTCATGAGATTAATGAACGAAGTTTTACGTGCTTTCATTGGACGATTTGTGGTAGTCTATTTTGATGATATACTGATTTGTAGCAAATCTTTGGAAGAACATTTGGAACATGTACGTGTTGTTTTTAATGCTCTACGTGATGCACGTTTGTTTGGTAACCTTGGGAAGTGCACCTTTTGCACCGACCGAGTATCTTTTCTTGGCTATGTTGTTACTCCACAGGGAATTGAAGTTGATAAAGCCAAGATTGAAGCTATTGAGAGTTGGCCGCAGCCCAAAACGGTCACACAAGTGAGGAGTTTCCTTGGCCTCGCTGGTTTCTATAGGCGTTTTGTGAGAGACTTCAGCACCATTGCTGCACCTCTCAATGAGCTTACAAAGAAGGATGTGCCTTTTGTTTGGGGTACCGCATACGGGAAGAAGCCTTCACGGTATTGAAAGCTAAGTTGACACATGCTCCTTTACTCCAACTTCCCGATTTTAATAAGACTTTTGAGCTTGAATGTGATGCTAGTGGAATTGGATTAGGCGGTGTGTTATTACAAGATGGCAAACCTGTTGCATACTTTTCGAAAAATTGAGTGGGCCTAGTCTGAATTACTCTACTTATGATAAAGAATTATATGCTCTTGTTCGGACTTTAGAAACATGGCAACATTATTTATGGCCCAAAGAATTTGTTATACATTCCGATCATGAATCTTTGAAACATATTAAAAGTCAAGCTAAACTGAATCGTAGACATGCTAAATGGGTTGAATTCATTGAGACTTTCCTTATGTCATTAAACACAAGAAGGGTAAAGAAAATGTTATTGCTTGATGCATTGTCTCGTCGCTATACTATGCTTTCACAACTTGACTTCAAAATATTTGGTTTGGAGACCATCAAGATCAATATGTGCATGATGCTGATTTTAAAGATGTATTGCAGAATTGTAAAGAAGGAAGAACATGGAACAAGTTTGTCGTTAATGATGGATTTGTGTTCCGTGCTAACAAGCTATGCATTCCAGCTAGCTCCGTTCGTCTTTTGTTGTTGCAGGAGGCGCATGGAGGAGGACTAATGGGACACTTTGGCGTGAAGAAGACGGAGGACGTACTTGCTACACATTTCTTTTGGCCAAAGATGAGACGAGATGTTGAGCGTTTTATTGCTCGCTGCACTACATGTCAAAGAGCTAAGTCACGACTCAATCCTCATGGTTTATATATGACTTTGCCTGTACCTAGTGTTCCTTGGGAGGATATATCTATGGACTTTGTTTTAGGTTTACCTAGAACAAAGCGGGAGGATAGCATATTTGTTGTCGTGGATAGATTCTCGAAAATGGCACACTTTATACCATGTCATAAAAGCGATGATCTTTGTCAATGTTGCTGATTTGTTCTTTCGTGAAATTATTCGCTTGCATGGTGTGCCAAATACTATTGTTTCAGATCATGATACTAAATTTCTTAGCCATTTTTGGAGATGTTTATGGGCTAAGTTGGGGACTAAACTGCTTTTTAGTACTACTTGTCACCCCCAAACTGATGGACAAACTGAAGTAGGCAATAGAACATTGTCTACTATGCTTAGGGCTGTTCTAAAGAAAAATAAGAAAATGTGGGAGGAATGCTTGCCTCATATTGAATTTGCTTATAATCGTTCATTGCATTCTACTACTAAGATGTGCCCTTTTGAAGTTGTGTATGGTTTCCTACCTCGTGCACCTATTGATTTGTTGCCTCTTCCATCTTCGGAGAAGGTTAATTTTGATGCTAAAGAACGTGCTGAATTGATTTTAAAATGCATGAGTTAACTAAGGAAAACATTGAGCGTATGAATGCTAAATATAAACTTCTTTGGAGATAAGGGTAGAAAACATGTTGTGTTTGCACCGAGATCTTGTTTGGTTACATTTGTGTAAGGATAGATTTCTGATTTGCATAAATCAAAGCTAATGCCACGTCTTCTGGTCCCTTTAAGGTGTTGGAGAAAGTAAATGATAATGCATATAAACTTGAGCTGCCTGCAGATTTTGGGGTTAGTCCCACTTTTAACATTGCAGATTTTAAGCCATATTTGGGTGAGGAGGATGAACTTCCGTCGAGGCGACTTCATTTCAAGAAGGGAGGATGATGAGGACATCAATACCATTGTTACACCCACAGCCCCTGCCGCTATACATCTTGGACCAATTACTAGAGCTCACAAGATGCCAACTAAATTACCGGTACTTTCGTTTCTTGGTAATGATTCTATTGTTCATGAGCATATGATGTTGCCTAAATTGGATACATTTGTTTTGCTTACAAATGAAGGGCCTAGCTTGGAGAAGGATGAACATTGGAGCAAGAACAAGCATGGAGATGATGGCATGCAAGGGGGACAAGAATGGAGTTACAAGTGATGATTTCAGGACTTTGAAGCCACCATAATGAGTGCATGAAGCCTTGGACGAAATATACAAGATGCCACTTCATAAATTTCGTCCAGAGGCTATTCTAGGTGTCTTCGTCACCTTATTATTGGGCCAGCCCATGTAATTTCGAAATACATTAGTATAGGCTATTTTTAGAGTCCGTATGTGGGGAAACAAGAGATAGGGTTAGTTTGGACCCTCCACCAAGGGCCACGAAATTCTCCCCTCTTCCTCCATATATACAGCCCTTAGGGCACCGTTTAGACTTTGGGGTTTTGTTTAGATCAAAAGTTCGCCATAGCTGCAACTTGCGTGCCGTTTGTGTTCAACGACTGGACAAAGGCGTCCAGAACCCCACCTTGATCAATAAAGCTTTCATCTTATATTCGCAATATCCAGATTGCAATCTCAGTTTCTTGCTTGTTCTTTGTTTGCTCGCAGAAATAGACCCTCGTGGTCAAGTTGATCGAGCTCCGCGTGGTCAATAACCTCTCGGAGTTGGTTTAGCGATTGCTAAATAGCGACGTCCTCGCTGCCTTCGTAGTCGGATCGTCAAAGTCGACTTCCACCAAAGCGAAATCCACCATCTCATCGAAAGACGGGACACCTTTGCCTCTATCATTTGAGATACTTAAAATGACCATTTTGCCCTTATGCTAAATCAGCCCCCTCTGAGAGAGTACCCTTTCCGGCAATTCTTTCCGCGGTCGTTCCGCACTTCTCCCCGGAGCCTTCTTCATCTCCAGGCAAGCCACAACCACCATTTGCATGATAGCCATGCAGAACCATTGGTTTTCAACTTGAATCTTTAATAATTGTATGTTTGTTTTGCTACTGTTCTCGGTATTTCGGTCATGCTTATGGATCGGTGTTTACCGTCATGTTATGTTTTCTTGCGCTCTGTTATTATGCTCTTCATGCTAGGACAAGCAAGGTCTAAGCTTGGGGGAGTTGATACGTCCATTTTGCATCATGCTTTTATATCAATATTTATTGCATTGTCGGATGTTATTACACATTATATCTCAATACTTATGGCTATTCTCTCTTATTTTACAAGGTTTATCATGAAGAGGGGAATGTCGGCCGCTGGAATTCTGGCTGGAAAAGGAGCAAACATTGGAAACCTATTCTGCACTGCTCCAAAAATCCTGAAACTCCACGAAACTTATTTTTGGAATTAATAAGAATTATTGAGCGGAAGAAACACCTCAGGGGGCCTACACCCTGGCCAGGAGGGTGGGGGCGCGCCCACCCCTACTAGGCGCGCCCCCTGTCTCCTCGGCCCCCTGGTGGCCCTCCTGTGTCCATCTTCTGCTATATGAAGGCTTTTACCCTGGAAAAAATCATGGGTAAGCTTACGGATTTAAACTCACCACCCTGCGAACCTTGCGCAACCAATCTAGGGCTCTAGCGGAGCTGTTCTGCCGGGGACACTTCCCTCTGGGAGGGGGAAATCATCACCATCGTCATCACCAACGATCCTCTCATCGAGAGGGGGTCAATCTCCATCAACATATTCACTAGCACCATCTCCTCTCAAAATCCTAGTTCATCTCTTGTATCCAATCTTGTATCCAAACCACAAATTGGTACCTGTGGGTTGCTAGTAGTGTTGATTACTCCTTGTAGTTGATGCTAATTGGTTTACTTGGTGGAAGATCATATGTCCAGATCCTTAATGCATATTATTACTCCTCTGATTATGAACATGAATACGCTTTGTGAGTAGTTATGTTCGTTCCTGAGGACATGGGTGAAGTCTTGCTATTAGTAGTCATGTGAATTTGGTATTCGTTCGATATTTTGATGAGATGTATGTTGTCTTTTCCTTTAGTGGTGTTATGTGAACGTCGACTACATGACACTTCACCATTATTTGGGCCTAGAGGAAGGCATTGGGAAGTAATAAGTAGATGATGGGTTGCTAGAGTGATAGAAGCTTAAACCCTAGTTTATGCGTTGCTTCGTAAGGGGCTGATTTGGATCCATATGTTTAATGTTGTGGTTAGGTTTACCTTAGTACTTCTTTTGTAGTTGCGGATGCTTGCAATAGGGGTTAATCATAAGTGGGATGCTTGTCCAAGTAAGGGCAGTACCCAAGCACTGGTCCACCCACGTATCAAATTATCAAAGTACCGAACGTGAATCATATGAGCGTGATGAAAACTAGCTTGACGATAATTCCCATGTGTCCTCGGGAGCTCCTTTATCATTATAAGAAATTGTCCAGGCTTATCCTTTTGCTACAAAAAGGATTGGGCCACCTTGCTGCACTTTATTTACTTTATTTGCTTGTTGCTCGTTACTATTTATCTTATCACAAAACTATCTATTACCTACAATTTCAGTGCTTGCAAAGAAAACCTTACTGAAAACCGCTTATCATTTCCTTCTGCTCCTCATTGGGTTCGACACTCTTACTTATTGAAAGGACTACGATAGATCCCCTACACTTGTGGGTTATCAGACTCCAGCAACTATGGTGAAGCATCACATAGTCAACTATCCCCATGGACTGACCGACAGAATGAGCAATCAGAATGTGAATAACAATCTCGAAGCTTGTGCCCTCTATTATGAGAATCAGCAAAGGATAGCTTGGCATGGATAAAATCTCGTCTGTCAGAACCACCATCGGTCAAGTCTGCGGATAATATCATAAAGGTTCGTACCCCTTTATAACGGCCAAGAGAAATATTTGGTACAAATCTGATACTCAAGACAATGGAACCAGTTAAGATGATTCAGAAGCTTCCGTAGTAAGTCAGAATCTGTCAGGAAATGGTTATGTCCCAACTCACAGTCTGGAACCCGAAGGACCTGCCTTTAGTGGAGAAACCCAATGCAAGGAGTCAGAGCTTGGGTGTTCATCAGGAAAATCTGATCACAAATTCATGGAAGATTGTCAGTGCTGGATCAATCGGAAATCACTCTTGGATTTGTGAGACAGGCATATATTGCAATCATGATGAGCTATCACAGTCAGCTAAGTCAGCATATATGAAAACTAGAAGAACGCCCGTGCGTTGCAACGGGGCCACGTTAACTTAAAGAGTTCAATATTACGACATTGGCGACCTTTTTTACCATCAAATCCTCACACACACACTCCTCCCTCTTCCTCACTCTCTCTCCCCTCCTCTCTCTCTAACACACACACATATCCATCTTATTAGAGTGCAGGACCATAATCCATCTATTTCACACACACGCTAGTGCATAACAATATGGATTATGTGTATTATAGTTGCCACAGGCGAGGGAATTAATTTCATGTAAATTGGCCACCACAGCTCCAAGAATACGCGGAGGAGGTGGCCGGGTCAGCGTCGGCGCTGTCGTGGCGCGGGCCACGGGCCCGCTTCAAGTGCACGTGCAATGCACGTCTTCACAAATATTACAACCAGATGTGAGAAATCACATACTAACACGATGTTGCAATCAATTTGTAATTAAAGAAGCCAAAAGTCTTTTTCTTAAACCAGAATTCCTTATCTTTGGAGTTTAAACAAACCCCACAATAGCCCTACTTATCACCTAATTAAGCAGATGCATGACTTATGAAGCGGATAAGAAATCATGTTAACTTGGAACTAAAATTCCAACAAAAGAGTGAGGAATAAACCTTTTTATCATTGCTCTGAAGTCTGAACCTCCCCCTATTTGTTAGTGAAATGTGAGTATGCTTGGAAGATAATAATTTCTTATGCAACATATGCTTTTACATCCAAAAGAGCTACAAAACATGTTGACCTACCTATGTGCACTTCCTAAATCAAGCGGATAAAATTATTTCTATCGGCAATATAAAATATTAAACATTAGAAAGAAAGGGACAATGTCCACTAACCATGTAAATATTCTAACCATGGGATATTTAGGTCATGATATGGGAAATCAAAGCTAAAAATGACTCGATGAGTTAGGGATACATCAATAAATATTATAAAAGTGATAAAAACAAATCTGCGACAACTCGCGACCCCACGAACTCAGATTCGCAATGAGCAAGTTAGTGAGGCCACCACGGTAGGCTAGCACCAAGGGACAAGGGCAACAACCACCTTCCCATCCAACCCATCGATTCTGCTGGCGCTACTTTCATCCTAAGCCCATGAGTACCGTTAGTGTGTTGCCACGTACGGAGAAACTATGAACTGAAATTTTCATCCAAATCATGAAAAATGTTAATGTTCCTCTCCTCTCCCATCCCTCGTGTGAACATACCGAATTCGTGGTTGGCTCGCTACATTCAGCGTAGCTCTGATGTGCACTGCCCTCACTCTTGATTAGTTGCCACAGTGCCACACATCTACGCCAACAAGCTGGGGAAACAAATGCAAATGTTACACCGAGTCAAAATCAACCATCCCACAATCGTAACAATAGAAAAGATAATAACCAAAATTTAACAGAAGAACTACTGCTTGGCTCCCAGATCCATCTCGATAGCCCTTGATCTGGCTGTTGAGCTTCTCCTAGCCGCCTCAACATCACGTCATTACCAAACATGTAGTGGATGCCTAGTGGGACAAGGATTAAGAAATAACATGAGGTGAAAAATGCGATGGCTGTCAATTCCATAAGATGATCCAAGTAATTTGACAAAACAGATCGGGAGCATCTTGTATAATCTCAAAAAATCAACTAAAAATATGAGAAATGAAGTGATGAAAATCAGCTCCTGTTCTCAATTATGCTCGCTTTTGTAATGGGAGGCAAGGAATGGGGATGCCAGGAGAAGAAAGGATCACATGGACGGCAAGCCTCCACCACCGGCAAGTGGGGTTGCTTCACATCCAATCTCCACGGCCGCCGCCTCCATGGGGACGAACTCCCATGTTCATTATCGGGCTCCCAATCGGCCGCTGCCTCGCCGACCTTGACGACGAAGTAGTCCTTCCCTTCGATCCCATTCGCAATGGAGGCAACACCCATCCCAGCCAGACGGGTCCGCGGTGAGATCCTCTCTTGGATTGTGGTCGCGCCTCCCCAAACCTCACCGCGAGACACATGAGAGGGCGCCGTTGCCATGGTCAGGCTTGGATGGGGAAAGGAGGCGACACAGCAGCAACGGCGCCTTCACCGGGATTGGTGGCAACGGCGGCGGCGAGCGAGCAGGAGGACGGCGGCGGCGAGAGAGTAGGAGGGTGGTGGCGGCAGTCCATCGGCCGCCGTGACGTGAGAGGAGGATGGGGATGGGGCTGCGATCTGGACGTATGGAGCGGTCGAGAGGAGGGGAAGCAGGCGACTGGGTTTTTCCATCATGCGGGGTTTGGGGGAGGTCAAACGAGAGGGTTTTTTCATGCGGGAGGCAGAGCAACAATGGCGGATGCAGGGAGACGAGACGCGGTCGGTTGATAGGAAAAGGAAAGCTACGCAAAATCACATCAATATAAGAAAATATCCCATCAATACTTGATTAATTGCGATTTATTTTTTATATGGTAACTAATATGATCATCAATACTTGATTGATTGCGATTTATTTTTTATATGGTAACTAATCTGATGTGTTTATGTGGGTGGTGAAGCGAAAAGGAAAGCTACGCATTTTTTTAGGCAGTAGAGATGATTGATGATAAGAAAGGGAAAATCACATCAATATAAGGAAATATCCCATCAATACTTGATTGATTGTGATTTATTTTTTATACGGTAACTAATCTGATCATCAATACTTGATTGATTGCGATTTATTTTTATATGGTAACTAATCGATGGGTTTATGTGGGTGGTGAAGCGAAAAAAAGCTACGCATTTTTAGGCAAGAGAGACGATTGATGATAAAAAGGAAATCACATCAATATAAGGAAATATCCCATCAATACTTGATTGATTGCGATTTATTTTTTATATGGTAACTAATCTAATCATCAATACTTGATTGATTGCGTTTTTTATGGTAACTAATCTGATGGGTTTATGTGGATGGTGAAGCGAAAAGACAGGTGGGAGGGAGACGAAATAAAACCATCTAAATAAAACCAACGAAAGTGGTGAGGCGAAATAAAAACCAGCGAAAAATAACCGGCGGACTATTCGTAGATTTTTTGGTTCGTCTGTCTTGGTGCGACGGGATGTTAGGGCCTGGAGTGCGTGGGGGCGGGCGGGGGACTCGGCTTGAGGTTTTTTTTGGTTCTATGCGGCTTAGCGTGAGACGGGAGGTTGGGCGTGTGCGGGACTCGATCGCGGGGTTTTCCTTGGTTTTTCGTGGCTGAGAGGGAGGCGGGAGGAAGTACCAAAGAAGTACCAAAAAACACCGGGTGAGGTGGGATGAAAATAAAACCCGGAACGCTACCTACCAACTGAGACATTAGGAGTAGAGATAATTGGAGCCAGTATAAGGATGAGCAAGCAAGGTAAGATCTGTCAGAATATGGATACAGTGAAGCAAACCATCCCAGAGCCAGGCAGACAGTCATATGAAATTTAGTGGGAACAACAATAAACGAAAAAGGATACCCGAGTTGGAAACAGTTTCCTTAAGGTCAGATATATTCAGACTAGTTCCCTGAGCAACCAAATCTCGAGGACGGGATTTCTTTAAGGGGGTAAGGTTTGTACCAGCCTGATTTTTGGCGCTTTCTTTTTCTTTTGTTTTTCCGAGGTTTTTGCCTGAGTTTTCTTTTTCCGTGGCTTTGTGGTCTAGAAACTGAAGAAGATGCCCTCTTCTTTGCTTCCAGAGTGGCTTGTCATCCCCTATCCAACCCTAGACCCTGTCATTTTCATCCTAGCCCAAATCCCAATAATCTTTTTATTGGGAATATTCCTTTCCTATTAAAGGAATTATCCTTTTAGCCCTAGGTTGGGAAGCAACCTATATTTCCATCACTCATAAAATTCCCAAATAATTCTCATAAATTGTTTGGGTCATATCTTCCTCAAATATAGCAAAATATTTCATTTGTCGTGTTTTCCATCATGCTCAAATATTTCATTTCCTATTCTGCCCTAAATGGCACATTGTGAAGCAAGTGCTATTTTCCTTTGCCCAATTAACCTCAAACTCCTTGGACACCTTTTCATATTCATATCATTGCCACATGCCAAAATGCAACCTCATTTGCCTAGTAGTCATTTAATTATGATATTCCAAAGTTTCTGTCCAAAAAGAAACTTTGTGACGGAGGTACAAGCTAGGCATATCCAAATGAGTTGCACTTTTGCATGGTCCTTCATATCATCAAATCATAGCCCTCCACCTAAGATGAGCTCATGTAATGCCTCCATGTGAGCACAGTTTCAAATCTTTGTTTCTGTCCAAAATTTTAGTTTGTGAAGCAAGTATATTCTATCTTGCTCCATTGATGAGGACATCAATACCATTGTTACACCCACAGCCCCTGCTGCTATACATACTGGACCAATTACTAGAGCTCGCGCACGCCAACTAAATTACCAGGTACTTTCGTTTCTTGGTAATGATTCTAATGTTCATGAGAATATGATGCTGCCTAAATTGGATACATTTGTTTTGCTTACAAATGAAGGGCCTAGCTTGGAGAAGGATGAACATTGGAGCAAGAACAAGCATGGAGATGATGGCATGCTAAGGGGGACAAGAATGGAGTTACAAGTGATGATTTCAGGACTTTGAAGCCACCATAATGAGTGCATGAAGCCTTGGACGAAATATACAAGATGTCACTTCATAAATTTCGTCCAGAGGCTATTCTAGGTGCTGCGTCACCTTATTATTGGGCCAGGCCCATGTAATTTCGAAATACATTAGTATAGGCTATCTTTAGAGTCCGTATGTGTGGGAAACAAGAGATAGGGTTAGTTTGGACCCTCCACCAAGGGCCACGAAATTCTCCCCTCTTCCTCCATATATACAGCCCTTAGGGCACCGTTTAGACTTGGGGTTTTGTTTAGATCAAAAGTTCGCCATAGCTGCAACTTCGCGTTTCGTTTGTGTTCAACGACTGCACAAAGGCGCCACAGAACCCCACCTTGATCAATAAAGCTTTCATCTTATATTCGCAATATCCAGTTGCAATCTCAGTTTCTTGCTTGTTCTTCATTTGCTCGCAGAAATAGACCCTCGTGGTCGGAGTTGATCGTGCTCGGCGTGGTCAATAACCTCTCGGAGTTGGTTTAGCGATTGCTAAATGCGGCGCCCTCGCACGTTCGTAGTCGGATCGTCAAAGTCGACTTCCACCAAAGCGAAATCCACCATCTCATCGAAAGACGGGACACCTCTGCCTCTATCAAGTGGTATCGATTTCCGGGTTGCTCGGTGAGATTTTACGAGTTTTCGTAGTTTAGATCGAGTCTGTTCTTCATACCTACAGTCCACGAAAAAGCCAAAAAAATTAGGGTTAGGTCATCATATCCGAACCAATCGAGCCTTTGCATAATCTTTTACAGATTTGCGTTGTTGAATTTGCGGTTGCATCGCCGTGTCTAGTTCTTGGTCTTAGAGTCTAGTGTTTTAGAGTTTGAGTTACGGTCATAAGTTGTCACGCCGCCGCCGCACCATCATCATCGCCCCGCCATCTACCACCACCGCTTATCCGCCACCGCTTGAATCCGTATCCATATACCACCACCGCTGCCATATACCACCACCGTTGCCATATACCACCACCATATATCCACCACCAATCCGAAGTTCCTTGCGTATTCGATTTGTTTTGGATCCATCTAATTTCCGATTCGTGTTTCCTTGTCCGAGTAGGTTTCGATTCCAGCAATCTTTTGCCGTCCGTAGAAGAGGTTGGTTTCAAAAAAAATTCCACCCTCCGTTTAGGCCCAAAATTTTCCAAAACGCACGGGATAAAAATTTTACGCTATCCTATTTTTAGGTGTTTCTAAGCGTATTGAGCCGCCGCCGTTATAGAAAGTTTTTTGACCCGCTTCAGCTTTTGGGTCCGGCAAAAAAAAAAAATTTGGTCGAAAAAATTTCGTGCCCATCCCGTCGGTTTGACACAGGAAGAGTTTTGAGACACTCGCCATTATAGTGATTTTTCGCAAAAAAAAGCAGCAAAAAAAAAAAAGCAAAAAAAAAAAAAGAGCGAAAAAAATTCAGTGTGCTTTTACTTTGTTTACGTGCAGCCGCCGTGATTTTGTTAGTGTTCTAGGCTCGCGTCTCTAGCACGGTCTAGCCTAGGACCAAAGACAAGATCTGCGTCGTTGAGCGTTTATTCAACTTTGCATCTCTCGATTTGATTATTCTCACCCTTTTGCTACCATATTATAAGCCTTCCAGCTCCACATACATCTACGTCGTGCGCTTGATTCTCCCCGTAATCGCTATAGCCAAGCTTTGAGAGTTTTGACTACAACGGTTGCCGATCACCACCGCCGGGTAAGAACTGGTAAGAATTTGAGATTTGCTTCACGGATTTGTGACCGTCCACCACACCACCACCACCACTTCCTAGTAGTCTGTAGGATCATATTCTTGTGTGTTTCTATTGTGCTAACCATGGCAGGAACACAGCCGATGAGACTGATTGGGAGAACCCGACAAACAAACAGCTACATGATAAGTTTCAAAGAAATGATGATTGGACTGGTGCAAGATGTGGTAAACAGATTTGACGAGGCCATGGAGAAGATAGATGGCATTGAGAAGACGTTTGAAACAAAGCTTGATAGCAAGTTTGATGAATTGCTCGCGTTTTCCACAACCACCGCCGGCTGCACCTATCGCACCTCTGCGCGACAACAACTCGCCCTTCCGAATCGGTATGGACGAGCTCAGCGTGTTCCTATTGAGCCAGACAAAATTCTCGTGCCATTGCTCTCGCTGTTGGTGCTTCTTTGGCTCTCGCTCTCGCTGCTGCTTTGGTACCGACGAGGATGATTATTTGGAAGATTACGAGGATGAGGTTGATCAACATCGAATTACGTGCAACCACCAGCACCACAACCACCGTGTCGTCCACATGCAAATAATGGCAATGTTAGGGCTCCCCTCAGTGCGAGATCATGACCATCTCCCTAAACTAAAATTGAATATTCCACCATTTGAGGGTAGATATGTTCTGATATATATCTTACTTGGGAGTTAGAAACTGAACAACGATTTACATGTTTACAATATCCCGAGGAGAGACGTGTTCTGCTGCTTGTTTGTGCTTTCACTAGCTTTGCATGTGTTTGGTGGTCCGAACATTGTAGATTATATCCTGTTCCAAACTACTTGGGCTGCTTTGAAAACTGCTATGCGTACTCGTTGGGTTCCACCATATTATCAACGTGAATTACTTCAAAAATTGCAGCGTTTAAAACAAGGAAAAATTACGTAGAAGAATATTATCGGAATTACAAACCGGCTTGATTAGATGTGGTATTGTTGAGGAGAATGAAGCTATGCTTGCACGTTTTACGGGTGGATTAAATAGAGAGATTCAGGCCATTCTAGACTATAAGGATTATAATAGTATCACTCGTTTATTCCATCTTGCTTGTAAAGCTGAACGTGAAGTCTTGAGGATCGATGTGCATTGGCGCCGCACTAACTTTTCTCGCAGTCGACCTTCATCGTGGACACCACGTGCATCATCTACTTCCACCGCACCATCACCTCCTTCAGTGCCACCTCCAACCGTGATACAAGAAAGCGAGCACAACCACCACTATCGCCAAGAGCACACTGCCGGGCTGCACAGAGCTCTTCTTCTTCCATGGCGTCAACAGGGCACACAAGTGATATTATTTGTCGTCGTTGTAAGGGAAGAGGACATTTTGAGAGAGAATGCAAATCTCAGCGTGTGATGATTGCTACTGAGGATGGTGGGTATGAGTCCGCTAGTGACTATGATGAGGAGACTTTGGCTCTTATTACACATGAGGAACACGGTGGAGATGATTCTGATCATGAGACACAATACATGGCTGCTAAAGATGCTGACAGGTATGAATGTTTAGTTGCTCAACGTGTTTTGAGTGTGCAGGTTACACAAGCTGAGCAAAATCAGAGGCATAATTTGTTCCATACAAAGGGAGTTGTGAAGGAACGTTCTATTCGCGTCATCATAGATGGAGGGAGCTGCAACAACTTGGCTAGCATGGAGATGGTGGAGAAGCTATCTCTCACCACAAGACCACATCCACATCCTTACTACATCCAATGGTTCAACAACAAAGGCAAGGTGAAGGTAACACGTCTTCGTTAGTGTGCATTTTAGTATCTCTACATATGCTGATTATGTTGATTGTGATGTGGTACCTATGCAAGCATGTTCCTTGTTACTTGGTAGACCATGGCAATTTGATAAAATTTCAGACACCATGGTAGAAACAATCAAGATACTCTTGTTCATAAGGATAAAAATATTACTTTGCTTCCTATGACTCCACGAGTCCATTTTGAAAGATGATATTAATAGAGCTAATAAAGCAAAACAGAGAAAAATAAGAGTGAAAATCAGATTGTGGCAAAAGAATTTGAGCAACACATGAAGCCTAATAATAAACCATCTATTGTTGCTTCGAAATTAAATTGAAAAGTGCATGTTTACTTGCCACCAAATCGATATTGATGAGCTAGATTTTAGCAAATCTATTTGCTATGCTTTTGTGTGCAAAGAGGCATTATTTTCATTCGAGGACGTGCCTTCCTCTTTGCCCCCCGCTGTCACTAACATTTTGCAGAGTTCACGACGTCTTTCCACAAGACGTGCACCGGATTACCACCTATTCGAGGGATTGAGCATCAAATTGACTTAATTCCCGTGCATCATTACCCAACCGTGCACCATACCGCACCAATCCAGAGGAGACGAAGGAGATTATGCGTCAAGTACAGGAGCTGCTCGACAAAGGTTATATACGCGAATCCCTTAGTCCTTGTGCTGTTCCTATTATTCTAGTGTCGAAAAAGGATGGTATGTCACGTATGTGTGTTGATTGTAGAGGCATCAATAATATTACTATTCGTTATCGTCACCCTATTCCTAGGCTAGATGATATGCTTGATGAATTGAGTGGCTCTACAATATTCTCCAAAGTTGATTTGCGTAGTGGATACCATCAAATTCGTATGAAATTGGGAGATGAATGGAAAACAGCATTTAAAACTAAGTTTGGATTATATGAGTGGTTAGTCATGCCTTTTGGGTTAACTAATGCACCTAGTATTTTCATGAGATTAATGAACGAAGTTTTACGTGCTTTCATTGGACGATTTGTGGTAGTCTATTTTGATGATATCTTGATTTATAGCAAATCTTTGGAAGAACATTTGGAACATTTACGTGTTGTTTTTAATGCTCTACGTGATGCACGCTTTGTTTGGTAACCTTGGGAAGTGCACCTTTTGCACCGACCGAGTATCTTTTCTTGGCTATGTTGTTACTCCACAGGGAATTGAAGTTGATAAAGCCAAGATTGAAGCTATTGAGAGTTGGCCGCAGCCCAAAACGGTCACACAAGTGAGGAGTTTCCTTGGCCTCGCTGGTTTCTATAAGCGTTTTGTGAGAGATTTCAGCACCATTGCTGCACCTCTCAACGAGCTTACAAAGAAGGATGTGCCTTTTGTTTGGGGTACCGCACGGAAGAAGCCTTCACGGTATTGAAAGCTAAGTTGACACATGCTCCTTTACTCCAACTTCCTGATTTTAATAAGACTTTTGAGCTTGAATGTGATGCTAGTGGAATTGGATTAGGAGGTGTGTTATTACAAGATGGCAAACTGTTGCATATTTTTCGAAAAATTGAGTGGGCCTAGTCTGAATTACTCTACTTATGATAAAGAATTATATGCTCTTGTTCGGACTTTAGAAACATGGCAACATTATTTATGGCCCAAAGAATTTGTTATACATTCGATCATGAATCTTTGAAACATATTAAAAGTCAAGCTAAACTGAATCGTAGACATGCTAAATGGGTTGAATTCATTGAGACTTTCCCTTATGTCATTAAACACAAGAAGGGTAAAGAAAATGTTATTCTTGATGCATTGTCTCGTCGCTATACTATGCTTTCACAACTTGACTTCAAAATATTTGGTTTGGAGACCATCAAAGATCAATATGTGCATGATGCTGATTTTAAAGATGTATTGCGAATTGTAAAGAAGGAAGAACATGGAACAAGTTTGTCGTTAATGATGGATTTGTGTTCGTGCTAACAAGCTATGCATTCCAGCTAGCTCCGTTCGTCTTTTGTTGTTGCGGGGAGGCGCATGGAGGAGGACTAATGGGACACTTTGGCGTGAAGAAGACGGAGGACGTACTTGCTACACATTTCTTTTGGCCAAAGATGAGGCGGGATGTTGAGCGTTTTATTGCTCATTGCACTACATGTCAAAAAGCTAAGTCACGACTCAATCCTCATGGTTTATATATGCCTTTGCTGTACCTAGTGTTCCTTGGGAGGATATATCGATGGACTTTGTTTTAGGTTTACCTAGAACAAAGAAGGGAGGATAGCATATTTGTTGTCGTGGATAGATTCTCGAAAATGGCACACTTTATACCATGTCATAAAAGCGATGATCTTTGTCAATGTTGCTGATTTGTTCTTTCGTGAAATTATTCGCTTGCATGGTGTGCCAAATACTATTGTTTCAGATCGTGATACTAAATTTCTTAGCCACTTTTGGAGATGTTTATGGGCTAAGTTGGGGACTAAACCGCTTTTAGTACTACTTGTCACCCCCAAACCGATGGATAAACCAAGTAGTCAATAGAACATTGTCTACTATGCTTAGGGCTGTTCTAAAGAAAATAAGAAAATGTGGGAGGAATGCTTGCCTCATATTGAATTTGCTTATAATCGTTCATTGCATTCTACTACTAAGATGTGCCCTTTTGAAGTTGTGTATGGTTTCCTACCTCGTGCACCTATTGATTTGTTGCCTCTTCCATCTTCGGAGAAGGTTAATTTTGATGCTAAAGAA
Organism: Aegilops speltoides; assembly: GCA_021437245.1. Lineage (NCBI taxonomy): Eukaryota > Viridiplantae > Streptophyta > Magnoliopsida > Poales > Poaceae > Aegilops > Aegilops speltoides. The sequence continues at coordinate 152,489,237 of CM038145.1, forward strand.
CGTCTGAATTGATTTTAAAAATGCATGAGTTAACTAAGGAAAACATTGAGCGTATGAATGCTAAATATAAACTTCTTTGGAGATAAGGGTAGAAAACATGTTGTGTTTGCACCGAGATCTTGTTTGGTTACATTTGCGTGAGGATAGATTTCTGATTTGCGCAAATCAAAGCTAATGCCACGTCTTCTGGTCCCTTTAAGGTGTTGGAGAAAGTAAATGATAATGCATATAAACTTGAGCTGCTGCAGATTTTGGGGTTAGTCCCACTTTTAACATTGCAGATTTGAAGCCATATTTGGGTGAGGAAGATGAACTTCGTCGAGGACGACTTCATTTCAAGAAGGGAGGATGATGAGGCATCAATACCATTGTTACACCCACAGCCCCGCCGCTATACATCTTGGACCAATTACTAGAGCTCACAAGACGCCAACTAAATTACCGGTACTTTCGTTTCTTGGTAATGATTCTAATGTTCATGAGAATATGATGTTTGCCTAAATTGGATACATTTGTTTTGCTTACAAATGAAGGGCCTAGCTTGGAGAAGGATGAACATTGGAGCAAGAACAAGCATGGAGATGATGGCATGCGCAAGGGGACAAGAATGGAGTTACAAGTGATGATTTCAGGACTTTGAAGCCACCATAATGAGTGCATGAAGCCTTGGACGAAATATACAAGATGTCACTTCATAAATTTCGTCCAGAGGCTATTCTAGGTCTTCGCACACCTTATTATTGGGCCAGCCCATGTAATTTCGAAATACATTAGTATAGGCTATTTTAGAGTCCGTATGTGTGGGGAAACAAGAGATAGGGTTAGTTTGGACCCTCCACCAAGGGCCACGAAATTCTCCCTCTTCCTCCATATATACAGACCCTTAGGGCACCGCTTAGACTTGGGGTTTTGTTTAGATCAAAAGTTCGCCATAGTGCAACTTCGTGCCGTTTGTGTTCAACGACTGCATAAAGGCGCCACAGAACCCCACCTTGATCAATAAAGCTTTCATCTTATATTCGCAATATCCAGTTGCAATCTCGCTTTCTTGCTTGTTCTTCGTTTGCTCGCAGAAATAGACCCTCGTGGTCGTTGATCGTGCTCGGCGTGGTCAATAACCTCTCGGAGTTGGTTTAGCGATTGCTATGCGCGACGTCCTCGCACGCTCGTAGTCGGATCGTCAAAGTCGACTTCCACCAAAGCGAAATCCACCATCTCATCGAAAGACGGGACACCTCTGCCTCTATCATCCATTATGGCTGCAAATGTTTCTAGGCCCTCTACTATCCATATAAACTCCCTCCATCAAGTTGTGGCTCAATCTATCTAGCCATTTCTCCTCTAGAATTTTTGCAAGTTTCTGGTCAGTGGCGATGTTTGTGAAGGAAGTACCATTTTGGTTTATCCAAATGGTGTGAAACCTTTTCAGCATCTTCATATGATCAAATAACTCTGCCTTGCCCAAGTTGAGCTCAAGTTGACACTCCTAGTGAGTGCTTCTTCCTCATTTCCAAATCTGGCCAGTATGGCAATTTCTACAGTAAGTGCTATCTACACTCCGCTTCTTGAGCTAAAACCTTGCCGTCCAAATCACCTTATTGAGTGATCAAACCCAGTCAAAGCTCAGCCTTAATCTCCACATGTGTGAGCCACAGCAAACAACAAACACCTTGTTGTTGCCTGGTGTGCTTGCTTCTTGTGGTCACATTAGTGAGCACTATGCTTGGCTCTCTCTTCCTTAGCATCTATCTCTGCATCCCTTGTCTCCCAGACATGATTTAGCCAATCAGCGCACGGGTTAGCGTCATGTGCACGCGGTGACCACCGTTTTGGCATGCACCCGTGCGTTGTAGTGCCTCTGTCTTCTTCCCCGTCGTTGTGCATTTGTCCCCTCGTCGCCTAGCCTTGTCTAGCAGCTTCCCTGAGCCGTCGCCGTCCCTCTGGAGCGCTTGCCACCTCCGTTTTCTTCCGCGGCGACCCGTCCCCGTTGAGAAATAGAGCGCACCCATGACCGCGTCGCTTTTCTCCTCTGTTGGCTTCTTCCTCCCTTGTCCTCGAGCTCTGCTCGTCTCCGTGACCCCTGGCGCTCGTACGTTCCCTCCCCGTCGTCTTCCACGAGCTCATGCGCGAGCACAAGCGTCCGCGGCGCCGTCCACACGTCTGCAGCGATGCCAGCTTGGCCATGACCTCGCGCGGCTATTTAAGCCCCTCCCCTCGCCTCCCGATCTCACCAAGCTCCTCCCCACCCTCCTCTAGTCCCGCCTAGCCACTAGCCCAAGCTCTAGGAGCTCCCGAGCCCTCCTATGGCCGCCATGGCCGCCCCCTCTAACCTCCTAAATTCTGGCGAACCGGAGCTCCATTCTCCCTCTAGACACCACCAGTCACTTCACCAAACTCTGGCGGACCCTTCCAGTTCCTCCACTCGATTGCCGGAGCCCTGCAGCCCCGTTCCCATCTCCACCCGAAGACCCCTCCGCCGCGTGCTCAACTGCGACCATTCCTGAGCTCCCCGGCATCTTCCGCAGCCGGGAACAGATCTGCCTTGTCCTCCTGAGCATTTCGAGAGGTCACTCGTCCCGTACGGTGGCCGGACTCGCCGGCAGTCGCCGTCGGGGTGGCCACCTCCCTCTGCCCGATGCGCTCCCGAGCGGGAGGTTGAAGACGGTCAGGGCCAGGCGGGCCCCTCCCTGTGGACCCCGCTCGTCAGCCACACGCGTTGACCCGCCCCCACCATATCAGCGTAAGTGGCAACGTAATCCACCAGAATACGCTTTCAGTTTTTTCTGTCCAGGCCCTGTTTGAAAATATTTTTCTTGTAGATAGGTCCCTGGCAGAAAACTCCTCCTAACTTTTTATCCGTAACTCCGATTGAGGTGAATCCAACGCCCACTTCTTCGTTTCGTCGAGCCAGTTCCGATGGATCCATTTTTACTATGTTTTGAGATTCTGAAAATGACCATTTTGCCCTTATGCTAAATCAGCCCCTTCCGAGAGTGTACCCTTTCTGGCGATTCTTTCCGCGGTCGTTCCGCACTTCTCCCCGGAGCCTTATTCATCTCCAGGCAAGCCACAACCACCATTTGCATGATAGCCATGCAGAAGCATTGGTTTTCAACTTGAATCTTTAATAACTGTCTGTTTGTTTTGCTACTGTTGTCGGTATTCCGGTCATGCTTATGGATCGGTGTTTACCGTCATGCTATGTTTTCTTGTGCTCTGTTATTATGCTCCTCATGCTTGTATTACTTTCTTATGGACCATGTTTGGTAGTAGTATATGTTGGTGATGGTCTTCGGTACATGACTATCATCTATTCCGAGTACCGCCGTTATGCATGTTTCTCTGCATCCAGTTGATTAAATATTTGCATGGTAGTTTTATCATTATGTTATTGCCTGGTATTTATTATTGATGCTAGTGGTCATGTCATGCTTTGGGTAGTGTGCTAGTTGTGATATTCATGCTCGTCAGTATGTCATGCTCATCTCGATAAATGATTAAATGTTGTTGTTATGGTCCTTGATTATGTTGCACCTCCATGCTTATTTTGATATCATGTTCATGCATCATGTTATTTTATCATGGCTCAGCATATTGCATTCAAGTTTAACCGGATTAAATTGAACTTGAACAACTGTTGGCTGAGTCATGGTGCCACCATATCGATATGACTAGTGCAACCACGCTTACCCTATGGGGGGTCCTAACTGGGTCTATTGTCATGCCTCTCACGGGTGCCTCCCACGAGGAAAGGTTATGTGCGGGTGCTACCTTGGCCAGGTAGGACGACATAAGCCTTGTGTGCCCGTTGTTGAGTATGGATCCTTGTCCCCATTTGGGACCGTTTTGCCATGATGGTGGCCGTTGGTGCCTTTGGTAGGCACGGGGCCACCGAGGACTTATCCCAAAGGGGAGTTGGTCGGAGTGGCTGGGAGAGTGTCATGGCAGTAGGACGGTTTTGTCGGAATGCTTTGGCCGCACGTATGGGAGTGTGAGACCAGGGTTCCGTGGTGTGGGTACAGTGTGCTAACCTCTACAAAGTGTGTGTGTAAATCTATCGATAGCCGCGCCCGCGGATATGGTGCGAGTTCGTAGTTGGTAACACTATGGGTCAATAGTAATAATAATAATTTGCTTCATAACAACCCCGGTTCGATGATGAAAGAAGTTGGTTGATATTTATGTGATCGAGAGAGATCACTGCGGTATTGTGAATACCAACTTGTTGGACATTTGGGATGTTATGCGAAAGTCAAGGGTAACGGTCAAGCTCCTTGTGGTCATGAATGATTACTACGGTATTGTTAATACCAAGCTTGATTGGATCATGAGATGATCGTGTGATGTCCGTGATGGTAAGTGTGTGCAGGTGATGGTTACGATGTAACCTGAGAAGAGTAAGTTGGTGCTTGATAGCGTCATCATGTTGCATGCTAGTTTCATCATGTTTATATGTTCATGCCATGATTGTATTGTGCTAGTTGTATCATGTTATTCATGCCATGTTGTTTTGATGATATTATGTTAATCCTTGTTAACCTGTAATTGCCATGCTATTGTTTGTCTTGATTGGTTTGGTTGCTGTGAACTTGAAAGTACATTCAATGTACTGACCTGGCATGTCACGCCAGTTTGCAGGTCATGCCGGATATGATTGCTTGTTTGTTGTGGATTTCTTGTTTGCGAGCTAGGATAAGCGTTCCGGCCAGAGTCCCTGCGAAGTGGAGTTCACCATCGTCGTCGTTGTTTGATGACCCACAAGTGTAGGGGATATATCATAGTCCTTTTGATAAGTAAGAGTGTCCAACCCAACGAGGAGCAGAAGAAAATGATAAGCGGTTTTCGGTAAGGTTTTATCTACAGGCACTGAAATTGTAGGTGATAGATAGTTTTCTGTTAAGATAAATAGTAACGAGTAACAAATAAGTAAAGTAAATAAAGTGCAGCAAAGTGGCCCAATCCTTTATGTAGCAAAGGATAAGCCTGGACAATTTCTAATAATGAGAAAGGAGCTCCCGAGGACACATGGGAATTATCATCAAGCTAGTTTTCATCACGTTCATATGATTCGCGTTCGGTACTTTGATAATTTGATATGTGGGTGGACCGGTACTCGGGTACTGCCCTTACTTGGACAAGCATCCCACTTATGATTAACCCCTATTGCAAGCGTCCGCAACTACAAAAGAAGTATTAAGGTAAACCTAACCACAACATTAAACATATGGATCCAAATCAGCCCCTAACGAAGCAACGCATAAAGTAGGGTCTAAGCTTCTGTCACTCTAGCAAGCCATCATCTACTTATTACTTCCCCATGCCTTCCTCTGGGCCCAAATAATGGTGAAGTGTCATGTAGTCGACGTTCACATAACACCACTAGAGGAAAAGACAACATACATCTCATCAAAATATCGAACGAATACCAAATTCACATGACTACTAATAGCAAGACTTCACCCATGTCCCCGGGAATAAACGTAACTACTCACAAAGCATATTCATGTTCATTATTAGAGGGGTAATAATATGCATAAAGGATCTGAACATATGATCTTCCACCAAGTAAACCAATTAGCATCAACTACAAGGAGTAATCAACACTACTAGCAACCCACAGGTACCAATTTGTGGTTTTGATACAAGATTGGATACAAGAGATGAACTAGGGTTTTGGGAGGAGATGGTGCTGGTTAAGATGTTGATGGAGATTGACCACCTCCCAATGAGAGGACCGTTGGTGATGACGTTGCTGATGATTTCCCCCTCCAGGAGGGAAGTGTCCCCGGCAGAACAGCTCCGCCAGAGCCCTAGATTGGTTCCGCCAGGTTCTGCCTCATGGCAAGTGAGTTTCGTCCCGTAAGCTTGCCCACTATTTTTCCAGGTAAAAGCTCTCATATAGCGTAAGATGGACACCGGAGGCCCACCAGGGGGCCCAGCAGATAGGGGCGCGCCCGAGGGGCGCACCTCCACTCTCTGGACAGGTGTGAGCCCCTGGTGTATTTCTTTCGCTCAATAATTCTTATAAATTCCAAAACATGTTTCGTGGAGTTTCAGGATTTTTGAGCGTGCGAATAGGTTTCAATGTTTGCTCCTTTTCGGCCAGAATTCCATTTACCGCATTCCCCTCTTCATGATAAACCTTGTAAAATAAGAGAGAATAGCCATAAGTATTGAGATATAATGTGTAATAACAGTCCATAATGCAATAAATATTGATATAAAAGCATGATGCAAAATGGACGTATCACTGTTCTGCTGCTTCTTGTTGTTCTGCTGATTGCATGGAGCAACCGTGGCACGCGTAGTTTCGCCGTGCAGATGTAACCCCCTTGTACCCATATAGATTGTAATAAATAGCTAGTTTGTTCTATGCTAAGCAGTGCCATATTCCAGAAGACTTCTCCTCGATCTCTGGGCTGTAATACGGGGTGTTCCGATTTCTCTGAGCCGTGGTGCCACATCTTCTGGGCCTTGATAAGCAGCTTCCATATTCCTTTGTGCGTCATGTCGAGGAAGTGCTGCAGGGTCTGCGGCTCCTCCGGATTGAACTCCCACATGGGGGCAGCCCGGCGTTGGCAGGGGATGATGCGGTGGAAGAGCATGATCTGCACCACATTGGTGAGACAAACTTTCTTGCCCAGCATGTTGGTGACGCGTGTTTGCAGCGTCTGAACCTCCTTCTGGGACCCCTAGTCGAGGCCCTTGACGGTCCATGAAGTGAGCCTCGTGGGGGGTCCAGATCTGAATTTCGGAATCGCTGCCCAGTTGGTGCGGTGCAGCTCGGTGATGTAAAACCACTCTTGCTGCCAGACCTTGATGGTCTCGATGAAGGGCCCCTTGGGCCATGTGGCGTTGGGAAGATTGCTTATCACAGCCCCGCCACAGTCCGCGTGCTGCCCGTCGACCACCTTCGGCTTCAATGCCTTGGGCTTCACGTTGAAGACTTTTAGCCATAGGCTGAAGTGTGGGGGGTGCGAAGTAAAGCCTCGCACACAACATTAAACGTCGAGATGTGGAGGAAAGAGTTCGGGGCTAGATCATGGAAATCTAGCCCATAGTAGAACATGAGTCCCCGGATGAAGGGGTGGAGTGGAAAACCTAGCCCTCTAAGGAAATGGGGGAGGAAAACGACCCTTTCGCCGGGCTTTGGAGTGGGGATGATTTGACCCTTGTTGGGGAGCCTGTGTGCAATGTCTGCGGCTAGGTACCCTGCGCTCCGAAGATTCTTCACCTCCTTCTCCGTGACAGAGGAGGCCTCCCACTTGCCCTTGGAACCAGATCCGGCCATGGCTGGAGGAGGTGGTGGCGGTGGGGAACAAGGAAGCTTTTTTGGGCGCTGAGAGCTTGGGAGATTGGAAGGCAGAGGCTAGAGCAAGGCGTGGGAAAAAAAGGAGGAATCTATTGCCCTCTTATATGCGGTTAAAATGCCAACCGTCCCCCCACTTATGCCTTGAAACTCGCCTGTTCCCAACGTAAGCATGCGCTGTAAACGGTTGGATTACCCAAATCTTATTAATGAGCAATCCCATAACAAGTGGGCACGATCTCTGTTTTGACAAGACGGGCCAAGGGGGCTCAGCCTCGAAACACGGAATGTGGGGTGTGAAAACGGTTCAAAACACTGAAGGGTCAAGTCTGACGCTTCACCGGAAAAAGTTGTTAGTAAGACACTATTCCTATTTTTTTATATCCTGCCTTAGCGGTGTGACGCCCGGATAATTAAGCTACAGTGATCCCCGCTAATGATGCCACGTCACCTCGGTTACTATGGATAAACTCGCGTTAGTTCGAAACCTAGTTCGGATTTCAAATTTAAAACCGAGGCAAACAATAAAAGTTTTCAAACATTAAAACTAAAATGTTCGGAGTGTGCCAATTAATGCTTAGGTATTTATGGTGAAGAAACCACGCTTTTACAAAATGCCTAAATACTTTAAAATAAATTAAAACAGAAAAGAATAAATAGAAAGAAAAGGAAAGAAATAAAAATACAAATAAAAAGAAAGACCCCACCTTGCTTGGGCCTCACCACCAGCCACCCAACCGGGCCGGCCCACCTAACCTCCCCTGGCCTATATGGCCTCGTACCCCAAACCCTAACCCCCGAGTCACCCCACTTCTCCCCCCCCTCCAGCACGATCCCAACCCCACTCTCGTCTCTCTCGCTTCGATCCGATCTGGATCGGGGCTCGACCCACCCCGCCGCCAAGACGCTGCCCGCCGCCGCCCGGAGTCCTCCCTCCAGCCCGACGACGCCGTCGCCCTCCACCTCGCTCTCTCGTCTTCCTCCTGCGCCTCCCCCTCTTCCCCGATCTGGATGCGCCACCACCCGAGTACCTCGCCGGAGGCCACGATGTCGGGACCACGACGTCGGGACCACCTCGCCGGACTGCTTCCTCTCCGCCGATCGTCCCCGTCTTCCTCCTCCACGAACGGAGCTGCCCCGCCTCGTCGCGCCGACCCGACACCTTCCCGAGCACACCGCTTACCCTGCAGCTCCCACGAGGAACCCCTCATATCCTCCCTTCCTCCTCCCGGCGGCCGTCGTTCACTATTCGTCATACAGCCGCGTGCTCACCGCTGAACCCGTTCCCAAGCTCACGCCGTCACGCCGGCCGGCCCGGCTTGCGCTCGCCGTGCTCGGATCAAGCGTCCCGCCGCCCTACCATCCCGACCAACCACCAGACTCACCGCGGTCCTCACAGCCACGCCACCTCTTGCGCCATCGCCGCCGACCGCAATCGCGGCGCGCCCACTGCAGCTCGGGTGGGCGCCCAAACGGGCTGGCGCCCACACGTCCGTAACCCGTTCGTCCGTGGCTATTTGGCCTTACAACCAATGACATGTGGGGCCCAATTTCGTAATGATTTTATATATAAAAAAAGAATAAAAAAGAATGATAATAAGTAATTAAAATTATTAATTAATCAATTAGTTAATTAAATTAATTAACTTAATTAATTAGGTTTAATTAAACTAATTAAAATCTATTACCCTAATAACCTAGTTAGACTAAATTAACTAGTTAGTTAATGTAACGACCAATGACAGGGGCCCCACCCTTGTTGACGACCAAACGTTGACCGTCAATCGGGACCCCTGCCCACTGCCGACCTCTGGTACACTTACGTACGCAGAGCTGGGTGCACCTAGCATTTAGCTATTTAATTTCGAATTAAAATGATTTCGAAATATTGGTAAAACTTGGAAAAATCATAATAAATAAACCGTAGCTCGGATGGAAAAACTTTGTACATGAAACTTGCTCAGAACGACGAGACGAATCAGGATACGCAGCCCGTTCGTCTGCCACACATCCCTAGCATAGCAAACCTGCAACATTTCACCTCCGGTTCATCTGTCCAAAAACGCGAAACACCGGGGATATTTTCCCGGATGTTTTCCCCCTTCACTGGTACCACCTACTACCGCGTTAGGGCACACCGAGCACCGCGTATTGTCTTGTTACGCTTTGTGATGCTTTGATTGCTCTGTTATTTATTGTGTTCCCTCTCCGTTACTACTTTCCGATAGACCCCGAGACTGCCGGCGACCCCCAGTTCGACTACGGAGTTGACGACCCCTCTCTCTTGCCGAGCAACCGTGCAAGCCCCCTTTGATCACCAGATATCGCCTATTCTTCTCTATACCGCTTGCATTAGAGTAGTGTAGCATGTTACTTGCTGATTACTCCTATTACATTGCATAGCGACATTGTTGCTACAATCATTGATACCTTACCCGCATCCTAAATGCTTAGTATAGGATGCTAGTTTATCATCATTGGCCCTACATTCTTGTCGACCGCCTTGCTATACTATCGGGCCGTGATCACTTGGGAGGTGATCACGGTATATACTATACATACATACATACTATACAGATGGTGACTAAAGTAGGGTCACCGAGGAGTACCCGCAAGTGATTCTCGATGAGGGGCCGAAAGGACGTGGCTCCATCCCTAGAGAGGTGGGCTGGGTTCCCGACGGCCCCGATCGTTACTTTGTGTATGAGCGACAGGGCAGGTTGAGACCACCTAGGAGACAGGTGGGCTGGTCTTGTTCGGCGTTCATGGATACTTAACACGCTTAACGAGATCTTGGTATTTGATCCGAGTCCGCCATTTGGTCTATACGCACTAACCATCTACGTGGGAGTAGTTATGGGTATCCCGACGTCGTGGTATCACCAAGCCTTCTTGACGTCAAGAATCGAAGCGGCGCGCTACCGGATTGGAACATAAGCTGCGCTTGTATTAGGGGCTAGTTCGCTTCCGGCCGTCAGACGCGTGCGTGTGTGCTCAGGCGATGGGCCTGCACTTCCTACAAGATAGGTTTAGACCGGCGTCTTGACCGCTCTGTTGTGCCTAGGTGGGGCTGCGGCGTGTTGATCTTCCGAGGCGGGCATGACCCCGAAAAGTGTGTCCGGCCAAATGGGATCAAGCGTGTTGGGTTATGTGGTGCACCCCTGCAGGGAAGTTAATCTATTCGAATAGCCGTGTCCCTCGGTAAAAGGACGACCCGGAGTTGTACCTTGACCTTATGACAACTAGAACTGGATACTTAATAAAACACACCCTTCCAAGTGCGAGATACAACCCGGTGATCGCTCTCTAGTAGGCGACGAGGAGGGGATCGCCGGGTAGGATTATGCTATGCGATGCTACTGGAGATGCTACTTGGAGATGCTACTTGGAGATCTATTTGGAGGACTTCAATCTACTCTCTTCTACATGTCAGAAGACTGAGGTCGCCAGAGCGTAGTCTTGACGTGATTAGCTATCCCCTCTTATTCGGCATTCGCAGATTCCCACCGATATGGCCTCCTTACACATATACCCATGCATATGTAGTGTAGCTCCTTGCTTGCAGTACTTTGGATGAGTACTCACGGTTGCTATCTCCCCTTTTCCCCTTTTCCTTTCTTTACGGTTGTCGCAACCAGATGTTGGAGCCAGGAGCGACGCCACCGTCGACGCATTTACTACTACACCGGAGGTGCCTACTACTACGTGCGGTGTCAGCGGCGGCGACCGTGAGTAGTTAGGAGGATCCTGCAGGAGGCCCGCGCCTCTTCGATCAGATCCCGGTTTGTGCCACCTTCTTAAGGCAAACTTGTTTAACTTATGTCCGTACTCAGATATTGTTGCTTCACGACTTCGTCTATGATCGAGCACTTGTATTCGAGCCCTCGAGGCCCCTGGCTTGTATTATGATGCTTGTATGACTTATTTATGTTTTAGAGTTGTGTTGTGATATCTTCCCGTGAGTCCCTGATCTTGATCGTACATGTTTGCGTGCATGATTAGTGTACGATTGAATCGGGGGCGTCACAAGTTGGTATCAGAGCCGACTGCCTGTAGGAATCCCCCTTCTATACTCCTTGGCCGAAGTCGGGTCTAGTCAATACAAAACTTTTACTAACATGGCTGTGTGTCTTACGGGCACACGTCGCCATTGGGTGGTAGTAGGATCTTTTACTCCTCGACCTTTACTCTGGGACTCTGATCTCTCTTCTATTCGGGTTAAATGAATTTTGCTAAATCTAACATTAGGATCTCGTTATCACTTTCACCCGAGAGCCCCTTATTATCGAGGATCGCCTCACGCACATGAAGACCCTAAAGATACTCTCCGAGCTTAACCCGAGAACTTGTCTTCATCGCGTTTGCAATTCCCCTTCCACTGTCAACCCTTATGGATAACTACTTGCAGTCGTTATTCTTACATTCATCCCCAGTTGGTCTTGTTATTACAAGATACCCCGAAATACTCGTCATTGTTTCGATAATCCTTTGAGCTTATTGCCTTGCTGTTCTTTGTCACCTGAATACCCGTACGGATAATTCTCGCACTTATCGAGTATCCGCTTATCCCCAGTTGTTCATATGCTTTTCAAAATACTTGGAAATACTAACCGATCTTCCGAGTATCCTCTTCAAACTATTGCTCGGCAAATACTTGTCTGCTTGCAATATGGATGCTTTCCATATGTGTAGCAATATTCATTAGTATCCTTTGACACGATCATTTTGATCCTATCGATTCAACATGTGTGTGAAAGCACGCAATCATCAGTTGATCCTTTTAAATTATCTTCCCGGCTCAGACGTCATTTTAAACATGAGCTGGTTCTTAACCAATCAATGCCTTGATCGGTTGTGCTTCTAAGCCAATTGAACTTATTCATTTTCAATCAGAACGATTGCTTCTAATCCCTTGATTTGGAAATCATAGAATTTCTTTGCATTAAGCTTTGATTAGTTAGTTGTTTCTAGAATCCAATGCCTTTGCATTGTTTCTTCCTCTGTTGAGTACCGATGCTTACAGCAGATCCCTTGAGAACCATCAGATCCTTTGTTGGATTTTATCTGATGGCGTCCTTCATATTCAATCCCTTGGAAGTTCTGTAAATCCTATCCTCTGATTGACCAACCATGCTCTGCTTTCGAGCTGGCGATATTTACTCTTGAAGCTTGTAGTATATGTTCCTAAGAAGCCCCGTTGGGTTGAACCTATGCCTTTCCTACTCTGTGTGAACCCGAAAGTTATACGGGTTATACACTACTGCCGCTTCGTCAGATAACTTTTCAACACTACAACTTCGATAACGAGAAGTGAATGGATGGTAATGCATTGGAGAAGTGGGAGTCGACCTTGAACTTTGTGTTCATGCCCATGGACATGATGTAGAACTTATCATGAAAGCTTCTCTTAAATTAAGTATTCCTTGGTATAAGTTCATCTTATATCCGGGATCCGCCTTTGCAATCGTGGTTCCGACCATGATCTCCTTGAAATACCATTTCTCGTGCAAGTTTAAGCACTAATCTTCTTTAGAGCAATACCCGGTCCAAGCTCTACTTTGACCGTCGTTGAGTATTACCCCCGGTATCTTGAGATTATCTTGGGCCGCATAACTCCTTATGAGTTCTTCATCAAGTACTACATTCTCACTGATTACAACTTTTCATGGGCTCTGAGTTATTAAACACTCAAAGACATCGATAACTGAACCGAGTCCGCACTACGGTTCAACAACTCTTAGTAATCTTCTTTAAGTACGAGTTTGTACCCGATCACGTCATTCCTAGCCTTATCGGCTATATCATTATCGTGCAACTTTTTAACTGTGCTATCTGGTCCTTCTTCCCAGAGCACACTTTACGATGACCAACTAATCTTACGTCGATCTTCCTCGTTGTATCATTTCGCCTTGAACAACAAGATTGATTTCGAGTTTGTGTCGTACGCATGGTTCCAATAACCTTTTGCTTCATAATTCCTTTGACTTGATGTTATCGCCGATCGATTACATCTTCATGAATTCTCTCGACAAACGTGTCGTGATCATCATCAACATTTTAACTCCTTCCAGGATACCAATCGAATTCATGATGGGAATTACCATCCTTATCGACCACTTTATTGCCTTCCGTTCAGCACAAACTTTTTCGTGTTTTGTGTATACCTTGAGATCCTTGCCCCCCAGCATTTGTTCTTCTTTACCTTGGAGTATTACCTTCCTTTATGTCAAGAATGTCATGAGAAATTCACCACGACTTGAGAGTTCTTGGTATTGTGATAACTTCTCACCCTCACCATTCTTTCTTGGTCCTCGTGTTGATTCCAACCGGGGTACCCACAAGGGAACGGTGTTGTTTGGATTCTGCCCTTCTAGCAACCCTCTTGCTTTGAAGTTAATGGTTGACCGTTCATTCTTAGCCTATTGATTATTGAATCACCATTCCGACATTGGTCATGCAACCCAGCCCATATTCGGGTGCACCTTTCAACCAATGTTTAATTGTGTATGTTTTCCTTGAGCATACATCATTATACCATTTGATCTGACAAATGTTATCTCCTTGTTCACATAATTGTGGAAATCCATCTTTTGTTAAATCTCGATGAATTGCCGATGATTCCATCGAACCCAATGCTAAATGTTTCTTACTCAATTATCCGATACATCGTTGTATGGGTAATGTCATGAAGTTTCTCTCCCCTTACCTAAAGGGTTTTCTACTTTGTATCCTGTCTTGCATATCATGCCTTACTTGTCCGTGGGAAGGATATACCCATGGGATATGTGTTCTAACACGTTTTCCTTTCCATTTTTCTGTCTAATCTGATAATGATATAATCCTTTCCATTGTTTGGTTTAACCTTTCTGGTGATCTATAAGATCTAAGCAGTAATATTTTCCTGCTTACGAAAACACCTCGATGTACCACCTTATCAGTCAGACCCTGTTACTATTGTTGATGACATTTCGGTAACCACCGATGGGTGAGAACTTTGCCAATTGGTTCGCCTCATTCAACGAGCAGGAAAATTGTTTCTCTTTGTTCCTCGTCCTTGGTACCGACATTGTTGCCGACATAGCTGACAAGCTATCCATTGACATGCCTCCCTGTCGCGGCTATGCAAGATGTCACCACCTTTCCTACTTTCAACCCACATGGTGGGCCCATAACCCACAGATCCACTAGATCGAAACCTGACTCTTCTTCATAACCCGGATTCTAATGTATCCTTTGCACCTGGCTTCGTGTGAGATTCATGAGCTAAATACTATACCATTATTCATCCTGGGATCAAACACCATGTTATTCCCGTTGTTCAAACCCCCATTCTAGCTCCTGTCTAGTCATCGAATGATTGCCTACCCATTTGAAACTTTGGTACCAGCGTATATTGCACTCAACGAATTCACTGAAATACAACTCGTGGGGTACCTTGTGTATTTCCCATTGAGTTCACCGTCAGATGCCCAGCTTTGTGGAGATGCGTTCTTCCGAAGTTTTTTTTCCCCCTTGGTCGCGTTCGTAGGACGACGGAGATCCCGAAGAAAGGATGGCAACTTGGTCATGGTGACTTGAAGCAGGGAAATGAAGACATCAATGTAATGAATCGACCTCTTCGAGAAGAGCAACCAAGACCGAGAAGATCCGTTAGAATACTGTAACCAGGACTTTCCCCTTTACTCCCCTCTTAAATCTCGGGACGAGATTTCTTGTAGTGGAGGAGAATTGTGACGCCCGGATAATTAAGCTACAGTGATCCCCGCTAATGATGCCACGTCACCTCGGTTACTATGGATAAACTCGCCTTAGTTCGAAACCTAGTTCGGATTTCAAATTTAAAACCGAGGCAACAATAAAAGTTTTCAAACATTAAAACTAAAATGTTCGGAGTGTGCCAATTAATGCTTAGGTATTTATGGTGAAGAAACCACGCTTTTACAAAATGCCTAAATACTTTAAAATAAATTAAAACAGAAAAGAATAAATAGAAAGAAAAGGAAAGAAATAAAAATACAAATAAAAAAGAAAGACCCCACACTTCGCTATTGGGCCTCACCCACAGTGCCACCCAACCGGGCCGGCCCACCTAACCTCCCCTGGCCTATATGGCCTCGTACCCCAAACCCTAACCCCCGAGTCACCCCACTTCTCCCCCCCCCGCACGATCCCAACCCCACTCTCTCGTCTCTCTTGCCCCCCCCCCCGATCCGATCTGGATCGGGGCTCGACCCACCCCGCCGCCAAGACGCTGCCCGCCCGCCGAGTCCTCCTCCACCGACGACGCTCGCCTCCACCTCGCTCTCTCGTCTTCCTCCCGCCTCCCCTCTTCCCGATCTGGATCGCCACCACCCGAGTACTCGCCGAGGCCACGATGTCGGGACCACGACGTCGGGACCACCTCGCGGACTGCTTCCTCTCCGCCGATCGTCCCGTCTTCCTCCTCCACGAACGGAGCTGCCCGCCTCGTCGCGCCGACCCGACACCTTCCCGAGCACACCGCCTTACCCTGCGCAGCTCCCAGAGGAACCCCCTCAAATCCTCCTTCCTCCTCCGTCGCGGCGTCGTTGCTTCTCGTCGCGCAGACGTGCTCACCGCTGAACCTGCTTCCAGCTCGCGTCACGCCTTGGCCGCCCGATGCTTGCGCTTCGCCGTGCTCGGATCAAGCGCCCCGCCGCCCTACCATCCCGACCAACCATCAGACTCACCATGTCCTCAAGCAGCCACGCCCACCTCTTGCAGCCATCGCCGACCGCAATCGCGGCGCCCACTGCCTCGGCGGGCGCCAAACAATTTGGCGCCACACGTCCCAGAACCTGTTAAATCTGTGGCTATTTGGCCCTACAACCAATGACATGTGGGCCCATCCCGTAATGATTTTATATATAAAAAAGAATAAAAAGAATGATAATAAGTAATTAAAATTATTAATTAATCAATTAGTTAATTAAATTAATTAACTTAATTAATTAGGTTTAATTAAACTAATTAAAATCTATTACCCTAATAACCTAGTTAGACTAAATTAACTAGTTAGTTAATGTAACAGCCAATGACAGGGGGCCCCACCCCTTGTTGACCGATCAAGCGTTGACCGGTCAATCGGGACCCCAGCCCACTGTCGACCTCGGTACACTACGTACGCAGAGCTGGGTGCACCTAGCATTTAGCTATTTAATTTCGAATTAAAATGATTTCGAAATATTGCTAAAACTTGGAAAAATCATAATAAATAAACCGTAGCTCGGATGGAAAAACTTTGTACATGAAACTTGCTCAGAACGACGAGACGAATCAGGATACGCAGCCCGTTCGTCCGCCACACATCCCTAGCATAGCAAACCTGCAACATTTCACCTCCGGTTCATCTGTCCAAAAACGCGAAACACCGGGGATATTTTCCCGGATGTTTTCCCCCTTCACTGGTACCACCTACTACCGCGTTAGGGCACACCGAGCACCGCGTATTGTCTTGTTACGCTTTGTGATGCTTTGATTGCTCTGTTATTTATTGTGTTCCCTCTCCGTTACTACTTTCCGATAGACCCCGAGACTGCCGGCGACCCCCAGTTCGACTACGGAGTTGACGACCCCTCTCTCTTGCCAGAGCAATCAGGCAAGCCCCCCCCCTTTGATCACCAGATATCGCCTATTCTTCTCTATACTGCTTGCATTAGAGTAGTGTAGCATGTTACTGCTTGATTACTCCTATTCTGTTGCATAGCCTGACATTGTTGCTACAATCATTGATACCTTACCCGCAGTCCTAAATGCTTAGTATAGGATGCTAGTTTATCATCATTGGCCCTACATTCTTGTCAGTCTGCCTTGCTATACTATCGGGCCGTGATCACTTGGGAGGTGATCACGGTATATACTATACATACATACATACTATACAGATGGTGACTAAAGTCGGGTCACTCGAGGAGTACCCGCAAGTGATTACGATGAGGGGCCGAAAGGACGGTGGCTCCATCCCGGTAGAGGTGGGCTGGGTTCCCACGGCCCCGATCACATTTTTGTGACGGAGCGACAGGCAGGTTGAGACCACCTAGGAGGCAGTGGGCTGGTCTTGTTCGGCGTTCGCGGATACTTAACACGCTTAACGAGATCTTGGTATTTGATCTGAGTCTGGCCATTTGGTCTATACGCACTAACCATCTACGTGGGAGTAGTTATGGGTATCCCGGCGTCGTGGTATCACCGAAGCCTTCTTGGCGTCGACAAGAAGCGGCGGCGCGGATTGGAACATAAGCTGCGCTTGTATTAGGGGCTAGTTACGCTTCGGCGCGTCGACGCAACGTCTTGTGTGTGCTCGGGCGATGGGCCTGCACCCTGCACAAGATAGGTTTAGACCGGCGTCTTGACCGCTCTGTTGTGCCTAGGTGGGGCTGCGGCGTGTTGATCTTCCGAGGCGGGCATGACCCGAAAAGTGTGTCCGCCAAATGGGATCAAGCGTGTTGGGTTATGTGGTGCACCCTGCAGGAAGTTAATCTATTGAATAGCCGTGTCCCTCGGTAAAAGGACGACCCGGAGTTGTACCTTGACCTTATGACAACTAGAACTGGATACTTAATAAAACACACCCTTCCAAGTGCGGATACAACCCGTGATCGCTCTCTAACAGGCGACGAGGAGGATCGCGGGTAGGATTATGCTATGCGATGCTCTTGGAGATGCTACTTGGAGATGCTACTTGGAGATCTATTTGGAGGACTTCAATCTACTCTCTTCTACATGTTTGCAAGACGGAGGCTGCGAGCGTAGTCTTCGACGAGATTAGCTATCCCCTCTTATTCGGCATTCTGCAGCTTCACCCACCGATATGGCCTCCTTACACATATACCCATGCATATGTAGTGTAGCTCCTTGCTTGCAGTACTTTGGATGAGTACTCACGGTTGCTATCTCCCCTTTTCCCCTTTTCCTTTCTTTACGGTTGTCGCAACCAGATGTTGGAGCCCAGAGCAGACGCCACCGTCGGCGGCGACTACTACACCGGAGGTGCCTACTACTACGTGCAAGGTGTGCGGCGACGACCGGGAGTAGTTAGGAGGATCGAGCGGGAGGCCTGCGCCTCTTCGATCTGATCCCGTTTGTGCCACCTTCTTAAGGCAAACTTGTTTAACTTATGTCGTACTCAGATATTGTTGCTTCCACGACTTCGTCTATGATCGAGCACTTGTATTCGAGCCCTCGAGGCCCCGGCTTGTATTATGATGCTTGTATGACTTATTTATGTTTTAGAGTTGTGTTGTGATATCTTCCCGTGAGTCCCTGATCTTGATCGTACATGTTTGCGTGCATGATTAGTGTACGATTGAATCGGGGGCGTCACAAGCGGCTAAGGGTTGTGTTAGTTGTGAAAAGTCGAATACAATTCTTTTGTGGAGGAAAGCCGATGTATATTGTTTAGGGAACCTGCCTCGCAATGTCGAAGACAATCTGCGCGTTGAACACGTCGTCATTGAAGACTGTTCAGGGGCTACTGAGGGAGTCCAGGACTAAGGGGTCCTCGGGCATCCGGTCTATTCAATGTGGGCCGGACTAATGGGTCATCAAGATACAAGGAAGACGACCACCTCTCGTGTCCGGTTGGGACTCCCGTATGCGTGACAGCAAGTTTAGGTGTCCGGATATACTATTTCCTTTCTGTTAAACCAACTTTGTACAACCCTAGGCCCCTCCGGTATCTATATAAACCGGAGGGTTTAGACCAAAGGCAGGATCATAACATTGATAGGCTAGCCAAGCTTGGGTTTAGCCATTACGATCTCGAGGTAGATCAACTCTTGTAACCCCTATACCCATCAAATATAATCAAGTAGGAGTAGGGTTTTACCTCCATTAAGAGGGCCCAAACCTGGGTAAACATTGTGTCCCTTTAATCACTATTACCATCGATCCTCAGACATACAGCTTGGGCCCCCCTACCCGAGATTCACCGGTTTTGACACCGACACCCGTCACCCTCAATGGCCTCTATGGTGACAATCTCTTCGACGCACTAGTGGCCCTGTGACTGCCTATCGTCATGCCAGAGAATGTCCACCTTGAGGTCGCGCTCGCCGCGTAGCGCCTAGCACAGCAAGACACCATCGACATAATCACCCACGTCTACGCGCAAATTGTTCACAAAGACTATTACGTGCAAGAGGAGGACAATAGGATGCTGGCCTTCTTGGACCGCAGGGAAACCTTGGACGGCATTATTCAGAAGCACGTTGAGCTCGCCGCCAACGCCGCTGCTCCTCATAGGTCGCTTGGTGACCCGGCGCACTAGGGCGTGAGGATGTCGTTGATGGATCCGTATGTATCTTTATCTTTCCGCCAATTCCATGTAGTAGTATATTGTACTAGTAATTATCTTACCTTTCGCGTCAACTTCATAATTCTTGTACGTACTCCATGCATGAACTGTGCCAGAACCAAACTTCTCATCAGACTAGGGAAAATCGTTATTTCTATCTATCGGTCGCGCCATGGAGCAGAACCAAATTTTATAAGTTACAAGTTCAAAAGGAAAAGCCTGTCATGTTCACGTCACCCCCACACAGTTGGTTCGGCATGCCACTCAAGGGGGAATGCGTGATGTGTTGCATTTTCACTTACAAGTGGGACCACAGTTGAGCAAACTGACTATCGGCAAACCCCCACCCCGCCCACCGTGTGATTGTTGAGTTAGAGAAAACAGGAGGGAAAAGAGATGGTTGTAGCACAGACTCTAAGAAAATTGGTGTCAGATGGGACTCGCG
This sequence comes from Aegilops speltoides, assembly GCA_021437245.1. NCBI lineage: Eukaryota > Viridiplantae > Streptophyta > Magnoliopsida > Poales > Poaceae > Aegilops > Aegilops speltoides. Next base: position 152,509,304 of record CM038145.1, read on the forward strand.
TGGGTGGCGTGCGTCGTACTGCTAGACGTTAATGCTAGGTATGGCCCATGCCACCCCACTATATCGAGGTGCTGGATACGTAGAGCGAACACATGATCTCTCCAGGAGTATGGTACACCACTAGTACTACTCACATTGTCGCAAAATTTCCTGGAGTTCGTGCTCAGCCCTCCTCTCTCTCTCTCCCTCTCTCTCTTCTCAGCCAGCCAGCAGACACGCGGAGTGTGCCCGTCGTCTGTTTGCTCACATGCAGTCCCACATGTCAGTGAAAACACAAGACGACCCACTGAACCTGCACATCTTTCACCTCGACGTGCTGGTGATGAAAAACAAATCCAATAAAGATCTTCGATGGCCTCTTTTGGAGTTACTCAAGAGTAAGATTCTATTTACAGTTTAAACCCAAGATGCACATTGCGTGGCTTCAACAAGCACTCCATTTTCTTGCATGACACGACCTGGATGCTGGATGTCCCATGTGTTGGCAAAAGGAGAAAGAACTCGACCAAATCTTCTCCTCATTTAGACCGGAGGAGTAGGAAACACGGCAAGCCATGTGCCTACATCATACTACATACAAGCCTAACTCACGCAGTCACACTATCACCATATTTCTCGACCTCCGTGCGACACCTAGCTCTAGTTGATGGTATACTACTACTAGGACTAAATATTGCACTAGCATACTCCACTATTAGGTTGGCTCTGTGTGATGTGGCAACTTCATATAACTAGATGCTGGCTACACTACTACGGTACTCACACTCCAAGAAGTGACTCAAAAACCATTCATAAATTGAGTTTATGGCATGCATATGCAAATGTACCATTCATTACATATAAGAAGTCATCAACACACAACAACAACGAGGATACATGTTGGATTGTAGATTATTTCCAACAAAACATTCTAGTAAATAGTAAAGTTTTTATCATAGAACAAATGACAAGCAATGAAATGAACTTCAGCTCAACCGATCCTCGGCGTTGGAAACGCTTGCTTTGAACCATAAGTAAGCCTCTAGGAACGGGAAGCCATTGTTAATATCGATACCAACGCAGGACTCATCATCTAGGCTAAAGCGGCCTATATCAGAACACATATTGTGATAGCCAGGGTAGGGAACCATAGCAATGTCCGAGGTATAGATACAGTTGCTTCTCATAAACGGTAGTAACATTGTGCCAACAGCAACTGGATTGCCTTTCACCATCATTGGATAGTTTTGTCTAAGGAAGAGCAAGTTTTCTCCAAGACTATCAATACAGAACCAGACAGAAGGTGCTGGCGCTAGCACACTAGTATCCATGAGAGTTGGAATAGGTCCGGAGAGTGCGACCATGGGAGACAACACCTGCTTCCTTAGTAACATCAGCAGTGCCCTATATGCATACAAGAAGAGGTGATTCATCGAAATGAGTTGCCAGGCGCCACTGAGTATGTAGGTCCTGCTCGTCCTCATGCATGCAGGACCTTGGTCATCACCATCATCATCTCCCCCTTGGTTATAAAATTTTTCAAGTATAGGTGGTGAAATGTTCACAGGACCTTGGAAACACAAGAAGGTTAATTAGAACGGGGATAATAAATCGCATGCATGTGGATGAAACAATTCTAATTACAGTGGAAGACAAACATACCGAAATAATAAGGATTCCATGCAAAAACTGTTGGTGAACGTTGCATGGAAAACAAAAAAATTCTACACACATGCAATGATCTATCCATGGAGATCCATAGCAATGAGGGGGAGAGTGTGTCTACGTACCTCATAGACCATAAGCGGAAGCATTTCACAATGCGGTTGATGTAGTCAAACTTCTTCGCTCTTCAACCGATCAAGTACCGAATGCACGGCACCTCCGTGTTCTGCACACGTTCAGCTCAGTGACGTCCCTTGCCTTCTTGATCCAGCAAGACATCGAGGTAGTAGATGAGGTCTGTCAGCACGATGGCGTGGTGACAGTGATGGTGAAGTGATCTCCGCAGGGCTTCGCCTAAGCACTATGAAAATATGACCGGGGTGTAAACGGTGGAGGGGGGCACCGCACACGGCTAACAATTGATCTGATGTGTGCTAGGTTCCCCCTCCCACATATATATAGGTGGGAGGGAGGAGCAACCAAAGGAGGCGCCCAAGTAGGAGGAATCCTACTTGGAGTCTGATGTAGGGCAGAACCCTAGATGCCCGATCTTTCATGATTGGAGGGGATCTACGAAGAACACGAAGAATGCGAGGGGGAACACGAGGGGAACACGAGGGAAAATGATGTCTACTATGCAACCTTCTTCTTGTAGATGTTGTTGGGCCTCCAAGTGCAGAGGTTTGTACGACAGTAGCAAATTTCCCTCAAGTGGATGACCTAAGGTTTATCAATCCGTGGGAGGCGTAGGATGAAGATGGTCTCTCTCAAGCAACCCTGCAACCAAATAACAAAGAGTCTCTTGTGTCCCCAACACACCCAATACAATGGTAAATTGTATAGGTGCACTAGTTCAGCGGAGAGATGGTGATACAAGTGCAATATGGATGGTAGATATAGGTTTTTGTAATCTGAAATTATAAAAACAGCAAGGTAGCAAGTAACAAAAGTGAGCACAAACGGTATTGGAATGCTTCGAAACAAGGCCTAGGGTTCATACTTCCACCAGCACATGTTCTCTCAACAATAATAACATAATTGGAAAAAATAACTATCCCTCAACGTGCAACAAAGAGTCAATCCAAAGTCACTAATAGCGGGGAACAAACGAAGAAATTATTGTAGGGTACGAAACCACCTCAAAGTTATTCTTTCCGATCAATCCATTGGGCTATTCCTATAAGTGTCACAAACAGCCCTAGAGTTCGTAGTAAAATAACACCTTAAGACACAAATCAACCAAAACCCTAATGGCACCTAGATACTCCAATGTCACCACAAGTATCTGCGGGTTTGATTATACGATATGCATCACACAATCTCAGATTCATCTATTCAAACCAACACAAAGAACTTCAAAGAGTGCCCCAAAGTTTCTACTAGAGAGTCAAGACGAAAACGTGTGCCAACCCCTATGCATAGATTCCCAAGGTCCCGGAACCCGCAAGTTGATCACCAAAGATACATCAAGTGAACCAATAGAATACCCCATTGTCACCATGGGTATCCCACACAAGACATACATCAAGTGTTCTCAAATCCTTAAAGGCTCAATCCGATAAGATAACTTCAAAGGGAAAACTCAATCCATTACAAGAGAGTAGAGGGGGATAAACATCATAAGATCCAACTATAATAGCAAAGCTCGCGGTACATCAAGATCGTGCCGAATCAAGAACACGAGAGAGAGAGAGAGAGAGATCAAACACATAGCTACTGGTACATACCCTCAGCCCCGAGGGTGAACTACTCCCTCCTCATCATGGAGAGCGCCGGAATGATGAAGAAGGCCACGGTGATGGATTCCCCCTCCGGCAGGGTGCCAGAACGGGCTCCCGAGAGGTTTTTGGTGGCTACAAAGGCTTGCGGCGGCGGAACTCCCGATCTAGGTTATTTTCTCGTGGTTTGGGGATTTATAGGAGAGGTTGGCGTCGAGAACAAGTCAAGAGGCCCCACAGGAAGTCCACGAGGCACAGGGGTGCGCCCTCCACCCTTGTGGGGCCCACGGGCCTCCCCTCCGGTAACTCTTCACTTCAGTATTTTTTATATTTTCCAGAAAAAATCTCCGTTGATTTTCAGCGCATTCCGATAACTTTTGTTTCTGCACAAAAACAACACCACGGTAGTTCTGTTGAAAACAGCGTCAGTCCGGGTTAGTTCTAATCAAATCATACCAAAAGCATGTAAAAATATTATAAACATGGCATGAATACATCAAAAGTTATAGATACGTTGGAGATGTATCAGCATCCCCAAGCTTAATTCTTGCTCGTCCTCGAGTAGGTAAATGATAAAAACAGAATTTTTGATGTGGAATGCTACCTAACATATCTATCAATGTAATCTCTCTTTATTGTGGCAAGAATATTCAGATCCATAAGATTCAAAACAAAAGTTTAATATTGACATAAAAACAATAATACTTCAAACATACTAACAAAACAATCATGTATCCCTACAAAATCATATAGTCTGGCCATGCTCTATCTTCATCACACAAAGTATTTAAATCATGCACAACCTTGACGACAAGCCAAGCAATTGTTTCATACTTTTGATGTTCTCAAACTTTTTCAATCTTCATGCAATACAAGAGCGTGAGCCATGGACATAGCACAATAGGTGGAATAGAAGCGTGGTTGTGGAGAAGACAAAAAGGAGAAGATAGTCTCACATCAACTAGGCGTATCAACGGACTATGGAGATGCCCATCAATAGATATCAATGCGAGTGAGTAGGGATTGTCATGCAACGGATGCACTCGAGCTATAAATGTCTGAAAGCTCAAAAAGAAACTAAGTGGGTGTGCATCCAACTCGCTTGCTCACGAAGACCTAGGGCAATTGAGGAAGCCCACCATTGGAATATACAAGCCAAGTTCTATAATGAAAAATTCCCACTAACATATGAAAGTGACAACATAGGAGAATCTCTATCATGAAGATCATGGTGCTACTTTGAAGCACAAGTGTGGTAAAAGGATAGTAGCATTGCCCCTTGTATCTTTTTCTCTCATTTTTTGTTTTTTTTGTTTGTTTTTTTGGCCTTCTCTTTTTTGCCGCTTTTTTTATTTATTTTTATTTTTCGTCTGGAGTCTCATCCCGACTTGTGGGGGAATCATAGTCTCCATCATCCTTTCATCACTGGGACAATGCTCTAATAATGAAGATCATCACACTTTTATTTACTTACAACTCAAGAATTACAACTCGATACTTAGAACAAAATATGACTCTATATGAATGCCTACGGCAGTGTACCGGTATGTGCAATGAATAAAGAGTGGTATGTATGAAAGAATTATGAAAGGTGGCTTTGCCACAAATACAGTGTCAACTACATGATCATGCAAAGCAATATGACAATGATGAAGTGTGTCATAATAAACAGAACGGTGGAAAGTTGCATGGCAATATATCTCGGAATGGCTATGGAAATGCCATAATGGGTAGGTATGGTGGTTGTTTTGAGGAAGGTATATGGTGGGTGTATGGTACCGGCAAAAGTTGCGCGGTACTATTGAGGCTAGCAATGGTGGGAGGGTGAGAGTGCGTATAATCCATGGACTCAACATTAGTCATAAAGAACTCACATACTTATTGCAAAAATCTATTAGTTATCGAAACGAAGTACTACGCGCATGCTCCTAGGGGATAGATTGGTAGGAAAAGACCATCGCTCGTCCCCGACCGCAACTCATAAGGAAGACAATCAATAAATAAATCATGCTCCAACTTCATCACATAACGGTTCACCATATGTGCATGCTACGGGAATCACAAACTTTAACACAAGCATCTCCCAAATTCGCAACTACACCACTAGCATGACTCTAATATCACCATCTTCATATCTCAAAACAATCATAAAGAATCAAACTTCTCATAGTATTCTATGCACTTCATATGAAAGTTTTTATTATATCCCTCTTGGATGCCCATCATATTAGGACTAAATTCATAACCAAAGAAAATTACCACGCTGTTTAAGACTCTCAAAATAATATAAGTGAAGCATGAGAGTTCATCAATTTCTTCAAAATAAAATCACCGTCATGCTCTAAAAGATATAAGTGAAGCACTAGGGCAAACGACAAACTACCCCACAAAATATAAGTGAAGATCAATGAGTAGTCGAATAATTGTGCAACTATGTGAAGATTCTCTAACATTTAAGAATTTCAGATATTGGTATTTTATTCAAACAGCAAGCAAAACCTAATAAAATAAAATGACGCTCCAAGCAAAACACATATCATGTGGTGAATAAAAATATAGATCCAAGTAAAGCTACCGATGAACAAAGACGAAAGAGGGGATGCCTTCCGGGGCATCCCCAAGCTTAGGCTCTTGGTTGTCCTTGAATATTACCTTGGGGTGCCTTGGGAATCCCTAAGCTTAGGCTCTTGCCACTCCCTATTCCATGTCCATCGAATCTTTACCCAAAACTTGAAAACTTCACAACACAAAACTCAACAGAAAACTCGTAAGCTCCATTAATATAAGAAAATAAATCACCACTTTTGGTACTGTTGTAAACTCATTCTAAATTCATATTGGTGTAATATATACTGTATTCCAACTTCTCTATGGTTCATACCCTCCGATACTACTCATAGATTCATCAAAATAAGCAAACAACACATAGAAAAAGAAACAGAATCTGTCAAAAACAGAATAGTCTGTAGTAATCTGTAACTCTAGAATACTTATGTATATCCAAAAATTCTTAAATAAATTGGTGGACGTGAGGAATTTGTCTATTAATCTTCTGCAAAAAGAACGAACTTAAAAGCACTCTTCAGTTAAAAATGACAATTATTCTCGTGGGCGCAAAGTTTCTGTTTTTTACAGCAAGATCGCATTAACTTTCACCCAAGTCTTCCCAAAGGCTTTACTTGGCACTTTATTGAAACAAAAGCTATAAAACATGATTACTGCGGTAGCTTAATCATGTGGACACACAAAAACAGTAGGGGTAAATATTGGGTTGTCTCCCAACAAGCGCTTTTCTTTAATGCCTTTGTAGCTAGGCATGATGATTTCAATGATGCTCACACAAAAGATAAGAATTGAAAAATAATGAGAGCATCATGAAGAATATGACTAGCACATTTAAGCCTAACCCACTTCCTATGCCTAGGGATTTTGTGAGCAAACAACTTATGGGAACAAGAATCAACTAGCATAGGAAGGCAAAACAAGCATAACTTCAAGATTTTCAACACATAGAGAGGAAATTTGATATTATTGCAATTCCTACAAGCATATATTCCTCCCTCATAATAATTTTCAGTAGCATCATGAATGAATTCAACAATATAACAATCACATACAACACTATTTTCATGATGCATAAGCATAGAATTTTTATTACTCTCCACATAAGCAAAATTCTTCTCATTCATAGTAGTGGGAGCAAACTCAACAAAATAATTATCGTGTGAAGCATAATCCAATTCAAAACTAAAATCAAGATGACAAGTTTCATGGTTATCATTATTATTTATAGCATACATGTCATCACAATAATCATCATAGATGGCAACTTTGTTCTCATAATCGATTGGAACCTCTTCCGAAATGGTGGATTCATTACTAAATAAAGTCATGACCTGTCCAAATCCACTTTCATCAATATAATCATCATAAATAGGAGGCATGCTTTCATCATAACAAATATTCTCATCAAAACTTGGGGGTTTAAAAATATCATATTCATCAAACATAGCATCCCCAATCTTGTAGCTTTGCATATCATTAGCATCATGGATATTCAAGGAATTCATACTAACACCGTTGCAATCATGCTCATCATTCACATATTTTATGCCAAACATTCTATTGCATTCTTTCTCTAGCAATTGAGTACAATTATCGGAATCCTTATTTCACGAAAGACATTAAAAAGATGAAGCATATGAGGCACCCTCAATTCCATTTTTTGTTTTCTTTTATACACTAAACTAGTGATAAAACAAGAAACAAAAAGATTCGATTGCAAGATCTAAAGATATACCTTCAAGCACTAACCTCCCCGGCAATGGCGCCATAAAAGAGCTCGATGTCTGCTACGCAACCTTCTTGTAGACGTTGTTGGTCCTCCAAGTGGAGAGGTTTGTAGGTGTAACATCCCAAATTTCCAATTTGGAATGTTATACATTAGATCATTATTGCATAGCATATTCTATTGCATTTTGGTTGATCCTAGAAATTCTAAGCAACTCAAGGACCCACTGAGAGAGTTGAGGATTTCGTTATTTTCTTATTTGAGATTTCTCAAATTTTGAAAAGAGGATCAATTGGTTTTAATTAATTTCTCTCCAAATATTTCATATATATGAAAATAAAAGAGAGGGTATAAAATGACTTCCCCAAAATAAAGAAATATTGGAGGAAAAATATTAAAATCAATTAAGATTTTTATTTGGAGTTTTATTGCTATTTTATTTGAATTAGGAAAAAATGTGTTTTTCAAAATTGCATTAGAGGCCCAAATAAATGTTCACCTTGTCCGCTATTTTTAGAGGACGGGGAAAATTTATTTCAGGATTTTTGGAGTCCGTTTAGTATTTCTTTTTTTTGTTTTTCTGTGCGTAAAAATTATTTAAAAAAAAGGAACCGACCTACCGGGCCGTGTCCGGCTAGGACACTGCGCCCGGCCGGCCCTTAAAAGCCACGGCCCGCCAGCCCCCCACCCCTCCAAACCCTAGCCACCAGCCCCGCCCGCCCGACCTGCGCCAGCGTCACCGGAGCCGCCGCCGCTGGAGTAGCCGTCGCCGCCGCCGTCACAAAGGTCGAGGTAGCTGCTCGTTTTTTTAAGAAAATCAATCGGTCTTATTTCGAAAACCCTAGATTCGTTTTTTTAGATCGGTTCGGTTTTCTTTGATTTAGTTAAATAGCGGACGTTCGTCCGTACATTCGTTCTTAATGAATGATGTTCACCCGTTAGCCGCAGACAGCGAACGTTCATTCATTAGCCTGTTCGTCGGTTTTTATTTTTCCAGGGTTTTTCCGCGATTATTTTCGATCGTGATTTCTTCCCTGATCTTTGTTTTAGTTTATCTTTTCGCTCGTTTATTGGAATCAGGCGATTCAAGCACCTAGATCTTCGTCTCGAAGCCCTCTTTCTGTTTAAACAACTTGAACAAGATTTTGGTACTATAAAATTTGACTTTATTCCAGATTAGTAAAACGGATCTTGTTTCTTTCATAGGTTGAGTTTCGTTGCTCCATTTGATTTGATTTTTTTTGCAAACCGGAGTTCTTCAGTTGAACTTTCTGGCTAGATCTCTTGTTTGAGTTTTACCCGTGCTTCTAGTAGAGTGCTAATGTATGTTATTGTTTGTTTGCGATAGAGTACCCAGAGTGCGAAGCGTGCTACTACAAGTCTCTAGGTTTTGCGGATCATCCGCAAGGCAAGTAACACTTTGATCATACCTCTTTGCTACCCAGTTTTATTGCATTAGATCAACCCTCAAACATTGCATGGTTAGGATATGATTAACATGTGGGTTTTGGGAAGTAGATGATGAGGTAGAACCTATTGCCCTGTTTATTATCAAACCTTTAGGAGCTACTTCTACGTTATGCTTATATTGCTCTGCTATGCTCGTAGACGTGGATTGGGTGAGTGTATCCATGACATATGTGAGTATTGATTAATTAGTGGTTAACTTAAGGTGGCTACTTAAATACACATCTGGGTGGATTGCTTGAGGCACCCTGGAGTACCCAGTGGTTGTCAGGGCACCTGGAGAATCCAGTGTTTTCCTAGGATATCCCAGAGTACCCGTGTCATCATCCTGCGGTTCGCCACCCAGGCTAGAAGGGATCATAAGATTATTCATGCTAGAAACTTCCGTGTGCAGCCACAAGCCAATATGGGCTCTGGCATAGTTGAGTAAGTTGCGTGAAGCTCTTGAAGAGGTAGACTAGCAGATGTAGAGGGTTGTAGGTGGTACTGTCTACCCAGAGTAGAGAGTTAATGCTTCAGAAAGATTGTGTCTCGAATCTCCGACCATGGATGGTTCGAGTCTTGTGGGGAAAAGTGCGCAAACCTCTGCAGAGTGTACAAACTAATCATGGTTAGCCCTGTCCCCGGTTACGGACATCTTGAGTATCTGGTTCATGGATTATCATGTTGATCTCATCACTCTAAATTTAATTTGTTGGGTTTAATGATGATGTTTAATTGGGATTGAGTTGAAGGAACCTTCTCAATGTTTAACAACCACCATGGTAGTTAAATAAAATTTATTCCTTTGTTGTAGGGGAAAATTGGCTTTATGCAAAACTGTAACCATAGAGCTTTCCACCAGCCATATATGCATGTAGTGATAGCGTTCATTCAGTTCATTACTCTATGTGTTACATTGCCAGCAAATTCCATGTGCTCACCCGTTTTGGGGTGCAACATTTCATGTCGCAGACTTTTCAGACGACAAGTAAGGTGTGATAGGTCTATGTCTTTCACTCAACTATGCCGTTGGAGTTGATGGGCTCACTTTATCTTCCAAGCCTCGCTGTTTTCGTTTTTAGATGGCCTTAAGCCATATTATTGTAATAAGTTCTCTTTTGAGACATTCGATGTAATAAGTGTGTGATTGAAACTCTGTTATAAATCCTCAAGTGTTGTGCGTGCCAGCATTACCGATCACGGGATGACACTGATGCACAGAGACTAGAATATTTGAGGTCTGGTCGCTAGAAGATAGTATCAGAGCACACGATGACTGTAGGACACGACCACTAAGCTAAAACCCTAGATCACTACTCTCTTCTCATTTCTAACTCCTCTCCTTTTCTACTCTATGGGATGGCGGACTCAAAGAACAAGTTCACACAACCGGATGAAGACACCCCTTTTGGACGACACTTGAAGGAAGTTACTAGATACCTGAACATCGGAATACCAAGCTTCACCGGCACTTACATCGTCACTTTACCAGAAGAGGAGCATTGGATGGTTCGAGTTCAAGTTCCAGGAAGGACGTTCATGCCAGTCACTGAGCCCATAGAGTTTTCCTTTGATGCACCAACCTGGAGTCTAGGAAAGAGCATGGCAGCCCACATCACCATGGGACGCATTGGAGAAGTTTACCACAAGGATCTCAGGGATACTATCTACCCGATTTGTGGGCGCCGAGATGATCAATGGGAGATGATCAGCACCAGGAGGGATAGGTCCATTGCAGCTTTCATCCAGGAGTTAACCAACACATTCGTCGCCAAGAGAACCAGATGTGCGCAAGCATGATAGATCTGAAGAAGGCAATGATCAGGATCATGGAGCTGGAGGAAGAACTTAGGTCTACACGCGACGGATATGAGAAGGAAATGATGATACTCGTGGAGAAGAATGACAATTTGACGAGGAAGCTAGGAGTATTCATGGGAGACCCCATGCTAGGAGGAGAAGACGACGATTCCACTTGTCCAGAGAACTACATCATCATAGACGACACCGACTCAGACCCCGGCGATAGTGATGATGACTATGTTGATGAAGCTGGAGCAGATATCATGGAGTCTTCCACCGATTAAAGCTTCTAGTCGACCACCATATCAGTAGTAGTATTTCCCCCATGTATATAGTATAGTCCGAGCACTTATGTAACGATAGTTAGACCGCTTGTATGCCCTTGTTTGAATTGATTGAAGTGATAATGTTTGTATTTATCTCATGTGCATATGGGTAGTGTTTTCGCTCTAGAACTCATTCTATTTTGTTTTCTCATCTTTTCTAAACCCATCAGATGCCTCCGAGATGTGACAATGGATTTGCTTTCCTGCCGGAGCTCACTCAGTTGATCCAACAGCAAAATACCCTGATGCAGCTACTAGTACAGAATCAGAACCAGGGGAACAACAACAACAACAACAACAACAACCCACCACCACCACCACTTGTTGACCACTTAGCCTGTTTCCTAAGGCTGAATCCGCCGGTGTTCTCTAGTAGCACCGAGCCGATTGTTGCAGATGATTGGCTCCGCATGATTGGAAGAGAGCTAGCCACTGCGGGATGCATAGATGCGGAGAGAGTGCGATTTGCTGCACATCAGCTTGATGGACCCGCAACATCATGGTGGGAGAATTTCACAGCCACTTACCCCATCGACACTGTCACATGGGACCAATTTCAGCAGGCTTTTCGCACTGCCCATGTTTTAGCAGGAGCTATGGCCATGAAGAAGCGCGAGTTTCGCAACTTGCGCCAAGGAGGACGCAAAGTGGGCCAGTATGTGGATGATTTTAGTAAGTTAGCACGTTATGCCCCTGATGACGTTGCTACATATGCTACTAAGCAGGAGAAGTTTCTGGAAGGACTGAATGATGAGCTGAGCATGTAGTTGATGGTGGCAACCTTCAACAATTACCAGGAGTTGGTAGATAGAGCTCTCATGATTGAAGGGAAGCAGCAGCAGATTGACAACCGCAAGAGGAAGTATGGACAAGGGAAGTACAATTCAGGAGCTCAGCAGAGGCCCCGTTTTACCCCAAACTCGGGAGGACACATTCACCATAACCATGGAGGCCATAATCCAAATGGAGGAAGTTCGCATAACCATAGTGGCCCCAAGAATGGGAATGGGAATGGAGGAAGCAACGGCCAGAACCGTTCCAACCTAGCAACGCCCACCAAGAAGGATCTAAGTCACATTACTTGTTTCAACTGCGGGAAGAATGGACATTACGCCATGGAGTGTTCTGAAGCAAAGAATGGAAATGGCAATGGAAGCTCTGGGAAGAAGCCCAACCCTTTCAACAGGGGACAAGTGAACCACGTTAGCATGGAGGAGGTTGAAGCACAACCCGATGCAGTTATCGGTTAGTTTTTGGTTAAGTCATTTACTGCAATCGTTCTTTTTGATACTGGTGCATCGCATTCATACATGTCAAGGGGATTTGTGGATAAGTATAACCTGCCAACCCAAGCCCTTAGGTCACCCATGTTAGTAACCTCGCCGGGAGCAGAGTATATGGCTAGCCTATGGTGTGATCGGTTACCACTAAGGATTGGTAACTACGTGTTCCCCTCAGACCTAATAGTATTGGAGTCACAAGGACTGGATGTAATATTAGGCATGGATTGGTTATCGAAGTATGGAGGGAACATTGACTGTGCCAGTAAGTCGATTTTGCTCACCACCCCAGAAGGAAGAAGGATTAAGTATGTATCCTGGCATGTGCCGAAGAGGACTCAAGTGAATTCCTTATCAGGAGTTGTACAGGAGGAAGTACTAGTGGTGAAGGATTTTCCTGATGTATTTCCAGAAGAGTTGCCAGGCATGCCACCGGATAGAGACATTGAGTTTCTGATTGAGCTTTTGCCAGGCATAGGGCCAATATCTAAGAGACCGTATCGGATGCCCGCAAAAGATTTGGAAGAAATTAAGAAGCAAATTAAGGAGTTACTGGATAAAGGCTATATTCACCCAAGTTCATCACCTTGGGGATCACCAGTGCTTCTAGTGGAGAAGAAGGATGGATCGTTGAGGATGGTTGTTGATTATCATGGATTGAACGAAGTGACGATGAAGAACAAGTACCCACTGCCGATGATCAATGATTTAGTTGACTAGTTGCAAGGAGCTAAAGTATTTTTCCAAGATCGATCTGCGATCAGGATACCACCAGCTAAAGATTCGAGAGCAGGATATACCTAAGATAGCTTTTACCACCAGGTACGGGCTATATGAGTATACCGTTATGTCATTTGGTCTGACTAACGCGCCTGCATATTTCATGAACATGATGAACAAGGTGTTTTTGGAGTTTTTGGATAAGTTCGTCGTGGTGTTCATTGATGATATTTTGGTCTACTCAAAGAATGAAGAGGAGCATAAGGAGCATTTGCATTTGGTACTTGGGAAGCTCAGCGAACATCAGTTATATGCCAAGTTCAGCAAGTGTGAGTTTTGGTTGAAGGAAGTTGGATTCCTCGGACGTGTTATATCGAGAGAAGGAATAGCAGTAGACCCTACCAAGGTTGTCACTGTGACAAATTGGGAAGCACCCACGTCAGTTGGAGAGATCCGGAGTTTTCTTGGACTCGTAGGATACTACAGGAGGTTCATTGAGAATTTCTCGAAGATTGCAAAGACCATGATGGAGTTGTTGAAGAAGGACACCAAGTTCAAATGTACTGAGGAATGTGAAGCCAGTTTTCAGGAGTTGAAGAAACATTTAGTTACAGCCATAGTATTGATTCTCCAGATCAACACAAGGATTATCAAGTGTATTGCGATGCTTGTCGTCGAGGACTTGGAGCAGTGCTTATGCAGGAGGGGAGAGTTGTTTCATATGCCTCACGACAGCTTAAACCCCATGAGTTGAATTATGCTACACACGATTTGGAGTTAGCAGCCGTAGTACATGCGTTGAAGACATGGAGGCATTTCCTCATCAGAAATCATTGTGAGGTGTACACGGATCACAAGAGCTTGAAGTATATCTTCACGCTGAAGGAGTTGAATCTCAGGCAGAGGAGATGGTTGGAGCACATCAAGGATTGTGATATGATGTTGCACTATCATCCCAGAAAGGCTAACGTAGTAGCCGATGCGTTGAGTCGCAAGAGTCATGTCAATACACTCATGACCGGAGGATTATTCAAGGAGTTAACAGAGGATCTTCGCGAGCTATGTTTGGAAATAGTTCCGAGAGGTTATGTAGCAGTGTTGGAAATTCAGTCTACTTTGATGGATAAGATCTGAGAAGCTCAGAAGACGGACAAAGAGATTGCCGAGATAAAGGAAAGGATGAGCAAAGGAAAGGCTAAAGGATTTTGTGAGGATGAGCACGGTACCTTATGGTTTGAGGATCGCGTATATGTGCCTAATGACCCCGAGATCAGGAAGTTGATTCTACAGGAGGCCCATGATTCGCCGTATTCGATTCACCCAGGAAATACCAATATGTATCTGGATTTGAAGGACAGTTTCAGGTGGACTGGAATGAAGAAGGATATTGCTGAGTATGTAGCAGCATGTGATGTATGTCAGAGAGTAAAGGCAGAGCATCAGAAGCCAGCGGGATTGCTACAGCCGTTGCCGATACCCGAATGGAAGTGGGACAAGCTAGGCATGGATTTTATCACCGGATTGCCCAGGACTCGTTCAGGCTATGACTCGATTTGGGTTGTAGTCGATCGGTTGACGAGGGTAGCTCATTTCATCCCAGTGAAGACCACTTACACTAGTGCTAAGTTGGCAAAGATATACATGACCAGGATCATATGTCTGCATGGAGTTCCGAGGACCATTGTAACAGATAGAGGAACCCAGTTTACCTCAAAGTTCTGGAATCAGTTGCATGAGACTTTGGGTACCAGGGTAGATTTTAGTACAGCCTTTCATCCACGCATGATGGATGCACCGAGAGAGTCAATCAGATTCTGGAGGACATGTTGAGAGCTTGTGTGCTAGATTATGGATCTAGTTGGGACGACAATTTGCCGTATGCAGAGTTCTCTTATAACAACATTTATCAAGCCAGTTTGAAGATGGCCCCTTTCGAAGCTTTGTAGGAAGGAGGTGCAGGACACCGTTGTTATGGGATGAAGTTGGAGATCGTCAGTTGTTTGGACCAGATTTGATTAAGGAGTTTGAAGAGAAGATTAAGTTGATTCGCGATAGACTTAAGGTAGCCCAGTCCAGGCAGAAGAGCTATGCGGATTCTAAATGCAAGGAGATAGTTTACGAAGTCGGAGACAGAGTGTATCTTCGGGTGTCCCCACTTTGAGGTGTTAAGCGTTTTGGAGTTAAGGGAAAGTTAGCACCACGTTTCGTGGGACCATACAAAGTTTTAGAGCATATGGGAGAAGTTGCTTACAAGCTGAAATTGCCAGAAGGATTGTCAGGAGTTCATGATGTGTTCCACGTTTACCAGTTAAAGAAGTGCCACACGGAGATGGCTGATATTCCTCTGAGAGATACAGTGCCACTGGAAGCGACTCAGTTGGATAGCGATTTGACCTATGAGGAGAAACCAGTGAAGATTCTTGAGTTTGCCAGCCGAGTCACACGTAGCAAGGTTATCAAGTTCTGCAAAGTTCAATGAAGCCACCATACCGAGGATGAAGCCACCTGGGAACGAGAGGAAGACCTATGGAAGGACCACCCGCACCTATTCTCTAGCCAACCTGAATCTCGAGGACGAGATTCATCTTAATGGGGGTAGGTTTGTAACATCCCAAATTTCCAATTTGGAATGTTATATATTAGATCATTATTGCATAGCATATTTTATTGCATTTTGGTTGATCCTAGAAATTCTAAGCTACTCAAGGACCCATGGAGAGAGTTGAGGATTTCGTTATTTTCTTATTTGAGATTTCTCAAATTTTGAAAAGAGGATCATTTGGTTTTAATTAATTTCTCTCCAAATATTTCATATATGAAAATAAAAGAGAGGGGATAAAATGAATTCCCCAAAATAAAGAAATATTGGAGGAAAAATATTAAAATCAAATAAGATTTTTATTCGGAGTTTTATTGCTATTTTATTTGAACTAGGAAAAAAATGTGTTTTTCAAAATTGCATTAGAGGCCCAAATAAATGTTCACCTTGTACGCTATATTTTAGAGGACGGGGAAAATTCATTTCAGGATTTTTGGAGTCCGTTTAGTATTTTTTTCTGTGTGTCGGAATTATTAAAAAAAAGGAACCGACCTACTGGGCCGTGTCCGGCTAGGACACTGTGCCCGGCCGGCCCTTAAAAGCCGCGGCCCGCCAGCCCCCCCAAACCCTAGCCGCCAGCGCCTTGCCCGATCCGCGCCGCCTCCGTCACTGCCGCTTGCAGCCAAGGCCTCACGCCGCCGGGCCGAGCTGCCACTGGAGTAGTTGTCGCCGCCACCTGACGCCAAGTAGCCGCGGTTTTTTAGAAAACCGATCGGTTTTATTTCGAAAACCCTATATTCATTTTTTTAGATCGGTTCGGTTTTCTTTGGTTTAGTTAAATAGCGGACGTTCGTATGTACGTTCGTTCTTAACGAACGATGTTCACCCGTTAGCGAACGTTCGTTCGTCAGCCTGTTCGTCGGTTTTTATTTTTCCAGGGTTTTTCCGCGATTATTTTCGATCGCGATTTATGCCCTGATCTTCGTTTTAGTTTATCTTTTCGCTCGTTTATCCGAATCAGGCGATTCAAGCGCCTAGATCTTCATCTCGAAGCCCTCTTTCTGTTTAAACAACTTGAACAAGATTTTGGTACTGTAAAATTTGACTTTAGTCCAGATTAGTAAAACGGATCTTGTTTCTTTCATAGTTTGAGTTTCGTTGCTCCGTTTGATTTGATTTCTTTTGCAAACCGGAGTTCTTCAGTTGAACTTTCTGGTTAGATCTCTTATTTGAGTTTTACCCGTGCTTCTTGTAGAGTGCTTATGTATGTTATTGTTTGTTTGCGATAGAGTACCCGGAGTGCAAAGCGTGCTACTACGAGTCTCTAGGTTTTGCGGATCATCAGCAAGGCAAGTAACACTTTGATCATACCTCTTTACTACCCAGTTTTATTGCATTAGATCAACCCTCAAACATTGCATGGTTAGGATCTGATTAACATGTGGGTTTTGGGAAGTAGATGATGAGGTAGAACCTATAGCCCTGTTTATTATCAAACCTTTGGGAGTTACTTCTACGTTATGCTTATATTGCTATGCTATGATCGTAGACATGGATTGGATGAGTGTATCCATGATAGATGTGAGTATTGATTAACTAATGGTTAACTTAAGGTGGCAACTTAAATACACATATCGGTGGATTGCTTGAGGCACCCTAGAGTACCCAGTGGTTGTCAGGGCACCTGGAGAATCCAGTGTTGTCCAAGGATATCTCGGAGTACCCGTGTGATCATCCTACGGTTCGCCACCCAGGCTCAAAGGGATCATAAGATTATTCATGCTAGAAACTTCCGTGTGTAGCCACAAGCCAATATGGGCTCTGGCATAGTTGAGTAGGTTGCATGAAGATCTTG
Organism: Aegilops speltoides; assembly: GCA_021437245.1. Classification (NCBI taxonomy): domain Eukaryota; kingdom Viridiplantae; phylum Streptophyta; class Magnoliopsida; order Poales; family Poaceae; genus Aegilops; species Aegilops speltoides. The sequence goes on from CM038145.1 coordinate 152,526,929, forward strand.
AAGAGGTAGACTAGCAGATGTAGTGGGTTGTAGGTGGTATTGTTGTAACACCCCGGATGTATCTTTCCATATTTGTAACTCCAACTCTTGCCATTTTCGGATATGTGCTATGATATTCCCTCCGTGGTTGGGTTTTGTTTTCATTTTGCATTTTGTTCATGTCATGCATCTCATATCATGTCATCATGTGCATCTCATTTGCATACGTGTTCGTCTCATGATTCCAACATATTCCCGTTGTCTGCTTTTGCAATCCGCACTCCTATGTTCCCCGGCGTCCCTCTTGTTCTTTTTCCGTGTCGGGTGTTGAACATTCTCGGAATGGACCGAGCCTTGCCAAGTGGCCCTGGTATAGCACCGGTAGACCACCTGTCAAGTTTCGGGTCATTTGGAGTTCGTTTGGTACTCCAACGGTTAACCGCACTCTCACAAAGGCCTCTTTTGAGTTGCAGCCCAACACCCCTCCAAAACAGCCAAATAACCCATCTAACTCCCCTCCATGCCCTCGGTCGTTCGATCACGATCGTGTGGGCGAAAACTACACCCCATTTGGAGTCTCCTAGCTCCCTCTACCTCTATTTAAAGACCCTCCCCAAAATCCGCAAACCCTAAAAATCCTCTCTCGCCACGGACACGTCCGGATCGGACCGGACGCGTCACGCCGCGCCGGACGAACATGAGCCGCCACGTAGCCTCCGCCGCGCCCGCGCCGCCGTCCGCCCGGGCCCAGCGGGCCCTCCGGCCCAGCGCCGCCGGCCGCCGCCCGCCGCCGCCGCCGCCGTCGCCATGCGCCAGGCTGCCGCCGCCGCCGCCGCCGCCTCATTTCATGCGTCCGCGACCCGCCGCCGGACTTCGCCGCCCGTCCGGCGCCCGACCGCCGCCGCCGTCGGGCACTCCGCCTCGGCCGCCCGCCTCCGATCGGCGCCGCCGCCAGCCAGCCTCGGCGCGCCCGCCGCCGCCGCCGCCGCCTCGAGTCTTGGCGTCCGCCTGCCATGCCGCCGTCCCCGGCCCGTTGTCCGCCGCCAGCCGCCAAGCGCCTCCTCCGGCCGCCGCCGTCGCGGACACCTCCCCTCCGCCGGCGCCGCTCCTCCGGCGAGCTCCCTCGCCGGCAAACCTCGGACCGCGCCCGATCCAGATCCGATCGACCCGTCGGTTGACTTTTCCCCTCCGAATATTTCCACTAAGTCATTATTCTGCTATAATTTCGGGCATTTTTCAACGCATCACATCTTCGCAACCGTGGCTCCGTTTTGGGCGTATAATATGTCAAATTGTTCGCCTCGAAGAGTACATCATTTCATTACATTGCATCATTTGCATTTGAGCTCATCTTGATGCCCGAAATGCTGTTGGAAGATAGCTTCAGATCGTTAGTTTCAGAATCTTATCAGTTCGAGCTATTTTGTCATTTTTGCCATGAATTATGTGTGCACCCTATGAATTTGAGTCCTACATGTGAGTTGAACATTGCCATACCATCTTTCCAGGGGTATTTTCCATGTATTTTTGTGAGCTATGTGTTGACTAGAACAAGCATGCAAAGTAGGGATGATGATGTTGCTGATTTCAGGAACTTAGTGATTTCACTAAGTCTTGTCCTGCTGATAATTTTATGCCATATGTTCATGTTGTTACAGAGAGATCTATGCCCTTTTTGAGCATGATCAGTAAGGGTGTTTTGGACATATGGATGTGCTCTATCCATCCATGCCTTTGTTGATATTTATGGAGTAGTCTAGCATGTCATTTTCGTGCTCTACTTTTGCTTGAAAATGTTTCCTGGCAGACTGTTTGCGTGAGATTCAATTTTCACGAGGTCGTTGTAGTTGATCCGTGTATGCTATGATGTTGTTCTTGCCATGTATAGCTCCTATGCCATGTCTTCTTGATGGGTGTATGCTTAGTTTATCATGAGGTGCTCTGTAGTGAGTGCATCGAGCTCACGAACATGCCATGTTGAATCTGTTTTTGCCATGTCCTGATATTTTCACTAAGTCTGAAATCTGTAATAAAACTTGCAATGTTTACATGAGTGCCATCATTTCTTAGAGTCCTTTTTGGCTTATGGTCAGTAAGGGACTATTGAAATATGCTTTGAGTAGAATCATGTCATGCCTTGCTTTGCTATTATAAGTTCCTGTAGCATGTTGTTTGCTTGCTCTAAACATGCCTTCCTGATGTTAATTCCTGCCATGTTAGTATTTTCACTAAGTCTGTGAACCTGATATTTTGAGCACTTTCTCCATGCTTGTTTGAACATGTTATGATGTGATTTAGCCGTAGCTCAGTGTTCCTCTTTTGTTAAGCATCTCCTGTAGTTCGCTGCCATATGCTTTGCTTTTATGTTGGGGTGCTGTAGCATAGTTTCGTGTTGCGTGCTAAGTAGCATCGGGCTGTTAAACGCAGATTTGCGTCATTCTTGTTTTGCTTGTCATTTGCAAACCGTGCATCCGATTCCGGTGATCTTTATATCGATTTCAACCGAAATCACTCCATCTTTCCAGCGGCATACTTGGTTTGCCAAGTTGATGCCCGGTTCATCATTTTCCTTCCGGAGCATACATATGCATAGCATGTCACATCTCGCATAGCATGTCATATATTGCATCATATTGCTTGTGCATATGTTCCTTGTTTGATTGCGGTTCCGTTGCTTGTGTTCTTGCTTTGGGTAGAGCCGGGAGACGAGTACGTGAACGAGGAGCCTGTTGAGAACGCCTACGAGGATCCAGCCTTCGACAACTCTGAGAACCTTACAGGCAAGATGACCATACCTTCGAAATCACTTCTATCTTTGCTTGCTAGATGCTCGCTCTTTTGCTATGTCTATGCTGCGATACCTACCACTTGCTATATCATGCCACCCATATTGCCATGTCAACCTCTAACCATCCATGTCCTAGCAAACCGTTGTTTGGCTATGTTACCGCTTTGCTCAGCCCCTCTTATAGCGTTGTTAGTTGCAGGTGAAGATGAAGTTTGTTCCTTGTTGGAACACGGATATTTTGGGATATCACAATATCTATTGTTTTAATTAATGCATCTATATACTTGGTAAAGGGTGGAAGGCTCGGCCTTATGCCTGGTGTTTTGTTCCACTCTTGCCACCCTAGTTTCCGTCATACCGGTGTTATGTTCCTTGATTTTATGTTCCTTACGCGGTCGGGTGATTTATGGGACCCCTTGACAGTTCGCTTTGAATAAAACTCCTCCGGCAAGGCCCAACCTTGGTTTTACCATTTGCCACCCACACCCTTTTTCCCTTGGGTTTTCGCGAGCCGAGGGTCATCTTTATTTTAGCCCCCGGCGGTGCTCCTTCGAGTGTTGGTCCGAACCGGCAGATCATGGGCCACCTCGGGCAACTCGAGGGCTGGTTTTACTCGTAGTGACCCATCCGTTGCCCCGAGAACGAGATATGTGCAGCTCCTATCGGGATTTGTCGGCACGGTCGGGTGGTCTTGCTGGTTTAGTTTTACCATTGACGAAATGTCTTGATGTACCGGATACCGAGTCCGATCGGAGTGTCTTGGGTGAAGGTTTATTCCTTCGATGACCGTGAGAGCTTGTGATGGGCTGTTGGGACACCCCGCAGGTATTATCTTTCAAAGCCGTGCCCGCGGTTATGAGGCAGATGGGAATTTGTTAATGTCCGTTGTAGAAAACCCAAGTTGACCTTAATTAAAATACATCAACCGTGTATGTAACCGTGATGGTCTCTTCTCGTGGTCCGGAAGTGAACACGTGTTGGAGTTATGCTTGACGTAAGTAGTCGGGATCACTTCTTGATCGCTAATAGTTTCACGACCGCGCCTTTGCTTCTCTTCTCGCTCTCTTTTGCGATGTAGCCACCATATATGCTAGTAAACTGCTTGCAGCAGCTCCTCTTTTGACACCAGCCTTCCTTAAGCTTAAATAGTTTTGATCTCGCTGGTGTGAGATTGCTTGAGTCCCTCGTGGCTCACAGATTCTACCAAAATGTATGCACGTACCGGTGATGCCAAATAGCAGATGGCGCCAATCGAGCTGAAGTGGGAATATGATGAGGCACTTGGTCGATACTATGTTTCCTTCCCGGACGATTAGTAGTGGAGCCCAGTTGGGGCGATCGGGGATTTGTGTCGCATTTGGGGTTCTTCTTTTATTTTGGTTCCGTAGTCGGACCTTGATTGTATCTGGATGATGAAATGCTTTATTTTTGTAATTGTGTGAAGTGGCGACTGTAAGCCAACTATGTATCTTTTCCCTTATGTATTACTTGGATTGTGCGAAGATTACCTCACTTGCGACATTGCTTTCAATGCGGTTATGCCTCTAAGTCGTGCTTCGACACGTGGGAGCTATAGCCGCATCGAGGGCGTTACAATTGTCTATCCAGAGTAGAGAGTTAATGCTTCAGAAAGACTGTGTCTCGAATCTCCGACCATGGATGTGTTCGAGTCTTGTGGGGAAAAGTGCGCAAACCTCTGCAGAGTGTACAAACTAATCATGGTTAGCCGTGTCCCCGGTTATGGACATCTTGAGTATCTGGTTCTTGGATTATCATGTTGATCTCATCACTCTAAATTTAATTTGTTGGGTTTAATGATGATGTTTAATTGGGATTGAGTTGGAGGAACCTTCTCAATGTTTAACAACCACCATGATAGTTGAATAAAATTAATTCCTTTGTTGTAGGGAAAAAATGGCTTTATGCAAAAATGTAATCATAGAGCTTTCTGCTACGTCTTGAGCTTGCGTTAGTTCTCCTTGAAGAGGAAAGGGTGATGCAACAATAGTAGCATAAGTATTTCCCTCAGTTTTTGAGAACCAAGGTATCAATCCATTAGGAGGCTCCTCAAAAGTCCCACGCACCTACACAAACAAACAAAGAACTCGCAACCAACGCAATAAAGGGGTTGTCAATCCCTTCACGGCCACTTGCGAAAGTGAGATCTAATAGAGATAGTATGATAAGATAAATATATTTTTGGTATTTTATAATACAAATGCAAAAAGTAAAGATGCAAATAAAAGTAGATTGAAAGCAAATATGATAAGAGATAGACCCGTGGGCCATAGGTTTCACTAGAGGCTTCTCTCAAGATAGCATAAGTATTACGGTGGGTGAACAAATTACTGTCGAGCAATTGATAGAAAAGCAAATAATTATGAGATTATCTAGGCATGATCATGTATATAGGCATCTCATCCGCAACAAGTAGACCGACTCCTGCCTGCATCTACTACTATTACTCCACACATCGGCCGACTCCTGCCTGCATCTAGAGTATTAAGTTCATAAGAACAAAATAACGCATTAAGCAAGATGACATGATGTAGAGGGATAAACTCAAGCAATATGATATAAACCCCATCTTTTTATCCTCGATCACAACAATACAATACGTGCCTTGCAACCCTTTCTGTCACTGGGTAGGACACCGCAAGATTGAACCCAAAGCTAAGCACTTCTCCCATGGCAAGAAAGATCAATCTAGTAGGCCAAACCAAACTGATAATTCAAAGAGACTTGCAAAGATAACTCAATCATACATAAAAGAATTCAGAGGAGATTCAAATACTTCTCATAGATAAACTTGATCATAAACCCACAATTCATCGAATCTCGACAAAAACACCGCAAAAAGAGTTTACATTGAATAGATCTCCACAAGAGAGGGGGAGAACATTGTATTGAGATCCAAAAGGAGAGAAGAAGCCATCTAGCTAATAACTATGGACCCGAAGGTCTGTGGTAAACTACTCACAACTCATCGGAGGGGCTATGGTGTTGATGTAGAAGCCCTCCCTGGTCGATTCCCCCTCCGGTAGAGCATCGGTGAAGGCTCCAAAATGGGATCTCGCGGATACAGAAGGTTATGGCGGTGGAAATTGTGTTTCGTTGGCTCCCTGGATGTTTTCGGGGTACGTAGGCTTATAAAGGAGGAAGAAGTATGTTGGTGGCCACCTCGGCTGCTTCTTGACTTGCACTCCAAGTCCCCTGGATCACGCTCGTTCCAAAAATCACGCTCCCGAAGGTTTCATTCCATTTGGACTCTATTTGATAGTCCTTTTCTTCGAAATACTGAAATAGGCAAAAAAAACAATACGGGCTGGGCCTCTGGTTAGTAGGTTAGTCCCAAAAATGATATAAATGTGTAAAATAAAGCCCATAAACATCCAAAAGGGGTAATATAATAGCATGGAACAATCAAAAAATATAGATACATTGGAGACGTATCAAGCATCCCCAAGCTTAATTCCTGCTCGTCCTCGAGTAGGTAAATGATAAAAACAGAATTTTTGATGTGGAATGCTACCTAGCATAATTCTCAATGTAATTTTCTTTATTGTGGATGAATGTTTAGATCCAAATGATTCAAAATAAAAGTTCATATTGACATAAGAAATAGTGATACTTCAAGCATACTAATCAAAGTAATCATGTCTTCTCAAAATAACATGGCCAAAGAAAGTTATCCCTACAAAATCATATAGTCTGGCTGTTGCTCTATCTTCGTTACACAAAGTATTTAATCATGCACAACCCCGATGACAAGCCAAGCAATTGTTTCATACTTTAATAATCTCAAACTTTTTCTACTTTCACGCAATACATGAGCGTGAGCCATGGACATAGCACTATATGTGGAATAGAATGGTGGTTGTGGAGAAGACAAAAAGGATAAGATAGTCTCATATCAACTAGGCGTATCAACGGGCTATGGAGATGCCCATTAATAGATATCAATGTGAGTGAGTAGGGATTGTCATGCAACGGATGCACTAGAGATATAAATATATGAAAGCTCAACAAAAGAAACTAAGTGGTAGATCCACTCTTGTACTACCCATATCATCAATATCAATCAAGCAGGAGTAGGGTTTTACCCCCATCGAGAGGGCCCGAACCTAGGTAAAAACATTGTGTCCCTTGTCTCCTGTTACCATCCGCCTAGACGCACGATTCGGGACCCCTACCCGAGATCCGCCGGTTTTGACACCGACATTGGTGCTTTCATTGAGAGTTCCTCTGTGCTGTCGCGATCAGAAAGGATGCCTCTTCCCGTCTTTAAAGACGGTATCATCGCCAAAGGAGCCCTGGCTGCCGGCCAAACTATCCGGCTAGGTGGTTTTCTCATGACCGCCTGTTCGGCCACCGCTTCGACGATGACATCTCGGGTCATCAAAAGCAATCTTCACGTCAACTCGGAATTCGCCGAGCAGTTGGATCCAATAGAGCTCTTGTCCATAAACGAGCTCTTGGATTGCATCGCCGCCCTGGGAGTCGCTACAGACTACAATCAGATTGGGCTTAAAACCGATCTGAGAGAGATTAACTCTCCCCAAGTTACCCACCACGTTGCTGTGGTAGAGGAACAACGCGGCAATTCTTCTTCTACATTGAAAACTAATTATGTCCGGACTCCCGAACCCTCCATGCCGGATTTCCGCGAGGGACAAAGTCCGATCAAGCACTGAACCTAAAGTCAGACATCGGACCAGACTCGTTGGACAACGTCCAGCAATCCAAGCTTCCAAATTCGGAAACTTTCCGGCCCTTGAGCCTCGAGATGGGTAGGGTTCCGGACTCAATTGACCCACCCACCCAAACATATGTGATCTATCTCAAATCCGGCAAGAGCCCGCCGAAACAGTACATCATTACTGGGCCAGATTCCTCCTGGTTATGGACAGGATAAAAGACTGTCGTGAGGAAAACGCAATTTCAATTTTCTGAAATAATTGCACGGACAAGGGAATCTTGAATGTCGTGAGTCATCGTGAAATTACATGATTCGCCGACCTGGCGTCCATAGTATGCAAGTACTGTGCGATGGAGAGTTTCCGGAAAATCGAAACTAAGTTTTGGGACAGTCCGGCTCCGAATACAACCCTAGTCCGAAACAAAAGGGTGCATCATACTCAGGCACCGGGTACAAAAAGCAAAAAGCAAAAACCCCATAAAGGGCACGGAACCATACTGGAGGGGTGGCTCAGTGGACCCTGTAAAATTCACAGTACAGAAGGCGCCACTCCAACACATAGCCTTCGAGCATGTTGGATACTGCGGCAGGTGGCCAAGAGTGGCGAAGAGCTTCTAACCCCAGAGAACCACTCCAACAGTACCAGTACGGTGTCAACAGTCTTCGAGACTTTCGCATCAAATAATATGCGGAAACGAACAATCCGCGGCCTCGCCAAAGTCTGCCAAGTAGCAACAACAAATCCATGGAGCGACACGGCCATCACCTTCAACACCAGCGACGAACCTAAATTCCGAACAGCCCGAGCACCAACCGCATTGGTCCTCAGTCCAATAGTGGACGGCTTTCGTCTTACCAAGGTACTCATGGATGGCGGCAGCGGATTAAACCTCATCTATGAGAAAACTCTTCAAAAAATGGAAATAGACTGGAGCCGCATTGAGCGAAGCAGCACAACCTTTAGAGGAATAGTCCCTAGCCGGGAAGCACGCTCCACAGGAAAAATCACACTTGATGTGGTATTCGGCTCGCCGGACAATTACAGGTCCGAAGAGGTCACGTTCCAAGTGGTCCCATTCAGCAACGGATATCACGCTATATTAGGACGAGAGGCATTCACAATTTTTCAAGCCATACCCCGTTACGGGTACATGAAGCTTAACATGCCCGGGCCCGGCGGAATAATCACTCTCGTCAGTGATCCAGACACAGCACTCCGCACCGAAAACAAGACAGCCGCACTAGCCCTAGAGGCACTATCCGAAGCCCTAGCAGCGGAGGAACTCACTACGCTGCGCTCTACGGTGAATAGGGATGATGTGATACTCGACAAGAGATCCAAGTCCACCTCCTTTAAACCAGCGGACGAAATAGTAAAATTCCAAGTCCATCCAACGGACCCAACAAAGACGGCCTCCATCGGGGCACAGTTGAACCCTGATGTAGACGCCGCACTACGAGAATTCCTTCGAAAATCGACATCTTTGCTCGGCACCCTTCGATATGCCAGGAATCCCACGCAGATTGGCAGAACACAGCCTAAACATCCTAAAAGGATTCAAGCCAATCAAATAGGCTCTTCGGCGATTTTTCGAACCTAAAAGACACGCAATGGGAGAGGAGCTAGCCAAACTACTGGAAGCCGGATTCATCAGAGACATCAAACATCCGGACTGGCTAGCAAACCTGGTAATGGTACCAAAGAAGGACAAATCACGGCGCCTATGTGTCGATTTTAAAGACCTCAACAAGGCCTGCCTAAAGGATCCTTTCCCCTTCCCAAGATCGACCAAATAATCGATGCTCTGCAGGGCACGATTCATTGTGCTTCCTTGACGCATACTCCGGCTACAACCAAATCAAGATGGCGGAGGTGGACCAAGCCGCAACGGCATTCATTACTCCATACGGACCATTCTGCTTCAACACGATGCCCTTCGGACTCAAAAACGCCGGCGCAACATATCAGCGCATGATTCAGACATGTCTGGCTACCCAGATCGGCAAAATAGTAGAGGCATACGTAAACGACGTAGTCGTCAAAACCAAACACGTCGAAACTCTAGTAGACGATTTGAGGCTCACATTCGACAACCTCCGAGCATATGACCTTAAGCTGAATCCGGAAAAATGTGTTTTTGGCGTACCAGCCGGAAAGCTCCTGGGCTTCATTGTATCCGGTAGAGGAATTGAAGCAAACCCAGCCAAGATCCGAGCTCTATCACAGCTGGATATTCCAAAAGACCTCAAACAAATACAAAAATTGACTGGATGCGTGGCGGCTCTAAGCCGCTTCATCTCCCGTTTGGGAGAAAAGGCATTGCCCCTCTATCGCCTCCTCGGTAGCACGAACACTTCGAGTGGGCGGATGCCGCCACCGCCGACTCGAAGAAATAAAAGCCATATTGGCAACAAATCCGGTCCTGGCTGCGCCTAACCTGGGCGAACCAATGTTGTTATATATCGCGGCAACACCAAGTTGTAAGTGCGGTGCTCGTCGTCGAACGAGAAACAGAAGGGTATAAATTCCCTCTTCAAAACCAATTAGGTACTACGATCCACCGCCTTAACTCCTGCAAGTCCCGGTACCCGCATTATCAAAAGATAGTGTGCGCGGTATTCATGGCATCCCGGAAGCTCCGACACTACTTTCAAGAGTGTTCGATAACAGTGGCCTCCGAAGTGCCCCTCAACGACATTATAAACAACTGCGACGCGACGGGTAGGATTACAAAATGGGCCATTGAGCTCTTACCATTCGATATAACTTATAAACCTCGGCGAGCTATAAAGTCGCAAGTCTTGGCTGACTTCATTGCTGAATGGACCGAAGCCAAACTCCCTAAAGAGTACGGCGCATACTCCAATTGGATTATGCATTTCGACGGCTCCAAAATGTTGGCTGGCTTGGGGGCTGGCATCGTACTGACATCCCCAACTGGAGACACAGTCCAATACGTACTTCAGATAATGTACACGGACTCCAACAATGCAGCCGAATACGAGGCCCTCCTACATGGTCTCCGGATGGCAATCTCCATGGGTATCCAACGCCTAGAGGTGCGCGCGGATTCAAACCTTGCAATATCCCAAGTAAATGGAGACTTTGACGCCAAGGATCCGAAAATGGCAGCCTATCGTAACGCTGTCCTAAAATGTCACCGGTTCAAGGACTCAATTCCTCCACGTAGCCCGGGATAATAACCAAGCAGCCGACATGTTGGCACGCATCGGCGCGAAACGCGACGCTGTCCCTCCAAACATCTTCCTGGAACGGCTCCTTAAGCCATCCGTACTATGGGAAGGGGAGTCCAGAAATAACAACCCGGAAACAACCGCGCCACCCAACACAGAACAATCTGACATAATCGGCGGTTCAGCCGATGAAATAACACCTTCAGCCCACGAGATAATGGCGGTAATTGCCCCGTGGACAGAACCATTCCTAGCCTACTTAATTAGGCAGGAACTTCCCGAAGACCAAAATGAGGCCCGCTGCATAGTTCGGCAATCTAAAGCCTACAAGGTCCATGAGGGAGAACTTTATAAGAAAAGCACAACCGGAGTCCTTCAAAGGTGCATCTCCGAAGAGGAAGGGCGAAATCTTCTGGCTGAAATTCACGCCGGACTAGGCGGACACCAAGCTGCAGCCCGGGCCCTTGTAGGCAAGGCCTTCCGTACAGGATTTTATTGCCCGACGGTCCGGACAGATGCTCAGGACTTAGTCCAAAGATGCGTCGGTTGTCAGCTCTTTGTTAATCAGAGCCATATGCCACCCACCGCCCTCAAAACTATACCCATTACCTGGTCGTTCACGGTCTGGGGGCTTGACATGGTTGGACCCCTTAAAGGGGGAACCCACAGGCAAAAGTACTTATTGGTCATGGTGGACAAATTCACCCAATGGATAGAGGCCAAGCCAGTTAAAACGGAAGAATCCGGACCAGTGATAGACTTCATATCCGGGGTAGTACACCGTTATGGCGTCCCCCATAGCATCATTACCGATAACGACACGAACTTCACGACCGACAAGGTCAAACTCTGGTGCAAAAATATGGGCATTAAGCTTGATTACGCTTCGCCTATCACCCTCAAACCAACGGTCAAGTTGAGCGAGCAAATGGTCTCGATAATGAGCGCATCAAGCCCGGATTAGTGCGGTCCTCACGGAATCTAACACGACCGGTAGAGGAGCTTGACTCCGACTGGGGCTGCGGACCACGCCAAACCGTATTCACCGATTCACACCATTCTTTATGGTATACGGCGCAGAGGCGGTTTTGCCTGCGACATAATTCATGACTCACCTCGAAAAGCGCATGTACGAAGAAAGAGAAGCCGAGCTGGATCGACAGACAGCTTGGACGCTTTGGAGGAAGAACGCGATGTGGCAAAGGCCCGCTCCGATTCTATCGCCAGCAGCTCAAGATATCAAAGCAGAAATGTACGGGCCAAAACTTACAATGTTGGCGAACTAGTTCTACGCTCACGGACAAGAAAAAGGACAAACTCAAGCCCAAATGGGAAGGTCCTTCATCATCGACTGTCTCGACCGGCGAAGCATACCGTCTGCGAATGCATCGGACAACCGACTCGAGCCGAACCCATGGAACGCAGCCCGCCTCCAAAGATTCTACGCCTAGCGCCGACTAAGAGTTCGTCTCCTTCCTCCGCCCACTTTTTCACACTTCAGCTGTCTTTTGTTTCTCTCTCTTCTCACCTTTTTCATAAAACCCTTGAGGGCCTATTTATGCATTGTTCGCACACACTTGATGTGCTACCCGCACTCATTATACAGGGGCTTCTTTAATGAAGCTTACTTATACGGGCTTATGCCCAAGACATGTGTCAAACTTCCACATGTACCTTTTATTCACCATTATATGCATCAATATGACTTAAGTTTTGGCCAAGTGGGTTGCTCGGCTCTGTGCTTACCCCTCGCTCCCGATTGTTTGGCTAGGAGGTAAAGGAGCACCTCTGTGATTGTTATCGCCGGTCACCGGATGTGTACCTCGGACCGGGTGAAGCCAAAGCTAGCGTTTTAAGGGAATATTCGGTCGGTGACTTGAAAGATGATTTTTACCTATTTATTTATCTGCCCCAGATGTTTTCCTGCTCTTTTCGCATCCGGACATGCACTTTAGGGCATGCCTCCTGTGAAAGGAACCCTTAACGGAACTATTCTCCTGGAAGATGTTTCTTACTAACCATGTAATATAACATAACTAGTTGGGCACTTTTCTGATAAAGCACTAATGACCCCTACGCCTGGTCTCCATGCCCCCGGTTTTTTTCATAACCGAGAGGGTATTCGGACACACTCCGGACTCTAGGGTCCCGAGGTAGAAGCGAAAAGGTCGGCAAAGACAAACGATCTACAATACGGCTAGAAGGCATTCTACATGTCATTTTAAATACATCGTCAAATTGACTGACTGTACTCCTCCTCAATCCCATCTAACAGGTTGTCTAATTTACAGTCCCGTTGGGAATACTTAGCGGCCAACTATACTTGGTCGTATACTAAGCTCACAGGGATCTCCTTCCCATCGGGCCCCACAGGTCCGACCTCGGCCATGTGGTTTGGATCCGCCTTCTTGTACCGCGTCTTCACCATGGCCCAGGCCTCCCTGGCACCTTGACGGCAGGCCGATATCTTCCATAAACGGAAGCGCTGTTACGCTCCCTGAAGCTTCTCCGCAAGATCTCCAAGGCCCTCGGGTAGGGAGACGGATGGCCACAGGGCCTGGACGACGCCATTCATCGCCTGCCGAACACGTTCGAGCAGTTGCACCAGCTCGGGAAGTTGGTCACCTATTGAACCGGGCATTTCCTCCGCAGGGCGACCTGTGAGCAGACCTACAGACATATTTTTGTCAATTGGCTTCCTCGCCGAACTCTTCTTTTCAAAAGAATTCGCTCAAGCACTTACCATAGATGCCGCGACGAAGCCGCTGATTCTCCCTGACGGAGCCAGACAGCTCGGCCCGAACACCTTTCAGCTCTTCCCCAAGCTTGGTGTGGGCATCCTGGAGTTTGTTCCTCTCCTACTACACCTTCATAAGCACCCTCTCGCTGGCCTTCAGCTGGCGCAGTAGGTGTTGCTTGTCCGGATCCAGTCCGGCAACATCTGCAATATCATTGTCAGATTTACACGCACGCTGCACACCGCTTGTCTTTTTTGGAATAATGTGTTACCAGGGGGGTCTCTGTGTCTCCTCCTGCGGCAGCTAGTGCGGCCTCAAGTTGGGCCTTGCACTCTTGTAGCTCCTGGGACAATTGGGTATTCTTCTCCGTAAGATCCTACATATCAAATGATCCTTAAATCAGTTATTTTAACTACTTTAAGTCTCGGGGGTTACTAGCATATACCACTATTATAATCTCTTACCCGTATGTCTTTTACATACTACTCCGTGGCTCTGGTCAAACCATCTTGAGCAGCACGGAGGTGCGCGTCTCCCGCGTCAAAGGCATTCAACGCCTCAGGGGAGAAACACGCGTCACGAAAAACTGTCCGACGGCGCCTATGGTTCATGGCGCTCTCCACCTCAGACCTGGTGGCGGACAGCCTGTCGGCATCCTCCATTGGAGGAGTATCCGGCTCACGCCTTGCGCTCGCCTCCCCCTCCGGACCAGGTGTTGGAGCCTGGCTGGCGGAAGCTTGGTTGGTAACCTCTCCGGGCACAGTCCGGCGAGCGCTCTTTCTCCTGAAAAAGTCATGAGCATTAATACACCTCCTAGGAACCTTTTCCTAAATGACGGCCGTGAGCTATACCGTTGCGGTGACGTTTCGATTTGCACCGCACCCCTCTTCCGCCTACGGGGCCGGACTGACCCCTGTTGGTCAACCGCGCGGTTCGCTTCCGCTTTGAAGGCACCTCCGCAAGACACCGCTATGCGGTGGCGAGAATGCGCAAGGATGAAGTAATGGTGTCGACTTGGTCATCATTACTCGAAGCCGGTGACAAGCCGGGGTAGTCAGCCGTAATGGCGACTAGAGCGTTGTCCATGCTGAGTTGGTGGAACACCCCGTCGATTAGCTCCACCTTTATGTCCGGATCCTCTTCAGAGGCCGGATCAAGGGATCTTCCTGGATCCTCGGGTTGTGGAGCCGGACTATGTATGCCCTCCACATCCCGACGCAGTTCCTGCGTCGAAATCGTAAAATAAAAAAGTGGATTAATCGGACGAGGACAAAGAGAGAGTCCCATTCTACATGTCAATACTGACAACAATGAAATTTCTAGTAAAAGGAAAATCCGTCGACTTTATAAGTTGTGAGGGTTCAAGTCCCTCTATCCCCAAATCCTCTTTTATTCCCTAACTATACTATATTATTATAAGGTACTTAACTTTGAAAGCATGGGTCGGATAAATAAAACGTCCGCTTACCCAGCGCCGAGGGTTACTCATGGAGAACCCATTCAATGGGCTCGTCTGGAGGAAGTCCTCCTTCTCCCCCTTTTACAGGCCGGACAGAATCTTCACCAGATCTTTGGCCAATCCTGGCCCTTTTGCCATGACGGGTGGCATCATTCTCCCGCTGAAATCCCACATGGGTGGTCCTCAGACAGCAGCGCTGCACCCCCAAGATGATGCACGTGGCCATGACTCCAATCATGGTCAATCCGAATGGGCCAAGAACCTTATCCGACCCATCAAATAATGGACGCCTTGTCTTCCTCCGCTTGAGGGCTCATGGCGCCAACTTAGGCGTTTCTTCAGAGGAGCCTTGCTGAACTCGGGAGGCCAATCCGAACTGGGTCCCAAAGGGCGTCTTCTACATAAAACCATTCAAGGCCGGTCTTGGACGCCTTCTTTGGGGTTCGGATGGATATCCGGTCCGGCGATGCGCCATATTTCGCACCGCCCACTTGATATATTGACCCCTCGTGACAACGGGTACGAGGCGAATAGCCTCTTCCACAACAAGAAAATGGGGCTCAATGCCGTGAATAGCTCGCAAAGAGCTACGAAACCTGCGATGTGCGAGAATAGAGGCGGGCGTGAGGTGATGGAGCTGAGTCCGAGAACTCCGTGGCTCATGGAGAACGGATGTACGGGAAATCCAAGCCCCTTATTAGATAGGGGACAAAGCACACCCGCTCTCCTTTAGAGGGGCTAGGGGTGGCCTCCGCTTGCTTCCCACCTTTGTAGGTGGCTAGCCCGCTCGAACTGGGACCATAAAGGCCGGAGGAAGATATCCTCCGCTTGAAGCGCCACCAGCCCGTTGTGCGGAATCAACATCTCCTCCAATCTCCCGTGGAGGGCAGGGGCGAGAGGAGGAGCCGCGTCGACGGTCCATGATGGAATGGGTTTTTGGTCGGAAGCACTCCGATGAGTCCTCGCGGAAGGAGGATGGTGTGATTTGGATCTGGATTCTTGCCTCTCTTATAGGCAGATTATTTGTGCAGCTAGGGGGTAAAATATAAAACATACCCTGGCTTTTCACATTCATGCGACGCGTGGAAGAGGGCCATTATTGGGCGTGGAAGCCAAGGAGCGCAACATCTGTAAGGGAGCCTGACACTATTCGGCAAGCACATGGAATTTGAAGGAGAACCCGCCTTGCAATGCCGAAGACAACATATGCGCTGGACCAGTCGTTAGTGAAGCCTGGTTCGGGGGCTACTGAGGGAGTCCTGGACTAGGGGGTGTCCGGATAGCCGGACTATCATCATCGGCCGGACTCCAAGACTATGAAGATACAAGATTTAAGACCTCGTCCCGTGTCCGGATGGGACTTTCCTTGGTGTGGAAGGCAAGCTTGGCGATACGGATATGTAGATCTCCTACCATTGTAACCGACTCTGTGTAACCCTAGCCCTCTCCGGTGTCTATATAAACCGGAGGGTTTTAGTCCGTAGGACGAACAACGATTACAACAATCATACCATAGGCTAGCTTCTAGGGTTTAGCCTCCTTGATCTCGTGGTAGATCCACTCTTGTACTACCCATATCATCAATATCAATCAAGCAGGAGTAGGGTTTTACCTCCATCGAGAGGGCCCGAACCTGGGTAAAAACATTGTGTCCCTTGTCTCCTGTTACCATCCGCCTAGACGCACAGTTCGGGACCCCCTACCCGAGATCCGCCGGTTTTGACACCGACAGTGTGCATCCAACTCGCTTGCTCACAAAGACCTAGGGCATTTTGAGGAAGCCCATCATTGGAATATACAAGCCAATTTCTATAATGAAAATTTTCCACTAGTATATGAAAGTGACAACATAGGAGACTCTCTATCATGAAGATCATGGTGCTAATTTAAAGCACAAGTGTGGAAAAAGAGATAGTAGCATTGTCCCTTCTCTCTTTTTCTCTCATTTTATTTTTTTATTTTCTTTTTTTTTCTTTTTTCTTCTTTTTTCTTTGGCCTTTTTTTGTCATTTCTCTTTTTTTTTTTGTAAAGTCCGAAGTCTCATCCCTACTTGTGGGGGAATCATAGTCTTCATCATCCTTTCCTCACTCGGACAATGCTCTAATAATGAAGATCATCACACTTTTATGGATTTACAACTCAAGAATTACAACTCAAAGCTAGAACAAGATATGACTCTATATGAATGCCTCCGGCGGTGTACCGGGATATGCAATGAATCAAGAGCGACATGTATGAAAATTATGAAGGTGGCCTTGCCACAAATACGATGTCAACTACATGATCATGCAAAGAGCAATATGACAAAAGTAATGCGTGTCATATGAACGGAACGGTGGAAAGTTGCATGGCAATATATCTTGGAATGACTATGGAAATGCCATAATAGGTAGGTATGGTGGCTGTTTTGAGGAAGGTATATGGTGGGTGTATGGTACCGGCGAAAGTTGCGTGGCACAAGAGAGGCTAGCAATGGTGGAAGGGTGAGGGTGCGTATAATCCATGGACTCAACATTAGTCAAAAGAACTCATGTACTTATTGCAAAAATCTATAAGTAATAAAAAACAAAGTACTACGCGCATGCTCCTAGGGGGATAGATTGGTAGGAAAAGACCATCGCTCGTCCCTGAACGCCACTCATAAGGAAGACAATCAATAAATAAAATTGTGCTCCAACTTCATCACAAAGCGGTTCACCATACGTGCATGCTACGGGAATCACAAACCTCAACACAAGTATTTTTCATAATCACCTCAACTAGCATGACTTTAATATCACTACCTCAATATCTCAAAACAATTATCAAGCATCAAATTGATCATAGCATCCAATTCACTTTCTATGATAGTTTTTATTATACCCAACTTGGATGCTCATCATTCTAGGACCAAATTTGTAACCATAGCAAATACCATGTTGTTCTAAAAGACTCTCCAAAAGATATAAGTGAGGCATGAGAGATCAACAATTTCTTCAAAATTAAGTCACCGTCGTGCTCTAAAAGATATAAGTGAAGCACTAGAGCAAAAACTATCAAGCTCAAAAGATATAAGTGAAGCACATAGAGTATTCTAGCAAATTCTAAACAAGTGGGATTCTCCCAAAAGGTTTGTACAGCAAGGATGATTGTGGTAAACTAAAAAGCAAAGACTAATATAATACATGACGCTCCAAGCAAAACACATATCATGTGGCGAATAAAAATATAGCTCCAAGTAAAGTTACCAATGAACGAAGATTTAAAGAGGGATGCCTTCCCGGGGCATCCCCAAGCTTAGGCTTTTGGCTATCCTTGAATATCTTGGGGTGCCATGGGCATCCCCAAGCTTAGGCTCTTGCCACTCCTTATTCCATAGTCCATAAAAGCTTTACCCAAAACTTGAAAACTTCACAACACAAAACTCAACAGGAAATCTTATAAGCTCCATTAGTGAAAGAAAACAAAACCACCACATAAGGTACTGTAATGAACTCATTCTTTATTTATTTTGGTGTTAAACCTACTGTATTCCAACTTCTCTATGTTTTATAAACTATTTTACTAGCCATAGATGCATCAAAATAAGCAAACAACACACGAAAAACAGAATCTGTCAAAAACAAAACAGTCTGTAGCAATCTGTAACTAACGCAAACTTCTGGAACTCTAAAATTCCTACCAAAATAGGAAGTCCTGTAAAATTTGTCTATTGGTCATCAGCAAAAAGAATCAATGAAAAATCACGTTTCTGTGATTTAACAAAACTAAATTCATGCGCGCAAAGTTTCTGTTTTTCAGCAGAATCAAATCAACTATCATCGTAGGTTATCCTATAGGTTCTACTTGGCACAAACACTAATTAAAAGATAAAAACACATATACACAGAAGGTAGATGCAACTTACTAAACATGAATAAAAACAAAAAACACAAAGAAAATTGGGTTGCCTCCCAACTAGCGCTATCGTTTAACGCCCCTAGCTAGGCATAAAAGCGAAGATAGATCTAAGTAGTGCCATAGTAATAAGATAGATCTTGAAAGCTCATCTCATATTCTATACGTTCGGCAGAAATTTTATTTGAGGCAAGCAAAAGTAATCAAAAGGGCTAAATTCAGCGGGACAAAAGTCCCCAAGATCAATCTCAGGAGGAACGGGTTCCTCCTTTGGCCCTTCATAATGCACAACTAATTCATCACTAAAAGCATTCTTTTGGCAAAATCTCGTGAGCCTGTACTCAAGAGATTATCCTAGCTCATTGTTTCAAAGAGCAAAATCATTATTAAGTTCAGTAATTCTATCAACCAAGAAATTGGTAGGAACCTTTTTTCTAAGGTTTTCGTTGAAAGCAACATAGTCCGAAGATTGAAAACGCCTAATTTCCTCTTGATCAAAGAGGACCGCCTCTATGGGAGGACGACCGGCGTCCACCCTATAGTGCGCAAAGATTTCTTTGGCTTCTCTTATTATAAATCTAAACTCATGAGCCAAAAAGATAGTAACAGCCGCGTTTAACAGAAGTATGCTCAATATTGGAGAATTCCAGAAAAATTCTTTGTATGCAAGGATGCATATGCATAAATTGTCTTTCAAGTTCAACTACAAGCATAGCAATGGCATCCGCAAGACTACTAGTTCTATGAAGAATATAACCACCCATGGAAGGTAAAGCACCAGCACAAGTAAAGAAATCTTGAATAACACTTTTTCCAACAATGTTACCACTACCGATTCGAAACTTTTTAGTATGCAAGATAGGGGGTTCTTCAGTCGGAGCCTCAGAACTTTCCATGTTATCATTATTGTCCATATCGACGATAATCTCCCCAATTTCAGACATAACGGCAAACAAAAGCAAGGAAGAAGAAAGCAAGCAAGAGAGAGGAGGAGGTTGGGAAAGAGAGGGCGAATAAAACGGCAAGGGTGAAGTGGGGGAGAGGAAAACGAGAGGCAAATGGCAAATAATGTAAATGCGAGGGAGATGAGTTTGTGATGGGTACTTGGTATGTCTTGACTTGAGCAAAGACCTCCCCGGCAACGCTGCCAGAAATCCTTCTTGCTACGTCTTGAGCTTGCGTTGGTTTTCCTTGAAGAGGAAGGGTGATGCAGCAATAGTAGCGTAAGTATTTCCCTCGGTTTTTGAGAACCAAGGTATCAATCCAGTAGGAGGCTCCTCAAAAGTCCCATGCACCTACACAAACAAACAAAGAACTCGCAACCAACGCAATAAAGGGGTTGTCAATCCCTTCACGGCCACTTGCGAAAGTGAGATCTAATAGAGATAGTATGATAAGATAAATATATTTTTGGTATTTTATAATATAGATGCAAAAAGTAAATATGCAAATAAAAGTAGATTGAAAGCAAATATGATAAGAGATAGACCCGGGGGCCATAGGTTTCACTAGAGGCTTCTCTCAAGATAGCATAAGTATTACGGTGGGTGAACAAATTACTGTCGAGCAATTGATAGAAAAGCGAATAATTATGAGATTATCTAGGCATGATCATGTATATAGGCATCACGTCCGCAACAAGTAGACCGACTCCAGCCTGCATCTACTACTATTGCTCCACACATCGCCCGACTCCTGCCTGCATCTAGAGTATTAAGTTCATAAGAACATAGTAACGCATTAAGCAAGATGACATGATGTAGAGGGATAAACTCAAGCAATATGCTATAAACCCCATCTTTTTATCCTCGATGGCAACAATACAATATGTGCCTTGCAACCCTTTACATCCATTGGGTAAGGACACCGCAAGATTGAACCCAAAGCTAAGCACTTCTCCCATGGCAAGAAAGATCAATCTAGTAGGCCAAACCAAACTGATAATTCAAAGAGACTTGCAAAGATAACTCAATCATACATAAAAGAATTCAGAGGAGATTCAAATACTTCTCATAGATAAACTTGATCATAAACCCACAATTCATCGGATCTCGACAAACACACCGCAAAAAGAGTTTACATCGAATAGATCTCCACAACATTGTATTGAGATCCAAAAAGAGAGAAGAAGCCATCTAGCTAATAACTATGGACTCTAAGGTCTGTGGTAAACTACTCAGAACTCATCAGAGGGGCTATGGTGTTGATGTAGAAGCCCTCCATGGTCGATTCCCCCTCCGGCAGAGCGCCGGCGAAGGCTCCAAGATGGGATCTCGCGGATACAGAAGGTTACGGCGGTGGAAATTGTGTTTCGTTGGCTCCCTGGATGTTTTCGGGGTACGTAGGCTTATATAGGAGGAAGAAGTACGTCGGTGGCTGCCCCGGCTGCTTCTTGACTTGCACTCCAAGTCCCCTGGATCACGTTCGTTCCAAAACTCACGCTCCCGAAGGTTTCATTCCGTTTGGACTCCGTTTGATATTCCTTTTCTTTGAAATACTGAAATAGGCAAAAAAACAGCAATACGGGCTGGGCCTCCGGTTAGTAGGTTAGTCCCAAAAATGATATAAATGTGTAAAATAAAGCCCATAAACATCCAAAAGGGGTAATATAATAGCATGGAACAATCAAAAATTATAGATACGTTGGAGACGTATCACTTTCCACCAGCCATATATGCATGTAGTGATAGCATTCATTCAGTTCATTACTCTATGTGTTACATTGCCAGCATATTCCATGTGCTGACCCGTTTCGGGCTGCAACATTTCATGTTGCAGACTTTTCAAACGATGAGTAAGGTGCCATAGGTCAATGTCTTTCACTCAGCTATGTCGTTGGAGTTGATGGACTCGCTTTATCTTCCAAGCCTTTCGTTGTTATCGTTTTTAGATGGCCTTAAGCCATATTATTGTAATAGGTTCTCTTTTGAGACATTCGATGTAACAAGTGTGTGATTGAAACTCTGTTATAAATCCTCAAGTACTGTGCGTCTCAGCATTACCGATCCAGGGATGACACTGATGCACAGAGACTATACTGTTTGAGGTCTGGTCGCTATAGTAGGACGGTAGCAAATTTCCCTCAAGTGGATGACCTAAGGTTTATCGATCCATGGGAGGCATAGGATGAAGATGGTCTATCTCAAACAACCCTGCAACCAAATAACAAAGAGTCTCTTGTGTCCCCAACACAGAAAATACAATGATAAATTGTATAGGTGCACTAGTTCGGCGAAGAGATGGTGATACAAATGCAATATGGATGGTAGATATAGGTTTTTGTAATCTGAAATTATAAAAACAGCAAGGTAGCAAGTAACAAAAGTGAGCAAAAGCGGTATTGCAATGCTTCGAAACAAGGCCTAGGGTTCATACTTTCACTAGTGCAAGTTCTCTCAACAACAATAGCATAATTGGATCATATAACTATCCCTCAACGTGCAACAAAGAGTCACTCCAAAGTCACTAATAACGGAGAACAAACGAAGAGATTATTGTAGGGTACGAAACCACCTCAAAGTTATTCTTTCTGATCAATCCATTGGGCTATTCCTATAAGTGTCACAAACAGCCCTAGAGTTCATAGTAAAATAACACCTTAAGACACAAATCATCCAAAACCCTAATGTCACCTAGATACTCCAATGTCACCACAAGTATCCGCGGGTTTGATTATACGATATGCATCACACAATCTCAGATTCATCTATTCAAACCAACACAAAGAACTTCAAAGAGTGCCCCAAAGTTTCCACCAGAGGTCAAGACAAAAACGTGTGCCAACCACTATGCATAGATTCCCAAGGTCACGGAACCCACAAGTTGATCACCAAAACATACATCAAGTGAATCAATAGAATACCCCATTGTCACCATGGGTATCCCACACAAGACATATATCTAGTGTTCTCAAATCCTTAAAGACTCAATCCGATAAGATAACTTCAAAGGGAAAACTCAATCCATTACAAGAGAGTAAAGGGGTAGAAACATCATAAGATCCAACTATAATAGCAAAGCTCGCGGTACATCAAGATCGTGACGAATCAAGAACATGAGAGAGAGAGAGAGAGAGATCAAACACATAGCTACTGGTACATACCCTCAGCCCTGAGGGTGAACTACTCCCTCCTCGTCATGGAGAGCGCCGGGATGATGAAGAAGGCCACCGGTGATGGATTCCTCCGGCAGGGTGCCGAATGGGCTCCCGAGAGGTTTTTGGTGGCTACAGAAGCTTGCGGCGGTGGACTCCCGATCTAGGTTATTTTCTGGAGGTTTGGGGATTTATAGGCGAGGTTGACGTCGAGAACAAGTCAGGAGGCCCCACAGGAAGTCCACGAGGCACAGGGGCGCGCCCTCCACCCTCGTGGAGCCCACGGGCCTCCCCTCCAGTAACTCTTCGTTCCAATATTTTTTATATTTTCCAGAGAAAATCCCTGTTGATTTTCAGCGCATTCCGAGAAATTTTATTTCTGCACAAAAACAACACCACGGTAGTTCTGCTGAAAACAATGTCAGTCCGGGTTAGTTCTAATCAAATCATACCAAAAGCATGTAAAAATATTATAAACATGGCATGAATACATCAAAAATTATAGATACATTGGAGATGTATCAGAAAACACAAGAGAAATCACTCAACCAACAAGATTTGGTCACAGATATGCTAGATCCTCGAAACACAAAAAGATACACGATCCGAAGCCAACAAAGGACGGTACAAATGGCGGTAGTTCTTCTCCGTGAGGAGGTCTGGTACGTCTCCGTCGTATCTACAATTTTTTATTGTTCCATGCCAATATTATACAACTTTCATATACTTTTGGCTACTTTTTATACTATTTTTGGGACTAACATATTGATCCAGTGCCCAGTGCAAGTTCTTGTTTGTTGCATGTTTTTTCTTTCACAGAAAATCCATATCAAACAGAGTCCAAACGGGATAAAAGCGGACGGAAATTATTTTTGGAATATTTATGAATTTGTGGAAGTGGAATCAACGCGAGACGATGCTCGAGGGTCCCATGAGGCGGGGGGCGCCCCTGACCCTCGTGGACACCCCGTAAGGCGGTTGTTACCCTTCTTTCGCCGCAAGAAAGCTAATATCCGGAAACAAATCGTGTTCAAAGTTTCAATCCAATCGGAGTTATGGACCTCCGGGAATATAAGAAACGGTGAAAGGGCAGAATCTGGGAACGCAGAAATGGAGAGAGACAGAGAGACAGATCCAATCTCGGAGGGGCTCTCGCCCCTTCCATGCCATGGAGGCCAAGGACCAGAGGGAGAACCCTTCTCCCACCTAGGGAGAAGGCCAAGGAAGAAGAAGAAGGAGGGGTGCTCTCTCCCCCTCGCTTTCGGCGGCGCCAGAACACCACCGGGGCCATCATCATCACCGCAATCTACACCAACAACTTCACCGCCCTCATCACCAACTCTTCCCCCCTCTATGCAGAGGTGTAGCCCCTCTTTTACCCGCTGTAATCTCTACTTAAACATGGTGCTCAACGCTATATATTATTTCCCAATGATGCATGGCTATCCTATGATGTTTGAGTAGATCCGTTTTGTCCTATGGGTTAATTAATGATCGTGATTGGTTTGAGTTGCATGTTTTATTATTGGTGTTGTCATATGGTGCTCTCCATGTCGCGCAAGCGTGAGGGATCCCCGCTGTAGGGTTTGCAATATGTTCATGGTTTGCTTATTGTCTGCGTTGCGTGAGTGACTGAAACACAAACACGGATAAGTGGGTCATGGCATGGGAATAAACAGGACTTGATACTTTAATGCTATGGTTGGGTTGTACCTTAATGATCTTTAGTAGTTGCGGATGCTTGCTAGAGTTCCAATCATAAGTGCATATGATCCAAGAAGAGAAAGTATGTTAGCTTATGCCTCTCCCTCAAATAAAATTGCAATAGTGATTACCGGTGTAGTTATCGATTGCCTAGGGACAATCACTTTCTCATGACAAAAAGCTCTCTACTAAAACTAACTTTATTGCTTCTTTATCTAAACAGCCCCTACTTTTTATTTATGTGCTCTTTGTTATCTTGCAATTCTATCCAACAACACCTACAAAGTACTTCTAGTTTCATACTTGTTCTAGGTAAAGCGAACATCAAGCGTGTGTAGAGTTATATCGGTGGTCGATAGAACTTCAGGGAATATTTGTTCTACCTGTAGCTCCTTGTTGGGTTCGACACTCTTACTTATCGAAAGAGGCTACAATTGATCCCCTATACTTGTGGGTTATCAAGGTCTTGAGGGGGGTCTTCCCGTAAAGGGGTCTTGAATCCGCTTGGAGGATCTTCTCCGAAGAGGTCGTGAACTCCAATGGAGAAGTAACCAAGTGGATGAGCAAAGCTCTGACACAAATATGAGCTAATCCTGTGCTAACCCTAGAAAGAGGGAGGGGGAGGTCTATTTATAGTCTTAGTGGATGAAAGGGTAAATGGCTTCGGCCCAACACGCGGGCGGGCATACACGCGTCGGACGTTCGAAGGTCTCCGGTCATCCGAAGGCTCGCGAGGGTCCAGACGTCCGGTGCCGGTCGGGCGTCCGATGTTTTGGCTCTGGTCAGGACTTTTCGGCCGTTCGGTCGGGATCGGTCATCCAGTCGATCGGTCGTCCGGAGGTCTCCATTCTTCCGATGTTTTGGCTTGAGTGTGGTGGTGTTGGTCGTCCGGTGTTTCTCAGTCGTCCGGGCGTTGGGAGGTGTCGGTCGTCCAGTGCTACTCGGACATCCAGGCGCTGGAGTGTGCGTTGGCTGGGACTTGGCTGGTCGGACGGAGCCTCCAGGCGTCGGACATCCGAGAGACGTCGGTAGTTTCATGACTGGGAGTTTCGAGCAGTCCTTCTTCTTGTCCCTTGAACTTGATGTCCGCGCCGTCTTGTCCGTTGGGTGTAGCTGATCCGTTGCTTTCCTCCAAATACCTGATCACACATAGGGTCTCCGCATGAGGTAGTAGCCATGTCTCATAAGTAGAAAGTGGAAGTTCGGAGAGGAGCGAGTTCACCTTATCTTCGATAGCCTTTGGTCGAGCTCTTGTCATAGGTCCAAGTGGTGTCGTGGGAGATGTAGATACGTCCATGGGGATGATCGTAGGATGCTTCGCATCAGAGTCCTTCCCAAGCCGTGCCCCCTCTCTACCTTATATAGGTGCGGGGGAAACGTAGGGGAGGGTGCCCCCCCCCTTTCCTTTCTCCCACGAGAGGGAAAGGCAGGAGGGCTAGCCCTCCCCCCTTTCCTTCCCTTAGGGCCTGCTGTCCAAAGAAGGGGCGCACTAGGGGCTGGTATGTTCCCCCTTTGGCCCATTAGGCCCATATCTTTGCCGGGGGTGCCTGAACTCCTTTCAGGTGACCCGATAAATACCTGGTACCCTCCGAAACACTTCTGGTGTTCGAATAACATCGTCCTATATATCAGTCTTTACCTCTCGGCAATTTTGAGACTCCTCGTCATGTCCGTGATCTCATCCGGGACTCTTAACAACATTCGGCCACCAAATCACATAACTCATATAATACTATATCATCATCGAATGTTAAGCATGAGGACCCAATGGGTTCGAGAACTATGTAGACATGATCGAGACACCTCTCCGATCAATAACCAATAGCGGAACCTGGATGCCCATATTGGCTCCTACATATTCTACGAAGATCATTATCAGTCGAACCGTTATGACAACATACGTAATTCCCTTTTTCCATCGGTATGTTACTTGTCCGAGATTCGATCGTCGGTATCTTTATACCTAGTTCAATCTCGTTACCAGCAAGTCTCTTTACTCATTCTGTAATACATCACCTCGTGACTAACTCCTTAGTCATTTGCTTTCAAGCTTAGGATGTGTATTACCGAGAGGGCCTAGAGATACCTCTCCGAAACTTAGACTGACAAATCCTAATCTTGATCTATACCAACTCAACAAACACCTTCGGAGATACCTCTAGAGCATCTTTATGATCACCCAGTTACATTGTGACGTTTGATAGCACACAAGGTATTCCTTCTGTATCTGGGAGTTGCATAATCTCATAGTCGAAGGAATATGTATTTGACATGAAGAAATCAATAGCAATAAGCCGAATGATCATTATGCTAAGCTAATGGGTGGGTATTGTCCATCACATCATTCTCCTAATGATGCGATCCCATTATCAAATGACAACATATGTCCATGGTTAGGAAACCTTAACCATCTTTGATCAATGAGCTAGTCTAGTAGAGGCATACTAGGGACACGGTAATTGTATATGTATTCACACATGTATTTAAGTTTCCGATCAATACAATTCTAGCATGAATAATAAACCTTTATCATGAATAAGGAAATATAAAATAACAACTTTATTATTGCCTCTAGGGCATATTTCCTTCAGTCTCCTACTTGCACTAGAGTCAATAATCTAGTTCACATCATCATGTGATTAACACCCATAGTTCACATCTCCATGTGACTAACACCCAACGAGTTTACTAGAGACAATAATCTAGTTCACACCGCCATGTGAGTAACACCCAAAGAGTACTAAGGTGTGATCATGTCTGGCTTGTGAGAGAGGTTTAGTCAACGGGTCTGCCATATTCAGATCCGTATGTATTTTGCAATTTTCTATGTCTACAATGCTCTGCATGGAGCTACTCTAGCTAATTGCTCCCACTTTCAATACGTATCCAGATTGAGACTCAGAGTCATCTAGATTAGTGTTAAAGATTGCATCGACGTAACCCTTTACGACGAACCCTTTATCACCTCCATAACAGAGAAACATTTCCTTAGTCCTCTAAGGATAATTTTGACCGTTGTCCAGTGATCTGCTCCTGGATCACTATTGTGCCCCCTTGTCAAACTAATGGCAAGGCACACAACAGGTCTGGTACACAATATGCAATACTTTATAAAACCTATGGTTTAGGCATAGGGAATGACTTTCATTCTCTCTCTATCTTCTGTCGTGGTCAGGCTTTGAGTCTTACTCAACTTCACACCTTACAATACAAGCTAGAAATCCTTATTTGACTGATCCATTTTGAACTCCTTCAAAATCTTGTCAAGGTATGTACTCATTGAAAGTCTTATCAAGTGTCTTGATCTATCTTTATAGATCTTGATGCCTCATATGTAAGCATCTTCACTGAGGTTTTTCATTAAAAAATTCTTATTCAAGTATCCTTTTATGCTATCCAAAAATTCTATATCATTTCCAATCAATAATATGTCATCCACATATAATATCAGAAATGTTACAGAGCTCCCACTCACTTTCTTGTAAATACATGCTTCACTGTAAGTCTATATAAAACCATATGCTTTAATCACCTCATCAAAGCGTACAACTCCGAGATGCTTGCACCAGTCCATAGATGGATCGATGGAGCTTGCACACTTTGTTAGCATTTTTAGGATTGACAAAACCTTTTGGTTGCATCATATACAACTCTTATTTAAGAAATCCATTAAGGAATGCAGTTTTGACATCCATTTGCCAGATTTCTTAAGATGCGGCAATTGCTAACGTGATTCAGACAGACTTAAGCATCGCTACGGGTGAGAAAGTCTCATCATAGTCAACCCCTTGAACTTATTGAAAACCTTTTGCGACAAATCATGCTTTGTAGATAGTAACATTACCATCAGCGTCAGTCTTCTTCTTGAAAATCCATTTATTCTCTATGGCCTGCCGATCATCGGGCAAGTCCACCAAATTCCACACTTTGTTCTCATATATGGATCCTATCTTAGATTTCATGGCCTCAAGCCATCTGTTGGAATCTGGGCTCATCATAGCTTCTTCATAGTTCGTAGGTTCGCCTTAGTCTAATAACATGACTTCCAGGACAGGATTACCATACCACTCTGGTGCGGATCATGCTCTGGTCGACCTATGAAGTTTAGTAGTAACTTGATCTGAAGTTTCAAGATCATCATCATTAGCTTCCTCTATAGTTGGTGTAGGCATCACGGGAACAGTTTTCTCTAATGTACTACTTTCCAATTCGAGAGAAGGTACAATTACCTCATCAAGTTCTACTTTCCTCCCACTCACTTCTTTCGAGAGAAACTCCTTCTCTAGAAAGGACCCAAACTTAGCAACAAAGATCTTGTCTTCAGATCTGTGGTAGAAGGTGTACCCAATAGTTTCTTTAGGGTATCCTATGAAGACGCACTTCTCCGATTTGGGTTCGAGATTATCTAGTTGAAGCCTTTTGACATAAGCATCCTATCCCCAAACTTTAAGAAACGATATCTTAGGTTTCTTACCAAACCACAGTCCATACGGCATCATCTCGACGAGTTTAGATGGTGCCCTATTTTAATGTGAATGCAGTTGTCTCTAATGCATAACCCCAAAAATGATAGTGGCAAATCGGTAAGAGACATCATAGATCGCACTATATCTAATAAAGTATAGTTATGACGTTCGGACACATCATTACGTTGTGGTGTTCCAGGTGGTGTGAGTTGTGAAACTATTCCACATTGTTTAAATGAAGGCCAAAGTCATAACTCAAATATTCGCCTCCACGATCAGATCATAGGAACTTTATTTTCTTGTTACGATGATTCTCCACTTCACTCTGAAATTCCTTGAACTTTTCAAATGTTTTAGACTTGTCTTTGCAGATATACCCATACCTACTCAAATCATATGTGAAAGTCAGAAAATAATGATACCCGCCGCGTGCTTCAACACTCATCGGACCGCATACATTGATATGTATTATATCCAATAAGTCATCAGTTCACTCCATTGTTCCGGAGAACGGAGTTTTAGTCATCTTGCCCATGAGGCATGGTTCGCAAGTATCAAATGATTCATAATCAAGTGATTACAAAAGTCCATCTGCATGGAGTTTCTTCAGGCGCTTTTCACCAATATGACCAAAACGACAGTGCCACAAGTATGTTGCACTATCATTATCAACTTTGCATATTTTGGTATCAGTATTATGAATATGTATCACTAAGATCGAGATTCAATAAACCATTAACATTGGGCATATGACCATTAGAAGGTTTTATTCATGTAAACAGAACAACAATTATTCTTTGACTTAAATGAATAGCTGTATTGCAATAAACATGATTTAATCATATTCATGCTCAACGCAAACACCAAATAACATTTATTTAGGTTCAACACTAATCCCGAAGGTAGAGGGAGTGTGCGATGGTGATCTTATCAACCTTGGAATCACTTCCAACACACATCGTCACCTCACCCTTAACTAGTCTCTGTTCATTCTGCAACTCCTGTTTCGAGTTACTAATCGTAGCAACTGAACTGGTATCAAATACCCAGGGGCTACTACAAACACTACTAAGGTACACATCAATAATTTGTATATCAAATATACCTTTGTTCACTTTGCCATCCTTATTATCCACCAAGTATTTGGGACAGTTCCGCTTCCAATGACCATTTCCTTTGCAGTAGAAGCACTCTATTTTAGGCTTAGGTCTAGCTTTGGGTTTCTTCATGGGAGTGGCAACTTGCTTGCCATTTTTCTTGAAGTTCCCTTTCTTTCCCTTTGCCTTTTTTATTGAAACTAGTGGTATTGTTAACCATAAAAACTTGATGCTCTTTCTTGATTTCTACCTTTGTCAATTTTAGCATCGCGAAGAGCTCGGGAATCATTTTCGTCATCCCTGGCATATTATAGTTCATCACGAAGTTCTAGTAGCTTGGTGATGGTGATTAGAGAACTATGTCAATCACAATCTTATCTGGAAGATTAACTCCCACTTGATTCAAGTGATTGTAGTACCCAGACATTCTGAGCACATGCTCACTAGCTGAGCTATTCTCCTCCATCTGCAAAGTACTTGTTAGAGGTCTCATACCTCTCGACACGGGCATGAGTCTGAAGTACCAATTTCAGCTCTTGGAACATCTCACATGCTCCGTGGCATTCAAAACATTTTTGAAGTCCCGGTTCTAAGCCGTAAATCATGGCACACTAAACTATTAAGTAGTCATCATATCGAGCTTTCCAAACATTCATAACGTCTGCATCTGCTCTTGCAATAGGTCTGTCACCTAGCAGTGCATCAAGGACATAATTCTTCTGTGCAGCAATGAGGATAATCCTCAAATTACGGACCCAGTCTGCATCCTTGCTACTATCATCTTTCAACTTATTTTTCTCTAGGAACATATCAAAAAATAAGGGAGCAATATCGCGAGCTATTGATCTACAACATAAATTTGCAAATACTACAAGACTAAGTTCATGATAAATTAAGTTCAATTAATCAAACTACTTAAGAACTCCCGCTTAGATAGACATCCCTCAAGTCATCTAAGTGATACGTAATCCAAATCAACTAACCCATGTCCGATCATCACGTGAGATGGGGTAGTCGTCAATGGTGAACATCTCTATGTTGATCATATCTATTACATGATTCACGTTCGACCTTTCGGTCTCCAGTGTTCCAAGGCCATGTCAACTTTAACCCAAGTATTCTGCATGTGAAAAATTGTCTTACACTTGTTGTATGTGAACATAGAGTCTATCACATCCGATCATCACGTGGTGTCTCGAAACGATGAACTTCCGCAATGGTGCATACTCGGGGAGAACACTTATATTTTCAAATTTAGTGAAGGGATCATCTTATAATGCTACCGCCGTTCTAAGTAAAATAAGATGCATAAAAGATAAACATCACATGCAATCAAAAATATGTGACATGATATGGCCATCCTCATCTCGTGCTTTTGATCTCCATCTCCAAAGCATCATCATGATATCCATCATCACCGGCTCGACACCTTGATCTCCATCATTGCGTCGTGGTCGTCTCGCCAGCTATTGCTTCTACAACTATTGCTAACGCATAGTGATAAAGTAAAGCAATTACATGGCGTTTGCATTTCACAATAAAGAGACAACCATTAGGCTCCTGCCAGTTGCCGATAACTTACAAAACATGGTCATCTCATACAATAACGTATATCACATGATGTCTTGACCATATCACATCACAATATACCCTGCAAAAACAAGTTAGACGTCCTCTACTTTGTTGTTGCAAGTTTTACGTGGCTGCTACGGGTTTCTAGCAAGAACCATTCTTACCTACGCAAAAACCACAATGGTGATTGATCAAGTTTGTTGTTTTAACCTTCTTCAAGGACCGGCGGTAGTCAAATTCGATTCAACTAAAGTAGGAGAAACAGACACCCGCCAGCCACCTTTATGCAAAACTAGTTGCATGTCAGTCGGTGGAACCGGTCTCATGTGCGTGGACATGTAAGGTTGGTCTGGGCCGCTTCATCCCACAATACCGCCGAATCAAAATAAGACGTTTGTGGTAAGCATTACGACTATCACAGCCCATAACTCTTTGTGTTCTACTCGTGCATATCATCTCACATAGACCTGGCTCATGATGCCACTGTTGGTGAACGTTGCATGGAAAACAAAAAAATTCTACGCACATGGAATGATCTATCCATGGAGATGCATAGCAACTAGGGGGGAGTGTGTCTACGTACCCTTGTATACCGTAAGTGGAAGCGTTTCACAACGCGGTTTATGTAGTCAAACTTCTTCGCGCTTCAAACGATCAAGTACCAAACGCACGGCACCTCCACGTTCTGCACACGTTCAGCTCGGTGACGTCCCTCGCCTTCTTGATCCAGCAAGACGTCGAGGTAGTAGATGAGTTCCGCCAGCACGACGGCGTGGTGACGGTGATGGTGAAGTGATCTCCACAGGGCTTCGCCTAAGCACTACGAAAGTATGACCGGGGTGTAAACGGTGGAGGGGGTGCCGCACACGGCTAACAATTGATCTGGTGTGTGCTAGGCGCCCCCTTCCCACATATATATAGGTGGGAAGGAGGGAGGAGCAGCCAAAGGAGGCGCCCAAGTAGGAGGAATCCTACTTGGAGTCCCTCCCAAGCCGCGCCCCCTCTCTGCCTTATATAGATGCGGGGGAAAGGGAGGGGAGGGTGGCGCCCTCCTTTCCTTTCTCCCATGAGAGGGAAAGGAAGGAGGGTCTAGCCCTCCCCCCTTTCCTTCCCTTAGGGCCTGCTATCCAAAGAAGGGGCGCACTAGGGGCTGGTTTGTTCCCCCTTTGGCCCATTAGGCCCATATCTTTGCCGGGGGTGCCCGAAACTCCTTTCCGATGACCCGATAAGTATCCGGTAGCCTCCGAAACACTTCCGATGTCCGAATACCATCGCCCTATATATCAATCTTTACCTCTCGACCATTTAGAGACTCCTCATCATGTCCATGATCTCATCCAGGACTCCGAACAACATTCGATTGCCATATCACATAACTCATATAATACTATATCGTCATCGCACGTTAAGCGTGCGGACCCTACGGGTTCGAGAACTATGTAGACATGACCGAGACACCTCTCCGATCAATAACCAATAGCGGAACTTGGGTGCCCATATTGGCTCCTACATGTTCTACGAAGATCTTTATCAGTCGAACCGTTATGACAACATACGTAATTCCCTTTGTCCATCGGTATGTTACTTGTCTGAGATTCGATCGTCGGTATCTTTATACCTAGTTCAATCTTGTTACCAGCAAGTCTCTTTACTCATTCCGTAATACATCACCTCATGACTAACTCCTTAATCATTTGCTTTCAAGCTTATGATGTGTATTACTGAGAGGGCCTGGAGATACCTCTCCGAAACTTGGAGTGACAAATCATAATCTTGATCTATACCAACTCAACAAACACCTTCGGAGATACCTGTAGAGCATCTTTATGACCACCTAGTTACTTTGTGATGTTTGATAGCACACAAGGTATTCCTCCAGTATCTGGGAGTTGCATAATCTCATAGTCGAAGGAATATGTATTTGACATGAAGAAAGCAATAGCAATAAGCTGAATGATCATTATGCTAAGCTAATGGGTGGGTATTGTCCATCACATCATTCTCCTAATGATGTGATCCCATTATCAAATGACAACATATGTCTATGGATAGGAAACCTTAACCATCTTTGATCAACGAGCTAGTCTAGTAGAGGCATACTAGGGACATGGTATTTGTTTATGTATTCAAAATGTATTCAAGTTTCCGATCAATACAATTCTAGCATGAATAGTGAACCTTTATCATGAATAAGGAAATATAAAATAACAACTTTATTATTGCCTCTAGGGCATATTTCCTTCAAAAACAGTGCCATGAGTGGTGGCAATAAACACAAGACTCTCGTATTGAATTGCATCACAGTACTCATCCATGTACAGAATTTGATTTTTGAGCAATATGCATCGAGGCGTGGAAGTAAGGACGACAACAAGCTTGTCGAAGATAGCAACAACATGATAGTTTGTGTAATCCCAAGAGCGATTGGGAACTCGATAAATTGCTATCTTCTGTAGACGACAGTCACCATGATCGTATTTGATCCTACGTAGATCATCTGTGTGCTCAACCTCAGGGCACTCTGAGATTTTTGGAAGTGGAACCTGGTGGCGAGTGTACACATTCACAAGTTCCCACTCGCGGTTGTACCCAATATAAACAACCCAATCTCCTTTTACACCTGCCCAGGCCATACCCTTAAGCGCTGGCATCTTAACATCACACGTATCATTATCAAGCAACATCAACTTGCACAAGGCGAGGCTTCTGTCATCCCCACGCCAGTGAGCAAGGTCATGGCGAAGAAGATAGGGGAGATCAAACCGCTCCTGAACCCTTGGGTTCTTTGTAATGATGTTATTTGTTGACTCGAGAATGATCTTGGACGAACCTGCCATGCTAGTCGAGGTGATGACGTTGCACCAATCAATGAGTTCCTCCACCATGTCATCGTTCAGATCGGGGCAAGAATAACAGGGTCATTTCTGACCTGTTCCCTCCATGGAGAAGACGATCGAACAATGGCAGAAGGAAGGGTGAAGGCAAATGGAGGGAGGAAGAGCATGAGACAACAGATCCAAATCGAGAGGAAAAGGCGAAGAGGCGTGGATGATTGCCACGGTACACGAAGAGGCGCCCCGACCTACATAGACGTCCGTTCGAAAATTGTACAAAAGGACTTGCCATCGTCTCACTAACATGTTGGAACGGGACCCCATGTCAACGAAACATGGTGTGTCATTTCTCATGCAAAATGCGATCTGGCCGCGTTGGCTCGAGGTGCCGCATTATTTCTCGACTTTATTTTTTAATGGCGTGCCATTCAGTTTTGAAGCACGACTAACTGATAATGTATGCAGAGAAAATATAAACTACTCTACCACTACTCCACCTCTAGTACTAGTATCAAAAAAGATATATAGGCTGGAGCTTCAGCGCTTGCTTGCTAAGGGATGCCCACCTGCTTCTCACACTATCACCCTCTCTCCAGATCTAAAAAAGACAGCGGTGCCCCCATCTCTCCCTCCTCACCGGTGGTCACAGATCCGCTAGGGAAGAAAAGGACGTGCGGCGTTGACGCACTCATCGTCGGCGAGCGAGGTCATGCACTGACGACAAGGCCATCCTCTCAGGCCTAGCGCCCACGCGGGATGGCCTCCATCCCCAACCTTGCTGTCGTAGTGTGTGCGGAGAAGGACGACCACGAGCGAAGCCACTTCCCACCGACCCTTGGGTATGCTACCTCTTTTCGAACCATACCCTTGTTCTATTGCCCCATCTGCCATGTCGCTGCATGTGGATCTTTTTCGACTCCACCATCTCCCCAATTTGCTATCCTCTGCTCTATTGGTCACGTCGACACAAACCTTAATTTGCACTATTAAAGGAAACCCTACTTCATGCAGACTAATCCATGTCTGGGTTGAATAAGGAAAGGAAGGGAGAAATTACTGTCGAAGAGACTAGGCATCGAACCCGCATCTAGGTTGAAAAGGGGAAATCAGTAGCTAAGGAACGAGTCTCGTGTCTCTTGGTTTGAAAAAGGGTAGAAAGGCATGACAACGCAATAGAGAATGACCAGGTCGATCGGTTGTTGTCCTCACATAGGAAAAAGGTGGCTAAAGAGGAAAAAATGGGACGTAATCCACATATGCTGCCTGGATATTTGTTACTCTGGGCAACCATCCCTCCCTCACCAATCTATGCGTCCGTGGAGGTACATCGTACTGGTGCGCCCACTCTCCGAATGGGCCTCCCATGCTCTTATTGCCACTTTTTTGCTGTTAGTATAACGCCATCGGTAAAGTCAAGCAATGCTACGGCTAAAGTGAGGCCACATTTAACTAATGCAGCACTCGGTCTAATGCCACCAATAAATTTAAGCAATGCCATTTAATGTCACTGGATTATTTCAGGGTTAGTTATTGATTGTGGATGTATTGAAGATTTTTCAGCTAAGGCATTCTAATGCTATTGGACAACCAGTATACCAACGATGAAACTTGTTACTACCTTCAGATTTTTGCACTGTTAATGCTTATAGATTACATACCTCACTTTCATGAGATAAGTCATTTTTTGTACAATGTCACTAAAATGCCAAGGCGCTGATGTCATTTTATTTTGGTTCAACTGCACAAAAATTATGAAGAGAAGAGGAAAAGTCAAGAGTGGGCACCTCCTCCTCCGGTTGTTTTCTTGATTTAGTTGATCAAGTTTTTATGTTTGATCGATTATCAATATTGGGATAGCAATTTTTCAAGTCCCCTTGAGTTTGAAATGATATTTACCTTGAAGGTACATGGTTTGCTATTTTTTATACTGGCATTAGTTAATAATGCTACATACCTTCAAACTTTTGTATTTGGTTTAATGTTGTTGCATAGCTAGTATACCAATGCTGAAACTTGTTACCTTTACATTTTGTATAGTTAATGCTTATAGAAATCTTCCAGTGCTAGCTTATGGAAATCTATTCAGTAAAACCATTGTACCGTACCCCGTAACAAAAAAACTACTCTACTGTTGCACTAGCCACTTGATTAGTGTATATTTGTATTATTCGAATGGTGTTGCATTAGCATATGGACATATATAAGGTGTGGCAAGCTTTCCCAGACATGTGCTCAAGAAAACTACTACCTGTTTTTCTAAATACTAGACGTTTGGGTACTTTAAATTGAACTGCGAAAACGTCTTGTATTAAGGAACAGAGGGTGTAGAGTTCAATCAAATTATGCTGGTAAAGCTAGTCACACCTTTGTTAAAATTAATGTTCATTATGTTATCAGAGGAGGTCTGCATGTTTGTCTCTAATGCTTGTCGATCACATACCTAACATCGTGATGTAATGGTAAGTCATTGCTTTTTGTACAGTGTCACTGAATTGTCAAGGTGGTGATGGCGTTTTATTTTAGTTGAACTGCACAAAATATGCTTAAAAGAAGAGGAAAGGTCAGAAATGGCTCAATCTTTCAAAAAATACTATGTTTACCTTCCTAACATCAACCACTATTGCCTTATTTATTCCTTCAAAAAGGTGGTTAGAAACAGTCTTGCTACCTTTTCCCATTAAGAAATTGGAGTGCTTATATTTGTGAGTCTATGCTTCAACTAGTGCCACTTTTATAGTAATCACATTTTCAATATCGGTGCAAACAGGGATGCTCGATTTTAGTGGAACTGCACAAAACATCCAAATGTTCAACATTGTGAGCATGTTTTCTTCCAAACTGGTATATCCAATTGGTGGCACTATGAGCTGTTCACTACGAAGGTACATGGTTTGCTACTATCTTGCTACTCTTTTTGTTTTGTCATTAGACAGTAATATTAGTTGTTTGCATGTGAATTTATTGGCAGGGTGGACCTACATTGGAGGTGTAGGGCATGATTCAATGATATGATGCTCAATTTCGGTTGTATCGATTTCACCTCTTCCATCACTGCGAACATGGATATCCTTGGTCAGATGAAGAATAGGCGCTATATTTCTGCTCTGTACTAGCAAATCAATTCAGTATGAAATTGCCCGGGTCAAAACATGACAATATCAAATTGTCTAGTGCAAAACATGACATATGGTAAGGGGAAATGACTAGAAGAGACGTGTTTAAACCAAAAATACAAGGTGCAGTATATGTTTACTAGTTTCTTGATATTTGTGCTGACAGATGTCTGTCCGTTGCTATTTGGCAAACAAACAAAGTGACCTCAATTTGGGTGGAACTGTACAACAGAATAGTACAGTCACTGCATGAAGTGCCATTTGAAAATAGACACAGAAAGATTGGATAGTCACTTCATGGACTGCACAAAAGTAGTATTGTACTATTTATTGGCCAACACTAGGTGCTTCATTGCTTTCGTTTGATTATACAATGGGCATCATTTTGCCTAAGTTAAAGTTTATATTCCGAAAATAGTCCGGCCGTGTGATCGAGAGAAGACCAAATCATATTGCAGTGGATGTTCCTCCATCATGTGTGGTTCATTCTCATGGTTCTAGCTGTTGGTGAAACCACTTACTTTTGCAAGAGGAATTGTAGACTTCACAAACAAATTTTTCTTTCACTCTGTACTGAACGTTGGCCCAGAGAAGCATCCATGTTAGTAGTAAGAATATATGTTCTTTCTAGATCTTTGCTTTTGGAGCTACATATTTGTATATGATCTATGAATCATTGAGATGCATTAACATGTTGATCTTATGTATGGGAATCATACTAGTTGGTTGTGAATTTGGGCTACTAATGTGAACGTATTACAATGCTAGGTCTGTGAGTCTCGTGTGAACATTTCGAATGGATCGACTCTTACTACTGTGCATAGCATGATCCTTATTTTCGTGTGCTTAGTGTTCACAAGTAACTAGCAGTTCCTTATTTCTCTTTGCTCAGTGTTTACAACTTACTGATCGATCACTATCTAGCCTACTAATATGCTCCTGTAAGTTTTAGTTGCGACGCAAGATTCGAAGGTGGCAGTTTTTTGAATAAAAATGCCTACCTCTGAAGAAACTGACATGTTGTTCTCATGAAAATGCCATGTGAATCTGAAGAAACTGCCAGCAAAAACGTTAGCAAATGCCTTATCTCCCAGCGAACGTTCATCGGCTATTGCGATCCTACACGTATACTATCTGACCGACTCGATCCTACGCAATTAACCAGCTGATCATGCACGTACCTCATCTGGATGAATCGAGCGCACTCGTTTGACCGTCATGACGATGTGCGACCTAGCACGGACGGGACGCACCACTGACAGGACGGGACGGGATGGGACAATCATAATTTCAGTTTTTCTAGTTTTCCATGGCAAGTTGGCGCGGTAAGCCATGCCTGCTTATGCATTGAATTCCAATGACCGCGATGACTATCGCGTTTCCCGCAACACGCTGGTTCACCTACCTTCCGCCTATAATTACTAGTTCTCGGCGTTCTCCGGTGGCACCATCCCCAACTCACCTTATCCTCATAAGTCCCCACCGGCCCGATGTCGCTCGCCACTTGCCCTCACTCTCACCACGTCCATCATGCCCCCGCCCGTCCG
The DNA here is from genome assembly GCA_021437245.1 of Aegilops speltoides. NCBI lineage: Eukaryota > Viridiplantae > Streptophyta > Magnoliopsida > Poales > Poaceae > Aegilops > Aegilops speltoides. Next base: position 152,566,089 of record CM038145.1, read on the forward strand.
CAATAGGCGACACCGGAGGCGGTCACCACCGAACTAGTGTTTGGTTTTTCACCGGAAGGCAGACGGAGGGAGGAGGTATTCTATCGGACTTTACATGGCAATGCAGAGTATGAGGACTTGTTGGAGCGCGACCGTCTGGCAGAGGAGCAGCGTATCGCTGATTTGCACCACCAGCAGGGCATGGAGCAGCAGCGCACCGACACTCTGAGTAGCGAGCAGAGCACCCGCAACTGGGCTGACTACATGGAGGCCGGCGCCTGGCAAATAGCCCTGGAGGTTGTCGGGCATGCACGCGTTCGCGACGCCGAATTTTACTACCAGCTCGTCAAGTGGGTTTCCCGCTTAGAAGCCGAAGCTTTGGTGGACCACGCCGACATGGAAAGGGCCAACGCATGCAAGCAACACGCCCTATCGCACCTCTGACAAAGTCCGAGGCAAGGAGGAGGACATCGGTGCCGGCGTTTAGCGTGTACCGCACATGGCTGTCGGCATCGTCTAGTTAGCTAAGAGTAAGTTAGTACTTGTACACTACTAGAGTATTAGTGGGAGTAGATAGTTAACTTGGCTATGATGGTTGTCAACGTGGAAGTTCAGTACTCTATATCTGGATCAGACATGCTACTTTGCTCTGAAGGTTGAACTTTCCATTTGAACGTATGGAATGGGCTGTTATTTTTTAAATGGGTTGTATTTGTCCGCCACGGGTGATGTAGGGTGGAACCCTATAGCGACGATCTTTCACGTTTGGAGTGGGATCCCTCGAAGAACACGTTGAACACGGGGAAGAACGGGGAGAAATCACAAGGGGAAACACTCAAGAACAAGTCCAAATCACACATCCACTAGACAATTAAACACACAAGATCACAAGGTACATGAACAACAAAGGGAAAGATACAAGGTAAGGTTCATCTCCAAGAGGAGGTCTTGACGATATCCTAGATGGATCTTCCCACAAGGGGGTCTTGATGATATCCCGCAGGATCTTCTCACATGGAGGTCTTGAACTCCATGAGTCTCTCTCTCTCAAGAGTAGAGGTAGGAGCAATGCTCACCTAAGAATGAGCTATCATATTTTCTAACCCTAAAAATGGGGAGGAGGAGGTCTATTTATAGTCTAGTGGGCGAAGGGGTAAGTGAGGGGGCGAATGGGTACATGGGCCTCGGCCCGAAACGTTGCACGCAGGCAAGGCCCGGATGATCCAGATGGGGGTCCGGATGATCCGGCCATCGTCCGGATGATCCGGGAGGGGGCCTGGATGATCCAGCTTCACATGAGGCCTTCTGGTGTCTTCGAATGCATTTATCCGGATGATCCGGAGGGGGACCTGGATGATCCGGCTGAGCCCGGATGATCCGGACGGCGGTCCGGATGTCCGGCCTGGCTCCTGCAGCCGCTCCGTCTTCTTCTCCTTTCTTCTGTCTTCTCTTCCACGCTTCCCTCGCGGATGGTGTAGTCGTTCCTTGGCGCTTGCACTCCTCCTCGTCGTCCGTGAAGTTCTGACAATACCTATGCATGCACACGGGAGAAGTGTCAAGTAGTATGCCATCCTCGAAGGGGTCAAGTGAGCACGTGTAAAGGAGATGATTCACCTTTGTGTGTGTGAAGTAGATGTCGCACGTGTCACTTGCCAAATGGGCTCTTGACATGGTGATGTCCGTAGGATGCTCCGCATCAACGGGTTTATAGGCTGACTTGTGGGCCTACTAGGTTGACGCGTACACAATCAGGAGATGATTGTACGTGGAGAGGATGACAGTAGAGACCCACCAGGGTCATGGCAGTGCGCAAGCAAGTGCCTCCTTATTTCAAGCCAAAAAAGGTTCCTCCTAATGAATTTCTGACATCTGGGTCCCATGCCATTGTCAACATAGTCAATAAACGAGAGAATTGCATAACGAGCGGTGACACGGGGACCCAAAGACTTGCCACGCAGGCGGGGTGTCAATCTGGGCAAGTCGGGCACTCGCCTGTCCTAGTCACCATTTATTTTATGTTTACCACAAGACCAACCCAGTAGTTTTTTCTTTCTGAAAATGGCTAGCCTAGATTTTTTGTTCTTTTGCAGAATAACCAACCGAGGCCTACTTGCTTTGTCGGCCCTGCTGGGCTGCAAATCTTTCAAGACCAGGAGAGTTTCATTCGGTTTGCCCAGAAAATGGGCTATCAGTAATGAGAAATGAGAAATGGGATGTACATTTTTGAAACACATCAAACCGGCAATTAGTTTCAAATTTATTTATTTTTCATTATAAGATTTTAAATTCCATTGATTTTTATGTGTGGACAATTATTTGGATTTTATATTGATATAAGTTTATTTTTCAAATTAGTTTGAATGTGACTCGAAATTTCGGGATTAAAAACAATTGGGACCGCACCGAAATATGCAAAAATTTGTATAATTGTTTAACCGTGGCCACAATATGGGCTGTAATGCTAACAAAAAGAATATGTAATCCAAAAATCCTTAAGAATTAGCAAATGGGCTGTAAATTATTAGAAATAATGGCAGATGGGATGTATGTTGTTTTTCACACATTTGAGGCTGACTTGTGAGCCTACTATAGGTTGACGCGTACGCTTTCCTAAAAAAAGGTTGACACACACGCAACGTCGTGTCAACTTAGTCAACACACAAGAGCAGTGACTGTTGGATGTCCATCCAACGGTCGTGGTGCTTCTTCAATCTCTGCTCTTCGTGCTCCAGTCGCTCAAACAAGCGCCGGCGGGACTGCCTGCTCCCTTGTCCCGCGGCCGGCTGTGCTGCCGCGCAGGCCTCACCGCCCCACCGTACTCCCATCGCTGGCCTAGCCATCCCTCTACTCACCCAGACCTCATGTTATTCTCCGGCAACAGCAGCCTGACACTATAGTTGAAAGCAGTAAACCCTCGTGCTCCCCTCCGCGCAGGAAACAACTGTCGAGTCTTCTCCGGCTCCTGGTCATTCCCTTCCTAGGTCTCGCCGTCGTCCCCGCCTTGGTGCTCTCGACGCAGCGTGGTCAATGTGGTCAAGGAATGACTTCCATCGGAAGAGGACTGTACGTGGAGAGGCTGACAGTTGGGTCCATGGCAGCAGCAAGGAAGTGCCGCGCAAAATAATGATTCCTCCACTTGACAGCGGAGACCCACCGGAAGGGCCTCTGTATTTCGTGAGAAAAACATTTCCCCCACTGACAGCTCGGACCCACTAGCTATATCTTCGAACGCAAGGAAGTGCCTCCTTATTACGCACAAAAGAATGAATACCCCAGCTGCTAGGTGAGACCCACCATATTTGAAGGCTGACTTGTGGGCCTACTAAGTTGACGCGGACGCAGGGCTTTGTCAACTTAGTCAATATAAACGATTCTAGCTGCGGTGACCATACAATGTCCATCCAACGGCTATCGTGCTTCTTCAACCTTTGGTCTTCTTGCTCCAGCCGCCCAAACCATCGCGGGTCATGCCGCCTGCTCTTGCCTCCCATGGCCGGCTGTGCTGCCGCGCAGGCCTCACCGCCCCCTCCTACTCCAACCTTTGACCAGGCCATCCCTCTACTCACCCACAACCCCTGTTATTCTGCGGCGACGACAGCCTTACACCGCAGCCGAACCAGTCAACCCTCGTACTCCTCTCCGTGTGGGCATCCACTGTCGCGTCTTCCTTGGCTCCACGCCATCCCCTTCCTAGGGCTCGCCGTCATCCACCGCCTTGGTGCTCTCGGCGCGGCGTGGTCAACGTGGTCAAGGAACGAGCAGGAACGCACCGGAAGGGACTCTGTATTTTGCAAAAAAAAACATTTCCTCCCTGACAGCTGGGACCCACCAGCTACATCTTCGCGCGCAAGGAAGTGCGTCCGTACTACGGGCAGAAAATGATTCTCCCTCCTGACAGCTGGGACCCACCAGCTATATCTTCGCATGCAAGGAAGTGTGTCCTTATCCTCCCTGGCAGCTGGGACCCACCCGGTCAAAGCGTATGTAGCATTGTCGCGAACATGTACGTACATACTGGTCGATCGGTCTCTCTACAACATTGAACTATGGCCGAGTAAGGAGCGACACGTGTCGTAGTAGAGGCGCAGACGTAGCATGTCACGCAGTCCCGTCTATATCGTGTACACATACGACAGCCACGCCGCAAGAAAGTAAATACGACTACATACGTACATACGGGTGGGGTCTCAAACGCGTACAACGACGTCATCCTGTTTATCGGCACCCAACCGGCTGGGTCACAATGGAGGAAATAGCGCCATGTTCATTGGGAGGCAACGAAATACGTCGTGTTCATCGAAAGCCAACGGCTTGGACGGAACAGCCGAAATGAGGTCTGGCGTGCCGCAAAATGGAGGAAACAGACTTGTGTTCGAGTGCCTACGGTCAAAATGAGGTCCTGTTGATTGGGAGGGGTCCGGCGTACCGCAAAATGGAGGAAACAGACTTGTGTTGGAGCGCCTATGGTCGAAACGGGGTCCTGTTCATCCACCGTCTATTGCCTCGCTATAGCCTCCATAGGCTACTATTCATCCACCGTCGACCTCCTCCAGCCTCCGCGGGCTACTGTTCATCCATCGTCGACCTCCTCCAGCCTCCGCGGGCTACTGTTCGTCCACGGGCTACTGTTCATCCAGCCTCCACCGGTTGCTGTCCGTAGAGCCTTCACGGGGTCCTGTTCATCCACCCCTAACCGACTGGGTGCGGTAGCCTCCTCGTGTCTTGTTCATCCATCGGCAACAACCTACTACCACGGGGTCCTGTTCATCCAACCCCCACCGGGAACTGTTCATCCACAACCAACCAATCGGCTCGACTCACCACGTCTCGACTCGTTCTACGTACCGCACGCACGGTAGCAACGGTCACTGTTCATCGAGAGGCAACCCAACACCGGCTGGCTACGTCTCGCACAAGGGCTCGATCGACTTTAGTAAGCAGCAGTAGCGATCGATTGCTCGGGTCCAGTTAGCAGCAGCAGTGAAGGAATCGCTCGGGTTCAGTCAGCAGCAAATGAATCGCTTGGGTTCAGTCAGCAGCAAATGAATCGCTCGGGTTCAATTAACAGCCAAGGGTTCGATCACTCGGGTTCAGTTAGCCGACGCCTCACACACACGCGCATACATGAGAGAAACGTGCAAACCTCCGTGCATCGCTCGGCCCCGACGACCCATCGTAGCCGGGAACTCCCCGATATTTTCCTCGCCCTCGCTTCTACCATGATTTTTTCCGTCATGGACGGCCCAAAGAATGTCATGTAGCCGTGTCTCCGGCCCGCCCAGGATGAAAAGCCCATTTTCTGTCATGATTTTTTGTCATAGAAGTAGGAGCCCACCACATCTATGATGGTACATGCTTTTGTCACAATTATCGTCATAGAAGTGTCATAAGCATGACAGCAAAAAAATTTGTTCGACCCAAAATGTCACGGATGTGTCTTTTTTTTGTACTACGTGGAACAAGACGTGGACCACAGGGACGGACGCGACAAGCAGGTAGCAGCTAGCACGCGGCAACGGCGTCGAGATCGCTTGCCATGCAGCGGGTTCTAGCTAGCTAGCTCGCTCACTCGCGACGCAGCGGCAGCTAGCTAGCCCATAGTGGTGGCAGCAACAGTAGCTAGCTAGCTCACGGGCGGCAATGGCGACGTGTAGCGACGGCGGCGGCGGCGAGATTTTTCATGCTTGAAGCTCATACTGATCTTAGGTCCGACAATTGTTTTCTTGATGTCCATTTTTGTTGTTTGATATGTATTGTTGTTCCTGATTAGGTGTGGTGGATCCTGGTTCTACAGCTACGCTTTGATATTTCCTGTTTGAGTATGCACCGTGTCTCCCCGCCCGTGACCATGACCAAAGCCGGCATGGATGCACCGATCTGGAAATGCCACATGTCAAGGATGGCAAGCTTGCGACATGTTTTCATTCACCAGTGTCTCGTGCACACAACAATAGACGCATGTAGGCAATGAGGATGCACATCAGTCTAAAAGGATTAATATAGCACTATGTGTATGCAGATTCGGGAGTGGGCGCCTAACCAGATTGGCGACGACGATCAGGCGCATGGTGCACATAGCGGACACCAGCATGCATGATGCACATCTAGACGCCATCAGCAAGGGTGACTTGACGGTGATTGGCAGCATCCACGGTAAGTGGCAAGTGACAATTTGATCCCATGGATTCAAGGGTGATTGGAGAACTATCGGCATCGTCCCTGGCGCCCGCCAGCCGTCGTCGACCAAAGTGACAATTGTGTTGGCTTCACTGATTGCTCACATGATGGGTGGATGTGTTGCTGGAACAGAGTGGCACCGCGATGACATCCATCAGCACGGCGTAGACATGGCCGCTCGGTTGCCTGTAATCCCGCTTTACGTAGCAAAAGTCGGGCTGCCGGAGATGTCAGATGCCGGAGCTGCCATACCTAGGGGAGGATGTTGGGGTTGGATCGTCGGACACCGGGTGGGGCAAATTAGACTCATGGCGGCGGGACGCCATAGGCGGCGGCGAGTTGACCTTCGTAGCTTGATCACCATACAGTAAGATAGACGGGGATCTCGATCGAGGAGAGTTTGTCTCTTGGACATGCTCCACCTGCTCTTCCTGGCAGCAGCCTAGCAGCGATATGGTCACTCGGCGAGATTTTCATGAAGAAACAGGCGTACCGAAGGGAGATGGGAAGAGACACATTGTTGGACTGGAGTTACTTTTTGCGGGCAAACTTGGGGAGACGGAACTCCATCGCTTGCCATTGGCTTGGTATTATGGACGGACAATGGGTGGCTCTTAAACTTTCTCATCGGTTATAGAAGATGGAAGAAGAAGCGGACTAAATGAGGAGTTAAATCACATGAATAAAAAGAGTATTTGAAATTGATGATGTGGCTAGCCTGCTGATATGGAGTGAGGTGAATGGCTGCATGTTGGTTAGTGATGTTGATAGCTTGCATGCCAAGAAAAATAAGTTAGTGCGGATGAACTATTTATGTATTATACTCCCTCCGTAAACTAATATAAGAGCGTTTAGATTACTAAAGTAGTGATCTAAACACCCTTAATTAGTTTACAAAGGGAGTAGATTATACTCCCTCCATTCCTAAATATAAGTATTTGTATGTAGAGATTTCACTATGAACTACATACGGAGCAAAATGGAATCTCTACATAGACTTATACAGTAGTATTTAGGAACCGCGGGAGTAGATTATAGATGTGGTTATTATTTAAAAGGGTCGTGATAACTGCCACACGTGTGGCATGGATACGAACCCGCCCGCACACCTCGTGTGGCATGAACAGGAACCCGCCCGCACGACCGCGTCTGGGCGCACAATTGCACAGCCCGCACGTCCCGTGTGTGGCAACCCGCCAAGACTACCCCGTCCGGGCAGACGACCACGCCCAAGACGACCCAGCCGTTCCCGGCCTCCGATCGATCCCCACTCTCGACTGCCGCCATCGCCCCCCACCTCTCGAACCCCTACTTCCGTCGCCGGCCTTCTCTGGTTGCCATGGCAACCAGAGCAGATCCGTAGGGCACTCCCACCGCAAACCACACCCCAACCCTCCCCACCCCCCACTCCAACCAAGCCCTCCAAAGACGATCAGCTAAAATCAAGTGAAATCTCCCGATCTCGTACTGCTTCTCATCCTTCTTCTCGGCAGAAAATTGCAAATTTACAGATGAAGGTGGCCACTGGATCCATGCTATAGGGGTAAAACACTACATGGTTCGGTGTATCTTTGCAATTGCCAAGCAGAATACACCAGATCTGCCATGTACTACGTTTGAGATTAACTTAAGTTCCTAGTTTGATTGACGCAAGTAGTTGGGTATGGAATGGATGAGTAGGAATCCCTAAAAAAGGAGAGGAATGACAATTTTGGAATAAAGGGGGTGGGAAAAATTAATGCCACTTGTGTATAACGATAGTTGCCACCTTTCGTTGTCAGTAACTGCCACCAAGTTGACATGTTGCTTGCCATCCCTATCTTCTATGTGCAAGCAGCGGAAGAATACAATTCTTGTGGATTGTTGATGCGTTCTTGTTCATGTAGTGATTGAGAACACATTGGAAGAAGCGAGACACGGAAAGAATGAATCACGAAGATGGCGCTGATACTTGGGGTTCTCAAAGGCCAGAAATGCCCCCTTGGGATGCATCAGAGTACAGTCAACTCATTTCTGCAGGGCCGTTGCTACCACTACTAGAACAGTATGCAGGCATTGGTATGATGCATGATAACAAAAGAAGAGAATAGTTGCCATCTTTGCAACGATGAAGATGACATTCTACTTATGTCGTACACTGTCATTTTTTCGCAGGTTCTTATGACCAAAACACACTCAAGGGGCCCCCGTGGCAAGTTCAGTCACAAGGCGCTAACACTGACAAATGTACGGGCAGCCAACTTCAACTAGCTAATATGGCTAATCAAGGTAATGCATACGAAAAAGAGCACATACTGGTCTGGACATGAAAAATAAACATGCAAAAAATGGCAAAAGGACTCACGAGTTATCACGGGTGAAAATGCAGAGCCTTCATGCAACACGTGGCATCAGGCAGCACCCATGTACCTGCCATCGACATCATACACAAGTGAGTCCATAAAAAAGTGAAGTTGCGGATGGTCAATTAGCAGAAGGAGCATAGTTGACAACTGCAGTTGCCATGACTGGACATCTACAATTGCCATGGATAAATAACTGCAGTTGTCATCCCTGGACAACTGTTGTTGCCATCCCTGGAGAGCTGCAGTTGCCATGGAGGAACAACTGCAGTTGCCATGCCATGGCAACTGTAGTTGCCATGGAGGAACAACTGTAGTTGACATGCCATGGCAACTGCAGTTGCCATCCCAGGGCAACTACAGTTGCCATGCCAGGACAACTGCAGTTGCCACACCAGGGGAAACTGCAGTTGCCATGCTAGCACAAACTGCATTTGCCATGAATTGACCAACTACTACGATGCTTGCAGGTTATTACGGTGGTGGTAGCCCGGCAAACGTCTCGTGGGAAGCTTCACAGATTGCAGGTGGAGCACGTCAATTTGGTGTCACAGACCACACAAGATGGTCACATGCAGCACAACAAGGTAAGGAAAAAAATTGAACCACAAAACATCACTACATTTGTTTTTGTGGCAAAAAAAATACATGACGAAAAAAAAAATTTGTAGCAGTGATGGTGGACAAAACCAAGCATAAAACGCTAACAAGTGGTTGCGTGTAATGAGTCATGTATTGTCTTCGAAAATTTGCCAACTGCTAAAAGCATGTGTGCATCACTAATGGTTGATCGCATTTTGCCTAGTGAGATCAGGCTTAGAATGCAATAGTTTTGTTGCTAGAACACAGTGGTTGCCATTTGTTGATAGCAGTATTTGCCATGTATGCAGGACTGCAGCGGCCATGCATATAGAACCCAAGTTTTCGTGCTAAAAAACGGAGCTTGTTGTCGTGCATTGGCAAACAATAGTTGCCATGTTTGTTGGACTGTAGCTGCCATGACTGGACAACTACATTTTCCACACATGTCCACGCGCAGACTCACATCTTGTTGTTCAAATGATGTAATGCCAAATTACTCAACGTTGATGTGATCCGTTGCGATAAACATGTTATTCAAACAAAAATCTTACTCTCGTACATGTTTTTTCCATTACAGGGCCGACAACTACAATGAACAGCGGCGCGGGCACATCTACTGCGGGGAGCTCTGAGCGCACGGAAGACGCGTTCCCCCAGCTAGCAGACAATCATGCCGCAAACAATGCCGAGTCAGAGTCGGAAATGGCAATCATTCCAGCAATTCCGACAGCCACCCCTTTGAACACAAGCACTGGCAACACTCAAGTAGATGAAACTGTCGCCGATATTGAAGTGAATGATGAAACTGACGATGAGGCACAAGGGGATGAAGATGATGGGCAACCAGAGATCATGGTACCTCAGCCACCGTACGTTGGGCAAAGATTTGAATCGTTTGCAGAAGCAAAGGAATTCTACCAGAAATATGCAAAGTTCCATGGGTTTGCCGTCAACACCGAATACCATAGGAAAATTAAGAAAACTAACGAGTACAACAGAGGTGAGATGAGGTGCCACAAGGCACGAAGGAACAAGAAGGGGAAAGGTGCTGCGCCTGTCATTCCGGAACGAAAGAGAGGGATCATTCTCAAGACGGGATGCCTTGTCCGGTGTTAGCTAAACGTAGATGGAACACAGTATGTGGTCACTGAATATTTTGACGAGCACAACCACAAACTCATAAAGAAGTTCGACTTGGTCAAATTTCTGACCACCCACAGAGGATTCACCCCAGTCGAAAGGCAATTCGTAAAGCTGCTACATGATTGTAACGTCGGTCCATCAAGAATGGTCCAGATACTATCACTCATCCACAAAGAAAAGGGGAAACCGAGTAGCATGCCCTACATACCACCGACGTCACAAACCTACAGGACAAGTACCATAGAGAGAGCAAGTTGGGCGACATAGAGGCCACAATGGCCTACCGATGAAAGCGAAGGAAGATCCGATTTCTTCTACAGGATAAGGTTGGACGATGAGGACCGTGTTAGGAACATGTATTGGGTGGATGGTGCTGCAAGGAGAGCCTACAAACATTTCCGAGATTGCATTTCATTCGACGGGACGTATCTGACTAATATGTACAAGATGCCATGCGCTCCGTTCATAGGAATAAATAACCACAATCAATCGTTGCAGTTTGGCTGCGGGCTCGTTCGGAATGAAGACACAGATGGGTACGTTTGGCTATTCAAGACCTTCTTGGAGTGCATGGATGGACTTGCTCCGATGAACATAATAACAGACCAGGATTTTAGCATGCGTGCAAGCATAGAGGAGGTATTTCTGTTGGCAGTGCACAGGCACTGCAGGTGGCACATTATAAAGAAGGATGAAAAGACGCTAGGACCATTCTTTGCTGACCGTCCAGAGCTCCACAAGGCGTTCGAGCTGTGCGTGAACCACAGCTTGACAGTGGAGGAGTTTGAAAGGAGCTGGATGGCCATGATTGAAACATATCAAGTCCAAGACAACGAGACGCTTGCTAGCCTATGGGAGAAGCGAATGTACTGGGTGCCGGCCTACTTCATGTAGTGCTTCTTCCCCTTTCTGCAGACTACGCAGCGCAGCGAGGGGTTCAATGTTGTTTTGAAGCGATGCGTGAGCCACCGCAACTCATTGCTACTGCTTGCCAGCAATACACAGCTTTGCAACAAAAATTCAGGATCGAGCTACAAAGAAGAAGCGACCACCGTGCTAAAGCAGCCAAAATTGCTAACGTATTTACCGATGGAGAGGCAGATGAGCAAGATATACACCAACAAGATCTTTAATAAGTAAGTCAATTGCGTTACGGTCTTATTTGCGCAAAAGCACTAAGGCAGTAGGTGCCATATAGAGTGCAATGTAGTTGCCATGATATGCAGTTGCCATGTTTAATGAAATACTGTTTGCCATGCTTACTCAGTTGCAGTTGCCATGTTTAATGAAAATTTTGTTTACCATGCTTGCTCGGATGCATTTTCCATGTTCAATTAACTGCAGTTGCCATGTTTAATGCACTGTACTTCCATTGGGGCATGTTGGTATGCAAATGCCAATGTCAACTGAAAAATGTTATATTCTCGACACATATTCTGAAATGCAATTGCCATGTTTACTAAAAATGCAACTGCCATGTTTGTTGAAAAATGCAATTGCCATGTTTACTCAACTGTAGATGCCATGTTCAATAAAAATGCAGTTGCCATGTTTTATGCAATGTGCTTCCAGTGGGGAATGTTGGTGTGGAAATGACGATGGCCAGTTGAAAATGTACTACAGTTGCCTTGTCTAGTTTACTGCAGTTGCCATGTCTAGTGTACTGCAGTTGCCATGTTCAATGTACTATGTTTTCCATGTTCAATGTACTATGTTTGCCATGTTCAAACAAAATGTATTTCTATTTCCATGACACATAAGGTGCTACAAAAAAGATCGCACGATAGTTTAACAGAAAACGCACAAAACATGCAAATTCCAGGAAGAAATAAAGCATGCCAGCATGTTCACGGCTTTCCAGGTGGACGAACATACGTTCAAGGTGTGTTCTATTTTGGACATGTCAGATTCAGAACCTGAAGACCCGGACAAAGGAAGGAACTACTTTGTCAAAGCCTCAATAAGCGGCGAATACTCGCCAATCTTGCAAGTTTGAGCGGGACAAGATTGTGTCTTTATCACATACTAAAAGTAATGGACATGAACGCTGTGACATGGATGCCCCGCCATTTCATAAGGCGGCGATGGACTTGGGACGCTGACGACGCGTTTGCGCCGCAGACAACAAACGCAGTTCTGGCTGTGCATGACAAGAGACCTGAGGCAACCACGGAAGCCGTGAGGCATGTTGTGCTGACAAAGAACTATGCTGAGCTAATTGATGAAGCGTGCAAGAGTGATGAGACAGCGAGAGTCGCAAAAAAAACACAGGAAGGCCCTAAAAAGAGAGCTTGATGAGATCAAGAAGAGGAAAGCCGAGGAAGCCTTACACCGGTTCCCCCGCACATCAAGTGTGCCTTCATCCACGGGGCCATCATCTGAAAACTCGGAGATAGGATCTGGAACAGCAAGCACACAAACCTGTGTCGAGGAACCCACCCTGTTCCATCACAAAGGGTCGTCCAAGAGAGATAAGGTACAAATCGGGATTGGAGATTCAAGCAAAACACAAGAAAACGAAGAAAGGGACGGGCAATCCATAAGCAAAAATTGGGGCACTGTGACATGGTCCTCGTGGACATTTTGTTTTGTACCCTAGATGTTGTGAATTTTTTTAAATTGGGAGAATGACTCTTGAGGGCATCGAAGTTGAAGGAAAATACATTGAATGGATAAATCACGATTGCCATGTTATGGGTACTTAATCGCCATGTTATGTGTAGTTAATCGCCATGCTATTTCATACTAAATATGTCATGCTATTTTATACTAAATATGTCATGCTAGTTGTCTTGGATCTGCCATGTTAGTTGTCTTGGATCTCGCCATGTTAGTTGTCTTTGGATCGCCATATTAATTATCTTTGGATCTGCCGTGTTGTTTGTCTTGGATCTGCCATGTTAGTTTATCTTGAAAATATGCATGGTATTTGTAATGACTCTGCATCGCATATATTTCCATGAAAATTCGACGCAGTTTAGTAACACATAGTGTGTTGTGTGCAATGTATGGGAAACAAGTTGGAAAAAGCGTAACGTGCATAAACCGCAGCAAAGGTTGTGGCTACATGATCAACCTACCCATGCTAGCCGGTGCAGTTAGCGATGAAAAAGAAGAAGCAAAACAGCCAAATGAAAAACGACGATGACTTTCACTAACCATGTCTGATAAGCTACATTTGCCATGTTTTAAAACATCATAGACGCATTCGAAACAGCAAACTGATGCTACAAACGATGAAACCATAGTAATAATTATAAACATAAAAACATATCTGCTGTCATGCCTAAAAAGGTTCACATCCACACATATATTACAGAAACTATTCAAATGTCGCTCACACACCACCACTACATAGTAGGCTACGCGGGGTTGCAGTCATAACATAGCACATGAACATAGTTTTTGACGAGAACAAAGAGATAGTACCTTACATTCCTCGGCAACAGAATGTAAGGTATGCGTCCGGTGTGTAACGCCACGTGATCACTTGTACTTCTTGATGACTTTCTTGATAGCTTCCTCCAGGAACTCGCGTGCTCTGGACCGCTTGTTGAAATCTTCATTCATCAACCAGTTCCATGTGTAGATTTTCCGGAGCTCAACGACCGTTGCAGCTGTGACAGCGGGGACAAGTCTACCTTCCCACTTTGCAAAGTATTCCAACGTGTGAAAGCCACAGTCCGTCCTGCACAAGAAAAAGAGTCGGTGAACTCGCAAAAAGGACGTATATAGCAAAGATAGACTTCAATTCAGATGTAACAACAAAAGAGGGTGGGATTGATGTAAATGGCACATGAAGGAGGGTAGGAAATTACGTGTTCCCTTGATTCGTAGTCGCCACGTACTCGACCGGGAAATGTCTGATCTGGACCTTTGAGTTTTCGTAGTGACGGTTCCATGTCTCTTTGACGTTGTTGATGAGAATTCAGCATCTGGCGTAAGGTCGCATCACCGCCGATGCATTGAATCAAGCACCTCAAAGCGTTGGTTCTTCAGGTCAATAAAGATCGCATAGTGGTGACCACACTTGTCGTGTTGGTCATGTGGTGCAAGCTCCTGGAACATGGGGAACATGACCTGCATTTAAAAGTGAAGGAAATGAGAAGCAGAGTTCACATGAAGAACAACACATGGACAAAAAAAGTAGAATCATGTAGAATGTTTGGTTATGGGTGGGGGTAGTTGAAAGAAAGTTGCCATCCATGTATGAACAAAATTTGCCGTGTATTTTTCTATGAAGTTGCCACATAGTTTGTACGAGATGCAAAAATCAAAAAGTCAGTTTGCACGACAACTATTGCCACATGAAACATCTGCCACATAAACAGAGTGCAGATGATGGCAAAAAACCATACCATGTGAAAAAAAGTGCAAACAAGGAAGGAGTACTCACATATTTCTTCAGTGTGAGCTTGAATTCACCGTGTTGAGCAAAATTCTTCCTCAGGATTTTGTGGTGGAAGTCACCATCCCATATTTTGCAGCTCACACTGTAATGCATGATTATTTTGTCGGCACACACATCTGTATGATTGTTGATGTAGTCAATCCTGTATGCAACTACATTCGTCGACATTCTACCGTTTGGCCTCACGGACTCGGCAAGATCACCCAGGTCGACGTACGTCGCTTCGCATTGAATGATCTTGGTTCTGTCCAAACATGAGCTGTATGAAAACGATATAACATGAAAGAATCATGCCTACTAAGTAAAAAAATGAAAGAACTAAAACGTAAGCGGATCATGTATAGAAAGTACAAAGAAGATGAATGGTAAAAAAGGAACAAAAGCAAAATGAGAGATTATGGGGTGTGGTCATTTACGCTTTCAGCTCCTTCATGTGCTTGCTGCTGGACCTCGCATTTCCAAACCGCTTGACAATATCGTGCATCTGGGTCTGTTCCTTAGTGGCCCTGAATTCGGGCTCATAGTCTTCCGCGGGAGGTGGGTGAACTACCCTCTGCTGCCTCACAGAACCAGGGGTGGCACTCCTAATGGTATCCTCGTATCTGCAGGCACGTTGGAACTTGATTGCCCTTGCCCTCGTGAGGACCTCCTCTGCAATGCTGCCTCCTCGATCCTGCGGTAAGCTTCATCAAGTGACGGTGAAATCTCCTCAGGGGTGGCTGCAAGAGATCAAAAAAGTGGATTAGGATACCTAGAAATCGAAAACAGATGGATTGTGAGAAGATAGGGTGCATGATGTGAGATGTAGGTACAAACAGTGGGGAGTTGCCATGTGTGGTGAAACTACAGTGCCCATGTCATAGCAACTACAGTTGCCATGTAGTTGCACTATAGTTGCCATTTGGTTGGACTGTAGTTGCCATGTCACAGCAACTACAGTTGCCATGTCACAGCAACTACAGTTGCCATGTTGTGCTAACTCCACTTGCCATGTGCTTGCCGAGTGGAAAAAATGCAGCATGGAAACAAAAAATGCAGGTGACATGGTGCAGCAAATCCAATTGCCATGTGTAATGCAATCAGATTTGCCATGTGGCAAAGAACTTCGATTGCCATGTTGAATCAACTTCAGTTGCCATGTGGTTGCCCAAATGTGAAATGCTGCATGGCAGCAAAAAACATGTAGGTGACATGGTGCATCAAATCCAGTTGCCATGTCATCACATATCAGTTGCAATCATAAGTGAGGACCCCCAAAAAATATGATTGGGACAAAAGTCAAACTACAAAGATGTATACAATAAAATAATATAAGCACATGATAAATGTACCTTGGACTATCGGCTCTGCGAACTTGACAGCCTTCCTGCCCTCGACCATTGGCTGCGCCATCATTGCGGGCATGCCTCCCGGGAAAGCAAAGGCAACTGGCATAGGATCTGGCACCACTGGTTGATCTTGACTAATGCCAAGACTAAAGCTCGGTGGGGTGAAGGCCATTGGGTGCCTCTCATGCCTAATGGCCGGACCATGAACAACTTGCGGGGCAGAATCCAAGGGTGAAAGATCAACAAACATATCTGAATCGGCCGCTACAGAATGATCAGGCTTATTTGTAGGGCGGGGCGTGTTGTCAGCGGTATCAGCCGCAACTTTCTTGACAATCTTCTTGTTTGGGCTGTATGGGACACCCACATTGACTGGGAGCCTAGAAGTGCGCACATTTAAGCTGGGGATTTCCACTGCAGGTAAAGGTGCAGTCTGCTCCGGACGTTCACCTGCATCACTCGTGCCCGGCTTGACACCTGCATCAGTTGTGCTCCGGTCTTCCGGTTTCTCCATCGCATTGCTTTTGGCAGGTGGCGGGAATAGTGTGGACGCAGGAACATAACCAGACTCATCTCTGCTGCTCCTAGCTACAGCCGGTGCGTTGGGTATGTCTGTTGATTGCTTGCGGGGGCACAACGCCTAGGTGGAAGACCAACACGCGAAACAGTCGCCTTAGCAGTATCTGCGCCGACAGGAGCTAGAGCTGTTGTGCCAAGACTCTCACCTGTAGATGGCATATCATTGTGAACTGCCACCTCAGCCGCTTCTGTCGTGGACACAGAAGTGCCACCACGCACGCGCTTGGAATCAGTGTCGAATGAGCGGGAATCTTCCTTGCTTAGGTTGGTCTCAGGAGCGTCCACTTCAACGCTTGCTGATGGGGTGGCACGGCTCAGCGGAAGATCCTTCATTGCGGAAGAGTTGGCAATATTTCACCGCCTGGCAGATACCGACTCGTCACTCCACGATGTACGGATGCTGTTGTTCTAGCTCGCACATCTGCAGCGGCGGAGATGGTCGACCACTTGCATCGAGTTAGTGGGAGCAATTGACGGTCAAAGAAGATGATTGTCGCTGGCGCCTCATGAACATTTGAGTTGCCCCTGTTGACAACTTTGAATGCAAAGTTCGAGTTGGTCCTTCTTGATATGCTTGGCCTCACAGTAGTAGTCTTCTTCACCTGCAAAAAATAAAGCACATGAAAAAGGTATTAAAAATGAACAAAATATATTTGCCATGGTAGAAATCTTAAAAAATGAAAAACAAGTGGAAAAATTGGTAGTTGCCATGTAAGGGGAACATGAGTTGCCATGTGTCATAGTTAGCGGTTGCCATACAAAATCCAAAGATGGTTGCCATGTTAGCCAACTTGAAGAATGATAAAAATGTCTGATCTGCCATGAATGCAATTTCAAACCTAGGTATGGGATGAGCACACAAGCCAACGATAAAGATGGCAGTTTCCATTAGGTACAGTAAGAGTTGTCATTTGGCCTAGATGCCAGTTGCCATGTAAAAACCAATAGGAATTGCCATACACTTGCAAAGGAAGGAAAAAATCATTTCAAAAACAGCAGTTGCCACGTGGAGGGACGATGACAGAAGACCATGTGACAAGCTGAACGGATGCATTGGAAAATCAAAAAATATAGCACTATGTCAATGAAAGCGCATGGAAAAACCTACTTCTTGGTGGCTTCCTCGGTATGGCAACACGACAGGGATCCCGGTGTTGGTGGTAAATCAGATGAGGAGATGACACGTGGAAGGGGTGTCACCGCAATGGGGCACCTTTGTTCAACCGGCGAAACACGGGTTGGCGTTGGCGCTGTTTCTTCATCGCTCGTCCACGGTATCGGCTCATTGCACGTATGAGATGGAGGAAAAAAAAGGTGGCAATTGTCAGACAACAAACTCGTTGCCGCGCTTGACAAAAACAAGTGCAAAAAAAGGATGAGTCTGTTCCAAGAAAATAGACAAAGCAAAAAACTAAAATTAAAGTCGAACCTCCTCCTAGCAGCTACGAGATCGGTCCTGGACCTCTTGCCAGGAGAACCCTGCCCAACATCCTCTGGAGCCCTCCCCTTCTTTGATGGCAACACCCCCTCGCCTCTCGCAACCGTATGTTCTTTGACTTTCTCCGGTGGGGGGACATCTGTTGCATCCTTGGCCTTGTTACCACCTACACGAACTTCAGCATGTTCATCATCATCGATGTCCTGTTGCATGTTCTCCATGTCATCGTCGTCATCCTTGCTGAGACCAGCGTCTCCATCTAGTTCATCTTGTGTGTCAGCAGGCTCTTGGGAACTGTTGTAGTCATACCGGCCACGGCAACCGGTTGGCCGATGTGTATGTTCTGGGACAAATGAAGTGAACTACCTCGCAACCGCGTCGCTGTCAGAGCCACTGAGAGACGTCCACCCCTCAACCAACTTCCCAAGCAAGCCGATCATTCCGGATGCAAAACTGCCCAATTAGATGCTCAATAGGTGTCCTCACCTGTGCACGAAACAAGAAGCATCAATAACCACCCATATTGCAGTCACTTGCACGACATCAAAAATAATCCACGGCAAAACCATAGATGTTGATCTTTTGATTACCTCAGTAGGGCAAGACGGAGTTGAGTGCACGTCCATCCACTTTCCAAAGTTTTAAGGCCCCCCAAACACGCTGTAGTCTATAGCATGCTTGGCCATCAGCTGGAAAAAACAAAAAAAAATAGCTAGGATGTAAGAGAGAGAATGTAAGTTTCAGCACGAATGAAAGAGTTGCCATGTGGAGTGATACATGGATACAATACGCAGACAACCATGGATAACAAAGGTAGTCATCTCTTGTGAACCACAGATGGTTGCCTCATGTCAAATTTGTAAGCATGCCGTGTGGAGAAAGAAACCAGAACTAACCTGCAGTTTTCCATATTTGGTATCAGTTACCCTGTGTGCGGCAAGCACAGCCTTGACAACGTTGATAGTCCACGCAAAGCAAAGAACTTGTGCGTGGCGGCGGGCCTCTGTCCCGTGAAATCCACAAAGGGATGATCAAGGCGATCGGCGACATGAGTGATGTAAAACAATTTTGAAAAGAAAGAAATATCAGTTGCCATCATGGGTACTTTGTGAAAAAAATAGGATAATCTATGTTCCCATGATAATCAAGTTGAGGTGCATGAAGAAGATAAAAAAGAAGAAGTTACCATCTGTATGTGCTAGTTGCCATCATAGTGTGATGGCAGTTGCCATATTGCCATGATGGCAGTTGCCATCATAGTATGATGACAGTTGCCATAATAGTGTGATGGTAGTTGCCATATTGTCATTATGCCAGTTGCCATATTGTCATTATAGCAGTTGCCATCTTGTTATGATCAGGTTGCCATGCATGAATAAAAGTGTGTTAAAAAAAGAGTGTTCACAGAAAGGACTGGTAAAAAAATACCATTAAATGCAGTCGACAACCCTTTTGGTACATCTTGCTAGAGAATGCATCGTGCAAGTCGGCAATAAACTTACACCAATTCATGTTCTTCACATTTTTCAGATCCGCCTGCACCGCACAAAAGTTCAGGACAAAAGGTTGCCGCAATAGAAATCAAATGGAAAAAACATTAAAAACACTGGCAGTGACTAGCTTTACACATGACATCGGAGCCAAGAGATTGAAGGAAAATAAAGTAGTAAAGATGGATCATTCATCAGGATGGGGAAGCATTTGTTGCTTGGGCGAAGAGAAGTGGTCGGCGCGAAAATAGCTGAGATGAGGTACATGAGTAGCTTCATCTTAAAAACATCTCCATCGTCGTCATGGCTGCAGCCGAATCTGCCAAAGTCTTGAGCGTGTTCGGCATGGATTCCAACCCGAAACAAGCGGGAACAGCACTTCCTCGATCTCGTTATTGACCTCGTCACGGGACTTTGATATGTCCACGAGGCACACCCAAAGTCGCGAACATGGATTCCTCGTTCAGCGGTAGTCTTCCGTCCGGAATCACAAATTCCACAGGCGGGTCGTAAATCTCACCAAGCCAGTCGCATACAGGGTTGACAAGGTTCGTGCACCGGACATTCATCAGAGCCTGCATACCCCATCTCAGCAGCAGCTCCCTTCTGATCGTCGGTAAATTTGTCAGTCAACGTAGTCAGTCATTCTTGGGAGGCTTTATTGCGAATACGTTTCTTCTTCTGCAAAAAACAGACAAAAAGTGATCAATTGTTGCCATGTTTTGCAATGTCATGAAATTTTAGTTCATGACAGACGACTGCAAGCTCGAGGTGGCAACCAGTAACATAAGCAGGAGGAGGGGTGTGTGTGGACAGTTACCTCATCACCCTCTTTTCTCCGTCCAGTTGCCCGATTATGCTGTGGTAGATCCATGATCATCATCATCATTTTGATGATCACCACGAGCCATTCTGCTAAGATAGGAACAGACCAAATTGTCACGGTGGAAATGAAAATGCAAGATGTAAGCAGTTGCCACCTAACAGTAAATGTCAACTAGTGAATGCAAAATATCACATGAACACACACGCATCCCTCCTGTGATTATTGAAAACATAAACGTGGCAAGTAAGCACATTGGTTACATTTTTAAAAAAAGTGTACAGATCGTAAATGCACTTGAAAACAAAATGTTGAAGTTGCCATGTTAGCCCAAGATAGTACGATAGAAAGTCACAAAATCCTCCACATCACAAAAACTAAGATGTGGCAGCTCACACCCTGTCCTAAATACACCAATGAAATGCCATGTGTTAGCGGCAAAAATGTGCTAGGTTGAAATTGCCATGTTAAAATGCAACACATAATACAAAAAAGCGATGAAAACATCTAATCAAGAACCTGAAAATTGCCACAGTGTGTTCAGATATCACAAGTCATCGTGGCAAAACACAAAAAATTGCGCCTGCAGTACAATGAATTTGCCACATTGTACTGACTGTAGCATGGCAACAGACATGATGTGGTCAGACAAAAACTTGCCACATGGAAAGCATATGTATGGCATCTGACACAATTGATATGCAAAATTGGTTGCCATATTATGCAGCCAATTTGCCACATTGTCCTGTCTACAGTATGGCAGCAGACACAGTGTGTTCACATTCTATTTGCCACAAGAATATACTATCCATGTGGCAACAAGCACAGTTGATGTGCACATTAGTTGCCGTCGGTCGCGGTTGGTTCTTTGAAACTGCATTGACTACCGATTTACTACACTTTACCATTCATACGGTGTGGCAACTATCACAAATCATTCAGAAAATTAGTTGCCACAATGAAAAAGCATGTTTGTGGCTACTATCACGATAATTGACAAATTAGTTGCCACATGGAAGAGCGTGTGTGGCAACTATCACGATCATTTAATAAATTAGTTGCGCATGGGAAAGCTTGTTTGTGGCAACTATCACGATCATTCGATAAGTTAGTTGCCGCATGGGAAAGCATGTTTGTGGCAACTATCACATTCATTCAGGAAGTTAGTTGCCATACAGTCATGATAGTTAATCAAACTACCATACAGGCCTCATACTGCAGTTTCAAAAACAACTAACTAGATCTAGGGTTCAATGGCAACTACAGTGACTTCAAATTCAACCTCAAAGTTCTCCCCTGAACTGATTGCAAACACCAATTCGAACAAATGTGCAACTAACAAACCGGGAGACACCTGCCCAATCCCAATGCACAACTAGTGCGTGCCTCTGGACAGGCATAACCATACCGACGAGGCTGCCCGTCGGCGGCATTTAAGCTGCCCAATGCCACCGCAGCTAGCACAGACTCCGCCACGGGAAACGCCGACGACGCCAAATCGCTGAAGCTCTACGAATCTCGGCGAGGAATCGAGCGAGGAGGAAGGGAAAATGCACGAAGGATAGTGAGAGTTGGGCGAGCATTACCTTTAATCCGTAAGCGCTCCATGGCCGCTCTCGGCGTGAGCACCACCGACGGCCGCGAACACCGTCGATTCTTCCGCCTCGTGCCGCTTTCTCCCTCGTCTTTTCCTCCAATGGTTTGAAATGCGAAGTGGGTTGTGCCAGTAATTGCGGGGGTGAGTAAATGGAACCGTGAGGGAGAGAGGGGGGAGGTGCGCGACGTGTTTGACGTCAACCGCGGTCGGCGCGTGGCGTGCGGGCGCATAGCAGTTCCACCGCACGCCCCCGAGTGGCAACCAGTGACCGCGGGAGGGCAACCAACGTGCGGGCGAACTGTATCGCACACCGCACACGCGCCTCGTCCTACGTGACGCAGAAAAACGACCAGATTGTGACAAAATTGGTGCACAAAGTACCCAACGATGATCGTTGCGCGTGGTCGAGATGGTGAACGCACACCCGTGTGGGCGTTAACATTTCCGATTTAAAAAAAACCAAGCATACCCTCGATAAGGGTTTTTCTTTCTTCCCCTTCGTTGCTCCCCCCACCTGCTCTCGTCGCCGTCGCTGTCTTTCTCTTTCTCCAAGGAGGCCAATGGCTGACGCCGACGCGAAGGCCCCTCCAAAATCGAACCTCGATGCAGACCTGATCGCCTCGATCTCCCCCTCCTCCACTTCCTCCGGTGCTCGGAGTGCCGTGGCGATCGAGAGCCAGTTCGCAGACCTCGCAATCTCTGACGAGCTACCCAAGCCTTCGGGATGGGGCGATGATGCCGTCCGTGGTATCGCCGGAAGCGATGAGATAACCGGAGAGATCACTGGAGGAAAAGTGCAGCCGGTGGCGACAGCGGATTCGAGGCCTCGGTTTCCGCAGCGTCACGCGGAGCCGGATTGTACTTACTACTTGAAGTTCGGAACTTGCCGCTTCGGGATGAAGTGCAAGTTCAACCACCCGGCGCGAAAGAAGAAGAACAGGGTGGGTATTTTGCGGCTGGGGTCACTATTAAGGTTCTCGTTATTATGCTCTTTTTTTTTTGCCTTTTGGGAGATTTTCGTGTGCTTTCGATCTTGTTTTTGTGATGTTGATGGGGGTTTGGTGATTCGTGGATGGGTTAAAGGGAGGCATCCTTTTGTAGTTTTTCCTTATGTTGTTTTTGTGCGTGCATGCGTGTGGTTGTATGCAGGTGAAAGAGAGTGGGAGTAGCAGCATCGGGAGCAACGACATCAGTAATAAAGCTTTTCCGCCGGACGATGATCAGGTGATTTGGCCCTTTAAGCTTCTTCTGCATGTGTGTAGTTTTTTATGTACATGCATGTCTGTCTTAATTTGGCACCCTTCTAAGGTTGTAGAAGAGATTAGCTTTGAGACTGTCGAAGTGGTTGGCTGGAGCAAGGGATGCCTTCTCTAATGGATTATATTTTAGAACTTATTTTGGTTGACATCAATATTGTCGATGATGTGGGTAATGCAGATCAGATTGAGAAATAATAGGAATTATTTATGTCTTCACACTTGTTTGTGACATATATTGAGCGATTTGGAAGCACATAGAATTTGTAAGCTGTGAAATTGTAGTTACTAGATGATACCCCACACGATGTTGCAGGACTTGTTTGCTATATATATTTTGAAATAAGTTGGAACATGAATATTTGATTATTTTATAGATGTATAAGATATTTATGGAATATAAAGAGTGGAGCGGATCTTTTCCCATGCATGGTAGCATGTTGAGGTTGCCACTTTCTCATGCATTGTTGCATGTTGAGGTGACATAGATGCATGTTGAGATAAATAGAAGTAGTGGGGATCACTCTCGTAGGTATATAGGATATAGGATTGGAGATCACATGTTAATTTCCACACGTCGTGTCTGCAATTATATGGGTGTGTTTGGATGCTGCCCTAGCTAGCCCTGCCAACCGTGTGCGTGCCAAAAATTTGGCAGCAGAATTCTGCTGCCCGCAACTTGCCCGATAGTTGGTGGAAAACTGAACTGACGAAGCTAACGCGGCCAGGGCGAGCCAATTAATTGGCCCTCATCCAAACGCGTGCCCACGCCTGGTCAACGATCAACTTTTGGCTGGGCTGCTCTTGGCTCCAATCCAAACAGCCTCTATAAGCCTGTATCATATCATTGCAGTTATAAACTAGATGCTCTCTAGATGTTTACCTATTAACTAAATGTTCATGTGGTTTAGTCCTATGCTTATTCCTTCAATGTTCATGGTGGATCTTACAGATTTTTGCAATTAATTTACTCGTCTGATCAGCGTCCATTACTTTGTATTGTTTCGTTTGCAAGCACCTAAATAGGATATATCTTGTCTTCATACGAAACTGCACCTAGATTGTTCATTGCAGCCATTGTGTTCTGGTATCATATTTCATTGTATTTTCTAGTGTAAATTGGTCACATTCCAATTCGACTGTTTCCATAAGGTTGAAGTGAGTCTCTTCATAATTTGTTGCTTTTTTAGCAAATGCACAAACCAGACGTATTCAGCTGTTTGATGACCAGTCCTGTGATAGTTGCAATTGCCCTATGGTTATATGATAGTTATAGTTACATACGATATAAGATGGTATTTGGATGTAATTTTCACGATGCACTTGCAGTACACCTTAATTCTGCTCCCCCCCATTGGGGATACTATATGTTATTGAGATTGTATCCTTCTTGGTTGATACATGTAGTAAAAACTTAGCACAGTTTCTAAGCACCCAAGTCACAAATCACTTGACAAAGTTCTTAACCTGGATGAATGACTCTACTGGCTTATTATTCTTAATTAATGAAGGTTTTGGCCTTCAGTTCTTGCACATGATGCTTTTTGTTTCTAAAATTAAATAGATAGGCACATCATATTATGAATTCATGATATTCCTATGAAAAATCTTGTGAAGTTCATTGTATTATCTTGAATTGTTAGGAGAGCCCTCTATAAAGATAGGCACATTGGAGTCATTATGATTATTGATTAATCAAGAGATACGGGCCAACGCATTTGACCAGCAATTGATGCCTTCAGCCAACAAAAGATAACCAACACAACGAACTCACACAATGTTGTGCCTTGCTAAGCATGTATTGGGGAATTTGCAAAATCTTGACCACGAATCATAGTAATAGTCAAGAGACCTTGCCAACGCAGTATTAAAATAAAATGATTCTGCGGCCTACATCGATCCCACGTCTAAGGACTAAAAAGTCTAGACGTGAGGGGGAGTGTTGAAATATATTGCCTGCCTCCCTCCATCAGTTCGGACTTTTGGATGAGTTGGCTGGAGCATGAATTCAATAGGAACAACACATGTTACATCTTATTATATATAAGGGGAAATTAAGGCTTTGTAACGTTACATGGTGTGCCCCAAACCAATGAGGGGTCTTTGCCATGCATCTGATATTCACCATACCATATAATGATATTATAACTACATAAGGTTTTTTTACTGTATGAACTATACAGTTTACAACTATATACAATTGTAGTGGTAAAGCTGCTGCCTTGTGTCCATTAGGTCACGGGTTCAAGTCCTGGAAACAGCCTCTTGCAGAAATGTAGGGAAAGGCTGCATACAATAGACCCAAAGTGGTTGGACCCTTCCCCGGACCCTGCGCAAGCGGGAGCTACATGCACCGGGCTGCCCTTTATACAACTATAAACAATTGTCACTTAGCTTGGTATATTTTCCCTTTTTTCTCAGTATGTATAGTTTGCTTAGGGATGGGCATTTAACCAAAAACCGAGACTGAACCGAACCATTCTAACCGAACTGTGAGTTAAATCATGTTTCCATGTTTCGGTTTGGTTTAAAACCTGGCCACTGCTTGGTGTTCGGTGTTAAGGAGTATTAGTATTGGTCTAGGAGTCCGTATTAGTCTATGTTTAGTTTCCTTGCACCTCAAGTCATGTGTAATATATATATATATGCCCCTTGGGCCTTGAATAAAGTCAAGTTGCTTTTGTAACATGGTATCAGAGCCTAGGTTTAGGTCCCCTCCGGCGCCGCAACTCGCCTGGCGATCGATTTTTTTTCCGATCTTCTTTCGATCGATCTCTTCTGGATCGATCTCATGCTACTGCCGCCATCAACGCCAGATTGAGTCAGCCAAGGACATGTGCCGCCGCCGCTCCCTCTCAAGACGTGCGCTACCTGCAGCGTCACAACCATGGCGCCGTCACAACCCATGGCGCTGCCACAAACAACTGTGCCCCTGGTCGGGCCCAAGCTGGGCCATCTCCCACATCCGCGTGCGTGATAAAAGCTGGCGCAGATGCAGCCCAGCACGCTTGCACGCACTCCGGTCAGTCCCGCCGCCACCTGTTTGTTCTGCTGCTGAAGCTTGTTGGGTGGCCTTGCCGCTCGTGGATCCCGTCCAAGGTGGCCGATTTGCTGGTCCAACTCCCGTCGATCCATCGGCCCGTCCCCGCCTCTGCTTCCTTCACGAGTTGGGCGTCGAGGCTACGCACCTCCGACCCTCTTGTTCTTTGCTCACGGGTGCAACCGCTGCGTGTCTTGCTCTTCCTCTGCTCGCTAATTTAGTGCTTGCTATTTCAATTAGGTGCGATTACAGACACGTAATGATCCCGTTGGTTGTGTACGTGAGCACTTGGACTGCTGCTACTCTGCTACTTTTGGCTTTCGATGTTCTTCCGCTGCCATCATCCCTAATCTAGTGTGTGCTTTCGAGCTTCCTAGTATTCTATAATTTTCGCTGCGTTCACCAAATCCGTTGACATTTCGTGTTTCTCATGCCATGCAAGTCCACAATAGCTTTGTCCGCCAGCCTTTTTTTTCTTCTGGTCATTGTCCTCTGTAGGATTTATGTGGCCTCTCTTTGCATTGTTGACCTATAAGCCTATTATCTCTTGCCGCCGAGCTTCTTCGCCGCCGGTTTTCATGGGCCATGATTCTTTAAGCAATGCTTCTTCTCTTGATGTGCCATCTTCCGACAACCCATCCTCTCTTGATACTTTTCTCGTGTCTTCTATTGATGCGGTGTCTTCCTCTGATGTGCCATCTCTTCGTTATCCCCTTTGGCGACTCGACAGGTTTTGAAGACTCTTCATGCTACGACGACACTCTACGCGGATTTGGATTATCATTTTTTTAGTATTACACTTCTTCAAATGCAATGCTATTGCATACGCTTTGCATTTGAAGGGGGGGGGGGTTTGTTAAGGAGTATTAGTATTGGTCTAGGAGTCCTTATTAGTCTATGTTTAGTTTCCTTGCACCTCAAGTCATGTGTAATATATATATGCCCCTTGGGCCTTCAATAAAGTTAAGTTGCTTTCCTAACATTCGGTTGTTTGTTGGTTTCCAGTGTAGAGAAACCGTAAACGCCGAATTACCTGTACTACATGTGACCGCTTCATCCCTCGGGGGTAGCAAGCCCCATACAACATACGCCGGGCCGTCAGTCATATGATTACTTCATACGAGGTGAATCGTCCCAGTTGGCACATACACAATCTGGGTTGGCAGTTTCCACTTTCCACAAAACGTAGTAGCTACCAGACGGCGCTGTCTCCAGCCCTAGGAGGTGAGGCGATCAAACAGTCACCCTCCGGCCAACTGGCGCACACCGGCGAATTCTCGTTGGTCACCATTAGTTTCACGATGGTTACAACTCCGACCAGCCGCTCGCACAATATTAAAAGAAGTACCCCTGCTGCTTGAAGCTTGCAAGTAGGTAACACCACAATGAGTCCATGACTAACTCTACCTAACACCGCAATGTAATCTAAGTCGATGGCTAGTGTACTCCTCCAGAAAATACATCTTGATTCATGCAAGCACTAGACTACTAGTGCATAGAAATTGAAAGTAATTAACTTATGGCTTACATTGCGCTTAATTAATTCAGTTCTATGTACAGTATAATGGTTATCAAATGAAAGCTTCTCAGTTTCGGTAGTATATCTTGATTTAGCGGTATTGGCCAATAAATATTCTCAATTTTTTTTTTGATCTGTATATAAATTTTATGCTAAAGTTGGGAGCTATGTTACAGAGTAAATGACAATTGGCTATGAGGCTGCTCATGGCATGTTGCATCTATTGATGGTGCACATGACTTCGGTTTCTCGGTTAACCGAACAAAGCGAACCGACAAATTTTGGATTATAAGATTTGGTTTTCATTTTTGTTAGGATTATTTTGGTTGTCATTTTACACAAACCGAAATTAAAAAAATCCGGATAAACTGAACTTAAGTAACCACATAAACTGAATGTCCACCGTCAGCTTATCCACCTTTTCTGCTTTAATTGCTGATGATGCATGCAGATGATTTAATTAAATTACTCTAGAAAATATGGTAGGTCTTAGAAGCTTGAAATGATCACGTTGTAGGTTGAGTTTATATGGTTTGAATGATTACGTATGATCGTTTCTGTGGATATTTCAAACAATTGATGTTGAAGCATATTAGTGTGTTCAACTGTCAATGTCAAGATGGAGGATTTTTTTTTCATTTATGATTCTTTGGGTACTCTTCGATTTGTGTTTCAGTTTTCTGTCAAACTTTGCTTAGACTCCTAAAGAAGAATATGAAGATCCTGTTCCAAATATTTCAGCTGAAGTCGATTTGTTGGTGAGTCTTATTTACTTTTTTTTCTAGAAGTCATTGTGAACTGTCTATTGTTTTGAAGGATTGAAGACTATTTGAAATAAAAAAAATGATTGGTCAACTACAATTCCACACTATTGCTATCCTATGTGGTTTACTTTTCTGACCAATCCTGTTGTGTTCCAAAAGGAACATAATGAGTTTGACTAGCTTGAAGCTCTTAGAGTTATATATATTTAGCCATGTACCCCCTTGTATTTTCCCTGTTCTCTATGGGATTTTCTGCATATTGTATTGCACATGTACATGTATATATATTGGACTATGGCCACTTGGAAATACAAGTTGCATATTTCCTGACATGGTATCAGAGCCTCGTTTTTTTCTCTGGCACACGCAACTTGTGCTCTCCAGATCCAATCTCATCTCGCGTCACTGCTGCCTTCTCTCGTCGGCCGTCCCTGTCTTCTCCACCCACGTGCCTCTTATTGAGCTGCTCCTCCTCCTCCACCTCATTCTTTGGTCATCTAAGTGGTATCTTTGTGCCTGCAGTCAGCGCCACGCATACCCCAAGCAGTTGCCCATTGCATACCGCTTGCAATCCGTGTCTTCTACTTCCATCCTGCGCCGCCTTCGAATATCCCACGCAGTGGCTTTCTTCCCCATTGCCCGCTTCTTCACCCATCAGCCGTCGGCTGGCGGCTCTGCCTCGTAGGTCTGCCCCAACGCCGATCCAATCTTCCCACCCGCGCGTTGATCCATCCCTGCGAAGCAGCCCGCTGCTTGATCTGGCTGCTCGTTTGCATGTTGACCCGCACGCCCGTCCGCACATGGCTGTTCGCTCACTGTCTGATTAGGTCGGCTCGTGACAGGCTGCCCGCCTCCTGGCCTTCCTTCGATCTCATTCAAGCGATGAGCAGCTGCCACTCCTGTGTTGGTCAGATGATTTGGCTGATTTGGTAAAAAAAGTTTCTAGGTTGTCGAGCACGATTTCTCTCCCTTGTTGCCAGCTCATTTTTGACGGTGTTCCTTACACTGATCCTGTCTCTCGCCCCTACGGCGTCTCTTGGTGCTTGGTGCTTGTCCGCATGTGATGCTGTTCCCTTTGAAGTCTTCTGCAGGCTGTGTTGGTCGCTCTTCAGCGACTTGTCTTGCGACCTCCGCACATGGGGATTGTCGCTCTACACTGACTCCTCTCGCGACTTTCACCGGCGGTGTTGGTGCATACCGCTCCAGCGACTACGCTTTGCACCCGTGCCATCCCTTGACAGTTGGTGCTTGTATGGATGCAACCTCGTCTTCTCCACCGGCTTCTGCAAACGATACTAGTCATGTTACATTGCTTCATCTAGTGGCTTCCATAGGTCACCACGACCGCTTCTCTTTCGGTGTTGCTGTGTTGACTTCTTCATGTGTCCTTCATTGAGCAGGAGATTGTGCGACTTCGCGACTTGCTGATTACCTATGGCTCTCCATTGCCGGGTGCATCTACGTCGACCTCTTCAATTGAGCCCCTGACTTAGCAGGAGATCACGCGACTTCGATACTTGCTTGCTGCATCTTTCGGTTCTTCATCGTCAGGTTTCGCTGGTTCTGCTACTGACCCTTCTAGCCTTCTACACAGGCAGGCACATCTCCGTGGATTCTTGATACTGGAGTATCTTTTCATATGACTCATGATTCATCCATCATGTCCTCTATTGGACCTCTTGATTCTCCTGTTCATGTTCTTATTGCTGATGGTACCTCCCTCCTGATTAATGGCCGAGGCAGGCATTCTTAGCACTTCGTCTTTTCATGTTCCTGATGTTGCTCATATTCCTCGACTTGCCATGCATCTTCTTTCTGGTGGCCAGATTGTTGACTCTGGTTGTCGGGTCATTCTCGACTTTGACTCATGTTCTATTCTGTACTGTCACACCGGTGCTCTCCTTGGTGTTGGCCCTCGGCATCCTTGACTGGCTTCACCACATCCACTGCCACCGCCGCCAGTCTCTCCATGCTGGTCACTTGTGTGGCTCTCCTCTCTCAGCCTTAGTTCGACATGGTCTTCTTGGATCAGTCTCCGGCTATGTGTCTTTAGACTGTCAGGGTTGCCGGCTTGGTAAACAGGTCCACGTGTTGTGGATGCGTCTACTGATGCACCATCTAGTTTTGATGTGCCATCTTCCTCTTAGCCTACTTCTGGCATGCGTCCTCGTCCGCTTCCGCCTGTTGATCACCTTGGTTTTTCAAGCACTGGTGCTGCTGTTCTTGAGCCTACTTATCGTGATGCTGTTGTTCATCTCGAATGGCAGCTTGCGACGGCAGAGGAGCTTGCTGCTCTTGAGCGCACTGACACGTGGGATCTTGTTTCTCTTCCTCCCCGTGTGCTGTCCCATTACTTGTAAGTGGGTCTACAAGGTTAAGATTTGCTCCGATGGTTCCCTTGAGTGTTGCAAAGCTCGTCTTATGGCTTGTGGCTTTCAGCAGGAGCATGGTCATGATTACCATGAGACTTTTGCTCCTGTGGCCCATATGACCATTGTTTGCACACTTCTTGCTGTGGCCTCTGTTCACACTGGTCTGTGTCTCAGCTTGATGTTAAGAATGCCTTTCTTAATGGTGAGCTGCGTGAGGAGGTTTACATGCAGTCACCACCTTGATATTCTGTTCCGGACGTCATGGTTTGCCGTCTTTGTTGCTCTCTCTATGGCCTTAAGCAAGCCCCTCGTGCCTGGTTTGATCGTTTTGCCTCTATAATGACTGCAGCTGTTTTTTCAGCGAGTGTTCATGATCCTGCGTTGTTTGTCCACCTTTCTGCTCATGGTCGGACCCTTCTTCAATATGTTGATGACATGATCATCACTGGCGATGACCGCGAGTATATTTCCTAACAGAAGCAACTGCAAAGGTGTGCTTCCACAATATGTGGGCATTGGAAGGGAAAGGATGCTACCATTCCTATTTGTGCCAATTTGAGAAAGAACTAATAATAATCCTTAACTTCTCAAGGAACCCTTCATAAGTGGTTGTGAATGTTGACTTGTTTGATCTTTTTGATCATTGTTCCCTAGGATCATGAATCGAACAGCTTGAATTATCAAGTTTGGGGTTATTTATTTCATGAACAGTGCATAGTTTTTTTTTTCTTTTGCTCTATTTCACAGAGTTGTAGAATCTTTATGTAGGGCTTTGTTGACAAGGAGAATACATCTAACTTAAGAAACCTTAACAGGACATCACATGAGGGCAGCAATCAGCATTGGCTTTCAGCATTCTATGTAGTGTATAAGATGTCTTATCTCTCTCTATTGGGTAGATTTAGTAGGAACATCATTAGCACTGTACATGTAGTTGACAAGTGAATCAGCAAGCACAGTTATCTGAAGTATTTGGGGTTTGAAAGTATGTCTGCCTTTATTATTTCTTACTTCTGTTTTTCTTGTTACATGTAATTGATGCGAAGAAGGGAAGAATGGAGGCAATGCAACTTAAGGTTGATACGTGCATCTATCTTGGATATTATCATGCACACTAGTGCCTGAGTTTGCTTAATAAATGTAACGGAAGGAATTGAAAACCCTCATCCATTTTCTTGGCAGATTGCTGATGAGACTGAAAAAGGATTCTATTTGAAGAAGTTTAAAGAGACAGAACAAAAGGTTTACAAGTTTTTGCATTATAAGTAGACGCCCTGCAGTACTGGCTTGATAGTCCCACTTCAGAGGCCATAATCCTTTTTTAACATGTATCTTTAGTGTTGTATATTGCTGTCATTTATGTCAGACATTTCTCCATCTTATACATTTATCCGAGGTCTCGGTTTACCCATGTATGTTAGTTCATGAGTTTGTGCTACTGAACTAACGTAGTTATCAAGAGTTTACACTAATAACTTGATAAAATAAATTCATGCTGGCACAAAATTTTCTCTCCGTTCATGATATAAAACTATATACTGATAACCTTTGATGATCTATCTAGTTTTGAAGCCTTTGATTTATATTTTGATCATTTGTCTTCTGTTTCTAACCCGTTGAGATTCTGAAGGTTGCTAAAGAGAAAAGAAAGGAAACTGTTTCAGAAGGTAGTGCTCAGGAGGAATGTAAGGTTTGTTTCTGATCCTTCAGCCAGTTTGTTAATCATGAATATTTTCTCCGATGGTTAGGTTTAATTAAATTCGAATGATATCCACATTGAGTAGAGAAATCCAATCTGTTGGAATTGAATCACCCAATTCCTCCACTTCCTGAGATATGGTCCACAGAACCACTACTAGCAGTGAAGCTTAGCTGAATCACTCAGCCCCCGTCTCCGTTGGAGCTGAATCACCCAGCTCCTCTGTTGTTTCTCACAACATGCACAAGTACACAGGCTGTTTTGGTGACTTGCTGCCTCACGGAGCCAAAGCCCTCTTATTGATGCACTACAAGCTTTCCTTACAAAGATGGCATACATGCCTATTTATAGGCTACATGAACCTACCTTAACCAATACAGCTCAGAAGTAGCTAGCATTGGTACAATCTGGTAACAGTTGGACCTTTGCGCTTGTTAAAGAATAGCTGTGTTGATCTATCTCGAATTTGTAGGTAGGAGTGTGAGCCCAGTGATTCCACTAACTCACATCTTGTTTGGGAGTTAGGCTACCCAAATACGAATATATTGTGCATATTTGTGGTTTGGATGAGCCCCTCAGATCATTTTTTAAACTTAAATTAACGCAGTATTACTCAACGCCCGGAGGATGCAAATTTGGGGAATCTTGCAGATACCTACATTACGAAGGGAAAGAAAGGAAAACAGAAGTTGCAAAGGTTGAGCTGAACTTTCTAGGTCTTCCACTTCGTCCAGTAAGTTACATTCATTTCTTCAACTTGTATCCCTGGGTCCGTTTGACTCACATTATGTTGTTCTGGTGAGTTTTTTTTAATGTTTTCATGCTATAGAGATACTTTTGATCTTAGGGGTGTGCATATCAATGACTTGAAATGTTGGAAGGTACGGATATGACAGAAGTTTCCCTTTGGTAAATGGTGTACTAAGTGGACAAGGGACAAAAACATCCAGATAGAACTTCTCTTTTTTGTTTCCCCTGTATCAGTTTGCCTTTTGGGGTTGAAACTTTAAAGAATACTGCAGGCAGAAGTTTCCCTTTGATAAATGGTGTACTAAATGGAAAAGGGACGAAAGCTAATCCACATAGAACTTCTCTTTTTTGTTTCACCTATATCACTTTGCTTTTGGGTTTGAAACTTTAAAGAATACTACAGGCAGAAGTTTCCCTTTGATAAATGGTGTACTAAAGAACAAGGGACAAAAGCTAATCCATATAGAACTTCTCTTTTTTTTGTTTCACTTGTATCAATTTGCTTTTGAGGTTAAAACTATAAAGGATACTACAACACAATATGAACTCAATTTTTTCCCCAGAATTGCATCTTTACAAAAATAAAGAACTTCCATTAATTAAGCAATAAAAGAAAGGTTGGGCTATCTCTGACATGCAGGTCGGATCGCAGCCCTGCAAAAACCCTGTACTCGACACTAAGCCCAAACTGAGCAAGCTCATGGACAGCCCTATTACTGTTAGAGTTATATATATATATATAGCCATGTAACCTTTTCGTATTTACCCTATTGTATAAGGGGTTTCCTGCATATATTCCACACCTGTACATGTATATATACTGGCCTATGGCCACCTGGGAATACAAGTTGCATATTCCTATCATGGTATTAGAGCTAGGTCAATTTTATAGCACGCGCAACTCGTGCTGTTGATCCACCTCCGTCGCGACGCCTTCATCCTTGGCTGCGCTGACTCTCCGTGGTGGCCACATCCTCAGGCTGCTATTGGTTTTTCTCCCTCCCACCCCCGATCGTCCCTCATCCGCCTCTGTCTCGTGAGGCCGCTGCCGCCTGATAGCCGCCACCCCCGATCGAAGACTCCCGCCGTTGCCCCTGATCGATCGATTTCCCTGCCCAGATCAAGCAGAGACGGTCCCGTTTGAGACTCCCGCCTCTGCTTCCGATCTACATCAACGCTAGGTCCCACCCACGCTCCAGCCAACTGTTTCTTCTCGTGACCCAGCCGCCAGGTTCCATTGTTGTTGTAGCCGGGTCCCAACTGCCCTCGATCCAGCCGCCAGGTCCCGATCGAGACTCCTGATCGTCCTTCGGTCTGATCCCTCCGCTGATGCAGATTGAGGCTCTTGATCATCTGTAAAAAAAAACAGGCGTGATGTCTCTGTCCTCCGGCTATGTTGCTGTTCCTCGCTGTCCGATGATTTTTGATGGTACCAACTACATTGAGTTTGTCGGCTTCATGCGCATTCACATGCGTGGCCTTAAATCTCTGGGCGTTCTTTACGGTGAGGTCCCGGCCGCGCGTGTCGAGTCCTCCTGTGGCTCCTACACCGACGCCACGGTTCTTCTTTGTCGGCGTTGATCGAAAGCTGAAGGATGCATCTAAGTGGTGATAATGCCGCCGTTCTTGCTTATGATGAGCGAGTTCGGACCTATGAGGGCGCATTTCGGACTTATCATGCGGCTCATGCGCTTACACTCGATGGCTTGATGATGATGCTCGTGCGCGCCACTTGTTCTCCTTTGTTAGTGTTACGCCTCGGTTGCCTCTGAGTTTCTCGGCCTCTCTCGTCTTTGAGATGTGGACTCGGCCGCGGCGCTTCTCGAAGACTCTAGTGATGCCTTATACCTGTCTGTGCTTCGTCAGGAGCATGCTCTTCAGCAGGGTGACTCCACTGTTGATGAGTTCTATGCACAGAGTTCTGCTATCTGGCGTCAACTTGATTCTCTCCGCACTGTTGGTTGTCGTACTTGTCAGTGTTGCCAGGCTGTGCGGGCTGATTTGGAGTTTCACCGTGTCTACGAGTTCTTGTCTCAGACTCCGTAAGGAGTTTGAGCCCCGGCGCTCTCAGTTGTTTGCTCGTGGTCGTATCTCCCTCATGGAGGCGCTTTCTGAGATCCGTGCTGAGGAGACTCGCCTCCGTGGCGCTGGTTTACTTGAGGTTCCCTTTGTGCTCGCTACTCGAGTTCCTGCTATGCATGCTGCACCGACTCCTTCCAACTCGAGTGCTCCGCCGCTCTTGCCTACTCCCTCAGGCGGCGAGTCGGTCTTGTCCTCATCTGCTGCTCTTGCAAGATGGATGGTCATGTTGAGTCTCGGTGCTTCGGAAGAAGAAACACTTGCGTAAGGCGCGATCATCGACCGGGGACTTCCTCTGCTTGACATCTTGACCACGCCTTGGTGGCGGGATATTCTGCGACTTAAGCGTCTGCTTGCAGCTTGAGTTCTCCTTCGACAGATCTGCGGAGTTACGTGGTGATGCTTCCCTTGACCGAGCGACCACCTCTACATAGTCGGGAACATCCTCGTGGGTTACGGACTCGAGCTTCTTTTCATATGTCTTCTCATTCTTTCAATTTGTCCTCTCTTAAATCGCTTGATTTTCTGTTCATGTACTCACTTCGATGGTACTCCTCTTTACTTTGCCGGTCGAGGCAATCTTACCACACCTTCTTACTCGTTCTGATGTTGCTCATGTTCCTCGACTTACCATGAATCTTTTTACGCGGTCGACTTCTCGATTACGGTTGTCGCGTCATCCTTGACGTTGACTCTTGTTACTGCTCAGATCGTCGAGCGCACACTTTGGTTGGGGCTGGCCCTCGCCGCGTGACTCTCGGGGTCTTTGGGGCGGCGGCTTCATGTTCCTTCGCTGCCACCACTATCGCCATCCATCCGCTTCGTCGTTTCACCTACGGCTCCTTCCAAAGATGGCATCATCGACTTGGTCATCTTTGTGGGTCTCGCTTGTCGTCATTAGTTAAATCGAGGTCTTAAAGTGCATCTCGGAGATGTCTCTTTAGAGTGTCAGGGATGTAGACTAGGAAAACAGATTCAGTTACCTTACCCTACTAGTGACTCGGTGTCTCAACGTCCTTTTGATTTAGTCCATTCTGATGTATGGGGTCCGGCTCCCTTCGCTTCGAAAGGGGGCCATCGATACTATATTATTTTCATTGATGATTTCTCTCGTTACACTTGGCTTTATTTTATGACTTCCCGCAATGAGGTTCTTTCCATCTATAAGCGTTTTGCTGCCATGGTTCACACTCAGTTCTCTTCACCTATTCGTGTGTTCGTGGCCGACTCATTGGCGAGTATATTTCCAAGATGTTGCGTGGTGTTCTTGCTGAGCAGGGCACTCTTCCTTAGTTCTCTTGTCCTGGTGCTCATGCTCAGAATGGCGTGGCTGAGCAAAAGCACCGCCACCTTGAGACAGCTCGTGCGTTGATGATCGCCGCTTCTCTTCCACCTCATTTTTGGGTCGAGGCTATATTCACCTCCACCTATCTCATCAACCTTCAGCCGTCCGCTGCTCTCCAGGGTGGTGTTCCTTTCGAGTGTCTCTTTGATCGTTCTCCTGATTATTCGACGCTTCGCTTGTTTGGTTGTGTTGGCTATGTTCTTCTTGCCCCTCGCGAACGCACCAAACTGACCGCTCAGTCTGTTGAGTGTGTTTTCTTAGGCTATAGTGATGAGCATAAGCGCTATCGTTGTTGGGATCCTATCGGTCGTCGGATGCGTATTTCTCGGGATGTGACTTTTGATGAGTCTCGTCCCTTCTACCCGCGTCCATCTGCCTCGACCTTCTCTGTGGAGGATTTCTCTTTCCTCACTTTTCCCGACACACCTATCACTCCAGTTGAGCCCTTGTCTCTTCGTCCTGCTCCCTCTCCTTCTCCACTTCTTGCCGATTTGCCGCCACCATCTCCGACGGTTCCCTCACCTCGCATGTCACCAGATTCTACACCTTCCTCCCCGGTGATTTCTTCGTCTCCACCTCCTGATTCTACCTCGGCTATTCCTCCTCGTATTCTTCCATCTTTGCCTCAGTATTACACTCGTCGTTCATGTAATGTGGATGTGTCTGCTGACGTGCCGTCCTCCTCGTCTTAGCCTACCTATGGCTTGCATCCTCGTCCGCTTCCGCATGTTAATCGCCTTGGTTTTTCAACCGCTGGTGCTGTTGTTCTTGAGCCGACTTCTTATCGTGAGGCTGTTGTTCATCCTGAATGGCAGTTTGCGATGGCAGAGGAGATTGCTGCTCTTGAACGCACTGGTACATGGGATCTTGTTTCTCTTCCTCCTGGTGTCCGTCCCATCACTTGTAAGTGGGTCTACAAGGTTAAGACTCTCTCCGATGGTTCTCTTGAGCATTACAAAGCT
Source organism: Aegilops speltoides (assembly GCA_021437245.1). NCBI lineage: Eukaryota > Viridiplantae > Streptophyta > Magnoliopsida > Poales > Poaceae > Aegilops > Aegilops speltoides. The sequence continues at coordinate 152,603,764 of CM038145.1, forward strand.
CGTCTTGTGGCTCGGGGTTTTCAGCAGGAGCATGGTCGTGATTATGACGAGACATTTGCTCCTGTGGCCCATATGACCACTATCCGCACACTTCTTGCCATGGCCTCTGCACACCACTGGTCTGTATCTCAGCATGATGTTAAGAATGCCTTTCTTAACGGTGAGCTGCGTGAGGAGGTATACATGCAGCCACCACCTGGGTATTCTGTTCCTGATGGCATGGTATGTCGTCTTCGTCGCTCTCTCTATGGCCTTAAGCAAGCTCCCCGCGCCTGGTTTGAGCGTTTTGCCTCTGTGGTGACTGCCGCTGGTTTTTCAGCGAGTGCTCATGATCCAACATTGTTTGTCCACCTTTCTCCTCGTGGTCGGACTCTTCTTCTTCTCTATGTTGATGACATGATCATCATGGCGATGACCAGTATATTGCCTTTGTAAAGGCCCGTCTTAGTGAGCGCTTATGTCCGATCTTGGACCTCTTCGCTACTTTCTTGGGATTGAAGTCTCTTCTACCTCGATGGCTTTTTATATCCCGGAAAAGTATATCTGAGATCTTCTTGTTCGTCTTTGCTCTTTACGATGGCGCATTGTTGAGACTCCCATGGAGCTCAATGTTCACCTCCGTAATCTTGATGGTGACCCCTTGCACGACCCGACGCGTTATCGTCATCTTGTTGGGGTCTTGTCTATCTATCATCACTCGTCCGGATATCTCTTATCCGGTTCATATTCTGAGTCGGTTTGTCTCGGCTCCACTTCGTCCACTATAGTCACCTCCTTCGTGTTCTTGATATCTTGAGGCATGATCTCTCACCGTCTATTCTTTCCTCGCTCCGATTCTTTGACTTGAGCCTATTCGGATGCTCGTGGGCTAGTGATCCCTCCGATCGCCGTTCACTTTCGCTTCTTGTGTTTTTCTTGGTGGTTCTCTCATTGCACGGAAGACAAAAGCAGATTGCAGCTTTCCGTTCGAGTCACGAGGCCGAGCTACAAGCTATGGTTCTTTTGACGGCAGAGTGACTTGGATCGGTGGTTACTTGAGATTTTGGTGTTTCACACTACACCTACTCCGCTCTTGTCGGACAGTACAAGTGCTATTAGCATTGCGCGATCTGTGAAGCATGAGCTCACCAAGCATATTGGTGTTGATGCTTCCTATGTGCCGCTTGGTGTGCGAGGATCAGTTATTGCTCTTGATATGTGCCTTCGAATTCTGATTGGCGGATTTTACGACGAAGGCCCGGACTAGAGCGCAAAGATGGCTTCTATCTCTCCAAACTCGGTGTTGTTAATCCACCATGAGTTTGAGAGAGAAGTGTTAGTTATATATATATAGCCATGTAACCTTTTCGTATTTACCCTATTGTATAAGGGGTTTCCTGGATATATTTCACACCTGTACATGTATATATACTGGCCTATGGCCACCTGGGAATACAAGTTGCATATTCCTATCAATTACAAACCTTGTTCATCTTAGATACTTTGTAGTCTGGTAGGTTGTGGATGATAAGTTTGATATCCTCGATCACCCCACCCGCCATCGATCTGTTTCTTTCCTTAACACAACAAGTACCACCAAAATCCTCAATTAACCAGCGTAACCAAGTCACCTCCACCGTGAGAAGAGCCATAGCTTGCAACTCAGCCTCTGCACTCGAACGGGAAACCGTAGTCTGTTTCTTTGTCTTCCAGGCAACGAGAGAACCACCAAGAAAGACACAGTAAGCAGAAAGTGAATGGCGATCTGAAGGATCACTAGCCCAGGAAGCATCTGAATAGGCCTGTAGCTGTAATGAGGAAAGAAGAGACGGTGAGAGATCGTGCACGAAGATATCGTAGAACACGAAGAAGGTGAATATAGTGAACCGAAATGGGAGAAGAAACAAACTGACCAAGGATATGGACAGGATAGGAAATATCCGGGCGAGTGACAACGAGATAGACAAGACTCCCAACAAGATGACGATAACGAGTCGGATTAGACAAGGGCTGACCATCGGAAGCACGAAGGTGAACATTAAGCTCCATAGGAGTCTCAACAGTGCGCTCATCACTAAGAGCCGCACGAGCAAGAAGATCCTGGATATACTTTTCTTGGGAAATAAAAAAGCCATTAGAAGTGGAGGAAATCTCAATCCCAAGAAAGTAATGAAGAGGACCAAGATCAGTCATAGAAAACTGCTCACTGAGACGGGCCTTGACAGAGGCAATGTACTCAAGATCATCGCTAGTGATAATCATGTCATCAACATATAGAAGAAGAGTGCGACCACGAGTAGAAAGGTGGACAAACGGCGTTGTATCATGAGCACTGGGCGAAAAACCATCTGCAGTGACCACTGAGGCAAAATACTCAAACCAAGCGCGGGGGGCTTGCTTAAAGCCATAGAGAGAGCGATGAAGACGGCAAACCATGCCATCAGGAACTGAATACCCAGGTGGTGGCTGCATATAAACTTCCTCACGCAACTCACCATTAAGAAAGGCATTCTTAACATCAAGCTGAGACACAGACCGGTGGCGAAGAGAGGCCACGGCGAGAAGTGTGCGGATAGTGGTCATATGGGCCACAGGAGCAAAAGTCTCATCGTAATCACGACCATGCTCCTGCTGAAAGCCACGAGCCACAAGACGAGCTTTATAACGCTCAAGAGAACCACCAGAGCGAGTCTTAATCTTATAGACCCACTTACAAGTCATGGGACGAACATGGGGAGGAGGAGAAACTAGATCCCATGTGCCGGTGCGCTAAAGGGGAGCAATCTGCTTTGCCATCGCAAACTGCCATTCAGGATGAACAACATCTTGATAAGAAGTCGGCTCAAGAACAGCCGAAAGACCATAGCGAGAAGGAGAATATCAGTCAGGGGTGGGCAAGGCTGAGAACGAAGACCATAAGTCAGCTGAGAGGAGGAAGATGACACACCAAAAGTAGATGGCGCATCAGTGGACATATCCACAACATGTGGACGATGAGTGTAATGGAAAGGGAATGAGGGAAGAGGAGCAATCGCCGGAGGTGATGGTGGAGACGGGGAAGTCATCGGTGACGAAGGTGAAGACGAGGAAGGCATCGGTGATGAAGGTGGAGATTCATGCGGCAAGGAAGAAGAAATTGTGGGAGAGGACGACGGCGGATCTATGACAGCGGGAGGAGGGGTAGAAATATGGTGCACGGAGGGAGGTGTATCGGGAAATGTGAGAAAAGATATGTCCTCCACAGAAAAGGTCAAGGAGGATGGACGCGGGTAGAAAGGACAAGACTATCAAAAGCCACATCCCGGGAAATACTCGTCCGATGACCGACAGGATCCCAACACCGATAACCCTTATGCTCATTGCTGTATCCTAGAAAGACACACTCAACATACTGAGCGGTCAGTTTGGTGCGTTCACGTGGGGGCAAGAAGAACATAGCAAACACAACCAAACAAACGAAGTGCCGAATAATCAGGAGAATGGTTAGAAAGACGCTCGAAAGGAATACCACCCTACAGAGCAACAGATAGCTGAATTTTGATGAGATATGTGGAAGTGGAAATAGCTTCAGCCCAAAAGTGAGGCGGAAGAGAGGCAGTGATCATCATCGCAAACGTTGTCTCAAGAAGGTGACAATGCTTGCTACTGCTGAAAAGAGCTAGCAGATGCAGCAACAGGGGTCACACGACTGTCAAGGTGGCATCAGAGGGAAGACGAAGCCAGTCAAGCTCCTAGAGACCATCATGGCGTCAGGGCCAACACCAAGCAGAGCGCCTGTGCGACGATCCTAAACAGAACATGAAGTAGAGTCGAGATTGACCCTACAACTAGAGTCGACAATCAGACTACCTGAAAAGAGCGTTATGCTAAGTCGAGGAACATGAGCAACAAAGGGAATATGAAAGGAAGATGTGCTAAGAGTGCCTTGACTAGCGATAAGGAGGTGAGTACCATCAGCAGTAAGAACATGAACAGGAGATTCGACAGGTCGAACGGAGGTCAAAGTGGAAGAATCATAAGTCATGAAAAGATGCTACAGTATCAAAAATCCATGGGGATGTATCTGAATGAGGAGAAGGTGGTCTCTCAGTGCCAGAAAAGTCAGTCACAGAACATGCAGATCCCGTCTGAGCAAAATCCAAGCTTCAAGCAGGCAGCGGAGTTGTGCAATCTCATGCGTAGAGAGCGACACAGCTGAAGAAGTTGAGGTAGAAACACCCGCCGGCGAAGAGCGGACGCCACTACCCATGGAAGTCGCGTGAAGAGTTGACGGAGAGCAGCAAGTCGACGTTGAGCGACATGTGAAAGCCACCGGGGGAGTCATCATCGGGGGAGTCGACATAGAGCGACCACCACCAGGTACGGCCGCCTCCATAGGAGTCAATATAGAACGACCATCATCACGTGCGGAAGCCATCAAACGAGTCAACGTAGGGTGGCCATAACCACATGCAAAAGCCGCTAGAGGAGTCGACTAGAGTGGCCATAACCACGGGCGGAAGGCGCGAGAGGAGTCGACGAAGAATAGTCACAACCGCGGGCGTAAGCCGCGAGAGGAGTCAACGTAGAGGTGCCGCCGAACGCGGAAGCCACAAGAGCATCGGCAGAAGTCACCTCAGGGGACGACGACGCAGACGGACGAGCACCAAGCACCGAGGAAAGGCACATGTGCGAGACTTGGTCAGTGTAGGGAACACCGAAAACACCGTTAAAAATCACTAGAGAGGGCGAGAGACACCATGGCAGATGCTTGTTTTTTTAGGGCAACAACACAACAATCAAGCTTGGGTTCAACAGCCGAACAAACGCCAGAAGTTGACCAATCTGCCGAATAGCATGGCAGCCCACCAGAACCCCAATCAAGTATATTGATCGACTCATGTGGGCGCAGCAGCTACCAATCCACGCGGATACGAACGTATATAGCCGTGAGAATAGGTCAGCAGCCGAACGAGCTAAACAAGAGTTGAGCCAGAGTCACAGAAACTGAACTGAACCGAGCCGAGGCACAGGAGCCGAGCTGAACCACAGGAGCTGAGCCGGTTCAAAGCAGATCAACTGCACGTATTCGATCTGATGAGGACAAGGCACACACCGCTACAGCAGAGGACGCCCGCGTCGATGGGGCCGGCGGCGGATGTGCTTACAGATGGAACTGAGCCAAAGGCCTGGCGGCGGGCACCTCGGGCACCCTCCGGCCAGAGATGCACAGGTTGCGGCCGTCAGTCGTGGCCGGAGATGCACAGGTGGCCAGGAAGGCCGGGAAGACAGAGATGAACCGGTGGCCGGCACGGCGAGCAGAAGGCCGGCGATTGTCAGACGCGGGCGGAGAAGGCCGGAGATGTACATGCAGCCGGTGGTCGGACGCAGCCGGGAGGTCAATGATGTACAGGCAGCCGGCGGAAGACGCCGGAGATCGATCTAGAAATCAATAGAAGATCGAAAAAAAATCGATCTGAATAGCATGAGTTGCAACGTGCGGTGGAGACTCTAAACCTGGACCTGTTACCATGTTAGAAGAATAGCAACTTGGTATTGTCAGGAGGCAAAAGCCAACAAATATACTTGTACAGGGGGAGGCCAAAGGCCAGAATGCAAAATGCCAAAGGCCACCATAAATATAACTCTAACACCACCATGCAACTTCGATCTAGCAATTCTTTCCCAGGCCATCAAGTGGGTTCTCCTCTCATCGACCTCATCACCTCACCGAAAATTCCGGATAATCTGTGTGAGCTCCTCACATATCTCAGAATTTCATGGTGATCTGGTGCCAAAACCAAAATGCTTGCATGGTTGAACCTACCGTAGATAAGTTAAAGTTATACCAACGCTGCTGTTTCTTAAATAGGATATTTCATGCAAATGTGGTGTTTATGATCTTGCAGGGAGGAAAAGAGTGTCCGTACTATATGCGCATTGGGAGCTGCAAATTTGCCACCAACTGCAGATTTCACCATCCGGATCCTACTAATGTGGTTTCAAGAGATCCAATGTTGGAGCATGAGAATGGCGATATTCCACAACAAAATGTTCAAGCATCTTCTCAGCTGAATGTTCCAGTATGGTCTGCTGACCAAAGGGCATTGAATGAGCACTGTGCTCCTTTTTTAGCTCCAGCATCCTCATACAGTGCGGGAATGATTCCACCTCGGGGAATGTATCCATCTCCAGAATGGAGTGGGTACCATCAGGTAAATATGTTTATATTCATTTGAAAATGTTCCTTCCACTCAAGTGGTTTTTATGTAGTCTCTTTTTTGAAAGGATAGTGGTAGGGGTGGCCCCTACATGTTGCCATGTAAATCTCAACAGGTGATATTGGCGACTGTTGCAGGTTGCTTTTCGCTTGAGTTTAGAAAACGTAACATTTAGCAGACTTACAGACCTTTGTATCGGACTATCGGTACTGTTTGTGACATTAAAAATCTTCTTTCACGCTAGCACCGTCATACATCATCTTACTGTATTGTGAGAACTGATGAATTAAAAAAAATTACCATGTCCAATTTGCCAATCTATATGTTTAATGTTGAAACCTTATCTTAATGTATCTAGTTAATGTTCAAATTGTATTTTTCAGGTTCCATTAGGTCCATATTACCCTCCTGGAATCTCTTTTCATCATTTTCCAGCTCCTCCTGTGAATCATCCTATGTACAGGGGAGCAGATGTACCGGGACATCAAGAACTGCCCTCTGATGAATACCCAGAGAGACCTGGCCAACCTGAATGTCAACATTTTGTTAAAAGTGGGTTCTGTAAATTCAAGGCCAAGTGTAAGTATCACCATCCAAGGTCACTTGTGCCTCCACCAACAGCCGGAGCTCTTAGTCCACTCGGCTTGCCACTCAGACCTGTAAGTTGTTTGGTTCGTTCTTTTTGTTTTATTAAGTTGTGTTAGACAATACAATGCAAGGTGCTTGTAAAAATAAACCAGTTTTTGCTTAATCACTAGACTAGTGCTTGTTCCTATAGAGCATCTGTGCTATACAAACAAGGATCGGTGCCTAAGAAAAACCCGGTTTGTTTTCACAAGCACTGTTCTAAACACCTTGCATGATACATGGCCTTGTTATGTTTAGATAAAGATGAGAAATCTGTGATATTTTGATGTAGTTTCGGAAGGACAGAAAATATGATTTTGACATTTAGTGGAGCATGTTAATTCTGAATTTCATAGTTATAGCTTATTTTTGCTTTTTTGGGCAACATTGTTATATTAATTTTGTAGGTTTGTATTTGTTGCGTCTGATCTGGCCTCTGGATTTGCAGGATCAGCCCGTGTGCACATACTATGAACGCTATGGAGTCTGCAAGTTTGGGCCAGCTTGCATGTACAATCACCCTTTTAATTTTGGTCATCCTGTATCCGCAGCAGGGCCACCTCTCTCTGCTCAATACCTCACTTCAGGAAACTACACGGTCTAGCAAGCAGGGCCGATTTTTTTTCTGTGGCCGCCATGATGCTTGGAATAACACTTCCACTTGTAAAATAGCGCAGCTGAAAGTTGCAGAGTTTTCATGTTGACGATAGAGATCTGGATTGCAATTCAGCAACGAAGTTGCATGAAGTTGGGTGCATAGCCGCCGGGATTCGTAGAAACTAAACAGGTTTCGATACATGACACTGCTGCCCCTTTATATTGTAGAGCACTTGACGGTTCGTACACAATTGTTGCGTCACTCAAGCCCACCTTTTCATCTCAACTGTTCTGCGTTTACAATTTTATATTACTAGTTAGCGTGCATGTATTCCTAATCAATTTAAAAAGCAAATGTTTAAACAAAGTAAGCAAAAACTACACTAGCGATGCACTACTAATATTACAAAATCAACAGATGATAATAATGTACTAATAATAAACTAACGATTTTCATTTACACATGAATGATGAATTTATTTGTTGTATTGAGTGGAGGAGATTACTTGTGGGAGGAGTCTCTAACATATTGAAGCTTTTGTGAGACACTCCTGCATTTTATTGCTCTAGTATTTTTTACAAGGATGGTTCCGGTTCCAGTTAATGGAATTTGGCCACTGGGCGAGCCTAGAATTTTCAACAATTGGAAAAGCCTGTCAATCGTAAGTAAAAAAAATGTCTTTTTTGTCACAAGCATATGACTCATCATGAAAAAGATAGAACATCGTGTGCTAGATCTTTTCAAAGAACAGATTTTTTTAGATGTTTTGATAAAACTATTTCATTTCTACAGCTACATATAGATGTTTTCTACATGTTTTTTTAACGGTGTTCTCTACATGTCTAAAAATTTCATTAGATAATACACAGAGAAATTTGTGGTTCAAAGAAACCAAAAAATAACCTTTTTTCTTAAACCCCACCATATATTAAATAGTTAAAACATTCATACAATCATTCGTTACAACATTTGCCACACTGGACAGAACACTATTAATAAAAGTATCATCAGACCTATTATGAAAACTGAACTTCGCAATCTCATGCGCCATCATATATTAGCCTTCATGTTAATCTTGGAGATCTTTTAAATTCATCATCTTGAAGATACCCAATGTTTCTTTCTTTAGATTAACCACGCGTGACCTGTGCAAGAAAGAGAGCCACAAAAGAACAGTCACTTTTCAAAATTATGGGTTTGTGAAGAGTGAAACCGATATAAAGGCTAGAGAGGGCCGCTTTAAGTTCCGCTTCCTCAACGCTAAAGCAAGCACCAATATAATCCCAAGAAGCTGAAGCAAGCACCGATATAATCCTAAGAAGAAATGATAACTTCTTCAATATGATTTCTGACAACTACACCCATGCTCGCAACGCTAAGGGCCTCCGCAAAACTTGCATCAACATTAATCTTGAAGAATTTTGATGTGGGAGCTGCAAGAAACACAATTCCTCTCATTATTAATGGGTTGTACCCCATCGACCACTTCCTTACCTTTTTCTACTGACCTCAATCAACATGTTTGCATGACAAGACGAGAATGAAGCCCAATAATTTTGAACAAAACTCATCGAGACCGAGATAGATTCCTTCCCTTTATCAAAGATCAAGTCATTCCTCAAGTGTCAAGCTCTCCAGAACATGAATGTAGTTTACTGTGCACAAGCGAACTTAACTGATCCAATAAAATAAGAAACCAGTTCTGCCCCGAGTATTTTAAGATCTCTTCAGCCAGTAATTTCCAAACCTCCCCCAACACCATGCGCAACGCATAAGCCTTAGGGCAATTAGACCAAAGCATGGAAAATAGACTCATCTTCAACACCACGGATCGAGCACGTACCTAGGATATCTTAGTGGTGTTTTACTCTCTTAACTTGTACAACTAGATTGTTAGAGGCAGTCCACCAAGCAAAATTTTTAATTTTCTGAGGAACATTAGCCTTCCGAATAATATTCCAGAGCCTCCTCTCTCCATTTACCTGGAGCATGTCTGTTCAACCGAAAATCTTGGATAGCCCCTCTTGCCGATGCATCATTAAGTAACAACGAGAGGGCCTCGGCCACAAAGAGGAATATGTATGGCGATAATGGATCCCCTTGCCGCAGACCACGAGAAGGATGAAAGGAATATAGCAGCTGGCCATTAAACGAAGAGAGAATTTCACTGAAGTAATACAAGTCATAATCCACTTGATCTAGATTGGAGCAAAACCATACGTTCGAAGCATATTTTCCGGGAATTTCGAATCCACACGGTCATATGCTTTAGTGACATCCAACTTTTTTTTGTGCGCGGAAGTGAGATCCAACTTATATGCACAATATTCACCCCAAGAATCTCTCAATGTATTCAATGAGTGCATACATTCAAAAGCGATAAGAGCATTATCAGCAATTAATATTCCAGGGCTAAAAGCACTTTGGGTAGGAGAAATCATACCATCCAGCAGAGGTCTCAGTCTATTAACAAGGCACTTGGAGATAATTTTGTATATGACATTACATAGGCTAATAAATAGGTCAAAAATACTTTATCGACCGAGGATACTCTACTTTAGGAATAACAATAATCGTTGTATCATTAATATCCTCCAACATATTTCCAGAAATAAAGAATTGCTGGCACACAAACAATATCTTCCTTGAGCAAACCCCGGTTCCTCTGAAAAAATCCAGCTGGAAACCCATCTAGCCCCGGGGCCTTTAACTACCCAATTTGGAAGAGAGCATCGCTAATTTCTTGTTTAGAGAAATGTTTGCAGAGATCTTCATTCATTTTCTCATTCACCAAAGGTTTCACAAGCGGAACAATATGATAGATTCACTAGAGTCGCAAGACTAAAGATCCCTAAAAAATGAGTATGTGATACCTTTAATTTCCTCCAAATCATTTGTAAGGGACCCATCGCTTCTTCTGATAGCAAATATTGTTCTTCTTAGCTCTCCAAGTGGCCTTCCTATGAAATTTTTTTGTATTCCTATCCCTTCATTTCATTTTGTCCAAACATGATCTCTGCTTCCACATGATTTCTTCCTTAATCAAAAGCTCATCCATCTCTCTGAGGATTTTCTTCCTCTCCACAATTGCACTATGATCGTTTCTTTTAAAAAGAATATTTAATCTTTTACGAGTAGATTCAAGATTTCTAGGCAGATATCCAATACGAACCTTACTCCACCCATGAACAGACTTCATCAGCTTGTCCAAGTTGTTTCCACATCCCCCAGATCACTGACAGGCAAACTATTATTCCAACATGATTCAGTTTGATCTTTCAACACCACATCCTCTCTCTCCCAGTACACTTCATATTTCAAATGTTTAACAAGTGTACCGGAATGAGGTGGACCCAACAATTCAATAAGAATAGGGCAATGATCTGACCTGGAACTGATAATATGTGAAACCTTGCAGTTAGGAAAAATAGAGGACCACTGAGGGCACGCCACCGCTCTATCAACTCGCACCTACACATTTTTATTGCCCACGTGCTTATTATTATAAGTCCAAGGAACTCCATGGAAACCTAAATCAAATAAATTACATTCAGACAAGATCTCCCGAAAATTAGCCAAAAGTTTGCGAGAACGCTTATTTCGAGAAAAATGCTCATTCTGACACATTGCCTCATTAAAATCTCCAGCCATAAACCACGGCTCAGACCCAAGCGGTTTAATTCGCCTAAGTAGATCCCACATAATGTACCGTTGATTCCCCAAACACAAAAGTACTTCCGCACTTAGTGCCATCCCCATTGCAGATGTACATGTCAAAAAAATAATCTCCATATTTGTTCAACTCCAGAGTATAAATGTCATCCCAAAAAACGGCTAAACCACCTCCTTTTCCTGAAATAGAAACAATAAACACATTTTTCACACCCAAATGATAAGACAAACTCTCAACATACCCTTTTATTTTTCCTTGTTTCAGAAAGAAAGATAATGTTGGATCGGTGCGTCTTTGAGAGGCACATAAGTTCTTGGACTATTTTCTACATTCTACACATGCATTTACATATACAAAAATATTCAGAAATTTTTTGGTATACAAAATTAACATAAGGTAGTCCATCCAAATCTCTAGGAGAGACAGGTCTGGATGATTCACTTGGGGAACCGTTCTCCCTTAGAAGGTCTCAATGATTCACTTGGGGAATCCTTCTCCATAAGTGGAGGTTTTGCACTCCAATGGAGTCTTCTCTCTCAAGAGGAGTCCCACAAGGGGAGATACATGAGCTAAGCTCTAATGTCTATATCTAATCTTAGCTATCCCTAAATGGAGGAGGAAGGAGAGTATATATAGGTCCAAGGCATGAGGGGGTAAGTAGGGGAGAAATGACAATAAATGGGCAAAGCTCAATAGCTGCATGCAGGCAGCTGCGTGTGCACGTGGTAAATAGAGCCCGTGCACATGGGGTATTCAGAGAGCGGGCGGCTTAGCCCGTGCACACGAGCTTGTACCGCATGACGGGTCCAGAGGCCCGTGTAACACCCCGAGAATCATGCTACAATTACTCCACACTAATGATGCCAAGTCATCATCATTATGCCCTAAGAAAAATAATTAAGAAATATTTCAACCCAAATTCAATTTGAAATAAAGTCAAATAATTATTTCTTCAAACGGTAAAACAAAAAAGTTTGCCCGATTGCAAAAATTCACTAACTAATTGTATTGAATGAACCAATATTAATTGAAATATTAAAATTCCCCTAACCTATTTAAAATAGTGCCCAAAGCAACCCTTTAATCCATTTGCATTTATGCAAAATCCAAATGAATTCAAATGCCCACCAAACCTTTTTATGGCAGTACGAAATATTGCAAAGTATTTAATGTGGCAAGTGGCACATTTTACAAAAGCCAATTGATGCTCTAATTAAATGCAAAACATTGAGAGAAAAACAAAGCAGAAATGTAAAAAAAAGGGAAAAGGAGAAGAAACCTAACTACTATGCGGATGGGCTCTATGTCAATAGTGGAGGCACAGCCCACCAGCTCCCATCTTCAACCCCTGTTCATCAGTGGGGTGCTGGCCGTTGCTCGTGCGTCCATGGACGGATCGTCCACGCGCCGTGCATCCGTGGCTCCCCGACGGTCTATAAGACCCCCTTCGACGTGTTGATGAACCCTAGCTCTCCTTTTTCCCCCTTTCCCGTGCCGCTTTCGTCCCCGCATCCCTTGGCCGAACCTGCATCGCCATGGCCTCCGCGTCCACGAGCCCATCGAGCTCTCCGCGCCCAGGCACCTCGCCCACGAGCGTCACCAACATCCACTCCTTCGACTATGTCCACCAGTTGGAGCCGGGAGCCCCTGGATCGCAGGGTTCGACGTCGTCTTCAACCTCCGGCCACCGCGACGCCATCGACAAATTCGGCGCCCTCGCTCCACCCCCGGTCTTCTCGAGCTCGCCTACGACATCGCTGTGAGGTCCTCACCCGATTCTCGCTCTTCCCTGGCTCGATCCATGCCTGTAGCCATCGTTCCCCATAGAACTCCGGTCGCCGTTGTTCCTCATCGTATCTTGCTCCGGCCACCTCCACTGCTACCACTGCTGCGTTACTGTTACTACTACTGCGTACGCTCGTTCGCTACTCGCCGCCCGCACCGCGCCCACCTTCGTCTGGCCACGCCGCACCGTTGCTCGCCGTGGCCCATGCCTGCCGGCCGCGCCGTGCTCGACTGCATGCGCGCGCGTTGCTTCTGCTGTCTGCTGCTTGCTGCTGCTTCGACCGCCTGCACGCTGCCTGCCGCTGCTCGCTCTACTGCTGCCTAGCGTCGTCACTGCCGCTGCTCCTGCTGCTTTATTGCTGCGTGCTGATGTGCTCATCGCAGCTGCTGCTAGCCGGCCGTGCCATGGCCATGGCTCGGCCATGGTTACGTGCGTGGCCGTGTGCACGAGTATATTGATTATTAGGAAAGACGAGATAGACTAGTATTTGTTTTGGCTTGTCTTGTATTTCTAGTAAATTATTGTACTCCTATATATACGCCCATGAGGCTCAAGCAATATAACAACTATTCCATCAAATCCCTCCCTCTCTTTTAACATGCTATCAGTTTCCAGGTTCTAACCCTAGTCGCCGCCGCTTCCGCACCCGCACGCCGCCCCTGGGGTGGTCGACCTCCACGACCGCCGCCGGGGGCCGCGTCGCCCGTACCTAGGGTTCGTCCACCGGATGTGTTGGCCGGCTGCCCTAGAGAGTCTTTTCGCCGAGCCCTTGCTCCGGGGTTATCTCTCTCCCGCTGGTCATCTTGATCGTCAGTTTCTTTTTGTTTTTTCGATCTAATCTTGATTGGTTTGCGTCGCCCACTGCCGCCGTCGACCCCGTGTGCCTCTACTCCAATCCCGGCGCGATCGGCCGACTTCTTCACCGACCCGGCGGCCTCACGCGTCGTCCGCGCGTCTACCCAATCTGGCCGCCTCGACCCGATGGCCTCGCGCGTCGTCCGTGCGTCGCCACGGTTGTTCGACCCGACGGCTTCTCGTCATGCGGCGGCCCTTCGCGCCGCCGTTCGCGCGCCCGCCCGTCAATCTACGCTGGCCGTCACTGCCCTGCTCCAACCAGGATTCCTGCATCACCTGACTCGGTGGCCTCGTGCCATGCGGCGGCCAATCATAGCCGCCCGCCGTCGCCGGCTTCATCTCGGACTCCGCCGCCACCCCGTCTCCACCGAGCAGCGATCCACCTCATCTACGCAGTGCGACCGACCTGGCCCGTCTGTTGCGCGCGCCTCCGCAGGTCCCGTGAAGATCGTCTCCGAGTTCGTGCGTCCTCCATCGATCGAGCAACGGCGCTGCGTCATCCGTCCCGGGCCGCATCGCGCGCCACAGGGTTCTTCTCCCGGCTTCACCGACCCGTGTCACCGCTGCGTCGCCCCTTCGGGACGTTGTGCCACCGCCCGCGGTCCACCGCTGCCCCGAGGCCGTCCGCTCTGTCGTCCCGTGGCGCGACGACCCTCGCGCCGCCACGCTGCGCCGCCTGTCGGGCCAGTGGCGAAGTGTAGCACGCGACGCAACCGCCCCGAGCCGTCCCCACGGTTGCACCGACCAGCACTCCTCTGCCGCGCCGCCTCTTGAGTCGCGCGCGGCCAGCGGTCTCCGCCGCCGCCCGAGGTCTTATCCGTCGCCCGACCGCCTCGCCCGCTGCCGGCCGCCACTTCGTCAGTAGCACCGCGGCCCGCGGTCCACTCCGCCGTCACCGCGCGTCGACCTCCCGTGGTATGCGCCGCGCCGTCTCCCTTGGCGCAGGAATGCCACCGTCCGCGCCGGTCTTCGTCATGCTGTCAGGGTTCTTCACCTACCTCGAGCACCGCCACCGTACTCCTAACCTAGCCGCCGCTGCCGCCGTCAGGCCGCCGCTGTCGCTCTTCTTTGGCCGCCACCTGTGACACCCCCGATTTAATCGTACACTAATCATGCACGCAAACGTGTACGATCAAGATCAGGGACTCACGGGAAGATATCACAACACAACTCTAAAAGTAAAATAAGTCATACAAGCATCATAATACAAGCACAGGGCCTCGAGGGCTCGAATACAAGTGCTCGATCATAGACGAGTCGTGGAAGCAACAATATCTGAGTACGACATAAGTTATACAAGTTGCCATAAGATGACTAGCACAAACCGGGATCTGAGATCGAAGAGGCGATGCCTCCCGCTCGATCCTCCTAAACTACTCCCGTCGCCGCCGGCACCGCACGTAGTAGTAGGCACCTCCAAGTAGTAGTCGCCGCCGACGGTGGCGCTCGCTCTTGGGCTCCAACATCCGGTTGCGCGACAACCGTAAAGAAAGGAAAGGGGAAAAAGGGGAGAAAGCAACCGTGAGTACTCATCCAAAGTACTACGCAAGCAAGGAGCTACACTACATATGCATGTGTATATGTGTAAAGGGCCATATCGCGGACCGAATCGCTGAGAATGCCGAATAAGAGGGGATAGCTAATCCCGTCAAGACTACGCTCGCGACCTCCGTCTTGCAAAGATATAGAAGAGAGTAGATTGAAGTCCTCCAAGTAGCATCTCCAAGTAGCATCTCCAAGTAGCATCTCCAAGAGCATCGCATAGCATAATCCTACCCGGCGATCCCTCCTCGTCGCCTGTTAGAGAGCGATCACGGGTTGTATCCGCACTTGGAAGGGTGTGTTTTATTAAGTATCCATTCTAGTTGTCATAAGGTCAAGGTACAACTCCGGGTCGTCCTTTTACCGAGGGACACGGCTATTCGAATAGATTAACTTCCCTGCAGGGGTGCACCACATAACCCAACACGCTTGATCCCATTTGGCCACACACACTTTCCTGGGTCATGCCCGGCCTCGGAAGATCAACACGTCGCAGCCCCACCTAGGCACAACAGAGAGGTCAGCACGCCGGTCTAAACCTAAGCGCACCGGGGTCTGGGCCCATCGCCTAATGCACACCAAGACGTTGCGTGGCGGCCGGAAGCGTAACTAGCCCCTAATACAAGTGCAGGCTTACGTTCCAATCCGCGCGCACCGCCGATTCTTGACGTCAAGAAGGCTTGGTGATACCACGACGTCGGGATACCCATAACTACTCCCACGTAGATGGTTAGTGCGTATAGACCAAATGGCCGACTTAGATCAAATACCAAGATCTCGTTAAGCGTGTTATTATGAAGCAACATGGACGCCGATCAAGGCTAGGCCCACCTCTCGCCTAGGTGGTCTCAACTCGCCTGTCGCTCCGCCACAAAGATCCACACAGAGGGCCGTCGGGACAAAGGTCCTTTCATTTAATCAAGTGAATCACTCGCGGGTACTCTTCGAGCGGACCCGACTTTAGTCACCGTCTGTAGTATGTATGTATGTATAGTATATACCGTGATCACCCCCAAGTGATCACGGCCCGATAGTATAGCAAGGCGGTCGACAAGAATGTAGGGCCAATGATGATAAACTAGCATCCTATACTAAGCATTTAGGATTGCGGTAAGGTATCAGCAGATGTAGCAACAATGTCGGGCTATGCATCAGAATAGGATCAACGGAAAGCAGTAACATGCTACACTACTCTAATGCAAGCAGTATAGAGGAGAATAGGCGATATCTGGTGATCAAAGGGGGGGCTTGCCTGGTTGCTCTGGCAAGAGAGAGGGGTCGTCAACACCGTAGTCGAACTGGGCAGCAGCAACGTCGGTCTCGTAGTCTACCGGAGAGAAAAGAGGGAAGAAACAATGAATACCATGCAAACATATGCATATTGATGCATGACATGACAAGTAACGATGCTAGGTGTGCCCAATCGCGGTAGTAGGTGATACCGACGAAGGGGGAAAACATCCGGGAAAGTATTCCCGGTGTTTCACGTTTTCGGACCGGTGAACCGGAGGGGGAAAGTTGCGTGTTCGCTATGCTAGGGATGCGTGGCGGACGAACGAGCTGCGTATCCGGATTCGTCTCGTCGTTCTGAGCAACTTTCATGTAGAAAGTATTTTCATCCGAGTTACGGATTAAAAGATATGATTTTCTAAAGATTTAAATCATTTTCTGATTTTAATTATTTATTTAATTCCAACATTATCCAAAACAGTGTCTGATGACCCAAGCATGACATCAGAGTGATGTCAGCAGGTCAACTGGTCGGTTGACCATCAAACTGCACAGTGGGTCTGTGGGACCCACATGTCGTGTCGAGGGCATTAACAGGTTTTGAGACTAATTAAATGGGTTAATTAGCGGTAGGGCCCAAAGAGTCGGTGAGAGATTAGGTTTTAATTAATTTATTTAATTAATTAACAGCTTATCTATTTGTTTTATTTGTTTTATGGATGGGTCCGCATGTCGATGGCGATAGTCGCCACGTCGTATGATTGACTTGGTCAACGTGGCGATTAGGGCCCCAGTGCCTGACGGCGACCGAAGTGGGGCCCGTCTAGCCACGTCGGCGGGCGGTGCGGGCGACTCCGGCGACCAACAGAGGCGGCCTCGCGGAGTTGGCGGAATCGTCTACGGGCACCAAATCGGCGCGCCGAGCTCTGCAGAACGGCCTCTTCGCGCCGCGTCCGATGGAGGGAGCACGACGGCGTGAGTGGCGGGATGGTCGCCGGCGACGAGCGCAGCTGGTTGCGATTGGGCGCGAACGGGATCGCGCTGGGTGTTTGAACGAGGCCGGTTTGGGACCGAATCAAGAGCGCGTCGAGCGCGTTGAACGGTGGAGGAGGCTTGGCGGAAGCGGCCGGAGACAGCGGTGGCGAAGCGGCGAGCGACGCCGGAGTTTCGAACATCCGTGGATCCAACGATAGGGGCACGGAAGGCGTGTGCGTGTGTCGTTGTTCTCGGAATCCAGTGAGTGCCACGGCGAAGTCCGGGCGTCGCGTGGCGGCGGTCGTGGCCACGGCGGCGAAGGTACGCCGCTGGCGGCGACGAGCCTCGGCAATGGCGGCGGCTGGCTACAGAGCGCTAGGGGGGGCCAACGAAGAACAGCAGGGGGAGGAGTAGCTCACCTAGCGGCACGCACGATGGCCGGTGAATGGGTTAGTAGCTGCAGGGCGTCGACGGAGACGAAGAAGAACGGCGGCGACGTTTGTTGAGCAGAGGAGGAAGACGGCGGCGTCGGGCGTTATGGGTGGCTCCGGTCTCCAACGTGTTGCACTAGACGAAGGAGCGGACGTCCCCTTGGAGACACCGTGGGGCGGCGAGGTGGGCTCGGTGGCCGTGGTTAGGCCGGAGCCATGGCGGCGGTGGTGCTTTCGATTCGGGGAACGAGGGGAGCGCGTGGATCTGAGGGGGGGAGGCGCAGGGACCGAGGGGGCGTGGGGGCAAATGAGAGGAGGGACCGAGGAGGCGCGGAGGCGTGGCGGCCTTATCCGCTCGTCGTCGCCGGCGAGAGGGTGCGGCGGGGACGCGCCCTTGTTCCGACCCGAGTCGGGGGAACAGGGAAGGGAGGCGACAGGGGGAGGCGGGCCGGTTCGGCCGGATGGGCCAGGTGGGCCGGCCAGGCTAGTTAGCTAGGCCAGTTGGCCCAGGGGGTTTGGGGGGGTTTTCCTTTTGTTTTATTTTCACTTTTTTTCTTTTTGTTTATTTCCTGTTATGTTTTATTTCATTTCAAAGTAATTAGGCATTTTCTAAAAATGTGTTTACTTCACCATAATTACCATTGCAATATTTGGCACCCACCGAACATTTTTGTTTTGACTTTTGAAAACTTTGGGTGTTTGTCGCTAATTCATTTTTTTGAATTTGCAATGTTTTTGAACTACCACTTAATTAGCAATAAAGAACACGTATGACATGGCATCATTAGAAGAGTTTTACTGTAGCCTAATTATCCCAAGTTACAAATCTCCTCCACTACAAGAAATCTCGTCCCAAGATTTAGGAGGTAGAAGGAAACAGTGCGGGGTATTCATCACGCAGCGATCCTCACGTTCCCGGTGGCTTCATCTTCGAATGGTGCGACCAATCGGACTTTGAGGAACTTGATCGCCTTTCCGGCGTGTCGGCGCTCACTTGGTCGAGAATGCGGACCGGATGCTCTTTATAGGAGAGATCTGTTGCAATTCGAGCACTTCATGATCCACTCCTCGGATTGGGTCCTTGAAGCAACGACGGAGTTGTGACACGTGGAACACATCGTGAACCTGAGAAAGGTTCGGCGGAAGCTCCAGTTGATATGCCACTTTTCCACGTCTTTCGAGAATAGTGAATGGGCCAATATAGCGAGGAGCTAGCTTGCCCTTGATCCCGAAGCGGTGAGCACCCTTCATTGGTGTGACTCGAAGATAAGCCTTTTCGCCAGGTTGATAGACCATGTCCTTATGTTTACGGTCATAATTACTCTTTTGGCGTCGAAAGCGGTCTTGAGATTCTCGCGAATAATGCGGACTTGTTCTTCGGCATGTTGGATAATATCCGGACCGAAGAGTGGACGTTCCCCAGTTTCTGACCAGTTCAGAGGGGTTCGGCACTTTCGTCCATATAACACTTCGAAGGGGGCCATCTTCAGACTAGCTTGATAGCTATTATTATAAGAGAACTCAAAGATACGGGAGAGATTCCTCCCATTTCTTGCGAAGGAAATAACACAAGCTCAAGCATGTCTTGAGAACTTGGTTGACACGCTCAACCTGCCCTTGCGATCGAGGATGAAAAGCAAGTCTTTGAAAGATGATGAGTGCCCATAGCTTCTTGGAAACTTGACCGAATCTTGAAGTGAATAAGCTGCCACGGTCCGAACGATTACCAATGGAATACCGTGAAGCGAGACAATTACGACATGTAGAGGTTTGCCACCGACTAGCAATGATCGCTTCCTTGACAGCGGAAAATGTGCAACTTTAGAAAGCCGTCAATGACGACAAGAATAGCATCATTACCTTTTTGCGATTTGGGAAATCCAAAGGATTTAAGTCCATTTCAACATGGTCCCATTTCCATTCGGGAATAGAGATAGGTTGCGAGTTCCAAAGAAGCCTTTGATGTTCTCGCTTTGATACGACGGCAAACGCCACACTCAAAGAACATAGCGAGCAATGTCTTGCTTCATGTTAGACCACCGTAATCTCTCGATTTAATGTCTTGGTACATCTTTGTACTACGGGATGGATACATAGAGGCGTATCATGAGCTTCTTTCATAACCTTCGAGGCATATCCGGTTTTCCTCTTACTCGGAACTACTAGGCGACCTTTGAAGAATAAGGTGCCATCATCGAAGAATGATGAAGAATGAGGGCTTTCCTTCTTTGAGGTCGCTTAATCTTGTGGACTTCATCGTCACATTTACGTATCCATTTGATGGTGTCCACAAGATCTGGTTTCATAACTGTG
The DNA here is from genome assembly GCA_021437245.1 of Aegilops speltoides. NCBI lineage: Eukaryota > Viridiplantae > Streptophyta > Magnoliopsida > Poales > Poaceae > Aegilops > Aegilops speltoides. Next base: position 152,623,973 of record CM038145.1, read on the forward strand.
GTATTGAGAGAACCCCGGGAACAACATGGAGGTTCATCTTGCGAAACTCCTTAGGAGGGGAGCGAGCGCACCGAGGAACAATATGGAGGTTCACTTTGAAATTCTTCAACAAGTGAGGGCTGAACCTTGTGAATCTGGAGGTGGTTGCAAGAAGACTTGCGGCTCAAGGCATCGGCCATTACATTAGCCTTGCACGGTGTATAGGAAATACCCAAGTCAAAGTTCTGCAACAATCTCCATCCATCTCTGTGGCGGAGGTTCAGTCCGTGAGTAAACAGATACTTCAGACTTTGGTGGTCAAGAAGATCTCGCAACGATTACGAGAAGGTAATGTCGCCATTTGCTTGATGGCATGAATGACAACAACAAGCTCGAGGTCGTGAACTGGGTAGTTCTCTTCGTGAGGGCGCAATTGCCGAGAGGCATAAGCAATAACTTTGCGGTCTTGCATTAGGACACAGCCTAATCCTTGACGGAAGCGCCGCGAAGAATGACGAAGTCCTTCTTAGTATCGAGGAGCTAGTCTTTGCGTAAGTCAACTTGTCCTTGAGTGCTCGGAAGCTTTCCGACATTTATCATCCATTGGAACTTGACGCCTTATGCAACAAAGTTAGTCGTGGGCACGGCAATCTTGGAGAAGTTCTCGATTTAATCGACGGCAATAGTGGCGAGACCGAGAAAACTTCGACTTGCTTGACATTCTTCGGAGGAGTCCAATCGAGAATAGCTGAACTCGCTCGGTTAACGGCAATACCATCCTTAGAGATGACATGTCCAAGATAGGTTACTTCGGAAGCCGAATTCACACTTGGAGAACTTGGCGATAGTCGATGCTCTCGTAGCTTTTCCAAAGACAAGACTAAGATGTTCAAATGTTCTTCTTCATTCTTGGAATATACAAGGATATCATCCAGATAAACCACGACGAACTTGTCGAGGTAATCCATGAATATATAGTTCATCACGAGAGAAGGTGGTCGGAGCATTGGTTAAGCCGAAAGACATGACGGTGTACTCATATGAACCATAACGAGTCACGAAGGCGCTCTTTGGGATATCCTCTTCACGAACACGGATCTGGTGGTAACCCAACCTCAAGTCGAAGTTTAGAGAACACCGACGAACCAGCCAGCTTGATCATACAGATCATTGATCCGAGGAAGAGGATACTTATTCGAATGGTAGCTTGGTTAATAGGGCGGTAGTCTTGGACCAATCGGTTTGTCCCATCTTTCTTCTTGACAAATAGAGAAGGTGCTCCCAAGAAGAGCAACTTGGGCGAATGAAACCACTTCAAGAGATTTATCAATTTCCTCCTTAAGCTCAAGGAGCTCATCGCGGCGGCATCTTGTAAGGTCGTTTGGCTATAGGAGTGGTGCTCGGTTTCAAGTCGATGACGAATTCGACAACTCTAGCGGGGAATCCTCGAAGTTCTTCAGAAAGACGCCGAGGAAGTCACGAACTACGGGAATGTTTTCAATGCCCTCGAGTGGTGCGGCGTTCAATGCATTCAATGCATAGAGCCTTGCCTCGCATTCGAATAAGACGAGCATTGTAGCTTATTATTTCATCGAAGGGTGTAGCAGATGGACGGTCTTGGTGGCGCAAACGATAGAAGCAAGATATGCCTTTAACCAATTCATTCCCGTAATGAGATCAATGCTACTGAGACTTCAAAGACGATGGGAGAGACAAGGAATTTAGTCCTTCGATTTCAACGGGACGTCGTTGCAAATCATGGAGGTCCGACATTGGCCCGCGGGGTGTGTACTAATAGCGGTTGCGTTCATGTCCTCACATTTAATGTCGTGCAAGCATGCAAAATCTTCCGACATGAATGAATGCGATGCACCAGTATCAAATAATACGGATGCCGGTAATCGAATTTACGAGGAGTGTACCCATCACAGTAGCAGGCTGGTCTTGAGCTTCGCTTAGATCAACGTGGTTGGCATGAACACGATCATAAGACTTGGCATTGTTGTTGCGGGGTTGGTTGCTACCACGCCGATTCTTTGGAAGGGCTAGTTGATTCTGATTCTGGTTGCATTCCCTAGCACGGTGCCCTGGTTGACCACACTTGTAGCACAAACCATTATTGGTAGTGGGAACAGGAGCTCGGGGTGGTGGAGCTGGAAGCCTTGGCTGCCTAGATGGTGGAGGAGGCGACGAGGTGCAAAGATAGGTCTGCCTTTGGGGCGTGCATTTGGACGGTACATGCTGTTCGGGATCCAAATCTTACGCTTCGCGAGGGCGGGCTCAAGATGAGCCCGTGTCACAGTTGCGCCTCGAGAGCTCGTGTTCCCGCACTAGTCTCGACATTGATGGCCTTGTTCACCAAGGTGGCGAAATCGGCAAAGTCATGCACTAGAAGTGCGAGCTTGATGTCGCCTTGAAGGCCGCCACGAACTTCTCCCGCTCAAGGCATCGGTTGCAATGTCTTCTTCGCATAGCGGGACAAGTCCGTAAACTCCCGCCGTAAGCTTCCACGGTTTTGTTGCCTTGGGTGAGGTTATGAATTCACGCTTCTTCCCGCCCATGATCCCCGAGGAATGAAGCGGCACGAAGGCAGCTTGAAAGTCCGGCCAGTGATGATTGTCCCAACGGGCGAGTACGCTGTGGCTGTCCCACCATTGAGTCATGGGTCCCTTCGTAAAGAAGGAAGCAAAGGTGACATAGCGGGCGGGGGCTACTTCAGCAGACTCCATCTCATAGGTGATGTCACGGAGCTACCATCAAGATCCAAATGGCTGAGTTGAGCTGCGCTACACAGCTTGGGTTGAGGCGCATGAAACTCGCAGAGTCACTTGGGCTGGCTGCTCGCTCATATTGGGGCGAGGAACTGAGCCATCACATTCTCCATGAATCGGCGATTCATCTCAAGTCGTTGGATCATACCAGCCATGTACTCGTGTGGGGGTGGAAGTCGCCACCACGACCACGACCAAATGGTCTAACCATCCCGCTAAACATAACAGGTAGTTCAAAGATTGAGAAATTTGCATAAACAAGAATCATCCATGATGAAACATGCATAATGAAAGGGGCACGACAGATACTACATAGTAGTCAGCATATCTTACAAAAGGGGTCGGACATAGAGTTCAAGACACGTAGTTCAAGACATAGACTAAGTCATCATAGGCGGCACCTGTGCTCATGGCGAATGCAACTAATACTAATAAGAAGACTACATCGGTCCTGTGGAGGTATCAGGAGGTAGTCGAGCTCAACAACCGGTAGTGAGGCAACGGATAGTTCACGCCAGCACAGGGGCCGCGGATACTCGTGTAGAACCCGACGCCGTGGCGAAGAGGACCAAGTGCGGAGAGTAGCCTCCCACCTCGCCAACCGACACCGCCGGGCATCACGGTCTCCGGCCGGGTAGATCGCAGAACGCCGTAGCCGCTCTAGATAGAACAAAGGGTGCAACAGCGCCGAGCCTCAGAAAGGTGCCGACGAGTGGTGTACAGCTCGTGGCGAAGAGCTCGGTTAGCTCGGTCCAACCCATCGCATGCGTGACCACTCGATGGTGGAAGGGCTCTCGAGTGACGGTGGAGTAGGCAAGATGTAGTATCCTCCGCACCAACATCGGATGCGATAGCAATGTGCCCGAAAGGGAAGTGTCCAACGCTCGATACTTCCACGAAGACGTGTCGAGCAAAGATAGGCAAGATCGTGAACGCCATCTCGATGGTCACCCAACACCATGAGCGGTGTGCAAGACGGTAGTGGAGTTATACTCCCGAGAGTAGAGGTGGACGATGGCACGGCATCGCCTCGGTTAAAGTCCCGGTACTCCTCATAGACGGTGTACTCAGGGTGCCAACGATAACCCGATAGGTCATCATCTCAGCTAGCACAAGGTGATCCCGAGGCACCAATGGCCGTCGTGGTGGCGCACGACCGCCTCGTGGTTTCCATCTAAAACAAAGATGTTTCAATGGAGTCAAATGACAATGTGGTACTATTCAAAATACTATCTCACAGAATAACTATGGCTTATCCAACTTTGGGGTGAACGTGGTAACGGGAACCTAATGTTAGAGTTAGTAAATTCGTTTAACCCGAGTAGAAGAGAGTTCAGAGTCCCAGAGTAAAGGTCGAGGAGTAAAAGATCCTAGTACCACCCAATGGCGACGTGGGCCCGTAAGGCTCACAGCCACGTTAGTAAAAGTTTTGTAGTGACTAGACTCGACTTCGGCCAAGGAGTGTGGAAGGGGGATTCCTACAGCAATGGCTCGATATCAACTTAGACGCCCCGATTTAATCGTACACTAATCATGCACGCAAACGTAATACGATCAAGATCGTGGACTCACGGAAGATATCACAACACAACTCTAAAAGTAAAATAAGTCATACAAGCATCATAATACAAGCCAGGGGCCTCGAGGGCTCGAATACAAGTGCTCGATCATAGACGAAGTCACCGAAGCAACAACATCCGAGTACGTACATAAGTTATACAAGTTGCCATAAGATGGCTAGCACAAACCGATACAGATCGAAGAGGCGCAGCCTCCCGCCTCGATCCTCCTAAACTACTCCCCGGTCGCCGCCGCCACCGCACGTAGTAGTAGGCACCTCCAGTAGTAGTCGCCGCCGACGGTGGCGTCTCGCCTGGGCTCCAACATCCGGTTGCGACAACCGTAAAGAAAGGAAAGGGGAAAAAGGGGAGAAAGCAACCGTGAGTACTCATCCAAAGTACTGCAAGCAAGGAGCTACACTACATATGCATGTGTATATGTGTAAAGGGCCATATCAAGGACCGAATGCGAATGCCGTAATAAGAGGGGATAGCTAATCCCGTCGAAGACTACGCTCGCAGCCTCCGCCTTGCAAAGATGTAGAAGAGAGTAGATTGAAGTCCTCCAAGTAGCATCTCCAAGTAGCATCTCCAAGAGCATCGCATAGCATAATCCTACCCGCGATCCCTCCTCGCCGCCTGTTAGAGAGCGATCACCGGGTTGTATCCGCACTTGGAAGGGTGTGTTTTATTAAGTATCCAGTTCTAGTTGTCATAAGGTCAAGGTACAACTCCGGTCGCCCTTTACCGAGGGACACGGCTATTCAATAGATTAATCACCTGCAGGGTGCACCACATAACCCAACACGCTTGATCCCATTTGGCGGACACACTTTCTGGGTCATGCCCGCCTCGGAAGATCAACACGCCGCAGCCCCACCTAGGCACAACACAGAGGTCAAGACGCCGGTCTAAACCTAAGCGCCAGGGTCCGGGCCCATCGCCCAATGCACACTGACGTTATGCGGGCGGCCGGAAGCGTAACCAGCCCCTAATACAAGTGCAAAGCTTACGCCCAATCCGGCGCGCCGCCAGCGATTCCGACGCCAAGAAGGCTTCGTGATACCACGACGTCAGGGTACCCATAACTACTCCCACATAGATGGTTAGTGCGTATAGACCAAATGGCCAGACTCAGATCAAATACCAAGATCTCGTTAAGCGTGTTATTATGAAGCAACGCATGACGCCGATCAAGGCCAGCCCACCTCTCGCCTAGGTGGTCTCAACTCGCCTGCCGCTCCGCCACAAAGATCCACACAGAGGGCCGTCGGGACAAAGGTCCTTTCACTAATCAACTGCGGAATCACTCGCGGTACTCTTCGAGCGGACCCGACTTTAGTCACCGTCATGTAGTATGTATGTATGTATAGTATATACCCGTGATCACCCCCAAGTGATCACGGCCCGATAGTATAGCAAGGCGATCGACAAGAATGTAGGGCCAATGATGATAAACTAGCATCCTATACTAAGCATTTAGGATTGCGGTAAGGTATCAACAGATGTAGCAACAATGTCGCTATGCATCGTAATAGGATCAACGGAAAGCAAGAATATGCTACACTACTCTAATGCAAGCAGATAGAGGAGAATAGGCGATATCCGGTGATCAAAGGGGGCTTGCCTGGTTGCTCGGGCAAGAGAGAGGGTCGTCAACACCGTAGTCGAACCGGGCAAGAGCGCGTCGGTCTCGTAGTCTACCGGAGAGAAAAGAGGGAAGAAACAATGAATACCATGCAAACATATGCATATTGATGCATGACATGACAAGTAACGATGCTAGGTGTGCCCAATCGCGTAGTAGGTGATACCGACGAAGGGGAACATCCGGAAAGTATTCCTGTGTTTAGCGTTTTTAACCGGTGAACCGGAGGGGAAAGTTGCGTGTTCGCTATGCTAGGATGCGTGGCGGACGAACGGGCTGCGATCCGGATTCGCCTCGCTGCTCGAGCAACTTTCATGTAGAAAGTATTTTCATCCGAAGTTACGGATTAAAATATATGATTTTCTAAAGTTTTAAATCATTTTCTGATTTTAATTATTTATTTAATTCCAACATTATCCAAAACAGTGTCTGATGACGCAAGCATGACATCAGAGTGATGTCAAGCAGGTCAATCGGTCGGTTTACTGGTCAAACTGCACAGTGTGGGTCCATGGGACCCACATGTCATTGTCAGGGGCATTAACAGGGTTTTGAGACTAATTAAATGGGTTAATTAGCAGGTAGGGCCCAGTAGTCAGTGAGAGATTAGGTTTTAATTAATTTATTTAATTAATTAACAGTTTATCTATTTGTTTTTATTTGTTTTATGGATGGGCCCGCATGTCGATGGCGATAGCGCCACGCCGCATGATCGACTTGGTCAACGTGGCGATTAGGGCCCCAGCCCACAGCGACCGAGGTGGGGCCCGTCTAGCCACGTCGGCGGACGGTGCCGGAGCGACTCCGGCGACCCAACAGAGGCGGCCCCTTGCCGGAGTTGGCCGGAATCGTGCTACGGGGCACCAAATCGGCGCGCCGAGCTCTCGAACGGCCTCTTCGCGCCGCGTCCGATGGAGGGGAGCACGACGGCGTGAGTGGCCGGGATGGTCGCCGGCGACGAGCGCAGCGGGCTGCAGTTCGGGCGCGAACGGGGATCGCGCTTCGGGGTGTTTGAACGAGGCCGGTTTGGGACCGAACCGAAGAGCGCGTCGAGGCGCGTTGAACGGTGGAGGAGGCTTGGCCGGAAGCAGCCGGAGACAGCGGTGGCGAGCGGCGGAGCGGACGCCGGAGTTTCGGGCATCCGTGGATCCAACGATAGGGGGCACGGGAAGGCGTGTGCGTAGTGTGCGTTGGGTTCTGGAATCCAGAGTGCCACGGCGAAGTCCGGGCGTGGCGATGCGTGGCGTGGCCCACGGCGGCGAGGTACGCCATGGCGACGAAGCCTCGGCAATGGCGGCGGCTGCTCAGAGCGCTAGGGGGGCCAACGAAGAACAGGCGGGGGAGGAGTAGCTCACCTAGCGGCACGCACGATGGCCGGTGAATGGGTTAGTAGCTGCAGGGCGTCGACGGAGACGAAGAAGAACGGCGGCGACGTTTGTTGGAGCAGAGGAGGAAGACGGCGGCGTCGGGGCGCGCGGGTGGCTCCGGTCTCCAACGTGTTGCACCGAGACGAAGGAGCGGACGCCCCTTGGAGACACTGGGGCGGCGAGGTGGGCTCGGTGGCCGTGGTTAGGCCGAGCCATGGCGGCGGTGGTGCTCTCGATTACGGAGGGGAACGAGGGGAGCGCGTGGATGTGGGGGGGGGCAGCGGGACCGAGGGGGGGCGGGGGGCGAATGAGAGGAGGGACCGAGGAGGTGCGGAGGCGTGGCGGCCTTATCCGCTGGTCGTCGCCGGCGAGAGGGTGCGGCGGGGCGCCCTGCTCCACCCGAGTCGGGGAACAGGAAGGAGGCGACAGGGGAGGCGGGCGCCTTCGGCGGATGGGCAGTGGGCGGCCAGTTAGTTAGCTAGGCCAGTTGGCCTGTGGGGTTTGGGAGGGTTTTCCTTTGTTTTATTTTCACTTTTTTTCTTTTTGTTTATTTCTGCTCGCTTTTATTTCATTTCAAAGTAATTAGGCATTTTCTAAAATGTGTTTACTTCACCATAATTACCATTGCAATATTTGGCACCCAATTTAACATTTTTGTTTTGACTTTTGAAAACTTTGGGTGTTTGTCGCTAATTCATTTTTTTGAATTTGCAATGTTTTTGAACTACCACTTAATTAGCAACAGTAACACAGATGACATGGCATCATTAGAAGAGTTTTACTGTAGCCTAATTATCCGGGCGTTACACCACCGCCGCTACCTTCATAGCCGCCGCCGCCGTCCACCCCCTTCGTCTTCGTCCAAGCACCAGCCCGTCGCCAGCGTCGTCGTCATCTACCCCGACCACTTCGTCTACTCCGACCATCGTTGGTGACATCGGCCCTACACCGATGGACGCCGCAATTGTCGTCGAGTTCTTCTCTGCTGGCCCCTCCAACTTCCCCGACATGGCGTACAGCTCGTGCAGTTCCCTCGTCTATGGATGTCCGGCGCTTGGCAACACCGATGCATGCCTTCATCCACGACGTGTCCCGGCTCGCAAGCTCGGTCGTAACCGTCAACTTTGTTTCGTCCGTCTATGCATGCCCGGTGCTGGCAACACCGGTGCGTGCCTTCGTCCACGATGTGTCCCCGGGCTTGGCAAACCCGTCGTGACGCGTCGTCAACAACATCTTCTTCCTGGCGCACCACTACTTCAACATCATTGCGCCCATGCTAACTCGGCGCCCCTTGCGCTCGCGGCTCCACGCCGATATCCTCGACACTGGCTCCCCGACTCGACATCGACCACGACATTCTTCGCACGGCTACCTCGATCACGGCTCCACCACCCACGCTCTCAGCTACATCGACAAACGGCACAAAGGGCTACCGCCTTGCTTGAGCAACCTCGTTGGTCGCCACTCCAGCCACGACTCCGCGATGCATCGATCGTTACGACTGTGGGGGGTGTCCGTCGGCTTGCCTTCAGATTCTTCTCCAGTCTCATCGTCTGCGTCGATACCATTGTGACTGTGGGGGGATGTTGAGTATATTGATTGTTAGGAAAGATGAGACTAGGATTTGTTTTGGCTTATCTTGTACTCCAAGTAGATCATTGTAGTCCTATATATATGCCCATGAGGCTCAAGCAATACAACAACTATTCCACCAAATCCCTCTCTCCCTTCTAATACACACAAGTGGCCGACTTGGCCACTACTATATGGGCTAACCAGTTAGTTTAGATTAATTAGGATTAGATTAGATTGGTTAGGTTAATTACTAACCTATGGCAAGTGGGACCTCCCCCTTTAATTAACCAGTTTAATTAGCCCCTAATTAATCCCGAGACAATGACACATGGGACCCATGTACTATTCACTACTTGACCTAGTCAACAGTTTGCTGCTCTATTGACTTTGACTTGGCCCCACATGTCATTGACTGTGGATGGTACTACACAAGGCGACAAAAGTATTTTACTGTTTTATTTTCGAATTAATAATATTTTCAAAAAATATTTAAATCTTTGAAAATTCATAGAAATTAAACTGTATGTCGGATAAAAATAATTTATGTATGAAAGTTGATCAGAAAAATGAGACGAAGCTGAATACGCTATCTACATACCTGTCAGATGCCCCAAGCACTGCAAACATGGAACCACCCCTTCTGGTTCATCTGTCTAACAGATGTCCGAAACCGGGAAAACGTTCCACTTAATTTCTCGCTTTGTCTGCAACGTGTAGCTTTGTGTTAGGTCATCCCTAGCTTCGCGTATTTCCATGGTATGCTTTGTGATGCTATTGTTTGCTTTGTTATTTATTTGTTTCCCCTTTGTTGCTTCTTTTTGGGTAGACCCCGATACTATGTTAGACCCCGAGACCGTTGATGCTTTGATGTTTGACTACGGTTACGTTTCCGAACATTCCTTTCGTCTGCAGAGCTTCCAGGCAAGCACCCCCCTTTGTACATTCCGATATCGCCTATTCTCTTCTCTCTTATGCTTGCATTAGAAATTGGTACTGCTACCGCTTTACCTATTCTAATGCATAGCCTGATCTTGTAACCTGCTATTGTTACCTACCTATGTTTATCCTAAACTGCTTAGTATAGGCTAGTTAGAGACCCATCAGAGTCCCCATGTTGACCCACCTGCCCCGCTGGATTATCAAAAGACCCGATCAACGGGATTGAAGACCTGGCCCCGGCACCGCACAACACTCCCATTAGTTGTACGCAACCACATTGTTTCTATTGAGAGCCGAGGGTGATACCTCGTTAGCACTTCTGATGCTAACTCTGTGGAGTAGTTACCCGGTTGTGGTCATTAAGGGTGATTCCTCGTTTTCCACTTTCGATAACGACGATGTCGTGTAACCCCTCAAGTGTGAACCTCGAGGGTGGTTCCTCCTACGTTCACCTTGATGATTACATCGAGTGGAATCCACCGAGGGTGATTCCTCGGGGTTTCCCCCTGGTGTTTGGACACACAGATACTTGGACTTTACAACTATTACTTGGAAAGGCGGGTCGACCCTGAGGGGTACCCGTGAGTGATGTGGAGACGGGTTGGCTTGGAGGGTACCCGAGAGTTGAATACGAGGCGTGACCGGGCATTCTTAGCCCTTGCCGCAAGTCCTCGAGATGGGGCGATGGGGTCACATCTTTCGTGAGTCTCTGCTCGTGACCGCACTACCAACACACTAGCCATTTGGATATTTGATCCGAGGGGCCTTTGGCCTGATAGCACTAACCACCACGCGGGAATAAGTATGGGCACTCTGTGTCATACGATTCTTCCAAAAGCTCACTGATGTGAGCGACTAAGTGGCGCGCGCTGGGTTGGACTGGTTACGCCTTCGCTTGTATAAGGGAGGCTAGGTCTGCTCACCGGCCGCGTTTGCAACGCGTAGGATTGTGAAGGGCGATTAGCCCATGACCCCTTCACATTTAGGATGTAGACCGGCGTGCTGGCCTCTCTGTTGAGCCTAGGTAGGACTACAATGTGTTGATCAGCCGAGGCCAGTCATGACCTGGTGGTGTGTCCGACCGGAGTTGATCAAGCGTGTTGGGTAAGTTGGTGCACCCCTGCAGGGAAGAAAACATCTATCGATAGACCGTCCTACGGTAACGGACACTCGGAGTTGTATCCCGATCGATACAACTAGAACTGGATACTTGAGATGAGAAATGGATAGTCTGGCTCTGGGATTGCTTTCTCGCACGGAGTCAAGGAAGGATCTCTGTGTGAGGTTGATGACACTACTACTACTACTACTACTACTACTCCTCTGCACTCTTCTAATGATGCAAGACCGCTAAAGATGCTGAAGATGCTAGTCTTCGATAGGACTAGGCTCTCCCCTCTATTCTGGCATTCCTGCAGCCCAGCCCACATATAAAGCCTTCCTTTGATAATGTTGCATATGCAGTGTAGATCCTTGCTTGCTGAGTACTTAGGATGAGTACTCACGTTTGCTTTGCTTTTTGCCCCCATATTTGATGCAACCAGATGACGGAGCCCCTAAGACCGCTGCCACCGCCACAACTACTACTACCCCGAGGGTGCCTACTACCACGTGACGGACACCGACGACTAGGAGTAGTTAGGAGGCTCCCAGGCAGGAGGCCTTGCCTTTTCGATCATGTTGCTTTTGTGCTCGCCTTCTTAAGGCAAACGTTTGACTTATGTCTGCACTCAAATATGATTGCTTCCGCTGACTCGTTTGTATTCGATCTGATGTATTCGAGCCCTCGAGGCCCCTGGCCTGTAATATAAAGCTTGTATTATTTTAATTTGTGTCTAGAGTTGTGTTGTGATATCTTCCCGTGAGTCCCTGATCTTGATCGTACACATTTGCATGTATGATTAGTGTACGATTGAATCGGGGGCGTCACAGCCCGTGCACATGGGGTATCCAAAGGCCTAACAACTTATTGCCTTCTCGTGGACACCGTCCGGTGCTTGTGGAACTTGGCCTTCTTCTTGACGGTTCCTTCTCTGCTTCCAAGCTTCCCTCTTGGATGGTGTAGTCATTCTCTTCCGCATGTACTCCTCTCCATGTGTGAAGATTCACTCAAACATAGGCATACACATCAGAGAAGTGTCAAGTAGTATACCATCCTCGAAGGGCACGATGCATGTAAAGGAGAAGATTCACCTTTATATGTTTGAATTGGATGATGTGCGTGTCTCTTGGAAAATGGGCTCTTGACATGGTGATGTCCGTAGGATGCTCCGCATCATCCCCTCCCCCTTGGGAAAGATCCAACCTCAGATCAAAAACCAAATCACCATGGGAAAGAGATGGAGTCATCATGTATAAGTGGATGATCTCCAAGTACTCATCATCTTCAATCTTGAAATGGGCACTCTCCAATATTGCACTGTCACGCCCAATATGCGACCCTATCCTAAAGGAACTCGAAGGTCCCACCAAGGATAGAAGCGCATATTGGAGACGCTTTTGCAAGGGGATATCATTACATCGTACCATTACATAATAGTTGGGGATACATACAAGAGGCATACAATGCCACATGAACACAACATCATCTTACATATGAGCAACATCCGACTACGGATGAAACACAAACAGAAACTCAACCGACATCCACCCTACTAGCCCAGGCTGCCGACCAGGAACCTATCCCCTGAACAACGAAGAAGAAGAAGAACTCAAAGCAAGCAAGCATCGCTCTCACGTCATGATCATCGCATTACCTGCACCTACACCTGTTGTTGTAGTAATCTGTGAGCCACGAGGACTTAGCAATCCCATAACCATGGGTATCAAGACTAGCAAAGCTTAATGGGTATGGAATGGATAAGTGGTGAGGTTGCAGCAAGTGACTAAGCAATGTATGGTGGCTAACTTACGAGTACAAGAATAAGATGAGAAGCTACGCAGACGGTCGCAAACTAGTAATGATCAAGAAGTGATCCTGAACTACTTACGTTCAAACATAACCCCGATGTGTTCTCTTCTCGAACTCACCCAAAAAGAGACCATCACGATTACACACGCGGTAGGTGTATTTTAATTCGAATCTGGTGTCAAGTTATCTACAACCGGACATTAAAAATTCCCATCTGCCACATAACCGCAGGCATGACTTTTGAAAGTTTAAACCTTGCAGGGGTGTCCCAACTTAGCCCATGATAAGCTCACGATCCGCGGAGAGAATCCTCCATCGCGGGACATCCAATCAGACTCGGGGTCCCGGTGCACAAGACATTTCAACAATGGTAAAACTAATCCAAAGAAAGCCTCCCTGTGTCGACACCTCGATAGTAGCCGCAGATCTAGTCTCGTGACACGCCCGGATGGGAAAGCCTACGAGTAAAACCAGATCCTCGGGTTACCCGTGGTGGCCCATGATCGCCTGCTTGGGGACCAACACCATCGCCACTGGCCCCACCTCGTATGTAGAAAAGAATCCTCGGTTCATGACGCCTATGCAAATTTATTATTTAGTTTAAGTATTATTATGGCAAATGTTAAAACCAATGTTGGGCCTTGCTGGAAGAGTTTTATTCAAAGCGAACTGTCAAGAGGGGCCCATAGACCCACACCGTGTTATGGACGCAAAATCAACATAACACCGGTATGACGGAAACTAGGGCGGCAAGAGTGGAACAAAACACCAGTCATAAGGTCGAGCCTTCCACCCTTTACCAAGTATATAGATGTGTTAATTAAATATGAGATATTGTGATATCCCAACATAAACATGTTCCAACATGGAGCAATCTTCAACTTCACCTGCAACTAACAACGCTATAAGAGGGGCTGAGCAAAGCGGTAACATAGCCAAACAACGGTTTGCTAGGAAGGGTGAAAAAGGTTAGAGACTGACATGGCAATTTGGGAGGCTTGATAAGCAAGTGATAGGTAGCGCAGCATAGCGATAGAACGAAGCAACTAGCATAGCAATGATAGTAGTGAGATCCAAGGTAACGGTCATCTTTCCTAAAATCCCGCTAGGAAGAAGAACGAGTCCATGAAGAAGACTAACGGATGAAGACGAACCAAGCGTAGACGAATGGATCCTCGGGATCGCAACAAAACAGGAACTATCAAGAAGAAGCACAACCGGAAAGAAGCAAACAACATGGTAAACACACAACACATAAACATGGCAGGGTGCTCAACCAAGTATGATGCATTACAAGGCTATATGATGCTACTCATGGCAAGAGATGATGCAAACAAGAACAACACGTCAAAGCAAGTTTAAATGAGACCGGAAACAACGTATAACAAATCCGCTAAGTCCTCATATGCAAATTTCGAAATTGGTCCAGATCTGAATAAACCTTATGTTCAAGTTGTTAAATATCAAGTTAATATGCATCAAGATGATCTACACGAAATTCTAGTCAAGTTACATATAAAGTTCATTTAATTTGGAGCTACAACCTAGAAGATATGAGCAACACAAGTTAAACATGGCATTGATGCAAAATGCATCCAAACATCAAGCAAACACCTCAAAACAAGGATGCAACATGATAATATGAAACTACATGCAAAATGAAGCAAGTTTCATATAGAGCATGCTCAAAACGGAGCAACGGTGCAACACATACACTCCAAACAAGATATAACAACAATATGCCCAAAACAGCAAGTAGGCACTTTGCAAAGATCAAAACAACATGCTACAGGAATCATATGAGCACAAACTTCACATTCACTTCAAGTACATATAACATACTTCAAATATCACTAAGGTTCAGGTTCATAGGCATCAAGATTAATCCAATATGAACAATGCAAAAAGCAACTTTATAACACATGAGTATATGCATGAGAAGAGTTAATATGATGGCAACTTGATAGCAAGAAAGAGACAAGCTACAGCAAGTACACATAGCAACCAAGGGCATGGCATCAAAGTACACACAACAAAGAGCAAATAACAACATGGCATCATATACATATGGCTCATGGATTAGTAGGAGCCAACAAGACAAGATTGAATGTTGAAACAGTTTCAGCAAGTGTAAAATAGCAACATTATGATAGCAGGTTTGCAAGCATGAAACATAGGCATATGACATCCACAATTAGCAACCATGGCATGTGAACATATTACTCATAGCATACTAGAAAACATGTAATTAGAGCATCTCCAGAAGAGGCATGGATTAATTAATACCAAGCTCACAACATAACATCATGAAGTTAACAGAAATCTGGAACATTATATGAGCATGTTCATGGCAACGAAAACATATGCTACAGGACATATATAGGGCATAAAAAGGCACATCATGATAGAGCATAACATACACAACAAAACATGTAAACTAAGCATCTCCATATTATGCATGGATTAATTGGTAGCATCAAGCAAACATGGAATCATGATATGACAGAAACAGACTTGACAAAAAGTTAACAGCAAGTAGCCCACTTCACAAGCTTGATGCACTCACTACAGGGCATATAAAAATACATGGATGACACCACTGTAAAGATGGCATGAAAAAGCTCCTAAAACATGTAGACATCATGCTCATAGGATGCACACACAAAATGCAACAAAAATGACAAATCTGCAAGTTACAGCAGTTTATATCCATTAGTAGTTTTGCAACGAAAGTTAAGGCATTAAGAGGAATCCTAACATGCATGCAAACTACTCCATCACGAAGAGCACTCTGATATGAACATTTTGACATATTATATGCTCCAAGCGGATTAACATGCACAAAGATACGCTAGGTCAAACATGCACACTTAACGTAGAAAATCTGGGACGGGTCATTTTCGAAAAAAACAGGATGAGCACTTTTTTGCTAAAAAGCGCACGGGCGAGATCTAGTGGGTTCTCACCAGTGGGCTCGGCCCAGGTTGGAGAGGAGGCGGGTCGACGGGGTGATTGGGGCTGGGCCTCACGCGGGAGGGGTTGTGGTCGTCCTCCTCTGCGCCCGAGGGAAGACAGGGGCGGCGGCAACCATGGCGAGGTCCGGCAGGGCAGGCCCTCAGGCACGCCGGTGGGGTTGGTTCCGGTCGGAACGGATGCGGGGCTGCACGAGCTTCCTGGATCCAATAGCGGGGAGGCTGGATCGGGCGGCTGACGATGGACTCCGGCGACAACGGCGCAGATCCGAGGCCATGGCGGCTCTGTAGGGAGATGGAGAGAGAGATGTGAGACCTGAGAGAGAGAGAGAGGGGCGGGGGAAGGAGAGGGCGACGAGGAGGCGGCGACCTGATGGAGGCGTGGAGGAGCGGTCTCCGGCGACCCAGCGGCGGGACGCCGACGACGGGGTCGGGGGAAGGCGCCAGGGAGTACGCGCGAGACGAAGGGGCTCGGGGCCTCGTGCGGGCGGCGCCTGCGCAGCCTTAGTCTGCCCAGTTCGAGCCAGGCAGGCCTGGTTGGGCTGGCGGGCGGCGGCCGCGGAGAGAGGCTGGGGCACGTGGAGGCGTGGGAGTGGCTGGTCGGCGCGGGTGGCGACGTGGCGCGCCTCGGATTGTCCTGCTACATGGCGGCGGCGCCAAGTGGCGGCGGGGCTGTGGTCGGGCACGGACCCCGAGGAGGGTGGTGGCGGGATAGAGGTAGGGGAAGGCTAGGGGGTAGGGTTTGTCCAAAAATGGAGAAGGGGTGTCCATTTATAGCAGGTATGCAAGGTTAGGGGGGGGGGGTGTTTGGGGCTTTCACAGCCCTCCGATCGCGATCCGATGGCTCCGGTCGGAGGGGGGTTTTAGGATGGCTAGGTGGGCTGCAAGTGACCGTGTAGAAGGCCTCGGGCTGAGAAGAGAGGGGGAGAAGTGCGGCCCGGCACGATTTTCAGATATCGAAAACGTCCGACGATTAAACCGACTATATGCGGCTATATGTTTAACGGTTGTGCAGTCAAACGGACTCCGAATGCGACGAAATTTGGCAGGCGGTCTTTCTACACTATAATAAGACTGCACGCCAACTTCCATCCCATTCCGAGAACATTTTTATGCCACTTATAAAATAAAATTTCGGAGGTGCCGCGGGCGCGTGCGAATGTGGTTGGGCTGAGAACGGACAACAGAGAGAACCGGGAGAACCCGAACGGATGCAAGTTTTGAAAAACATGCAGATGAAATGCAGATGATGACATGGCAAAGTGCAACACACAAGCAAATGACATGGCAACGACGGCGAACAACTGGAAGACACCTAGCGCATCGGATTCGAGGCGTTACATGCACCATCTTGTAATTCCTGCAAAAGGGGCAAATACGAAAAACACTTGGAAAAACAAATGTGGTTAGGGTTAGTGCAAAACAAAGCATTCAAGTGGCGATTCACCCAACAAGTGTCGTGATCATGCATAGCATAAGGTGTGACAAAGAAGTGTGGCGTGTCATGTAAGCATATCAATTGAGTACAATCAAAGGAAAGGAGCAATAGCAATCTATAGGGAAAGCATGCAAATGTGAGGTAGTGTATCTAATGTGCATGGCAAAAGAACAAGCATCTACCTCAAGGGCATAGCAAGCATGCACAAAGTTCTCAACAAAAGGTCTATAGTAGGCATATGAATCATTCACAACAGAAAATATAATTAGATGTCTTACTACATAGGGCAATCCAAAGTGCAAGACAATCTAAGCATAATGTGCATAGGGTGTAGTGAAAATAGTGTGGCACTTAACACAATTGAAAGATCAAGTGTTCATCGTCTGTGAGACAATCAAGACAAGCATGTAGTAATCAATACACTACAAAAAAAACACTTTCGTGATGGTACGTGTTTGTCATAGTAGGTCACGTTTTCTGTCATGCATGTACATCCATGACGATTTTATGACAGAATCAAGATAGTCATACCTGTGATGCCGTAAAAGTGTTCCATGACATTACCAAAATTATCATCACAGAAGTGTCCACTTCCATGACGATAAATCGCACTCATAGAAGTCCTTTTGTCAAGGGTAAGCGACACGTGGCATCCACCGTAACGGGTCACCGTTAAGCTATCGGGTTCCGGTTTGTATCCGATAACCCGTTAACAGCCCTGACCAATGGGGATTTTCCACGTGTAAAATTGTGATACGCCAGAGGATCCACGTGTCAGCTCAGCCTCGGGACAGATGTCATCCAGCTAATGGACGGGACGCGCCTATGATAAGTCGACACATGGCTCAGCCCAACAGAGGCCCATTCAGGTGAAAAGGCCGGCCCGTTTGACTTGGTCAAAGGGTAGCAGGACGGCCCATGAAAAGCCTATTAATAGCCTGTTCAGCATATAGCCCATTTACGACCGCTAACTCACGACCCGTTATAGCCTATCCGAATTCGCCCAAGAGCACCATATGGGCCGTCAATATGATTCCACCCATGTATGGCCCATGACGTATTTCGGCCCATATGAGGCCCTTTCTAAATCTTGGCCCATAAACGACTCGTGGTGAAACTGGCCCATAATGAACAATATATATCTTTATACCCATTAACGACCCATTATTCCATTGGGCTGTTTTAGCTCAGTGTTATCTTTCGGCCTTCTAAGGGCCCATTTATTATTGGGCTCATTTTCGGCATTCGATTACTTACGGTCCGTTACTAGCCTGTTCCGCTTGTGGGCCAAATTCAGCCCATGGTTAAAGTCAGCCCGTCTGTGGCCCTTTAATCCGTTGGGCCATTTTCATGGCGTCATCACATATGGCCCATTAACGACCCGTTATGCCTGTCGTTAAAATTAAGCCCGTTGTACAAATGGGCTTGTTAACGGCCCATAAATAGATGATTCCCATTATAGCCCCTTTATGGCCCATATTGCGGTCCGTTAAATGTCCATGAAAGTATGGCCCATGTTTGGCCAATTGATCATACGGCCCGTAGAAGTCCCATTGAATCTACGACCTGTAGAAGGACCATGGATCATACGGACCTTAGGAGGCCCACTACAGCAGACAACATAGTCCGGAACTGAAACCAGTTTAGAAGAGCTCAAGAAACGATATCTTGAATACCCACCATGCTGGCAAGAAGCTTAGCAAGCTTATTAGTTTTCTCTTGTTGGCGCTAAAATCGTCCAGCGCTTGATGTTGCACCAGAAAGTATGCATTTGAATTCTGCAAGGACTTCCTCAGTCCTTCGGCTTCTGGCCGCAGCACAGCTGACTGATGCCTTTCAGCTTGTAGCTGATACTAAAGAAGACGGAGTGATTCAGGCAACGATTTCGAGGAGACCAACTAGGTTGTCTCACTCTCTTGGACCTTATCTGCATTACTTTATCTACCATTGCATAATGAGGTGCTCTTCTCCAATATTCTGTTGGCATTCTACAAGAGAAACAAGCAGACACATCACATGTTTAACATGTAGTATATGAAACTCATTTTGGTAAACCGTTCAAGAGTAAGGTGGACATGATAACACATGAAACAAACATATATCTATGTACTATGGCCACTGTATTGTCCATATCATTCTAGTTTATGTTGCCAAATCAAGATAGAGACACAGTTCAAATCATATATTTTTAAGATATAGCAGCATAGACAGAATATAAGTGTGAGAAAGTACACAACACTAGCAACACTTGTAATGTGCATGACATGAGAACATAGCTATCTGTACAACTGAAACTGAAATCAACATAGAGCAAGAAGTTAGAACAGCAATCCAGTTAAAGAAATAGGTTTAAAACATAGTTGTTGCGGCATTGGAGTTTCAGTTGGATCCTTCAAATTCGAAATTAGTTGGTATGAGTAAATACAGTGATGCAAGAGCAAAGGAGTATGGACCATAGCTATGGAATCTGACCTGAGAATAGTTGCTCTTCTGCTTTAAATGTGGAGTTTGGGTTCGCTGTGGTGGTCTTCGTGCTTTGGGCACTACAGCTGCTTTACAAACTGCTTGTGTGGGGGCACTCTATGGTGGGCATGGTGCCGTGTCAACTAGAAGCGGGTTACAATCCGCTGGGGCTGGGGTTAGATGGGGTGTAGCTGGTTCTCTGTTCAACAGTGTAAGTGTACAATCTAGAAGAGTCTCCATTATGTGTGGTGGGGCTAGTTCGTGGGCCAGTACAACCATGGTTCTATCTGCATCGACGGGTAGCACCGTCTTTTATGAAGAACGGGTTTTTACTCCATTAGATACTGCCATCACCCTATCCAATTGAAATGGCTGATAAATAAGAAAAGAAATTGAATGTACAAACATTGTATGATAGACAAATGTGGTAATTCACATATATGTTGTCTAACCAAACAGACAACATGACACAATTTCACATATATGATGGATAACTAAACAGATAGCATGACACAGCTTTGGATATATGATGGATAACTTAACATGATATAATGACATTATTCAACATATGATGAGTATCTAAACAGATGACATGACAAAACTATACGATGTCTTTCTAAAATAGGTTGGGATGAAATAATTCACATACATGTTGTCTAAGCATATAGGATGGTATGATATAATTGACATAATTGATTCATATACTAAGCAACGCACTCGCATGTATGATCTCTAAACTAAGCGAGATGGAATTGAATATTGTGCGTATGATGTCTAAACTAAGCAATGCAAGACACCATATGCATGATATGAGAAATATAAACATTGCAAGTTAGAGCATACACCTCGTGGGATATAGGACTGGTCATCTGTCTCTCAATCCTCCTCCGAGGAGCTACTCAGAACCATCGAGATATATTCTTCAATAGGTACCATTGCACGCTCGAGGACCTTGTTTTCACTCCCGATTTTTCCATAACCGCTGAAATGGCTGATACACATGAAGAATAGTTCAATATACACAGTTGTCGAGAAATGGAATATGTAATTAAAAAAAGGATGGCATGAGATAATTCACTAATACGTCTCCAATGTATCTATAATTTATGAAGGATTCATGTCGTTGTTATATGATCATTCTGGATGTTTTACATTTTATAGCAACTTTATATCATTTTTTGGGACTAATCTATTGACCCAATTACATGCGCCGCTTGCTATTTTTGCTTGTTTTTTACATCGCAGGAAAGCAATATTAAACGGAGTCCAAACACCGCAAAACTTCTTGTGGATTTTTTATGGACCAGAAGACATCCAATGGGCCAGAGCAGCACTTGGGGGGTGCTCAGAGGGGCACAACCACCGTAGCGCCTGGCCCCAGTGCGCGCCTCGCTGGGTTGTGCCCACTTCGGTGGCCTCCCGCACCCTCTCTTCACCTTCTAAATCGTCAAATATTCCAAAAACCCTCGCGGAGGACCTAGATTGGAAGTTCGACCACCGCAAGCCTCTGTAGCCACTGAAAACCAATCAAGAGCCCATTCCAGCACCCTGTCGAAGGGGGAGATCATCACCGGTGGCCATCTTCATCATCCCGGCGGCCACCACGCTGAGGAGGGAGTAGTCCACCCTCGGGGCTGAGGGCTTGTACCGGTACCTATGTGTTATCTCTCTCTCTCTCTCTCTCTCTCTCTCGTGATCTTGAGATGTCACGATCTTGATGTATCATGGGCTTTGTTAACATAGATGGATCATATGATGTTTCTCCCCTCTCTACTCTTTCTGTGATGAATTGAATCTTTACCCTTCGAAGTTTTGTCTTGTCGGATTGAATGTTCAGATTTGAGAACACATGATGTATGTCTTGCGGTATGAATACTTGAGGTGACAATGGGGTATCATCTTGATTCACTTGATGTATGTTATGGCCCTCAACTTGCGGATTCCCAAGGTGATATCGGGTAATCTATGCATAGGGGTTGATGCACATTTTTATTATTTTTTCTCCGATAGAAACTTTGGGGTCTCCTTGTAGTTCTTTGTGTGGATTGAATATTATGATGATGAAGTTGTTTGATGCATATCATAGAATTAACTCACGGATACTTGTGGTGACATTGGAGTATCTAGGTGACATTAGAGTTGGTTGATGTGTGTCATATGGTATTATTTTAGTACATTTGGTTAGATTGATCGGAAAGAATTGCTTTGTGTTATTTTCGTATGAACTCTAGGATAGATTGATCAGAAAGAATAGCTTTGAGGTGGTTTCTTACCCTACAAACAGTTTCTATCTTTTGTTCTACGCTAATAGGAACTCGGGAGTGATTCTTTATTGCACTTTGAGGGTTAATCATATGATACAACTATGTTAGCATTGTTGAGAGATTGCACTAGTGGAAGTATGCACCCTAGGCTTCATTTTCCATTATTGTAATACCGTTTGTGCTCCGTTTTATTATTTACTACCTTGCTGTTTTTCATTGTTCGCACTACAAAAACTCATATCTACTATCCATACTACACTATTATCACCATCTATTCTCCGAACTAGTGCACCTATACAATTTGCCATTGTATAGGGTGTGTTGGGGACACAAGAGATTTCTTATATTTGATTGTAGGGTTGCTTGAGAGAGACTATGTTCATCATATGCCTCCCACGGATTGATAAACCTTAGGTCATCCACTTGAGGGAAAATTGCTATTGTCATACAAAACTCTGCGCTTGGAGGCCCAACACAAGTCTAAAAGAATAAAGTTGCGTAGTAGACATCATTCACATATATGATGCCTGACTACATGGTGATGCTTAATTCACATATATGATAACTGGCTGAAAAACATGGCATTGCATAATTCACATATCTGATATAGAAAGCAAACAGGAGGCATTCACACAAAGCATGTCTAATCTAAGCAGATGACATGGCAATGCAAGACGCCATATGCATGATATGATTAATATAACCCTGCCAAGTTAGAGCATACACCTCGGGGATACGATCGTCATCTGTCTCTCAATCCTCCTCCGAGGATCTATCTCAGAATCAAAGAAGAAATCTGCATCGACACGTAGTAATCGACTCTCGAAGACCTTGTTTTCACTCCAGATTTTCCCATGACCGACTCAAATGGCTGATGCACATGAAGAGTGGATGAATGTATAAACATTGTTGACAAATGGAATACATTATGAAAAAATGGCACGATACAATTCACATATACCATGAATGGCTAAACAGGATGGCATTGCATGATTCACATATATGATGCCTGGCTAAAGAAGATGGCATTGCATAATTCACATATACTCCCTCCGTTCCTAAATATTTGTCTTTTTATAGATTTCAAATGGAATACCACGTACAGATGTATATAGACATATTTTAGAGTGTAGATTCACTCATTTTGCTCCGTATGTAGTCACTTGTTGAATCTCTAAAAAGACAAATATTTCGGAATGGTGGGAGTATGATATAGAAACCAAACAGGTGGCATTCACAAAAAGCAAATCTAAGCTAAGCTGATGACATATAAGATGTATAATGTAAGCAATGCGAGGCGCCATATGCATGATATGACCAACATCAGCATGCCAGGTTAGAGCAAACACCTCAGCAGGTAAATAGGAGTGGTCGGCTCCCTTTCAATCCCCCTCTGAACAGTTATCTTCCTCTGAATACAACTGAATGGCGGAGGGGGGCGACTCGCCAACCATGGAGCGGCGGCTACATGACATTATATTCCCACGCAATGGTCTTCTCTTTTTCTCTACATGTTCAGTGCAATTGTGTACAATAACTGACGTGCATAATAAAAAACATAGTTAGATTATGTAAGCAATTGTGTAGAAGATATGAGCAACACAAGTTAAACATGGCATTGATGCAAAATGCATCCAAACATCAAGCATACACCTCAAAACAAGGATGCAACATGATAATATGAAACTACATGCAAAATGAAGCAAGTTTCATATAGAGCATGCTCAAAACGGAGCAACGGTGCAACACATACACTGCAAACAAGATATAACAACAATATGCCCAAAACAGCAAGTAGGCACTTTGCAAACATCAAAACAACATGCTACAGGAATCATATGAGCACAAACTTCACATTCACTTCAAGTACATATAACATACTTCAAATATCACTAAGGTTCAGGTTCATAGGCATCAAGATTAATCCAATATGAACAATGCAAAAAGCAACTTTATAACACAAGAGTATATGCATGAGAAGAGTTAATATGATGGCAACTTGATAGCAAGAAAGAGACAAGCTACAGCAAGTACACATAGCAACCAAGGGCATGGCATCAAAGTACACACAACAAAGAGCAAATAACAACATGGCATCATATACATATGGCTCATGGATTAGTAGGAGCCAACAAGACAAGATTGAATGTTGAAACAGTTTCAGCAAGTGTAAAATAGCAACATTATAATAGCAGGTTTGCAAGCATGAAACATAGGCATATGACATCCACAATTAGCAACCATGGCATGTGAACATATTACTCACAGCATACTAGAAAACATGTAATTAGAGCATCTCCAGAAGAGGCATGGATTAATTAATACCAAGCTCACAACATAACATCATGAAGTTAACAGAAATCTGGAACATTATATGAGCATGTTCATGGCAACAAAAACATATGCTACAGGACATATATAGGGCATAAAAAGGCACATCGTGATAGAGCATAACATACACAACAAAACATGTAAACTAAGCATCTCCATTTTATGCATGGATTAATTGGTAGCATCAAGCAAACATGGAATCATGATATGACAGAAACAGACTTGAGAAAAAGTTAACAGCAAGTAGTCCACTTCACAAGCTTGATGCACTCACTACAGGGCATATAAAAATACATGGATGACACCACTATAAAGATGGCATGAAAATGCTCCTAAAACATGTAGACATCATGCTCATAGGATGCACACACAAAATGCAACAAAAATGACAAATCTGCAAGTTACAGCAGTTTATATCCATTAGTAGTTTTGCAACGATAGTTAAGGCATTAAGAGGAATCCTAACATGCATGCAAACTACTCCATCACAAAGAGCACTCTGATATGAACATTTTGACATATTATATGCTCCAAACGGATTAACATGCACAAAGATACGCTAGGTCAAACATGCACACTTAACGTAGAAAATCTGGGACGGGTCATTTTCGAAAAAAACAGGATGAGCACTTTTTAGCTAAAAAGCGCACGGGCGAGATCTAGTGGGTTCTCACCAATGGGCTCGGCCCAGGTTGGAGAGGAGGCGGGTCGACGGGGTGACTGGGGCTGGGCCTCACGCGGGAGGGGTTGTGGTCGTCCTCCTCTGCGCCCGAGGGAAGACAGGGGCGGCGGCAACCATGGCGAGGTCCGGCAGGGCAGGCCCTCAGGCACGCCGGTGGGGTTGGTTCCAGTCGGAACGGATGCGGGGCTGCACCAGCTTCCCGGATCCAATAGCGGGGAGGCCGGATCGGGCGGCTGACGATGGACTCCGGCGACAACGGCGCAGATCCGAGGCCATGGCGGCTCTGTAGGGAGATGGAGAGAGAGATGTGAGACCTGAGAGAGAGAGAGGGGCGGGGGAAGGAGAGGGCGACGAGGAGGCGGCGACCTGATGGAGGCGTGGAGGAGCGGTCTCCGGCGACCCGGCGGCGGGACGCCGACGACGGGGTCGGGGGAAGGCGCCAGGGAGTACGCGCAAGACGAAGGGGCTCGGGGCCCTGGTGCGGGCGCACGGCGGCGCAGGCGCGTCTGTGACCAGTTCGAGCCAGGCAGGCCCTGGTTGGGCTGGCGGCGGGCGGCTGCGGAGAGAGGCTGGGGGCACGTGGAGGCGCTGGAGTGGCTGGTCGGCGCGGGGTGGCGACGTGGCGCGCCCGGATTGGTCCGGGCCGCCGCGGCGGTGGCGCCAAGTGGCAGCGGGGCTGTGGTCGGGCAGGGATCCCGAGGAGGGTGGTGGCGGGATAGAGGTAGGGGAAGGCTAGGGGGTAGGGTTTGTCCAAAAATGGAGAAGGGGTGTCCATTTATAGCAGGTATGCAAGGTTAGGGGGGGGGGGTGTTTGGGGGCTTTCGCAGCCCTCCGATCGCGATCCGATGGCTCCGGTCGGAGGGGGGTTTTAGGATGGCTAGGTGGGCTGCAAGTGACCGTGTAGAAGGCCTCGGGCTGAGAAGAGAGGGGGAGAAGTGCGGCCCGGCACGGTTTTCGGATATCGAAAACGTTCGACGATTAAACCGCCTATATGCGGCTATATGTTTAACGGTTGTGCAGTCAAACAGACTCCGAATGCGACGAAATTTGGCAGGCGGTCTGTCTACACTATAATAAGACTGCACGCCAACTTCCATCCCTTTCCGAGAACATTTTTATGCCACTTATAAAATAAAATTTCGGAGGTGCCGCGGGCGTGTGCGAATGTGGTTGGGCTGAGAACGGACAACAGAGAGAACCGGGAGAACCCGAACGGATGCAAGTTTTGAAAAACATGCAGATGAAATGCAGATGATGACATGGCAAAGTGCAACACACAAGCAAATGACATGGCAACGACGGCGAACAACTGGAAGACACCTAGCGCATCGGATTCGAGGCGTTACATGCACCATCTTGTAATTCCTGCAAAAGGGGCAAATACGACAAACACTTGGAAAAACAAATGTGGTTAGGGTTAGTGCAAAACAAAGCATTCAAGTGGCGATTCACCCAACAAGTGTCGTGATCATGCATAGCATAAGGTGTGACAAAGAAGTGTGGCGTGTCATGTAAGCATATCAATTGAGTACAATCAAAGGAAAGAAGCAATAGCAATCTATAGGGAAAGCATGCAAATGTGAGGTAGTGTATCTAATGTGCATGGCAAAAGAACAAGCATCTACCTCAAGGGCATAGCAAGCGTGCACAAAGTCCTCAACAAAAGGTCTATAGTAGGCATATGAATCATTCACAACAGAAAATATAATTAGATGTCTTACTACATAGGGCAATCCAAAGTGCAAGACAATCCAAGCATAATGTGCATAGGGTGTAGTGAAAATAGTGTGGCACTTAACACAATTGAAAGATCAAGTGTTCATCGTCTGTGAGACAATCCAGACAAGCATGTAGCAATCAATACACTACAAAAAAACACTTTCGTGATGGTACGTGTTTGTCATAGTAGGTCACGTTTTCTGTCATGCATGTACATCCATGACGATTTTATGATAGAATCAAGATAGTCATACCTGTGATGTCGTAAAAGTGTTCCATGACATTACCAAAATTATCATCACAGAAGTGTCCACTTCCATGACGATAAATCGCACTCATAGAAGTCCTTTTGTCAAGGGTAAGCGACACGTGGCATCCACCGTAACGGGTCACCATTAAGCTATCGGGTTCCGGTTTGTATCCGATAACCCGTTAACAGCCCTGACCAATGGGGATTTTCCACGTGTAAAATTATGATACGCCAGAGGATCCACGTGTCAGCTCAGCCTCGGGACAGATGTCATCCAGCTAATGGACGACACGCGCCTATGATAAGTTGACACGTGGCTCAGCCCAACAGAGGCCCATTCAGGTGAAAAGGCCGGCCCGTTTGGCTTGGTCAAAAGGTAGCAGGACGACCCATGAAAAGCCTATTAATAGCCTGTTCGCATATAGCCCATTTACAGCCTGCTAACTCACGACCCGTTATAGCCTATCCGAATTACGCCCAGTAGCACCATATGGGCCGTCCAATATGATTCCAGCCCATGTATGGCCCATGACGTATTTCGGCCCATATGAGGCCCTTTCTAAATCTTGGCCCATAAACGACTCGTGGTGAAACTGGCCCATAATGAACAATATATATCTTTATACCCATTAACGACCCATTATTCCATTGGGCTGTTTCAGCCTGTGTTATCTTTCGGCCTTCTAAGGGCCCATTTATTATTGGGCTCATTTTCGGCATTCGATTACTTACGGTCCGTTACTAGCCTGTTCCGCTTGTGGGCCAAATTCAGCCCATGGTTAAAGTCAGCCCGTTTGTGGCCCTTTAATCCGTTGGGCCATTTTCATGGCGTCATCACATATGGCCCATTAACGACCCGTTATGCCTGTCGTTAAAATTAAGCCCGTTGTACAAATGGGCTTGTTAACGGCCCATAAATAGATGATTCCCATTATAGCCCCTTTATGGCCCATATTGCGGTCCGTTAAATGTCCATGAAAGTATGGCCCATGTTTGGCCAATTGATCATACGGCCCGTAGAAGTCCCATTGAATCTACGACCCGTAGAAGGACCATGGATCATACGGACCTTAGGAGGCCCACTACAGCAGACAACATAACTACTTCTAAATAAAAAGGTTACCGCGAAAAAAGAACTGCAACGACTACCAGCAAAAAAATAAACAACACAATAAGGAAATAAATAAGCAAGCAACTTACGCTAGGCTATTACGGCTATTACAAATATTACATCCACTAGGCATCAAATTCACTACCAGTGCAAATATAGTGAACAAAGTAGCATATTACATACACTGGGCGTCTAAATTGGCCACTAGTGAAAATAAACACAGCAGCAAAACAAGTCCAGAACTGAAACCACTTTAGAAGAGCTCAAGAAACGATATCTTGAATACCCACCATGCTGGCAAGAAGCTTAGCAAGCTTATTAGTTTTCGCTTGTTGGCGCTAAAATCGTCCAGCGCTTGATGTTGCACCAGAAAGTATGCATTTGAATTCTGCAAGGACTTCCTCAGTCCTTCGGCTTCTGGCCGCAGCACAGCTGACTGATGCCTTTCAGCTTGTAGCTGATACTAAAGAAGACGGAGTGATTTAGGCAGCGATTTCGAGGAGACCGACTAGGTTGTCTCACTATCTTGAACCTTATCTGCATTACTTTATCTACCATTGCATAATGAGGTGCTCTTCTCCAATATTCTGTTGGTATTCTACAAGAGAAACAAGCAGACACATCACATGTTTAACATGTAGTATATGAAACTCATTTTGGTAAACCGGTTCAGTAGTAAGGTGGACATGATAACAGCATGAAACAAACATATATCTATGTACTATGGCCACTGTATTGTCCATATCATTCTAGTTTATGTTGCCAAATCAAGATAGAGACACAGTTCAAATCATATATTTTTAGGATATAGCAGCATAGACAGAATATAAGTGTGAGAAAGTACACGACACTGGCAACACTTGTAATGTGCATGACATGAGAACATAACTATCTGTACAACTGAAACTGAAATCAACATAGAGCAAGAAGTTAGAACAACAATCCAGTTAAAGAAATAGGTTTAAAACATAGTTGTTGCGGCATTGGAGTTTCAGTTGGATCCTTCAAATTCAAAATTAGTTGGTATGAGTAAATACAGTGATGCAAGAGCAAAGGAGTATGGACCATAGCTACGGAATCTGACCTGAGAATAGTTGCTCTTCTGCTTTAAATGTGGAGTTTGGGTTAGCTGTGGTGGTCTTCGTGCTTTGGGCGCTATAGCTGCTTTACAAACTGCTTGTGTGGGGGCACTCTATGGTGGGCATGGTGCCATGTCAACTAGAAGCGGGTTACAATCCGCTGGGGCTGGGGTTAGATGGGGTGTAGCTGGTTCTCTGTTCAACAGTGTAAGTGTACAATCTAGAAGAGTCTCCATTATGTGTGGTGGGGCTAGTTCGTGGGCCAGTACAACCATGGTTCTATCTGCATCGACGGGTAGCACCGTCTTTTATGAAGAACGGGTTTTTACTCCATTAGATACTGCCATCACCCTATCCAATTGAAATGGCTGATAAATAAGAAAAGAAATTGAATGTACAAACATTGTATGATAGACAAATGTGGTAATTCACATATATGTTGTCTAACCAAACAGGACAACATGACACAATTTCACATATATGATGGATAACTAAACAGGATAGCATGACACAGTTTCAGATATATGATGGATAACTTAACATGATATAATGACATTATTCAACATATGATGAGTATCTAAACAGGATGACATGACAAAACTATACGATGTCTTTCTAAAATAGGTTGGGATGAAATAATTCACATACATGTTGTCTAAGCATATAGGATGGTATGATATAATTGACATAATTGATTCATATACTAAGCAACTGCACTCGCATGTATGATCTCTAAACTAAGCAGATGGAATTGAATATTGTGCGTATGATGTCTAAACTAAGCAATGCAAGACACCATATGCATGATATGAGAAATATAAACATTGCAAGTTAGAGCATACACCTCAGGTGGGATATAGGACTGGTCATCTGTCTCTGAATCCTCCTCTGAGGAGCTACCTGTAACCATCGAGATATATGCTTCAATAGGTACCATTGCCTGCTCTGAGGACCTTGTTTTCACTCCCGATTTTTCCATAACCGGCTCAAATGGCTGATACACATGAAGAATAGTTCAATATACACAGATTGTCGAGAAATGGAATATGTAATTAAAAAAAGGATGGCATGAGATAATTCACTAATACGTCTCCAATGTATCTATAATTTATGAAGGATTCATGCTGTTATATGATCATTCCTGGATGTTTTACATTTTATAGCAACTTTATATCATTTTTTGGGACTAATCTATTGACCCAGTGCACAGTGCCAGTTGCTATTTTTTGCTTGTTTTTTACATCGCAGGAAAGCAATATTAAACGGAGTCCAAACACCGCAAAACTTCTTGTGGATTTTTTATGGACCAGAAGACATCCAATGGGCCAGCAAAGACTGGGGTGCTCAGGGGCACAACCCACCGTGGCCTGGGCCCCAGCGCGCCTGCTGGTTGTGCCCACTTCGGTGGCCTCCCGCACCCTCTCTTCACCTTCTAAATCGTCAAATATTCCAAAAACCCTCGCGGAGAACCTAGATTGGAAGTTCGACCACCGTAAGCCTCTGTAGCCACTGAAAACCAATCAGGAGCCCATTCCAGCACCCTGCCGGAGGGGGAGATCATCACCGGTGGCCATCTTCATCATCCCGGCGGCCACCACGCTGAGGAGGGAGTAGTCCACCCTCGGGGCTGAGGGCTTGTACCGGTACCTATGTGTTATCTCTCTCTCTCTCTCTCGTGATCTTGAGATGTCACGATCTTGATGTATCATGGGCTTTGTTAACATAGATGGATCATATGATGTTTCTCCCCTCTCTACTCTTTTTGTGATGAATTGAATCTTTACCCTTCGAAGTTTTGTCTTGTCGGATTGAATGTTCAGATTTGAGAACACATGATGTATGTCTTACGGTATGAATACTTGAGGTGACAATGGGGTATCATCTTGATTCACTTGATGTATGTTATGGCCCTCAACTTGAGGATTCCCAAGGTGATATCGGGTAATCTATGCATAGGGGTTGATGCACATTTTTATTATTTTTTCTCCGATAGAAACTTTGGGGTCTCCTTGTAGTTCTTTGTGTGGATTGAATATTATGATGATGAAGTTGTTTGATGCATATCATAGAATTAACTCACGGATACTTGTGGTGACATTGGAGTATCTAGGTGACATTAGAGTTGGTTGATGTGTGTCATATGGTGTTATTTTAGTACATTTGGTTAGATTGATCGGAAAGAATTGCTTTGTGTTATTTTCGTATGAACTCTAGGATAGATTGATCAGAAAGAATAGCTTTGAGGTGGTTTTGTACCCTACAAACAGTTTCTATCTTTTGTTCTACGCTAATAGGAACTCGGGAGTGATTCTTTATTGCACTTTGAGGGTTAATCATATGATACAACTATGTTAGCATTGTTGAGAGATTGCACTAGTGGAAGTATGCACCCTAGGCTTCATTTTCCATTATTTTAATACCATTTGTGCTCCGTTTTATTATTTACTACCTTGCTGTTTTTCATTGTTCGCACTACAAAAACTCATATCTACTATCCATACTACACTATTATCACCATCTATTCGCTGAACTAGTGCACCTATACAATTTGCCATTGTATAGGGTGTGTTGGGGACACAAGAGATTTCTTATATTTGATTGTAGGGTTGCTTGAGAGAGACTATCTTCATCATATGCCTCCCACGGATTGATAAACCTTAGGTCATCCACTTGAGGGAAAATTGCTATTGTCATACAAAACTCTGCGCTTGGAGGCCCAACACAAGTCTAAAGGAATAAAGTTGCGTAGTAGACATCATTCACATATATGATGCCTGACTACATGGTGATGCTTAATTCACATATATGATAACTGGCTGAAAAACATGGCATTGCATAATTCACATATCTGATATAGAAAGCAAACATGAGGCATTCACACAAAGCATGTCTAATCTAAGCAGATGACATGGCAATGCAAGACACCATATGCATGATATAATTAATATAACCCTGCCAAGTTAGAGCATACACCTCGGGGGGGGGGGATACGACTGGTCATCTGTCTCTGAATCCTCCTCCGAGGATCTATCTGTAACCAGCAAGAAATCTGCATCGATACGTAGCACTGACTGCTCAGAAGACCTTGTTTTCACTCCAGATTTTCCCATGACCGACTCAAATGGCTGATGCACATGAAGAGTAGATGAATGTATAAACATTGTTGACAAATGGAATACATTATGAAAAAAAGGCACGATACAATTCACATATACCATGAATGGCTAAACAGGATGGCATTGCATGATTCACATATATGATGCCTGGCTAAAGAAGATGGCATTGCATAATTCACATATACTCCCTCCATTCCTAAATATTTGTCTTTTTATAGATTTCAAATGGACTACCACATACAGATGTATATAGACATATTTTAGAGTGTAGATTCACTCATTTTGCTCCGTATGTAGTCACTTGTTGAATATCTAAAAAGACAAATATTTCGGAATGGTGGGAATATGATATAGAAACCAAACAGGTGGCATTCACAAAAAGCAAATCTAAGCTAAGCTGATGACATATAAGATGTATAATGTAAGCAATGCGAGGCGCCATATGCATGATATGACCAACATCAGCATGCCAGGTTAGAGCAAACACCTCAGCAGGTAAATAGGAGTGGTCGGCTCCCTTTGAATCCCCCTCTGAACAGTTATCTTCCTCTGGAATACAATCTGGAATGGCGGGGGGGGGGGCACTTCGCCCACCATGGAGCGGCGGCTGCATGACATTATATTCCCACGCAATGGTCTTCTCTTTTTCTCTACATGTTCAGTGCAATTGTGTACAATAACTGACGTGCATAATAAAAAACATAGTTAAATTATGTAAGGCCTAAGGGGTGCATGTAGAAATCAAGACCGATGGTAGAAAACAAGTGGATAGATCCAAAACTAATGATAGTAGGTAGATTATAGCTTCAGTTTAAAAAGATAGAGGATGTATCATCTATGTTGCCCACCCAACACGAACCACATAGAAGACCCCGGATGAACCAGTTTGTAGACAAATACTATTTGTTACTACCTCGATATGTGCCCCACAGGCATTTTAAAACTCAAGTTTGAATATTAGTTTGGACCTGACTCATAGTCTAAGAGGTGAATAGGATGATAAAGTAGCAGGTAATAATAACCGAGGTATAACATAAGCAGACACGAAAGAGCGCGACCTCTCTTTCGGAACTGTGTAGTCCTCGGGTTCATCTGCTCAGTCGATGATAGTAATGCAGTTGGCGTGGCTGCCGACAACGTGGAAGATTATCTGAGGCAGCGAAAGAAAGTCTGCAGGGGGAATCTCTGCTGCAGTGAGACTTTCGTAGATGGTGCACCTCAGGTGGGGTGGGTGCCGACACGGCAGGAGCAGGACATAACACACAGAGTTTTCTTTGACACCTATCTGAAAATGAAGTAAATCTGTAAGGGCTCCTTAGAATTGGAGGATTCTATAAACATAGGATAGGAAAAGCATAGGAATAGGATAGGAATGCACATGCAAAATAGAGCATTTGCAAACCATAGGATTTCTGTCAACCTGGGTGTTTGGTTCACATGAATTGGAAGAACACAAGAATGGAGAAATATGGTCAAATTAAAGTCAAACCACATGAAAATGAAAAAAATAAGAATCTTATTATGCCAGTAATGCAATTAGTCCTATTCTTCATGCATATTAATTTGAAAAGGACGTCGAAGTGTATATTAAAATTCCTACGTTTTTTCTTTGAAAGAGGCACCAAAGGAAAAAAATCCTCCACTTTGCTTTGCTCCATTCCTTCTAACCAAATGCATGAATAGTAGTACCGGGTACTATCGTAAAGTTTCCAATTCCTATGTTTTCCTTCACTTTTTCTTTGAACCAGTGGCGATTCTAGTAGGCAGTCTTCAATAGGCTGAAGCATGCCCTCGAAGTATTTTGTGAGCTTAGATTTGGTCCACATGAGTGTCATATAATGGCTATCTTGCTAAACCGATTCAAACTGTGGTTCAAAAGAGCATTTAGTTTTCTCCCTATTAACTTTGTGACCACGATTCATTTATTTCTAGATTTGCAACTGCTTTGAACCAAAGGATCCTTGAGGGATCAACATGAATGTAGAGTAACAAAGTGACGCGACGAGTGTACAACCTCTTTGGCATAGCCTTGTCGACCTCAACATCATTGGGTTGGACGTGGAGGATTGTGATGCTTGTGTGACTATCGAAGGTGGGGAGAAGATTTGTGGCCTCTGGATATGACGCCGAGGGTACCGCTCCGCTGTGATGGACGGTTCCATCGTTGGAGTAGCTCTCGTGAGGTGTACGACAGTGAGGCTGAAGCAAAACAAGACAGACAACATAAATCTGAAGTGGGACTCTAATAGCATCTGCAATAGATGATGTAAAATATATCACCAAAAAATGCTAGATGTAAAATGCATCAGCAGCACCACGGCCTCTCCGACAGATGCTGTAAATACTGTTTTCTTTGAACTTAACTGAAGAAACTGAACTTTACAGTTGAAACTAAATTTTTCTGTCAAAACTGATTGAACTTGTAGCAAAGCATTGCAATAGAAGTTTAGGGCGTTCGAGCACTAATAGCAGAGAAGCAGGGATCTAAATCAGCAGCCGCTCAAGTAGGGAATGCACTAGTAGAGAGCAACTCGTGCAGCAGCACTACGAGCGAGTGCTAAAGTAGCAACTCCTGTAGCTGCCGCAGGTCGTGCAGCAGCAGCATCGCCAACGAGAGCAAGATCAGAGCCGAGCAGTGATACGTCCATTTTGTATCATGCCTTTATATTGATATTCATTGCATTATGGGATGTTATTACATGTTATGTCACAATACTTATGCCTATCTCTCTTATTTTATAAGGTTTACATGAAGAGGGAGAATGCCGGCAACTGGAATTCTGGGCTGGAAAAGGAGCAAATATTACAGACCTATTCTACACAACTCCAAATGTCCTGAAACTCCACGAAAGTCATTTTTGGAATTAATAAAAAATATTGACTGGAAGAAGTTCTAGAGGGGGGCCACCCACCGTCCACGAGGGTGGGGGGCACGCCCCCTGCCTTGTGGGCCCCCTGGCAGCCTTCCGGTGACCATCTTCTGCTATATGAAGTCTTTTACCCAGAAAAAATCATAAGCAAGCTTTCGGGACGAAACTCCGCCACCACGAGGCGGAACCTTGTCGGAACCAATCTAGGGCTTCGACGGTGCTGTTCTACGGGGGAAACTTCCCTCCGGGAGGGGGAAATCATCGCCATCGTCATCACCAACGATCCTCTTATGGGGAGGGGGTCAATCTCCATCAACATCTTCACCAACACCATCTCCTCTCAAACCCTAGTTCATCTCTTGTATCCAATCTTTGTACCAAAACCTCACATTGGTACCCGTGGGTTGCTAGTAGTGTGGATTACTCCTTGTAGTTGATGCTAGTTGGTTTATTCGGTGGAAGATCATATGTTTAGATCCTTTATGCATATTAATACCCCTCTGATTATGAACATGAATATGCTTTGTGAGTAGTTATGTTTGTTCCTGAGGACATGGGAGAAGTCTTGCTATAAGTAGTCATGTGAATTTGGTATTCGTTCGATATTTCGATGAGATGTAAGTTGTCTCTCCTATAGTGATGTTATATGAACGTCGACTACACGACACTTCACCATTGTTTGGGCCTAGAGGAAGTCATTGGGAAGTAATAAATAGATGATGGGTTGCTAGAGTGACAGAAACTTAAACCCTAGTTTATGCGTTGCTTCGTAAGGGGCTGATTCAGATCCATATGTTTCATGCTATGGTTAGGTTTACCTTAATACTTATTTTGTAGTTGCGGATGCTTGCAATAGGGTTAATCATAAGTGGGATGCTTGTCCAAGAAAGGGCAGTACCCAAGCACGGTCCACCCATATATCAAACTATCAAAGTAACTGACGCGAATCATATGAGCGTGATGAAAACAAGCTTGATGATAATTCCCATGTGTCCTCGGGAGCACTTTTCTCTATATAAGAACTTGTCCAGGCTTGTCCTTTGGTAAAAAAAGGATTGGGCCACCTTGATGCACCTTATTTACTTTCATTGCTTGTTACCCGTTATAAATTACCCGATCACAAAACTATATCTTACCGATAATTTCAGTGCTTGAGAGAATACCTTACTGAAAACCGCTTGTCATTTCCTTCTGCTCCTCATTGGGTTCGACACTCTTACTTATCGAAAGGACTACGATAGATCCCCTATACTTGTGGGTCATCAAGTAGCAGCAGCATCGCCAGCGAGAGCAAGAGCAGAGCAGAGCAGCAGCACGACCGACAACAATTGCAGAGCAGAGTAGCAGCACGAACGAAAGCAAGAGTAGTGCAACAATGCGACCGACAGCAAGAACAGAGCCGCAGCATGAGCGAGAGCCAGAGCAGCAATAGCTAGTGCTGATGTGGAAGTCACCGCCGAGGAAGCAACGACATGGGGGAGAGACACCATGGAGGAAGTGGTCGGCGATGGCGCCGTTGATGGAGACCCACCATGGTTGTTCGGTATCGAGCACCGGCAGCCCCGTGAGATCGAATAAAAGATAAAATGCAGCGGTGAGTGCAGAACCTTCTTGGTGGCGCCGAGTTGGCATCGGCTTCATCGGAGGAATTGGTGAGGGTGCTGCGGTTCTGGTGGGGCAGGTTAAGACGGTGCTGTGGGGATGGAGGTGGCACGATAGACGAGGCGAATGTTGGGGCAGCTCCTTGGAGGTGGAGGACGGGGCGGCTGATCCGGCGAGATGACAAGATCGACGACGGATCCTCATCCGGTGCGGTGGATGAGGGACGGCGAGCTGTTGCGGTGGATGACATCGTTAGGGAAGAGTCTCCGGCTGGGCGGTGGCCGGGAGGCCGACGGAGGAGCGTGTGTTTTCGTGATAATTCCCATGTGTCCTCGGGAGCACTTTTCTCTATATAAGAACTTGTCCAGGCTTGTCCTTTGGTAAAAAAAGGATTGGGCCACCTTGCTGCACCTTATTTACTTTCATTGCTTGTTACCCGTTAGAAATTACCTTATCACAAAACTATCTGTTACCGATAATTTCAGTGCTTGCAGAGAATACCTTACTGAAAACCGCTTGTCATTTCCTTCTGCTCCTCGTTGGGTTCAACACTCTTACTTATCGAAAGGACTACGATAGATCCCCTACACTTGTGGGTCATCATGACTCTTTTCTAGCGCCGTTTCCGGGGAGTGAAGCGCCTTCGGTAAGTGGAACTTGGTAAGGAAAATTTTATATAGTGTGCTGAAATTTACTGTCATTTGTTAGTATGGAAGAAAATCCTTTGAGGGGCTTGTTCGGGGTATCTTCACCCCGACAAGTAGATAAAAGATTTGCTCCTCAACCTACTGAACCTACTAAAATGTTTACTTTGAAATTCCTTTGGGTATGATAGAGAAACTGCTAGCTAATCCTTTTACACGAGATGGAACATTGCATCCCGATTTGCACCTAATCTATGTGGATAAAGTTTGTGGATTATTTAAGCTTGGAGGTATGCCCGATGATGTTGTCAAGAAGAAGGTCTTCCCTTTATCTTTGAAGGGAGAGGCATTGACATGGTTTAGGCTATGTGATGATACGGGATCATGGAACTACAACCAATTGAAATTGAAATTTCATCAGAAGTTTTATCCCATGCATCTTGTTCATCGTGATCGTAATTATATATATAATTTTTGGCCTCGCGAAGGAGAAAGCATCACTCAAGCTTGGGGGAGGCTTAAGTCAATGTTATATTCATGCCCCAATCATGAGCTCTCAAGAGAAATGATTATTCAAAAGTTTTATGCTCGGCTTTCTCTCAACAATCGCTCCATTCTCGATACTTCTTGTACTGGGTCTTTTATGATGAAGACTATTGAATCCAGATGGGATTTATTGGAACGAATTAAACACAACTCTGAAGATTGGGATCTCGATGAAGGTAAGGAGTCAAGTATGATACCTAAGTTTGATTGTGTTAAATCTTTTATGGATACCAATGCTTTTCCAGAATTTAGCACTAAATATGGACTTGACTCTGAGATAGTAGCTTCTTTCTGCGAATCATTTGCTACTCATGTTGACCTTCCTAAGTATAAGTGGTTTAAATATAATCCTCCTACTGAAGTAAAAGTAGTTGCACCTATTAAAGTTGAAGAAAAGACTATCACTTATAATGATCCTATTGTTCCTACTACTTATGTTGAGAAACCACCTTTCCCTGTTAGGATAAAGGATCATGCTAAAGCTTCAACTGTGGTTCGTAAAAGTAATACTAAAACACCTACACCACCTGAGCAAATTAAAGTTGAACCTAGTATTGCTATGGTTAAAGATCTCTTGGCTGATAATATTTATGGGCATATTATTTACTTCTGTGATGAAGCTGCTAGAATTGCTAGACCCGATGCTAAGAATAAGCATAGACCTGTTGTAGGCATGCCTGGTATTTGTATTAGAATAGGAGATCATTGTTATCATGACTTATGTGATATGGGTGCTAGTGCTAGCACAATACCTCATTCCTTATACAAAGAAATTATGCATGATATTGCACCTGCTGAGATAGAAGAAATTGATGTCACAATTAAGCTTGCCAATAGAGATACTATTTCACCAGTTGGGATTGTTAGAGATGTTGAAGTCTTGTGTGGGAAAGTTAAATACCCTGCTGATTTTCTTGTTCTTGGTTCCCCACAAGATAGCTTTTGTCCCATTATATTTGGCAGTCCCTTCTTGAATACTGCTAATTCTAAGATAGATTGCGAAAAGGATGTTGTTACTATTGGTTTGGGGGATATGTCTCATGAGTTTAATTTTGCTAAATTTCGTAGACAACCCCATGATAAAGAATTTTCTAGTAAGGATGAAATTATTGGTCTTGCTTCTATTGCCGTACGTCCTAATGATCCTTTAGAACAATATTTGCTAGACCATGAAAATGATATGTTTATGAATGAAAGAAGGGAGATAGATGAAGTATTCTTTAAATAGGGACCTATTTTGAAGCATAACTTGCCTGTTGAAATCCTAGGGGATCCTCCACCACCCAAGGGTGATCCCGTGTTTGAGCTTAAACCACTACCTGATACTCTTAAATATGCTTATCTTGATGAAAAGAATATATATCCTATTATTATTAGTGCTAACCTTTCAGAGCAGGAAGAGGAGAGATTATTGAAAACTCTAGAGAAGCACCGTGCTGCTATTGGATATACTCTTGATGATGTTAAGGGCATAGTCCCACTCTATGTCAACACAAAATAAAATTGGAGAAAGACGCCAAACGAGTTAGTGATCACCAACGACGGTTAAATCTTAAGATGAAAGAAGTGGTAAGGAAGGAAATACTAAAGCTCCTTGAGGAAGGTATAATTTATCCCATTGCTGATAGTCAGTGGGCAAGTCCTGTCCATTGTGTCCCTAAGAAGGGAGGTATTACTGTCGTTCCTAATGATAAAGATGAATTGATCCCACAAAGAATTGTTACAGGTTATAGAATGGTAAATGATTTCCGCAAATTAAATAAAGCTACTAAAAAGGATCATTACCCTTTACCTTTTATTGATCAAATGCTAGAAAGATTATCCAAACATACACAGTTTTGCTTTCTAGATGGTTACTCTGGTTTCTCTCAAATACCTATGTCAGTAGAGGATCAAGAAAAGACCACTTTTACTTGCCCTTTCGGTACTTTTGCTTATAGATGTATGCCTTTTGGTTTATGTAATGCACCTACTACCTTTCAAAGATGTATGATGGCTATATTCTCTAACTTTTGTGAAAAGATTGTTGAGGTTTTCGTGGATGATTTCTCTATTTATGGATCTTCTTTTGATGATTGTTTGAGAAACCTTGAACGAGTTTTGCATAGATGCGAAGATACTAGTCTTGTCTTGAATTTGGAGAAGTGCCACTTTATGGTTAATGAAGGCATTGTCTTGGGGCATAAATTTTTTGAAAGAGGTATTGAAGTTAATAAAGCTAAAGTTGATGCTATTGAAAAGATGCCATGTCCCAGTGACATTAAAGGTATAAGAAGTTTCCTCGATCATGCCAGTTTTTTATATGAGGTTCATTAAGGATTTCTCTAAAATTTCTAGGCCTCTAGCTAATCTATTACAAAAAGATATTTCTTTTGTCTTCGATGATGATTGTGTAGAAGCATTTGAAATAATTAAGAAAGCTTTGATTTCTGCACCTATCCTTCACCCACCTGATTGGAATTTACCTTTTGAAATTATGTGTGATGCTAGTGATTATGCTGTAGGTGCTGTTCTAGGACAAAGAGTTGATAAGAAACTAAATGTTATTCAATATGCTAGTAAAACTCTAGATAGTGCCCAGAGAAATTATGCTACTACTGAAAAAGAATTCTTAGCAGTTGTATTTGCTTGTGATAAGTTCAGACCTTACATCGTTGATTCTAAAGTAACTGTTCACACTGATCATGCTGCTATTAAATATCTTATGGAAACGAAAGATGCTAAATCTAGACTTATTAGATGGGTTCTCTTGCTACAAGAATTTGATTTGCATATTATTGATAGAAAGGGAGCTGAGAACCCCGTTGTAGACAACTTGTCTAGGTTAGAGAATGTTCTTGATGACCCACTACCTATTGATGATAGCTTTCCTGATGAACAATTAGCTATCATAAATGCTTCTCGTACTGATTCATGGTATGCTAATTATATTGTTGCTAAATTTATACCACCTAGTTTCACATACCAGCAAAAGAAAAAGTTTTTCTATGATTTAAGACATTACTTCTGGGATGACCGACACCTTTATAAAGAAAGAGTAGACGGTGTTATTAGATGTTGTGTACCTGAGTATGAACAGGAACAAATCCTACGCAAGTGTCACTCCGAGGCTTATGGAGGACACCACGCTGGAGATAGAACTGCACATAAGGTATTGCATTCTGGTTTTTATTGGCCTACTCTCTTCAAGGATGCACGTAAGTTTGTCTTGTCTTGCGATGAATGTCAAAGAATTGGCAATATCAGTAGACGTCAAGAAATGCCTATGAATTATTCTCTTGTTATTGAACCATTTGATGTTTGGGGCTTTGATTATATGGGACCGTTTCCTTCCTCTAATGGGTATACACATATTTTAGTTGCTGTTGATTATGTTACTAAGTGGGTAGAAGCTATTCCAACTAGTAGTGCTGATCATAACACTTCTATTAAGATGCGTAAAGAAGTTATTTTTCCGAGGTTTGGAGTCACTAGATACCTAATGACTGATAGTGGTTCACATTTTATTAATGGTGCTTTTCATAAAATGCTTGCTAAGTATGATGTTAATCATAGAATTGCATCTCCATATCACCCACAGTCTAGTGGTCAAGTAGAACTGAGTAACAGAGAGCTTAAATTAATTTTGCAAAAGACTGTTAATAGATCTAGAAAGAATTGGTCCAAGAAACTTGATGATGCATTATGGGCTTATAGAACTGCATATAAAAATCCTATGGTTATGTCTCTATATAAAATGGTTTATGGAAAAGCATGCCACTTACCTCTCGAACTAGAACATAAGGCATATTGGGCCATTAAAGAGCTCAATTATGATTTCAAACTTGCCGGTGAGAAGAGGTTATTTGACATTAGCTCACTTGATGAATGGAGAACTCAAGCCTATGAGAATGCCAAACTGTT
Source organism: Aegilops speltoides (assembly GCA_021437245.1). Lineage (NCBI taxonomy): Eukaryota > Viridiplantae > Streptophyta > Magnoliopsida > Poales > Poaceae > Aegilops > Aegilops speltoides. The sequence goes on from CM038145.1 coordinate 152,665,712, forward strand.
TAAGGAGAAAGTTAAAAGATGGCATGACAAATGGATACACAAGCGTGAGTTTAATGTAGATGATTATGTTTTGCTATACATCTCTCATTTAAGATTTTTTGCAGGAAAACTTCTCTCTAAATGGGAAGGCCCTTACGTTATCGAGGAGGTCTATCATTCCGGTGCCATAAAAATCAACAACTTCGAAGGCACAAACCTGAAGGTGGCTAACTGTCAAAGGATCAAACATTACATCTCAGGTAATCTTATAAATGTTGAAACTAATGTTATTGAAACCGTAACCCCGAAGGAATACATAAGGGACACTTTCCAGAACGTTTCAGACTCTGAAAAGGAATAGGTATGTGGTATGGTAAGTAAACCGACTCCAAAACAGTTCTAATAGCAAATTTTCTCCGTTTTGGAATATTTAAGAAAATAGGAAAATAAGAAGTAGCCCGGGAAGGAAACGAGGCATCCACGAGGGTGAGGGCGCGTCCATTTTGCATCATGCTTTTATATTGATATTTATTGCATTATGGGATGTTATTACACGTTATGTCACAATACTTTTGCCTATTCTCTCTTATTTTACAAGGTTTACATGAAGAGGGAGAATGCCGGCAACTGGAATTCTGGGCTGGAAATGGAGAAAATATTAGAGACCTATTATGCACAACTCCAAAAGTCCTGAAACTCCACGAAAGTCATTTTTGGAATTAATAAAAAATATTGACTGGAAGAAGTTCCAGAGGGGGGCCACCCACCGTCCACGAGGGTGTTGGGCGCGCCCCTGCCTCGTGGGCCCCCTGGCAGCCTTCCGGTGACCATCTTCTGCTATATGAAGTATTTTACCCTGAAAAAAATCATAAGCAAGCTTTCGGGATGAAACTCCGTTGCCACGAGGCGGAACCTTGGCGGAACCAATCTAGGGCTCCGGCGGAGCTGTTCTACCGGGGAAACTTCCCTCTGAGAGGGGGAAATCATCGCCATCGTCATCACCAACGATCCTCTCATCGGGAGGGGGTCAATCTCCATCAACATCTTCACCAGCACCATCTCCTCTCAAACCCTAGTTCATCTCTTGTATCCAATCTTTGTACCAAAACCTCACATTGGTACCCGTGGGTTGCTAGTAGTGTGGATTACTCCTTGTAGTTGATGCTAGTTGGTTTATTCGGTGGAAGATCATATGTTTAGATCCTTTATGCATATTAATACCCCTCTGATTATGAACATGAATATGCTTTGTGAGTAGTTATGTTTGTTCCTGAGGACATGGGAGAAGTCTTGCTATAAGTAGTCATGTGAATTTGGTATTCGTTCGATATTTCGATGAGATGTAAGTTGTCTCTCCTATAGTGATGTTATATGAACGTCGACTACACGACACTTCACCATTGTTTGGGCCTAGAGGAAGTCATTGGGAAGTAATAAATAGATGATGGGTTGCTAGAGTGACAGAAACTTAAACCCTAGTTTATGCGTTGCTTCGTAAGGGGCTGATTCAGATCCATATGTTTCATGCTATGGTTAGGTTTACCTTAATACTTATTTTGTAGTTGCGGATGCTTGCAATAGGGGTTAATCATAAGTGGGATGCTTGTCCAAGAAAGGGCAGTACCCAAGCACCGGTCCACCCATATATCAAACTATCAAAGTAACGAACGCGAATCATATGAGCGTGATGAAAACAAGCTTGATGATAATTCCCATGTGTCCTCGGGAGCACTTTTCTCTATATAAGAACTTGTCCAGGCTTGTCCTTTGGTAAAAAAAGGATTGGGCCACCTTGATGCACCTTATTTACTTTCATTGCTTGTTACCCGTTATAAATTACCCGATCACAAAACTATATCTTACCGATAATTTCAGTGCTTGAGAGAATACCTTCTCGAAAACCGCTTGTCATTTCATACGCTCCTCATTGGGTTCGACACTCTTACTTATCGAAAGGACTACGATAGATCCCCTATACTTGTGGGTCATCAAGTAGCAATGAGATCGCCAATGAGAGCAAGAGCAGAAGCGAGAAGCGAAGACGACCGACAACAATTGCGAGAGCGAGTAGCAACCTGAACGAAAGCAAGAGTAGTGCAACAATGCGACCGACAGCAAGAACAGAGCCGCAGCATGAGCGAGAGCCAGAGCAGCAATAGCTAGTGCTGATGTGGAAGTCACCGCCGAGGAAGCAACGACATGGGGGAGAGACACCATGGAGGAAGTGGTCGGCGATGGCGCCGTTGATGGAGACCCACCATGGTTGTTCGGTATCGAGCACCGGCAGCCCCGTGAGATCGAATAAAAGATAAAATGCAGCGGTGAGTGCAGAACCTTCTTGGTGGCGCCGAGTTGGCATCGGCTTCATCGGAGGAATTGGTGAGGGTGCTGCGGTTCTGGTGGGGCAGGTTAAGACGGTGCTGTGGGGATGGAGGTGGCACGATAGACGAGGCGAATGTTGGGGCAGCTCCTTGGAGGTGGAGGACGGGGCGGCTGATCCGGCGAGATGACAAGATCGACGACGGATCCTCATCCGGTGTGGTGGATGAGGGACGGCGAGCTGTTGCGGTGGATGACATCGTTAGGGAAGAGTCTCCGGCTGGGCGGTGGCCGGGAGGCCGACGGAGGAGCGTGTGTTTTCGTGGGTTTTGAAGGCCTCGGTGTACAATTGGGAGGGGGGCAAAGGTGAAGGTAGGGGGGGAGCCATGTCTTAGGGATGCGCTTGTCCGAAATGTAGGGTAAGTTACGAATGTACCCCCACCGGTTTTGACCACGCGACATCGAGGTGACATTTCCGGCTAAGGGGTAGAAGGGGGATTTCACATCTCTGAGCTGCAGGACCGATTTCGGATGAGGAGGGAGTTTTCGTGCCCGTCAAAATTTCGGGATAACAAGGTGCGACACAAGTTGAAGAGGTAGGAGTTTTGCAGCAGAAGAGACAAAAGATACTCGAGCTTGAAAATTTGGGATAACAAGGTGTGGATTCCATGTTCGGCAGAACAAACTTAACGTGTACAAAAAAACAATTCATACAAGACACAAGAGAGTCATGTCCCCTTTTACTATATTGCTATAAATGCATTGAAAAAACTACAAGAAAAATGTAAAAAAACCAGGAGAACAAGATTAGCCTATACAGTACCAAATCAATTCACACTTCCCTCAATAACACCAAAAAACAAATCAAATCCCACCACAAGAAAGAGTCATGTCCCTTTTTATATGATTAGAAATGCCGGGATATAGAATTTCAATTTTTGAATCCATGTTATGTTGAATTCGAATATATCGTTAGGTGATCTTGCGGTTTATAATGGATGTAGTCCTACATTTTGATCTTCCATCTTATATGACATTTTACTTTCGCGGGAAACCACGACCACCTATGGGGCTACGAGCCCCTTCTGGTTCGGCAGGGGGATGGGCACGTTGCACAAAGAGCGGAGAAGCATCACACAACGTGCTAGGGATCACACATGCAATTTTACCCAGGTTCGGGCCGCGGTGAGGCGTAAAACCCTACTCCTGCTTTGGTGGATTGATGGTGGAAAAGGTGGTGGTGAGCGCAACACACTTTTCCCGATAGGGTTGCCTCAGTCGAAATGGCTACATGTGTATAGGTACGTGAGGGCCTGAGGCTTGCAACCTTGCGTACCAAACTCTTTTTACGTTTGCCATGGGCCTCCTTTCATAGACCAAGGGGTTACTGTCGGTGTCAAAACCGGCGGATCTCGGGTAGGGGGTCCCGATCTGTGCGTCTAAGGCTGATGGTAATAGGAGGCAAGGGACACAATGTTTACCCAGGTTCGGGCCCTCTCGATGGAGGTAAAAACCCTACTTCTTGCTTGATTGATATTGATGATATGAGTAGTACAAGAGTTGATCTACCATGAGATCGTAGAGGCTAAACCCTAGAAGCTAGCCTATGATGATTATGATTGTGATCGTCCCTCTAAGGACTAAACCCTCCGGTTTATATTGACACTGGAGGGGGCTAGGGTTTACACAGAGTCGGTTACAAAGAAAGACATACAATATCCGGATCGCCAAGCTTGTCTTCCAAAGGAGAGTCCCATCCGGACACGGGACAAAGTCTTGAGTCTTGTATCTTCACGGTCCAATAGTCCGGCCAAAGCATATAGTCCGGTTGTCCGGATAGCCCCTAATCCAGGACTCCCTCAGTAGCCCCTGAACCAGGCTTCAATGACGATGAGTCCGGCGCATAGTTTTGTCTTCGGCATTGCAAGGCGGGTTCCATCTCTGAATACTCCAAAATACCTGTTGCAACGAACAGTGTCCGGCTTCCCATCAATGTTGTACTCCCCGGCTTCTGTGCCTCAATAATGACCATCTCCACGTGTCGAGCGAATACGAGGAGCCAAGGCATTTTTGCATTTGCCACCGCCGGTACGGCAGGCTAACCGTCTATTTGAAGAGATGGGGATTCTCAGATCCAAACCTCACCCTCTTCCCTCAAGCAATCATCCAACAGAGTGCTCCGAAAAAACCATTCCAACATGGCCGGTCGCCGCAGCTCTTCTTCTCGCTCCCCTTGCTCCAAGCCGGGTGACTGGGAAGAGTGTTCAGTTCCTCACAGCCATTTGATAGAGTTATAGACCCAAGGGTTTCTCCCACCGGCGTTCATGGTCCCCGTCCGAGCCGGACTTGCCACCTATAATGGCGGGGAGCAAGCGGAGGGATCTCCTAATCCATCCCCAAAGGAGCGAATATGTCTCATCCCGCATCTGCTAAGCGGCGTCGGGTTTCCTATCAACCCATTTCTTCGCGGGCTCTTGGAGTTCTATGGCCTCCAGTTGCACAACTTCACCCCTGCCTCCGTGCTGCATATAGCAGGATACGTTGCCCTTTGTGAGCTATTTCTAGGCTGCGAGGATCACTTTGAGTTATGGAAGAAGTTGTTCTGCCTTGTCCCTCGCAACCAGGGGGAATCCCTATGTCAAATGGGCGGAGCCGAAGTATGGTGCATCGCCGAGACCGGATACCTATCCGGTACTCCCAAGAAGGCACCGAAGAACTGGCCTTCGGAGTGGTTTTATGTCGACGACGTTCCCCTTCCGGATCCAGTCCGGACAGGTCTCCCTAAGTTCAGTAACGCTCCACCGAAGGCACGCCGAAGCTGGCGCCCTCTGGGCCCCCAAGAGGAGGATACCAGAGAAATACACTTCCTGATGAGCAGGATAAAGTTACTGGCCAAATCCGGTCTGACGATAGTCGAGGTTATGGCAATATTCATAATGCGGGGAGTGCAGCCGCTTCAATATCGGGGGAAGCCCATGTGGCACTACAACGGGGAAGATGATGCCACCCGCTGTGGCCGTAAGGGTCCAGACTCCGCCACTGTGTCACGCCCTCGATGCGGCTATATCTCCCACGTGTCGAAGCACGACTTAGAGGCATAACCGCATTGAAAGCAATGTCGCAAGTGAGGTAATCTTCACACAACCCATGTATTACATAAGGGAAAGAGATACATAGTTGGCTTACAATCGCCACTTCACACAAATACATGAATAAAGCATTACATCATCCAGATACAATCAAGGTCCGACTACGGAACCAAAATAAAAGAAGAACCCCAAATGCGACAAAGGTCCCCGATCGACCCCAACTGGGCTCCACTACTGATCAACTAGAACGATACAACACAAAGGGCAAGATCTTCATCGAACTCCTTGAGCTTGGTTGTGTCACCTGCTCGGTAACATAGGCACCTGCAAACTGGTTTTGGAAGTATCTGGTGAGCCACGAGGACTCAGCAATCCCATTACCATGGGTATCAAGACTAGCAAAGCTTAATGGGAAAGGAAGGGGTAAAGTGGTGAGGTTGCAGCAGCGGCTAAGCATGATATGGTGGCTAACATACGCAAATGAGAGCGAGAAGAGAAACAAAGGAACGGTCGTGAAGCTAGCAATGATCAAGAGGTGATCCTGAACACCTACTTACGTCAAACATAACCCAGAAACCGTGTTCACTTCCCGGACTCCGCCGAGAAGAGACCATCACGGCTACACACACGGTTGATGCGTTTTAATTCGGATCTGGTGTCAAGTTGTCTACAACCGGACATTAACAAATTCCCATCTGCCACATAACCGCAGCACGGATCTCGAAAGTTTATACCTGCAGGGTGTCCCAACTTAGCCCATGACAAGCTCTCGCGATCAACGAAGAATAGACCTTCTCCGGGAAGACCCGATCGATCTCGAATCCGGTTTACAAGACATTTCGACAATGGTAAAACAAGACCAGCAAGACCGCCCGATCGCCGACAATCCCGATAGGAGCTGCACATATCTCGTTCTCGTGGCAACAGCGGATAAGCTAAGCGTCACAGTACCGACGTAACCCAAGTTGCCAAGGGATGGTCCCATACGGTGCTCTAGTTTGGACCAACACTTAGACAAGCATTGGCCGGGGGCTATAATAAAGATGACCCTCGAGAGAGCGACTCCCAAGGGAAAAATAGGTGGCGGTGAGGCAAATGGTAAAAGTCAATGTTGGGCCTTCTTTGGACAAGTTTTATTCAAAGCGAACTGTCGGGGGTCCCATAAATCACCCGACCGCGTTAGGAACGCAAAATCCGGGAACATAACACCGGTATGACGGAAACTAGGGCGGCAAGAGTGGAACAAAACACCAGGCATAGGCCGAGCCTTCCACCCTTTACCAAATATATAGATGCATTAATAATATAAGAGATATTGTGATATCCCAACAAAACCCTGTCCACCATGAAGAAATCTTCAACTTCACCTGCAACTAGCAATGCTATAAGAGGGTCTGAGCAAAGCGGTAACATAGCCAAAGAACGGTTTGCTAGGAATGGTGTCAAAGGTTAGAGGTTCATGGCAATTTGGGAGGCTTGATAAACAGGTAATAGGATAGTGCAGCATAGCGATAGAACGGAGCAACTAGCATAGCAATGATAGTAGTGAGATCCAGGGTAGCGGTCATCTTGCCTAAAATCCCGCAAGGAAGAGGAACGAGTCCATGAAGAAGATGAAGCCACGAAGATGAACCACACGTAGACGAACGAATCCTCACGGCCGCAACGAAACTGGAACTATCGAGAAGAAGCACACAACATAGTAAACACACCACACATGAACAATACATGATGCACAACAAGCATGATGCATGAAAAGGGCTACATGAGGCTACTCATAGCAAGAGATGATGCAAACAAGAACAACACATCAAGGCAAGTTTAAATGAGGCCGGAAACAACATATAACAATTCCGGTAAGTCCTCGTATGCATATTTCGAAATTGGTCTAGAACTGAATAAACCTTATGTTGAAGTTGTTAAACAGCAAGTTAAAGATCACCAAGATGATCTACACGAAATTCTAGTCAAGTTACATATAAAGTTCATTAGATTCGGAGCTACGGGCTAGAAGATATGAGCAAAACAAGTTAAACATGGCATTGATGCAAAATGCACCCAAACATCAAGTAAACACCTCAAAACAAAGATGCAACATGATAATATGAAACTACATGCAAAAACAAGCAAGTTTCATATAGAGCACACTCAAAACGGAGCAACGGTGCAACACACACACACTATACAAGTCATAACAACAATCATCCATAACAAAGAACTAGGCATCTTACAAGCATCAAAACAACAAGCTACAGCAACCCAACATAAGAACAAAAGGCATGGGCATGAAGTACACGTAAAGCATAACAAAACATGAACACTGAGCTATCTCCGAAACAACTAGAACATGCTCAAAAGACATGGAGATATTGCAAATAATAACAGTTTAGACTTTAGCGTAAATAACATCGAGTTGCAATGTTTAGAGCAAGCAAACAACATGTTACAGGAACTTATCATGGCAAACAAAGGCATGGCATGAATCTACTAATAGCATAGATCAAAAGTCCCTTATCGACCATGAGCCAAAAAGGCATAGAAAATATGATGGCACCCATGTAAACATGGCAAGTTATATTGCGATTCATACATGGCAGAACAACAATAAGTAGGCATGTTGGTGAGCTTGAACCACTCACTACAGAGCAATACATGGCATGGCAAGGCAACCAACAGTAAGAAGGCATGTTTATGAAGCTAAGCATGGCAAGAGCAAGTTCATAGGGTACATGGATCACTAGGAAAACACATGGGAACAAGTGAACTTAATGTTAACAGGCTGATAGCAACATTTTCAAGCAACTTTGGAGCAAGAAATGAACATGTTCCAGCAGGCTATAATTGCAACCAAGGGCATGAATGGATAGAGCATGACATGTAGATCAAAACATTTTTATAGAGCATCTCCAGAATTTGCACAGAATGACTAGTAGAAGCATGTTAACATAGCAACAAAATATAACAGAATCTGTCAGGAAAACAACAACAACTACCCTACTTAGCAAGCTTGATACACCCAGCACACAACTCACAAAAATACATGGTTAACACCCCTGGAAAGATGGCATGGCATAGATCAACATACATGTAGACATCAACCTCATAGGATGCACACATCAATCGTGGCAAAAATGGTAAATGAGCAAGTTATAACAGTTTCAGCAGATTAACATCAACATGCACTCTTCCAACAGCATTTCGGGCACCAAGATGACCTCAAATGAAAATGATGCAATGGAATGAAATGAATTACTCGTCGAGGCGAACAATTTGACATATTACACGCGCAAAACGGAGCTACGGATGCAGAGATGTGATGCGATGAACATGGCATGTTAATGTATGAAATCTGGGACTTGGACGAAAATTCACCTCCGAAACTGGATTAGGGTTTCGGGCTCGCGGATCGAGGTTTGCCGGAGTGAGGTCGTCGGAGCAGGTCGGAGGAGGCGCGGGGAGGCCGGGGGCGGCGCCGGTGGCCGGATCCGGCGGCCGGCGCCCGGATCTTGCCGGACTCGGCCTTGCAGGCGGCGGAGAGCCGGCCGGGCGCGGAGGCTCGGCGGCGCTTCGCGCGGCGTGAGGCGCCGGGGACAGCGGGCGGTGGCCTCTGGCCGGAGCAGAGGCGGCAGCGGCGCTGAGGCTCGGGCCGCCTGACGGAGACGTGGTCGGCGGGAGGCCGAGGTCCGTCGGTGGCGGAGGCGGCAGTCTCGAGAGGGAGGCCGCGCCGCCGGCGCGCATGGCGGCGCTAATGGGCGGCGGCGGCGTGAGGCGGGTTCGGCCCGGGCGCTGTGGGCGGGCGGGCGGCGGGACGACGCAGAGGCGACATGGCGCGCTGCGATTGGGCAAGGGCGAGGGCGGACATGTCTGGGCGCGGGCGGACGTTTCCGGTGGCGGCGGGGGCGATTTGATCTAGGGTTTTGATCCAAAAATGGAGGAGGACGTTTTTATAGGTAGAGGGAGCTAGGAGAGTCCAAATGAGGAGCGGTTTTCGGCCACGCGATCGTGATCGAACGACCGAGAGCATGGAGGGGAGTTTGGTGGGTTTTGGGCCACTTTGGAAGGGGTGTTGGGCTGCAACTCAAAGAGGGCTTTACGGTTACCCGGTTAACCGTTGGAGTATCAAACGACCTCCAAATGGCACGAAACTTGACAGGCGGTCTACCGGTGCTATACCAAGGCCGCTTGGCAAACCTCGGGCCATTCCGAGAAAGTTTAATACCCGCTCACAACAGAAGACAAAAGGGGGACGCCGGATGACATAGGAGCGCCGGATTGCAAAACGGACAACGGGGAAAAGGCTCAGATGCATGAGGCGAACACGTATGCGAATGCAATGCACATGATGACATGGTACGAAATGCATATGATGACATGGCAAAGTGCAAAACGCAAGCACATGACATGGCAAGGACGGCGAATAACTGGCGGACACCTGGCGCATCGGATCCGGGGCGTTACAACACTCCACCACTACGAGAGGATCTCGTCTCGAGATCTAGGATGGCACCGGAGGGAAAAGGAAGAGGAAGACAAGAGGTAAAACTAAGTTGCTTCTTTGACAAACGAGTGAAACCATGAACCTTGAGAGGTTGAGCAATTTAAAAGAAACAATACAACAGAGATGAACGAGATTGCAAACAATCCCGTTAGAAAAGAGGAAGAAGGAACATTATGAGAACTTGAAGGTTGCAAAGACATGAATCAAGAGTTTGATGGACAAGATAGAATTTGAAACCACTCCGGTTAAAACAAGATGAGAGAGGAAGAATGATATAATTTGGGCAGCACTCCGACTGTAAATGGAAGGAGTTGAACATGAACTTGACAAATGAGAGGATACTTGATGAAATCAACAACACACGCCTCTCGGAATTGAAAGAATGGCACAAGGGTAAGAAACATTTCAGACCGCACTCCGGTTGAGAAGGGAGGCAAAACTTGATAAGATGAGAGAACTCGAATGAAAACACGACACTCGGCTAAGCGGATAAGCAAGGAAAATAACATGATCTTGACAAAACAAGATAATTGGTAGAAGGAGCAACATCACAAAGCCTCCGGAAACAATGCATGATAGTTAGATAGTTGGAATGAATAGAACGAAGAATGAAACCAACGTCTCCTACCATAATTGAATTTGAAAGAGCATCCCTACGAAGTAGGATTGAACGGAGTTGTTTGAAAAAAAAACAACAATGGGAAGCACAAGCTTGTTGTGGGCTTATGGAAAACATCTCAAAATTATGAGGTAACAACCGGCCACTAACTGAACAATTGTTTGCTTGAGATCAACGAAGAGATGAAAAACTTCTTCACCGAGATGAGGAGGAGAAAATTTGGATCATAGATAAGCACCACAAATAGCAACATTCCTTAGGGAAGGCTTTAGGTGAAATATGACACAAGATAACTCCAACAACGAGGTTGATGGTTGAAAAGATCTCTTGAACGAAGAGAAAATGATGGATTTAAAATACCTCATTCTTGACAACATATGAATCATGAAACATGAATGGAAATTGTCAAGAGTGACATAACACCACCTCAAAAGATAAGGTAGAAAGAATTGCACTTCGAAATGCAAGAAGAAGAATACTTGAACTCGACAAAACAAAACATGTGTTTAGCACCATGTTTACTTTTTGAGTATAGCTTGGCGGGTCATAACTTCAAGAGAAATCTTGACGAACAATTCGAGATTGAAAGGAATCCTTGACGAACCATCATGTAAAGCCTCCATGAAGAAATCCGGTAATAAAAGGATGATAAAAAGAAAGAGAAGTTGAAAACACAAGGTGAAGCCTTGCAATGATTAAGATGGAGCTTCATGACGAGATAATGCGGAAAACTTGGAACTCCGGAAAAGAAAAGATGAGACATCTCGAACCGAGAAATGTGACATGATGAACCACGATGGAAAGAAGAAACTAGATCACTTGGATGAAACAATAATAAGAATTATGTTATGCAAATCCTTCACCAATTTAAATTGATGACAAGCAACGGATTTGGCATACTACTTATTCTCGTAGAAAGAATTAAGAGAGATATAGCGCAAACTTGAGAAAAGTCTTCAACGATCCACCGGTAGGACTTGAAAACAACGAATGAATAAATGAATTGATGCGATAACCAAGAAAGAGAACTCTTGAACGCACCACCATAAGAATTGGAAATGAAAGTAGCAAAGGCACAATTCACCGGGAAGAATTGGAAAATGAATGAAGATACTTGACAGAATTTAGAAACAAGAGAACAAAGAGATCCTGAGCTGACTAGAGTAAACTTGAACGATGCACCTGTAAGATTTGGAGAATGATAGCTACACGCTGAGAATAAAGAATTATGACATGATGGCCTTCGGAAGAAAGAAATGGAAACAACTCAAGAAATACTCCGGATGGTAAGAAAAGAATTCTCACAATCGAAACAATTATGAGGATAGCATGAAGCTAGAACCAAGAATATTCAAGAGAATGGACCAAGATTTAAGAGAAATCTTTCTTCGGTCTTCACATGTTGAGAATGAAGATGAGAACCACCATTAATTGTATGAGCTACTCCGGTAGAATGGAAAGCAAAGAAGTTGAGCCAACTATGAAAAGAATTTGAAAGATCCTGGAGAAAAGCATTTGACTGATGATAACTCATTCTTACATCAAACTTGGAGAAGAATTTAGGATAGCTCTGGGAAAATAGAAGAGTCAGGTAAGATCCTGGGAAAAGACCTGTGGGTTAGGGCCCACTCAAAAGAAAACACCGTTGAGAATGATATTAAAGAGAGATTGCACTTGTTGAATTAAATGGCTTGAATGAGATAACAATCTCCAAATGGCTTGAACGGATTAAGAATGGAAACACAAATCTTCCAAGATATCTTCAGTACTCCAGAACAAATGAATAACGAGAAGTGAAAGATTAAGAGGTGCACCGGTATTTAAAAGCATTTTAAACAAGGAAAGGGATATGATGAATATCAAAAACATGATATGGATCCACCGGACAATTAAAAAAAACCGAAGGATGATGAACTTGAAGCTCGTGAGCATCTTCACGGGAAATCCCCGGATAAAAACATTGAAAGAAAAGAATGAAGATACTTCCCACAAATAAAAGGATACATGATTAAGAAATCTATGTCCTTGAAGAAAAGGGGTGGGAGGGTGGGGAAAAACAAAGACAACTTGGGATGAACGAAACAAACACCGTTGAGAAAACTTAGAATTTATCTTGCGGATGGGGAGAATGATGGGATCATCTCGAAGAGAAGCGCACCGGTTGGAAAAGAATTAACATGACAACCTTATGATCAAAAGGATTAGTATTCACATAGCAATATGAGAACACCGTTTAGGAAAAAGTATGGATTCAACATTTGACTTCGAAGCAACTCGAATACCACAATAAAACAAAACAAAGGATTTGGCTTGCAGAATAAGCAGAAACAAATACATATGATAGAGATTTACCCAATCCCATATCATGCATCTGTCGGAAAGATATTCTAGGAGCTACTTGAATTCCCACCTATAAAACTCCGAAACTTTACGGTTATGCAATCTGGTGTTGGGGATACGAGGAAGCAATATATCTCACCCAAACTAACAATCCCTACATCCAAATTGTATCCATCCGTCAACACATAACCAAGAAACCTTCGAAATCGTGTACCTCAACCTTGAAAAGCATCCGTTATACGAGTCATGGCAATACTCCGTACTCACCTCGATCTTTGGGTTATCGGGTTATCTCACCAACAAGCGCATAAAAGAGATTTTCGATGTCGGCGTACTAAACTCAGGTATTCGAGAACTGCAACGATAAAATTATGACGACAACACCTCGAGCTCAACTCCCGGGACACTTCCACTAAACCCACGACAGGAGGCACCAAGACAATGTTCTCATCATAAAACCATCGGAACGATTCCAAGATACCCGCGTGATCCTAAATTTTTTTTAGTGAAATTTGAGAAGAGAAGAGTCAAAACTCTACGTCAGGATACCTTACCAGAGCGATGAAGAGACTGGGGAGTAAAATAATTCCTAACTCTCCGATATATATAATCCTAAATGACTCAAAACATTTTTCTAGACACAACTCGGCCGCTAAAAACGATCAAGCAGTGGGGCTCCTAAGGTCGGGGAAGGCTCTGATTACCAACTTGTCATGCCCTCGATGCGGCTATATCTCCCACGTGTCGAAGCACGACTTAGAGGCATAACCGCATTGAAAGCAATGTCGCAAGTGAGGTAATCTACACACAACCCATGTATTACACAAGGGAAAGAGATACATAGTTGGCTTACAATCGCCACTTCACACAAATACATGAATAAAGCATTACATCATCCAGATACAATCAAGGTCCGACTACGGAACCAAAATAAAAGAAGAACCCCAAATGCGACAAAGGTCCCCGATCGACCCCAACTGGGCTCCACTACTGATCAACTAGAACGATACAACACAAAGGGCAAGATCTTCATCGAACTCCTCCTTGAGCTTGGTTGCGTCACCTGCTCGGTAACATAGGCACCTGCAAACTGGTTTTGGAAGTATCTGGTGAGCCACGAGGACTCAGCAATCCCATTACCATGGGTATCAAGACTAGCAAAGCTTAATGGGAAAGGAAGGGGTAAAGTGGTGAGGTTGCAGCAGCGGCCAAGCATGATATGGTGGCTAACATACGCAAATGAGAGCGAGAAGAGAAACAAAGGAACGGTCGTGAAGCTAGCAATGATCAAGAGGTGATCCTGAACACCTACTTACGTCAAACATAGCCTAGAAACCGTGTTCACTTCCCGGACTCCGCCGAGAAGAGACCATCACGGCTACACACATGGTTGATGCGTTTTAATTCGGATCTGGTGTCAAGTTGTCTACAAGCGGACATTAACAAATTCCCATCTGCCACATAACCGCGGGCACGGCTCTCGAAAGTTTATACCCTGCAGGGGTGTCCCAACAAGCCCATGACAAGCTCTCGCGATCAACGAAGAATAGACCTTCTCCCGTGAAGACCCGATCGGTCTCGAATTCGGTTTACAAGACATTTCGACAATGGTAAAACAAGACCAGCAAGACCGCCCGATGCGCCGACAATCCCGATGGGAGCTGCACATATCTCGTTCTCAAGGCAACACCGGATAAGCTAAGCGTACAGGTACCGACGTAACCCAAGTTGCCAAGGGATGGTCCCGCACGGTGCTCTAGTTTGGACCAACACTTAGAAAAGCATTGGCCCCGGGGGCTATAACAAAGATGACCCTCGAGAGAGCGACTCCCAAGGGAAAAATAGGTGGTGGTGAGGCAAATGGTAAAAGTCAATGTTGGGCCTTGCTGGACAAGTTTTATTCAAAGCGAACTGTCAGGGGGGTCCCATAAATCACCCGACCGCGTTAGGAATGCAAAATCCGGGAACATAACACCGGTATGACGGAAACTAGGGCGGCAAGAGTGGAACAAAAGACCAGGCATAAGGCCGAGCCTTTCACCCTTTACCAAATATATAGATGCATTAATAATATAAGAGATATTGTGATATCCCAACAAAACCCTGTCCACCATGAAGAAATCTTCAACTTCACCTGCAACTAGCAACGCTATAAGAGGGGCTGAGCAAAGCGGTAACATAGCCAAACAACGGTTTGCTAGGAATGGTGTCAAAGGTTAGAGGTTCATGGCAATTTGGGAGGCTTGATAAACAGGTAATTGGATAGCGCAGCATAGCGATAGAACGGAGCAACTAGCATAGCAATGATAGTAGTGAGATCCAGGGTAGCGGTCATCTTGCCTGAAATCCCGCAAGGAAGAGGAACGAGTCCATGAAGAAGATGAAGCCACGAAGACGAACCACACGTAGACGAACGAATCCTCACGGTCGCAGCGAAACGGGAACTATCGAGAAGAAGCACACAACATAGTAAACACACCACACATGAACAAGACATGATGCACAACAAGCATGATGCATGAAAAGGGCTACATGAGGCTACTCATAGCAAGAGATGATGCAAACAAGAACAACACATCAAGGCAAGTTTAAATGAGGCCAGAAACAACATATAACAATTCCAGTAAGTCCTCATATGCATATTTCAAAATTGGTCCAGAACTGAATAAACCTTATGTTGAAGTTGTTAAACAGCAAGTTAAAGATCACCAAGATGATCTACACGAATTCTAGTCAAGTTACATATAAAGTTCATTAGATTCGGAGCTTCGGGCTAGAAGATATGAGCAAAACAAGTTAAACATGGCATTGATGCAAAATACACCCAAACATCAAGTAAACACCTCAAAACAAGGATGCAACATGATAATATGAAACTACATGCAAAAACAAGCAAGTTTCATATAGAGCACACTCAAAACGGAGCAACGGTGCAACACACACACACTATACAAGTCATAACAACAATCTGTCCATAATAGCAACTAGGCATCTTACAAGCATCAAAACAACAAGCTACAGCAACCCAACATAAGAAAAAAAGGCATGGGCATGAAGTACACGTAAAGCATAACAAAACATGAACACTGAGCTATCTCCAGAAACAACTAGAACATGCTCAAAAAGACATGGAGATATTGCAAATAATAACAGTTTCAGACTTTAGCAGAAATAACATCAGGTTGCAATGTTTAGAGCAAGCAAACAACATGTTACAGGAACTTATCATGGCAAACAAAGGCATGTCATGAATCTATTAATAGCATAGATCAAAAGTCCCTTACTGACCATGAGCCAAAAAGGCATAGAAAATATGATGGCACCCATGTAAACATGGCAAGTTATATTGCAGATTCATACATGGCAGGAACAACAATAAGTAGGCATGTTGGTGAGCTTGAACCACTCACTACAGAGCAATACATGGCATGGCAAGGCAACCAACAGTAAGAAGGCATGTTTATGAAGCTAAGCATGGCAAGAGCAAGTTCATAGGGTACATGGATCACTAGGAAAACACATGGGAACAAGTGAACTTAATGTTAACAGGCTGATAGCAACATTTTCAAGCAACTTTGGAGCAAGAAATGAACATGTTCCAGCAGGCTATAATTGCAACCAAGGGCATGAATGGATAGAGCATGACATGTAGATCAAAACATGTTTATAGAGCATCTCCAGATTATGCATAGAATGACTAGTAGAAGCATGTTAACATAGCAACAAAATATAACAGAATGCAGAAAACAAAAGAACAAGAACTACCCTACTTAGCAAGCTTGATACACTCAGCACACAACTCACAAAAATACATGGTTAACACCCCTGGAAAGATGGCATGGCATAGGTCAACATACATGTAGACATCAACCTCATAGGATGCACACATCAATCATGGCAAAAATGGTAAATGAGCAAGTTATAACAGTTTCAGCAGATTAACATCAATATGCACTCTTCCAACAGCATTTCAGGCACCAAGATGACCTCAAATGAAAATGATGCAATGGAATGAAATGAAGTACTCGTCGAGGCGAACAATTTGACATATTACACGCGCAAGACGGAGCTACGGATGCAGAGATGTGATGCGATGAACATGGAATGTTAATGTACGAAATCTGGGCTTTGACGAAAATTCACCTCCGAAACTGGATTAGGGTTTCAGGCTCGCGGATCGAGGTTTGCCGGAGTGAGGTCGCCGGAGCAGGTCGGAGGAGGCGCGGGGAGGCTGGGCGGCGCCCGGTGGCGGATCCGCGGCCGGCGCCGGATCTTGCCGGACTCGGCCTTGGCGGCGCGAGGAGCCGGCCAGGGCGCTGGGCCTGGGCGGCCTTCGCCAGCGGAGGCGCCGGGGCAGCAGGGTGGCGGGCCGCTGCGCCGAGCAGAGGCGGCAGCGGCGCTGGAGCTCGAGCTCGCGCCTTGCGACGGAGACGGTGGTCGGGGGAGGCCGAGGTCCGTCGGCGGCGGGAGGCGGCCGATGCCGAGGCGAGGCCGGCCGGCGCCATGGCGCGGCGCCGCTAACGGCGGCGGCGGCGGGCGGGCCAGCCCAGGGCCCGCGCGGCTTCAGCGCCAGCGGCGGCGGGACGACGCAGAAGCGACGTGGCGCGCTGCGATTGGGCGAGGGCGAGGGCGGACATGTCTGGGCGCGGGCGGACGTTTCCGGTGGCGGCGGGGGCGATTTGATCTAGGGTTTTGATCCAAAAAATGGAGGAGGACGTTTTTATAGGTAGAGGGAGCTAGGAGAGTCCAAATGAGGAGCGGTTTTCGGCCACGTGATCGTGATCGAACGACCGAGAGCATGGAAGGGAGTTTGGTGGGTTTTGGGCCACTTTGGAAGGGGTGTTGGGCTGCAACTCAAAGAGGGCTTTACGGTTACCCGGTTAACCGTTGGAGTATCAAACGACCTCCAAATGGCACGAAACTTGACAGGCGGTCTACCGGTGCTATACCAAGGCCGCTTGGCAAACCTCGGGCCATTCCGAGAAAGTTTAATACCCGCTCACAATAGAAGACAAAAGGGGGACGCCAGATGACATAGGAGCGCCGGATTGCAAAACGGACAACGGGGAAAAGGCTCAGATGCATGACGCGAACACGTATGCGAATGCAATGCACATGATGACATGGTACGAAATGCATATGATGACATGGCGAAGTGCAACACGCAAGCACATGACATGGCAAGGACGGCGAATAACTGGCGGACACCTGGCGCATCGGATCCGGGGCGTTACACACTGCTTTGGCGAGGATATTGTCCGATCTGTATAAAGGAGAAGAAGAAGAATTTCTTCACATTAAACCGCGGGATGGGTTTTCTATGTACAACCCCCCAAGCTGGGTAAGTCGCCACTCTTTCCCCTGCTTCACTCATTCTGGCATTCTTCGTCAAGATTATTTACCTCGATATTTTCGAGCAGGAACTGAGGAGGGCCGTAGAAGGAATCTCCAGCCCCTCCCCGCAGCCAGAGGACCCCGGAAGGGCCTTCGATCCAGGACTCAAAGAAGACCCGGATATTACTGTGGAGCTCATCAATGGGCTATTTTATCAGGCGAGCTGCGATGGCGCCTCAGTGGCTATTATCGCCGACTATTCCAGACTGCTACCTACATCGAGTGTAAGCCAAGCCCAAAAACCCTATCCTCCGAAGAGGACTCCTTTCTGATGCCATGCCTTACACATAAAGTGTTGTATTTTTGTAGAGACGACGGTCAGAGCGCAGCACCGAGCCCCTGGGGACTCGTCGGCAAATGGTGTCCGGATCGGGCAGGCTTAAGAGGAAGGCGGTTAGGGCCAAAACGCCGCTACAGAGGTATGGTAAAAACCTGCTCTGTGATTATTGTGTTTGAAATGTAACAGCGTCCTTCGTGTCCTAGCAGAAAGAGGAATATCTGGACTATATCTGGAGATCCTGCCAATCACGCCTCCACCAGCCGAATTCCAGAACCGGCTTCGAGAGAGGAGGCGGACGCGGGGCCGATGCCGCATTGTCCTCCGACAGAGGGTGCAAATATGCTCTCCGCCACGAATTCCGAAGTAGAGAGCGCCATGAATCACCGGCGCCGACGAGCCGTACTTTGCAACAACATCTTTTCCAAAGAGGCATTTAATGCTTTCAATTCGGGGGACACATACATCCGAGCTGCTCAAGGCGGGCTTGCCCGAGCGACGGACCAGTATGCCAAAGATATACGGGTAAGAAAATTTGATAAGCATGTATAGCAGTAGCCCCTAACACTTGAAACAGTTGGAACAACTGTTTTAAGGATCAATTTATGCACAGGTCCTTGTAGATAAGAATGAGCAATTGTCTCGAGAGCTGGAGGAGTGCAAGACCTAGCTGAGGGCCACAGTTGCCAAGTTAGAGGAATCCCGGAAGGCCTCATCTGCTAACATTTGTCTCAATTGTACGGAGATGTACCAGTTAGTAAGTGGCTTGTATGATAAGTCTAACAGAAAATTCAGCAGACAATCCCGGGGTGAATCCGGAGGTCGTAAGAGATAACGAGTCGCATCTCCAAAGGCAGCTAAAAGCTGGCGAGCGTGTTCTTACGCAAGTTAGGCAGGAGAAGAACAACCTTCAAGATGCCAATGTCCGACTGGACGTTGAATTAAAATATGTTCGCGCTCAGCTGGTGGACTCCGTGAAGGAGAATAAAAGGCTTCATCGCGGCATATTATGGTAAGTGCCTAGACGAACTGTGGTACAACTCGGTGAGGAAGCATATTGAAAGAATTTTTATTTGTAGGTACGTTGACGGGCCACCCTAAAGAGGAGATGCCCGCGTCTGCAGGCGATTTGCTACAAGACCTCTCATAGCTGCACGAGCGAGCTCGACAGGTGATGCAGGGCATTGCTCAGGCCTTGTGGCCATCAAGCTTCCTGCCGAAGGGCATGGGGGAGCTCGTGGATATGCTCCAAGGAGCACGGTGGCGCTTCCGATTGTGGAAGATGTCAGCCTGCCGACAAGGTGCAAGAGAAGCCTGGGCTATGGTGAAGACGCGCTACACCAAGCTTGACCCGAACCATCTGGCCAAAGTCGGATCAAGGGCCGATGGGCAAGAAATTCCGTGAGTCCGTGTATGACCGGGTAGCGTTAGCAGAAAGTATTCCCAACAGGATTGTAAGCTAGATAGCCTGTTGGATGGTATAGAGGAGGAATATAGTCAGTCCAAGTGATCGTAATTCAATGGACATAAGTAGTCCCTAGCCGGATTAAAATCATTTGTCATGGCGGACCTTTTAAATTTCAGCCCCGGATCTGACAGTCCGGTGTATCCAATACTCGCTCGCTTATATAGAACCGGGTATGCGTGGAAACCAGTAGAGAGTCATAAGTGCTTGAATGCACAAGTACCCAACTAGTTATGTTATATTACATGGATAGTAAGAAACATATTCCAGGGAGAATAGTTCCGTTAGGGGTTCCTTTCCCTGGGTACGCATGCAACGATGTACATGTCCGGACTGCGAACAAAGGCGCATGATACAAAACTTCTGGGGATTTATGTTGTAATAAACGAAGGGAACATCTTTTGCTCACCGACTGAATAATCCCTTAAGAACGCTAGCTTTCGGCTTCACCCAGTCTGAGGTACACATCCGGCTGAACCGGCAGTAACAATCACAGAGGTTCTCCCCTTATGCCCTAGCCGAATTAACGGGAATGTAGGGCATAAACACAAGAGCCAGGCAACCCAGCATGGCCACATCTTAAGTCGTATCGATGCATATAATGGTGAAGAAAAGTCACATATGGAAAAAGAACGCATATGTGATGGGCAAACAGCCATTAAAGTAATTATATTTAGCTTCCGGATAGGAAGCCCCCAGGTATGGCTCGGCCGGAGTGATCCGGGCATCCGCACTGTATTGAGTACTTTCTGTGAAGAGGAAAAAGGTCGAGAAAGGAAAAAGGAGGGAACATAATTAAAAAGGAGGGGGTAAGGAGACGAACACTG
Organism: Aegilops speltoides; assembly: GCA_021437245.1. Taxonomy (NCBI): domain Eukaryota; kingdom Viridiplantae; phylum Streptophyta; class Magnoliopsida; order Poales; family Poaceae; genus Aegilops; species Aegilops speltoides. Next base: position 152,686,519 of record CM038145.1, read on the forward strand.
AGTTCGGCGCTAGGTGTAGTATCTCTGGAGTCTGGCCGCGTTCCATGGGTTTGGCTCGAGTCTGTTATCGGATGCATTACGTAAGCGGTACGCTCCTCCGGTGAGAACTTTATCAATGATGAAGGGACCCTCCCACTTAGGTTTGAGATTGTCCTTCTTCTTCTCCAGTAGGCGTAGAACGAGTTCGCCAATATTACAAGTTTTGGCCCGCACTTCTCTGCTTTGGTACCGTCGAGCCTGCTGCTGATAGAATGTGGAACGGGCTTTTGCGACATTGCACTCCTCCTCCAGGGCATCTAAGTTATCCCGCCGATCCAACTCGGCTTCCTTCTCTTCATACATGCGTACGCGAGGCGAATCATGTATTATGTCGCAGGGTAGTACTGCTTCTGCGCCGTACACCATAAAAATGGTGTATATTCGGTGGTGCGATTCGGCGTGGTCCGTAGCCCCAGTCTGGTCGAGCTCCTCGACCGGTGCATGTCAATTCTGTCAAGGATCGCACTAGTCCGGGTTTGATGCGCTCATGATGAGACCATTTGCCCGTTCGACCTGGCCGTTTGTTTGGGGATGGTAGGCGGGCGTGTCGAGCTTAATGCCCATGTTGCCGCACAAATTTTCACTTCATCGGCTGTGAAGTTTGAGCCATTATCGATGATGATCTTTGGGGGACGCCGTATCAGTGTACAACCCTGGATATGAAGTCTATCACTGGTCCGAATTCGACCGTTTTGACTGGTTTAGCTTCTATCCATTTGGTGAACTTGTCCACCATGACCAATAAGTATTTTTTTTCTTATGGCTTCCCCCTTTAAGGGGTCCGACCATATCTAGCCCCCAGACCGCGAAGGGCCAAGTAATGGGGATTGATTGGAGAGCGGTAGGGGGCATATGACTTTGATTGGCAAAGAGCTGGCAACCAACGCAGTGTTGGACAAGGTCCTGTGTGTCTGCTCGGGCTGTCGGCCAATAAAAGCCTGTACGGAAGGCCTTGCTGACTAGTTCTCGAGCCGCGGCGTGGTGCCCGCCTAGTTCGGCATGGATTTCAGCCAAGAGCTGCCGCCCTTCCTCTTCGGAGATGCACCTTTGGAGCACTCCGGTCGCACTTTTCTTATAGAGTTCCCCTTCATGGACTTTGTAAGCTTTAGAATGCCGCACGATGCAACGTGCTTCATGCTCCTGCCTATTTAGGTAGGCCAAGAAAGGCTCAGTCCACGAGGCGATTACATCCATGATTTCGTGGGCCGAAGGTGTTATTTCAGTGGCGGAGCCTCCGATTATGTCTGATGGTTCCGAATCTGGGGGTGTATTCAGATCCGTGCTAGTGTTGCCGGACTCCCCTTCCCATACCATGGATGTCGGTGTACTAAAGTAGGGGGTACCTTAGTACCCCGAACTTGTGCAGGCGATCCTGACACCCGTGGCAAGGCTTGCCGGACGTCCGGCAAGGCTCTCCACCAATCATTACTGCCATTCAAGAACAAAGTACTAGCCAAGAACACGAAGGCCCCGACAAGAGGAGCTTGCCGGGAAGGCCAGCCAGGGCAACAACAGAAGACTTGCCGCGGCGCCCGCGCTTCGCAAGGCTGGCGGCAGCAAAACTTCTTGGCACAAGCAGAACAGGGCAGCGGCAAGGCACTTGCCACGGCAAGACTGCCACCAGACTCCAGCGCACCCAAAGGCGTGTCGTGCCGCAGGCCATCCCAAGGAGCGCGTGGCGGCGCTACGCAGCCATGCGGAGCGGTGGCGGCGGAGCTCACTGAGGCGCCATCGTGGCAACCGTGGCTCACTTAACGGTCACCCTCCTGCATTGTTGGGGACCCGGACGGGCATTAATGCCCTTGTCCCTGCCGTCGAGTTAGGTAGGGCCTTTGTTATGCACTATTGTACCAACCTGCGCTTTTACGTTTCTACCCCTCTTCCTCGCTGCCACCTGTGGGTACCCCCTTCGGACTATAAAAGGGAGGCCCATGCGCACGTAGAAGGGGTTCGGTCCATTCGACACCCACAGCACCACCATATGCTCGCACACTCGAGCTAGATTCAATAACAACACAATCAGCAGTAGGGGTGTTATCTCTCCGGAGAGCCCCGAAGCTGGGTAAAGATTGCCCGTCTCCCCGCGTGCGCCCGACCTCGATCTGCTCTGCGCGCGACCCCCGCTCCCTTGCCGAACCAGAAAGGGGCCCCAGTGCCCCATAGGTGCTCGAGGCCATAGAGGAAAGCGCCCTGACATCTTTGGCGCGCCAGGTAGGGGGCGCGTCGAGGTCGTGAGCATCTGATCCGGTCTCCACGCACGCTGCATCAACGTCATCGTCAACATGCCACCGAAGAAGAAGCCTTCGGAGGTGGCCGCGCTGTCTACGTCGGTTCTGCCACCACCGCCGGAGCAAACGGGCGGCAGGACGGACGCCGGCGGAGGAGCGGGCGCCACCGGTGGGTCTCGTGTCGTCACTAGATCCAAAAACAAGGCCCCGCAAGCGTCGGCGACCGAGCAGACGCCGCGCCCCTCCCAGGAGGTGCAAGGTCAACAACGCCCTGGTGCTCCTAGCACCGTACTCGCATTGGAACAAGGCCAACATGGTGGGTCACGGGACGCCCGAGGTCAGCATGCACGCCGCATCTTTGGCGCGGCGAATCGATCGCCCGGGCGGGGTGTGGTGCCTCCCAATCGAGCTTGGGAGTCCAAGCACCTCCGCTCTTGGCGCGTTCATTACCACCGCCACCCAAGACAGCGGAGAAGCGCCCGGGCCCACTGCTTCTAGACTTCCCTCGGCGCCGCACAAGATCGATGGCGGAGGATGGCCATACACAGCCTCATCGGCCGCCCAACGGCGACAAGCCCAGCGACCGCGCGTCGAGGCGGCAAAAGACGCCCGGCGCAGCCCGCACCGACAGGGGCTGCTTTGGGGTGCCGCTTCATGCACTCCCAACCCCAAAGGCTGAGATCGCCACTCGTCGGACCAACCTTAGCGCCGACTTCGACCGCGTCGCCGGACCGCGAACTTCGCCCGCGATCAACGCCCGTCCTCCAAGAACGGAAACACGAAGACGCTGCGTACCGCATCGAAGCGCCGGAGAAAGCGCGACGTCAATCGACCAGCCTGGGCCCCCTTGTCGACGCATACGCGGCCGGAGAACCAGCGACTTGCCGTCTGTGCAGGTTGCCCTGCATTCACCAGCGAAGTTGCGGCAAGTCGATGGCCCAAAACCAAAAATTTCAAGCGAGGCGTGCGAAAGTATGGCGGCATGATACACCCGTCGGAGTTCCTCAGCATCTACACCATCGCGGTGCGAGCTGCGGAGGGCGCGACGAAGATCTCGCCAACTACTTTGCACCGTACTCAAGCCCAACGTCGGATCTTGGCTCATGCACTTGCTGGGCGGCTCCATCTCCTCGTGGGCGGACTGTGCCATCGGTTTGTCGGTGCCTTTACGGGTGGCCACAAGCCTCATGGCCGGAAAGTGACCTCCACTTGCTCGTCCGAAAGAGGGGAGCCTTGCGCAAAGTATATACAAAGATTCAGCCAAGTGCAACGCAACATCGAGCGTCCACCCTGCGCGGTTATTAGCGCGTTTCATCGAAACGTCGCGTAACGCGGGATGAGGAGGAGATGGCGATGTGCAAGATCGAGATGTCGTGAGCTTTACGCTCTGGCGACAAGTGTGCACGAGCTGAGGAGGAGGAAAATTCCGGAGAGATTGCCGGGCGAAGGATCGGCAGCGGGATGCCGCCCGGCAAGGAAGAACCGGAGGCGGAATAATAGGAAGAGGAAAGCTAAGGATGTGCTAGCTGTTGGCGTTCCGGCAGCGGAGGCGGCTCCGACAAGGCCAAGACCGGCGATTCGGTGAGGTGTAGCGATCGCCGACAAGCAGGACGGCTCCGGAAAGCGTTATTGCAAGATCCACCGCACCAAAGGCCATGACCTCCAAACCTGCAAAAAAGTAGAGCAGATGGCGGAGCTGCAAAAGGCAGAGTATGAGCGACACGATAAGGAGAGAGCCCAGGGAGGTGGCAGAGGATCTGGCAAGAAGCTTCCCGCCCGGGGGGGACTTCGCGGCAAGGAGACAGGCCTCCCCGCGGCCGCGACAAGGACGAAGGTGAAGATGAAGATGAAGATGAAGAGATGGAGGAAGATGAGACCGATGATCAGGAGTTTCAGAAGGCGACAGAAGTGTTGTGCATCGACGGCGCCTCCTCGCACACCTCGCACCGCCAACTCAAGCGATGGGTGCGAAGTGAATGCCATGGAGCCGTCCGTCGAGGCACGCAGGCCTCTGAGTGGTCCGCCGCCCATCGTCTTCGGCGTTGAGGACCACCCCGATCGTGTCCCTCGCGGTCGGGTGCTTGCCGATGCTGGTTTCACCAACAATCCGCAAACTCAAGGTCACGAAGATCTTGGTAGGCGGCGGGGCGGCCTGAACTTGATTTCCTCCGCGGTGCTCAAGCTCCAGATCCCGGCAGCGAGCTCGAAGCTGGTGCCTTTCAAGGAATAAATCCGGGAAGGAGCAAGCCTAAGGGAAGATCACATTGCGGTGGCGTTGGCGAACTGAACTTCGGGACTGAGAGGGTCACGTTCGATGTGGTTGATATCCTTGCCCTACAATGGGATACTCGGCTGACCCTTTTCGCCAAGTTCATGGCGGCCTCTCACTATGCATACAATGTGCTCAAGATGCCGGTCCGATGAGTGTTATCTCTGTCCAAGGCGACAAGAGGATGCGCTCATCTGTGCGACAAGATCTACCGGGAAGCAGCAGCTGCGATAGAAGCCTTGAGCCACTTGCCGCTGAAGCTCCCGGGAAGAAGAAAGCCAAGTCCGGCAAGAATAGCTCTGGTGCCGACTCGGCATCGCACCTCCCGGGCTGCTTTCTGCCGTCGAGGACGCATCATCGAAGCTCTGCCGCCAAGGAAGCAAAGAAAGCTACCAAACTGCGAACTTTTGAGATCGTGTTTCCTAGAAGTCCACACCTTGCATGAAGAACCCGAGCGCAGAGGGGTCGATTCGTGGTTAGGTTGCGCCGTCAATCCGCTTCGAATCCACTCGACGGTAAGAGCGCACCGCAACCAGCCCGCCGAGTTCTTCCGGAGCCGAGGCAACACCGCCAATGAACTCTTTGGTGCCACTGCACTCAACAAGTGTGTTTGCACCGAAGGGTTCCCCGAAAGCGTAAAAAAAACATACAAGGGGGTGGTGGAAACCAAGGAAGAAGTACGACCCCGTCGGGCCACCGGAGACGGAAAAGCTAAGTCACCCGAGCTTTTGTACAAGAGCACTTTTCAGTCCTATAGCCCTATGTTATACCCCTCGAGCGTTTATCCCTTGTAAAAAAAAACTGTGCGCAGAGGAACCGACTCGGGGTTAAGTTGCGTTCTTGCTTTGTTTCCGAGTCCGCTCAACAATGCAAGAATGCTGCAACTGGCCCGAGAAGGTTTCTTGCCGGATACAACACCGCCTGCAGGCTGCTGACGTCCCGCACTCAGCAAGTGTGTTAGCCCCGGCAAGTTCCCTAGAAGCGTAGGGTTAAAAACGTACAAGGGATACAATGAAACGGAGGGCGTAACATAGCAAGCCTTGCCATGGGACAGCCTTCGTATGAGAAACTTGTGCGCGGAGGAACCGACTCGCGGCTAAGTTGCGCCCTTGCTTTGTTTCCGAGTCCGCTCAACAATACAAGTCTTGCTGCAAGCGGCGAGAAGGTTTCTTGCCGGAAACAACACCGCCAGCGGGCTGCTGATGTTCCGCGCTCAGCAAGTGTGTTCGCCCCGGCAGGTTCCCCAGAAGCGTAGAGTGTGAACATACGAAGGGCAAAGCATGGCATCGCGTGGTAGAATCGCATCATGAAAGAATAGCTTATTTTCAGCGCTGTCTCAGTTATTTTCATGACTATGATTACAGTGGCAAGGAGAAGCCAGAAGGGCGCGCCGGCGCACAGGCCCTGACTAACCAGCTTCGCTGGGGGCTGCGAGTGCCAAGGTTCCTCTCCCGGCAAACCAAGGTCGCCGGGAAGCTATGGAGTCAGATAAGTTTCTCATCCCTCGTCATGCATCCTCTTGTGGACCGGGGAAGGCGGGGCCGCGTCCTTGAACGAGTGTGCTTTGTAAAAAGAAACCCGCGCGAGGAGGGGCCGAGTCGCGGCTAAGTTGCGCCCTTGGGTTGTTTCCGAGTCCGCTCAACAACACAAGCGCGCTGCAACTGGCCCGACAAGGTTTTCTTGCCGGGAGCAACACCGCCAGGCCGACTCTTGGCGTCCGCTTTTCAGCAAGTGTGTTCGCTCCGGCAAGTTCCCTAGAAGCGTAGGGTGGGAATGTACAAAGCACAAAGTCAAGTAAAGGACTTAGCTCAGCAAGCGTTCCCCTCTTTTTCATTAAAAACACCCCGGTTTAGTACAAGTCCATACGAGGATGAAAAACATGATAGAGAGGATTACAGATTTTAAATGCAACTAAGGCCCGAAGGCTTACAAGTTAAAAGATAAGGTGCCCGTAATCCCCCTCCTGTTTCTCTGTTCAGGAGGTAGGTCAAGGAGTCCCCGGCAAGAGAAGCTTGCCGGGGAGGGCGAAAGGGGTGCCTAGGAGAGCTACGGGCGCCAGAAGACACCAAGAACTTCCCGGGAGCCGGCCAGGAGCTTGGCGGAGGCGGAGGCGCCGGAGGCGAGGCTCGAGCAGGGTGGTGGAGCGTCGGCCTTGTTGTCGAGGCGCCTCGCCCTCGTACTCGACTTGGGCCTTGCCGCCACCCATCTTCCTCTTCCGCAGCCTCCCTCATAAGCCGCCCAAGGAGGCGGCCCGGGAGTTCGAGAAGGCGGCGGCCGGATGATGGGGTCGCCCGGTGGCCGTGAGGCAGCGTCAAGCGCCTAGTCGGACCAGCCATCCTCGTTATCGTCGTTGTCGCTCCCTCCTCGTCACTCTCGCTCGAGGAGGGACCTTCATTGTCGGAGGAGCTGTCCACACATCTCGCCGGGTGCGGAGTCCCGAAGACCTTGGCGGCGAGAAGGTCGCCCTCCATTAACTTAAAATGGAGGGTAAACCCGCCGTCAAGCTGTGGATGCGGGTGAATGTCTTCCACCCTCGGTCGAAGTACATCATGCGGGGCTGGGGATCGACACTCACTCGAGTGCCGCTGATCCGCAGCCCCTCATGCTTAACTCCAACATCTCGGCGGATCCGGCTCCATTGCGCTCATGAGCGGGGCGGCAGCGGGAGACGACGACGCGGTGCTCGCCGCAGCTTGATGAAGAACTCCCGGGATCGTCTCGGTGTGGACCGCCTCGAGGAAAGGAGAGCTGGCGGAGGCGGGGCGCGCGCCCGACCGCCTCTCCCCCGAGTGCCTCGGCCACGTCCTCGACCTCGTCCACGGCCTCGCCCCCTCCCTCTCCCCCTCGTGGCCGGTTCGGCCACCACAGGTGCGAGATAGGGAGAGGCGCGCTGCCTGGAGGCGACCCTCGCTGCCACTGTTGAAGAACCAGGATTCCCTCCCTCCATGGCGGATGGGGAGAAGAGTAGCGGAAATCGAAGATGAAGGGAGAAGAGGAAGTGCGAGACTATTGTACTCCCCTTACGCCCCTTTTAAAGGGCGAGGTGGGGGCTCAACCGCCCCGGTCAACCAATCAGGGAGCGAGGGGGGCAGAGGAGCGGCGCCAACGCGCCATCTCCCCCCGTGACGGCTCGGTCTCCCACCTTCGCCGCCCACGGTCCCCCACGCATGTGGGCAGCGTGTGGCGAGCCGGGCGGCGGGTGGCGACCTCGCCTGCACCATGATCACGGGGTGGATGCCTTGAAGATCGCAAACACTACCCACGTCCCCACGACGCCGCAATCGGCGCGTGCCGTTCTTGAGGAGCGCAGATGCCGCGGGGCCCGTTCTGTCGCGGACCAGTCACGCAGCGTGCCCGTGCACTGTTTTGGGCCTGGCCCAACAACGCTCGGCACCGTGTATGGCCTAGGCCCGGGGGCTCCTGTCGGTGTACTAAAGTAGGGGGTACCTTAGTACCCCGAACTTGTCTGCAGGCGATCCACAACACCCCCGTGGCAAGGCTTGCCAGACGTCCGGCAAGGCTCTCCACCAATCATTACTGCCATTCAAGAACAAAGTACTAGCCAAGAACACGAAGTCCCGGCAAGAGGAGCTTGCGGGAAGGCCAACCAGGGCAACAACGAAGACTTGCGGCGCCCGCAAGCCCGGCAAGGCTGGCGGCAACAAACTTGCGGCACACAAAGCAAAACGAGGGCAGCGGCAAGGCACTTGCAGCGCAAGACTACCACCAGACTCCAGCGCGCAGTGGCGTGTCGTGCAAAGGCCATCCCAAGGGCGCGTGGTGGCGCTACGCAGCCATCGGAGGCGGGTGGCGGCGGAGCTCACGAGGCGCCATCGTGGCAACGGTGGCTCACTTAGCAGTCACCCCTCCTGCACTTTTGGGGTGACCGGACGGGCGATTAATGCCCTTGTCCCTACCGTCGAGAGTTAGGTAGGGGCACTTTGTTATCACACTATTGTACCAACCTGCGCTTTTACGTTTCTACCCCTCTTCCCTCGCTGCCACCTGTGGGTACCCCCTTGGACTATAAAGGGAGGCCCATGCGCACGTAGAAGGGTTCGATCCATCGACACCCACAGCACCACCATATGCTCGCATGCGCTCGAGCTAGATTCAATAACAACACAAAGCAGCGGTAGGGGTGTTATCTCTCCGGAGAGCCCGAAATGGGTAAAGATGCCGTCTCCCCGCGTGCGCCCGACCTCGATCTGCTCTGCGCGCGACCCCCGCTGCCTTGCCGAACCAGAAAGGGGCCCCCAGTGCCCCATAGGTGCTCGAGGCCGCAGAGGAAAGCGCCCCGACAATGGATGGCTTGAACAACCTTTCCAGGAATATGTTAGGTGGGACAGGGTCGCGTTTAGCGCCAATGCGGGCAAGGATATCCGCCGCTTGATTGTTTTCTCGAGCCACATGGTGGAATTCGAGCCCCTCGAACCGAGCTGACATTTTGAGGACGGCATTACAGTAGGCCGCCATTTTCGATCCTTGGCATCAAAGTCTCCGTTTATTTGTGATATTGCGAGGTTTGAATCCCCGCGTACCTCCAGGCGTTGAATGCCCATAGAGACTGCCATCCAAAGACCATGCAACAAAGCCTCGTATTCGGCTGCATTGTTGGAGTCTATGTATAATATTTGGAGTACGTATTGGACCGTGTCTCTGGTGGGAGACGTCAGGACTACACCTGCTCCCAATCCGGCTAGCATTTTAGAGCCGTCGAAGTGCATGATCCAGTTAGAGTACGCACCGTACTCTTTAGGGAGTTCGGCTTCTGTCCATTCGGCGACAAAGTCAGCCAGTACTTGCGACTTGATGGCCCGCCGTGGCTTGTATGTTATGTCGAACCGAAGGAGCTCGATGGCCCATTTAGCAATCCGGCCCATAGCATCGCGGTTATTTATTATGTCGTTGAGTGGTACTTCAGAGGCCACCGTAATCGAACACTCTTGAATGTAGGGTCGTAGCTTCCGGGATGGCATGAAGACCGCGTATGCTCTCTTTTGATAGTGTGGGTATCAAGATTTGCATGGGGTGAGGACCGTGGATACGTAATATACCGGCTTATGGAGCGGGAATTTGTATCCGTCAGCCTCTCGTTCGACGACGAGCACTGCGCTTAAAACTTGATGTGTTGCAGCTATGTACAACAGCATAGGTTCGCCAATATTTGGCGCTATTAGGACTGGATTACTGGCCAACAAAGGTCTTTATTTTGTCCAGTCCGGCCGCGGCTGCATCCGTGCACACGAAGTGTTCGGTGCGCCGAAGAAGGCGTTAACGAGGTAATGCCTTTTCTCCTAACCGGGAGATAAAGCGGCTTCAGCCACGCATCCAGCTAGTTTCTGGATATGCTTGAGGTCTGTTGGGATAGCCAACTACGATAGAGCTCGAATTTTTGCCGGATTTGCCTCAATTCCTCTATTGGAAACAATGAAGCCGAGCAGCTTCCTAGAGGGCACGCCAAAAACACATTTTCCGGGTTTAGCTTGATGTCGTATGTTCGGAGGTTGTCGAGCGTAAGCCTCAAGTCCTCTATTAGGGTTTCGACGTGTCTTGTTTTTATGACCACGTCGTCCACATATGCCTCCACTGTCTTGCCGATTTGCTTTTCCAGGCATGTTTGAGTCATGCATTGATAGGTTGCGCCGGCATTTTTAAGCCCGAAAGGCATAGTGTTGAAGCAGAAAGGACCATATGGTGTTATGAAAGCCGTTGCAGCTTGGTCTCTGCCATCTTTATTTGATGGTATCCAGAGTATGCGTCGAGGAAACACAGCGAGTCATGTCCTGCGGTGGCATCGATGATTTGGTCGATGCGAGGGAGGGGGAAGGGATCCTTGGGGCAAGCCTTGTTGAGGTCTTTGAATTCGACGCATAGGCACCATGATTTGTCCTTCTTTGGTACCATTACCAGATTTGCCAGCCAATCCGGATGCTTGATATCTCTGATGAATCCGGCCTTGAGTAGCTTGGCTAGCTCTTCCCCCATGGCTTGCCGTTTGGGCTCTGAAAAGCGCCTTAGAGTCTGCTTGATAGGCTTCTATCCTTTTAGTATATTGAGGCTATGTTCGGCCAGTCGGCGTGGGATGCCGGGCATGTCCGAGGGGTGCCAGGCGAAAATGTCCCAATTCTCACGTAGGAAGTCTCGCAGTGCGGCGCCCATTGTGGGGCTCAACTGTGTCCTGATGAAAGCTGTCTTCGTGGGGTCCGTTGGATGGACCTGGAATTTGACTATCTCGTCTGCGGGTTTAAATGAGGTGGGCTTGGGTCGCTTGTCGAGTATCACGTCGTCCCTGTTCACGGTGGCACGCAGCGTTGTTAGTTCTTCGGCTGCTAGGGCTTCGGATAATGCTTCCAGGGCTAGTGCTGCGGTTTTGTTTTCGGCGTGAAGCGCAATGGCCGGATCACTGGCTAGAGTGATGATTCCATTGGGTCCGTACATTTTAAACTTCATGTACCCCTAATGGGGTATAGCTTGAAAGCTTGTAAACGCGTCCCGCCCTAAAAGGGCGTGGTATCCGCTGCTGAAAGGAGCCACTTGGAATGTGATTTCTTCGGACCTGTAATTCTCCGGAGTGCCGAATACCACATCAGTGTGATTTTCCCGCACACCGTGCTTCCGACTAGGGATGATTCCCCTGAAGGTTGTGCCGCTTTGCTCAATGCGGCTTTTATCAATTTCCATCTTGCTGAGTGTTTCTTCGTAGATCAAGTTAATCTGCTTCTGCCGTCCATGAGTACTTTAGTGAGCCGAAAGCCGTCCATGATCGGGCTAAGGACCAAAGCGGCTGGTGCCCGGACTGTCTGGAATTGAGGTTCATCACTGGCACTGAAAGTTATAGCAGTGTCGTTCCACGGATTTATTTTTGCCATGTGGCAGATTTCAGCGGAGCTTCGATGAGCTCGCTTGCGCCTATTGTTCGAGGCGAAAGTCTCGAAGACTGTTAGTACCGTATTGTTTTCTTTGGCGGGATGTTGTTCTGCTTTATGGCTTACAAGAAGATCCTCGCCACTTTTTGCTACCTGCCGGAGTATCCAACATGCTCTAAGGCTATGTGTTGGTGTAGTGTCCGGCGTGCTGTGGAGTTTACATGGCCCATTGAGCCATTCTTCCAATACGGTTCCATGCCCTGGGGTGGGCTTTGGTTTCTTGGGGATTGGATCGGCTGACTTACGAGAGTTCGCCCGTTTATCTCGGACAAAGGTTTTAGTGAGAGCCGGACTATCCCAAAATTCTGTTTGGGTTTTCCAAGCGCTTTCCATCGCCTGATGCCACGTACTATGGTTGCCAAGTCAGCAAAGTGTACTATGTCACGGTGACTTATAGCATTAAGGATTCCTTTGTTTGTGTAGTTTTTGCAGAAAAGTGAGACTGCGTCCTCCTCACGACAGTCCTTGACCTTGTTTACGACAAGGAGGAATCTGGCCCAGTAGCAATGTTCTGTCTCTTGGGGCTCTTGTCTGATATGGGAGAGAGGGTTTAAGTACGGGTGGGTGGGTGTAGCTGAATCTGGATTCTGATCCGATCTAACGCCCTGGGGTAGGGGAGCTTCCGGGCTCGACAGTTCGGGATCTGGGGTACTGCCCAATTTTTCCGGCCCAATACCCGATTCTAAGTCCGGGGTCTAGGTCATGTCTTCCCTTGAGCGGGTGTCCGGCTCAGGGAGCTCGGTGATCCGGACATAATTCGTCCTCAAAATAGAGGGGTAATCCGTATGTGGCTCCTCCACTACCGCTATCTCGTGGGTGACCGGTGGGGATTTAATATCCCTTTGGTTGGGTTTAAGCCCGATCCGGTCATAGTCTGTGGCGACTCCCAAAGCAGCGATGCGATCCAAGAGCTCATTAAGGGAGGAGAGCTCCATCAGATCCATCTGTTCGGCGAATTCCGAATTGACGTGGAGGCTATGCGTGATGACCCAAGAGGTCATTGTCGGCGCGACAGTCGATTGGGCGGCCATGATGAAGCCGCCTAGTCGGAGAGTTTGGCCTACAGCCACAGCTCCCCCAGAGGTGATGTTGTCCTTGACAACGAGATGGGCCATCGAGCCTTGCAGCGACAACACAGAGGAACTCTCAATGAAAGCACCAATGTCGGTGTCAAAACCGGCGGATCTCGAGTAGAGGGTCCCGATCTGTGCGTCTAAGGCTAATGGTAACAGGAGGCAAGGGACACAATGTTTACCCAGGTTCGGGCCCTCTAGATGGAGGTAAAAACCCTACTTCCTGCTTGATTGATATTGATGATATGAGTAGTACAAGAGTTGATCTACCACGAGATCGTAGAGGCTAAACCCTAGAAGCTAGCCTATGATGATTATGATTTTGATCGTCGCTCTAAAGACTAAACCCTCCGGTTTATATAGACACCGGAGGGGGCTAGGGTTTACACAGAGTCGGTTACAAAGAAGGAAATACAATATCCGGTTTGCCAAGCTTGTCTTCCACGCAAAGGAGAGTCCCATCCGGACATGGGGCGAAGTCTTGAGGCATGTATCTTCACGGTCCCACAGTCCGGCCAAAGCATATAGTCCGGCTGTCCGGATACCCCCTAATCCAGGACTCCCTCAGTTACCACAGTTGCAATCAGTCTTTGCGTATTGATTAGATAGCAAACAGTGCTATCATACCTAACTGTGCAAGCTGATAGGGCGCATTAAATGCACAACCTAGTGTCACATCACGGCGTGCCTAGTAGCTCTTGCTGGGCTATTTTGCCAGCTTGGCACTTGCTTGCTTGACACGTCCCAGGATGGGTGTCACATGGAGGTGTTGCTGTAGAAAGTGGCTGCCATGCGGCGAACAACAGCCACTTAGTCATCTTGGGGCTTGACACCGCACTGACCTGTGACTTGTTTCGCTCATGAGTTGGAGAGGTGGCGTAGTTGCCTCCGCAAGTCCCGGCAGGGCATGCCGGGACGATGTGGAAGTATGCTTCCAGGGAAAAACCCAACCTTGCCAGGCTCGCCTGCCCGACAAGGCTGGTTCTTTCCTTGGCATTATCTTGCCTCTTTGGCTTGTCTTGGCCTTCTTAATCTGTACTTGAGTCTTCCAAAGGAGTTGATCCTCCTTGCTTGGCCGACCTTCACGTTGTAATCTTGCTTTTGAGCCCGTGCATAGTCTGGGCAATAGACCCAGGGTTTGTTGCACCGATAGGAGCCCCCGGGGCACGAACGTGCCGCTGGGCGTCATTAGGGTAGGCCCTAATCAGTGCACAGGCGGGAGCACAAAGGGCGGGTCCATACTTTGGGACCTCTTTTTCTTCTCTCTTGACTTGAATTGGGGATCAGTTTTAGTTTTTCCCTCACGTCGCGCAAAACGTTATGGGAAAAAAGGGACTGCAATCCGCGGGCCACCCACGTCCCACGATCACGGGGTAGAAACTGCCATCCCACTTACTTCTCGTCCCTAGTGCATCCGCCACGTGTTCTGCATGCATTGCGTAGGGTAAGTGGTGGATGCGGGGGGTGCGAAAACGGGAGCCAGGGCGAAGAGCTAGGCATCGCTGATTGGCGTAGAGGGCCGACCCTGATTCCCCGAGCCGTTGGAGGCGCAGAGAAGCCGCATTGGGGGAGAGGGGTAGTTGCTTTCCGGATGAGAGGCCAGCCCTTCGCCCTGTTCTCTTATGAAAAGGGGTAGGAGCAGCGTGTTGGCTTGCACACTCCCCTTCTCCCCCTCTTCAAGCTTTCTTTGTTCGCCATGACAAGAGGGCGAGGACGCAGTGGTGCTCCATTGGTGGCGATGAGGGCTTCTGCTCGACAGCGTCTCCCTCCTCCTCCTGAGAACACGGAGGTGGAACCCGCTGCAAGAGGGGGAGGGAGAGGATGAGGCCGTGGACGTCGCGACGGTCGGGGTGGAGGTGGACAATGCGACGCTCCAGCCGCGCCCCTACTGGAGGCTCCTCCTCCTCCGATGGAAGGCCATGTCGGGGACCAGCCCCGGGAGTTCATCATCAGGCTGCACAAGCCCCTGCACGGTCGGCTCTGTCTTCCCAACCCCTTTCGCGAGGGTGATGGAGCTTCAGCAGCCGCGCGCGTTGAGGCTGCACACGAGGGGCTGTGGGAATGGCAGCATTCATGTTGACATAGACTTCCTTGCCCCTCACGTCATGTACTTCTATCGAGGCTGGTAGACCTTTGCTCGTGCCCATAGCTTGTCGTAAGGGTACGTCCTCCGTTTCAAATTAATGGAGGAGGTTTCCTTTCCATCAAGGTCTTTGGGAGCTCGGGTGCCTGCTTAGGGTGTTGTACGGAGAGCTTGACCAACGACGAAAGCTCCTCCTCGAGCGACATCGACGAGGAGGACAGTGACGGTGATGACGATGGTGTCCACCGAGAGGGTGACGACTTTGACTCCGGCAAAACACCACCCGCACCATCAGCGTCAAGTGGCAACACCATCATCTGCATATGCACCTCCTCTCCGACAAGGTGATTTTCCGGGGAGTGGGGAGCAGAGGTGGAGGTGGTGCCTTTGTTTCCTCCGGCAGCCTTCCAGCTGGTCTTCAGCAGGCTTCCTCTCGGGCTGCAGCCCCGTTAGCCCTGCCGTGCTCTCCATCATTGCCTTCGTCGGTGCCCTCCCATCCCCGCCAGGCTACCTCTCCTGGAGCACGACGGGGTCGTGTTGGGCTCCCGCCCAGGTGCTCCTTTTGCCCTCCTCACCTTCACCTGTCGTGCCTGGCAGCAGAGGAACAAGAAAGGGCATTATGTGGGACTTATATTTTTTTAATCTTAAATCTGTAGGAGTTTGCAAAATTTTAGTTCAAATAATGTAATCTCTCGAATCCATGTGTGTGTGTAAGGTTTGTACTTGTTTGATCTGCATATTAATGAAAAAGATGAACCTTGCCGGGGACTCGCGCATGTGTATGCCCATGCAGAGGTGGGAGGCCTCTATATTTTCAGATAAACGAGTTTCTCCCGGCAGGCTATCCAGCCGGTACCCTCTATGTTGTTGCCGGGAAGTAAGCCTACATGGCACAAATCACATAGAGGGACCAACCCCCTGCCAGCCCTTATCCATCAAAGGTCACTGCGACCACCCTGACCGAAGCAGTGTTCGAGTCGAAGGGTGGGAGCACCTAAGTTTCAAAGGGTAGCAGGGTTTTCTTATGCACAAGCCTTTACTTACAGAACACATATGGATAAGAGGATGAACTTATATGTTTAGCTTGCCAGAGACCACAACGCTGGCTTGTCTTCTCATCTCCTCTTGGGTACTGAGTCCCCGACAGGAGCTGATACGTCTCCAACATATCTATAATTTTTGATTGTTCCATGCTGTTATATTATCATTCTTGAATGTTTTACAATCATTTTATAGTCATTTTATATCATTTTTGGTACTAACCTATTGACATAGTGCCTAGTGGCAGTTGCTGTTTTCTGCATGTTTTTTACATCGCAGGAAATCAATATCAAACGGAGTCCAAACGCAACAAAAATCCTGGAGGATTTTTTGGGCCAGAAGACATCTAGTGGGCCAAGTAAGCACCTGGGGGTGGCTCGAGGGGAGCAGAACCCACCAGGGCGCGCCAGTTGGCCCAGGAGCACCCTGGTGGGTTGTGCCCACCTCGGGTGCCCCTTGAACCGCCTCTTTGCTCTATAAATACCCAAATATTCCAGAAACCCTAGGGGAGTCGACAAAAATCAATTCCAGCCACCGCAGAGTCCAGAACCACCAGATCCAATCTAGACACCGTCATGGAGGGGTTCACCACTTCCATTGGTGCCTCTCCGATGATGCGTGAGTAGTTCTCTGTAGACCTACGGGTCTGTAGTTAGTAGCTAGATGGCTTCCTCTCTCTCTCTCTCTCTCTCTTGATTATCAATACAATGGTCTCTTGGAGATCCATATGATGTAAGTCTTTTATGTGTGTTTGTTGGGATCCGATGAACTTTGAGTTTATGATCGATCTATGTTTTTATCCATGAAAGTTATTTGAGTCTTCTTTGATCTCTTATATGCATGATTGCTTATAGCCTCGTATTTATTCTCCGATATTTGGTTTTTTTGGCCAACTTCATCTATTTATCTTGCAATTGGAAGAGGTGCTTTGTAGTGGGCTCGATCTTACGGTTCTTGATCCCAGTGATAGAAGGGGAACCGACACGTATGTATCATTGCTACTAGGGATAACAAGATGAGATCTATATCTCCGCTATAGATAAACGGATCTCGTCTACATCATGTCATCGTTCTTATTGCATTACTCCGTTTTCTCATGAACTTAATACACTAGATGCATGCTGGATAGCGGTCGATGTGTGGAGTAATAGTAGTAGATGTAGGCAGGAGTCGGTCTACTAATCTCGGACGTGATGCGTATGTAATGATCATTGCCTGGATATCGTCATGATTATTTGAAGTTCTATCAATTGCCCAACAATAATTTTTTTCCCACCGTTTGCTATTTTTCTCAAGAGAAGCCACTAGTGAAACCTATGGCCCCCGGGTCTCTTTTCACCATATTTGCCTTTGCGATCTATTTTCCTTTGCATTTATTTTCAGATCTATTAAACCAAAAGTACAAAAATACCTTACTGCAGTTTATTTGTTTCGCGATCTATTTATCCTATCTACCACTTTTATCTCACGGTATTTGCCTATCTTGAGGTGCCGTACCCGAATGGGATTGACAACCCCTTTAACACGTCGGGTTGCGAGTATTTGTTATTTGTTTGTTGGTACTGTTTACGTGGTGTGAGGAGGTTATCCTACTCGTTCGATAACCTTGGTCTCATCACTGAGGCAAATACCTACCGTCGCTATACTGCATCATCCCTTCCTCTTTTGGGAAATACCGACGTAGTTCTAGCAGACATCAAAAGGAATTTCTGGCGCCGTTGCTGGGGAGGATCTTGAACATCAACCAGGTTCCTAATCACAAATCTCATCTCCTTGCAATTTACATTATTTTCCATTTGTCTCTCATTTTCCTCTCCCCCACTTCACAAAAATTTGCCATTTTATTCGCCTTATTTTTTGTTTGCCCTTTTCTCGTCAGATCTCATGTTTGCTTGTGTTGCCATGTGCCTTCTATTTGCTAACATCTTTGCTTGCTAAAAATTTATTGATATGGATCCTCATCCAATTGCTAATCTTTTCAAAAGACCCAATTATGATGAACCAATTGCTAGTGAATTGAGTTCACTAGATTATCCCTATGAAGTTTTGCTTGAGATTTATGAATCTGGAAATTGTGATGAAGTGTTAAACGAAGGAATTTATAAAGTGATTTATGATAGCTCCTTGAATGAAAAGCATGATTGCAATGCTGTTATTATAAATTTTATTAATGTCAATTGTATTAATTATATGCAAAACCCCAAGCTTTGGGGATGCTAATTTTGCTATGTCCACTACTTGTTGCAATGATCATGATTGGGGTGATTCTTCTTATGATCTTGAAAATTTATTTAAGCCTCATGATGAATATGTTTGCAATAATATTGAAAGTGGGTTTGGAAGAGCGTCAACTTTAGGTAAAAGTAATCCCACTACTTTGGAGCATGATCAATCTTATATTTTTTTTGATAAAGGTGGGCTTGGAGAGGTCATGACTTTATTCGATAATCCCACTATTTTGGAAGAGTGTCAACTTTGCATGCACGTGGACCATGTAGAGAATATGTTATGTGATAGCTATATTGTTGAATTGGAATATGATTCCACATGTAATTATTACGAGAGAGGGAAAAATGGTTGTAGAAATATTCTTGTTACTAAATTACCTCTCATTATGTTGAGATCGGCACTGTTTTATTCCTCTTTGCATATGTTAGATGTTTCTTGTCTTGATAATTTGTTTGCTTATAAAATTTCTATGCATAGGAAGTATGTTAGACTTAAGTGTGTTTGTCATATGTTTCACGATGATCTTTTTTTTTCAATTCTTATCTTTCATGTGAGCATCATTGAAATTATAATGCCTAGCTAGGGGGAAATGATAGCGCTCGTTGGGAGGCAACCCAACTTGTATCTTTTTGCCTTTTGCTTTTATTGCTGTTTTAAATAAAATACCCAATTATACCACTGTTTAGATGTGTTTTTGTGGTTTAAATTAGTGTTTGTGCCAAGCAAGGCCTTTGGGATGATTTGGGTAAAAGTTGATTTGATCTTGCTGAAAAACAGAAACTTTTGTGCTCACGAGATTATTTATCATTTTTTACGGAAGAGTGATTTTTAGTCGATTCTTTTTACAGAAGATTAATAGACAAATTGCTCACGTCAAAGTAATTGTTTCAGAATTTTTGGAGTTACATAAGTATTCGAAATAGTCAGATTGCTCTAGACTATTCTGTTTTTGACAGATTTTGTTTTCTTTGTGTTGTGTGCTTGTTTTGATGATTCTATGGTTTTCTTTGATGATTCTATGGTACACCCTCCGGGCTACTCTTTCCACTTGTTCTTTCTCTTCGGGAAGTTCTCTAGTTTTGAGGAAATGGACCATGTGCCTTGCCCAAGTGGGAGCCTGAGGCTCGACAACGAGGACTAGCGGCACCTCGTCATTCGTGGGGGTGCATCCCTTGACCGCAAGGACCAGTGGTCCGGCAGGAGGGTGCGACCCGGCAAATGAAGGGAGTTGTTTCCGGTAGGGTCCCTACCAGGAGCCCCGGGAGGCTCTACCGCGAGAGGCTTACCGGAGTCCAATTTCCTCCCCTTTCGGGCCATTGTCGTCGGGGATATGGAGGGTTGAGTAAGATGGAGAACAAAAATTCCTAGTTCCATAGGAAGCTTCTGCGCAGCACACTTCGACTGGTGATCAACTATGCTGTTTTTCGCACGGGGTACATGCTCTATTTGCAACCCGTTAAAGTGCTCCTCTAATCTTCTCACTTCCTCAATGTATGCCTCCATCTATGGACTTTGGTAATCCTTGTTGACTTGTCTCACCACAAGCTGTGAGTCTCCTCGAATGATTAGCTTCTTGATTCCCAATTCTGCGGCAATCCTCAGCCTGACAAGGAGCCCTTCATACTCAGCTATATTCTTGGTTGCCTCCTCCTAGGGAAAGTGCATCTGTACGACGTACTTCAAGTGCTCTCCAATGGGAGCAACAAGAAGCACACCAGCCCCTGTACCTTGCAAGGAGAAGGCACCATCAAAATACATGATCCATTCTCGGGGTGATTCCTTGCCGGGGATAATTGTTTCCAGCACTTCCTCATTAGGGATTGGCGTCCATTCTGCAATAAACTCTGCCAATGCCCTGCTCTGAACTATTGATGTGCTTTCAAACTTCAGGCCAAAGCTGGATAACTCCAACGCCCATTCCACTATTCTGCCGGTAGCCTCTGGGTTCCGGAGTATCCTTTGCAACAGAAAGCGTGTGACAATCGTGATCTCATGGGCTTGGAAGTAGTAGCAAGGTTTCCTTGAGGCCATGATGAGGCCAAAAATCAACTTTTGCACGCCAGGATACCTGGATCTAGCCCCCTGTAATAAGGAGCTGACAAAGTATACTGGGCGCTGCACCACTTTCTCCCTTGCCGCGTCCTTGGGGTTGTCTCCGCTGCCGTGCTTCTCTTTGTCCTGATCCGCATCTGACCTTCCTGGGCTGTTCTCTCTTTCTTCCCTTGGCGGGACATTCGCTGAGGCTGCTATCTCCTCTACTTCCCACTGTGCCACTAACACTGCGCTGACCACTTGATTAGTTGCTGCTATATACAGTAGCAATGGCTCTTATGGTTTGGGTGTAACCAAAGTGGGCACAAAAGATAAGTAGGTCTTCAAATCTTGCAATGCCGCAAGCTTCCAGGGTCCACTTCATGGGCCCTGCCTTCTTCAAAATTTTGAAGAACGACAAGGCATGCTCGGCAGACTTGGAGATGAACTTGCTAAGCGTGATAATGCACCCCGTAAAATGCCTCACATCCTTAATTGTCTTGGGTGATTGGATCTGCTTTATGGCCTTGATTTTATCTGGGTTGGCCTTGATCCTGCCGTGGGGCACAAAGAAACCAAGCAGCTTGCCAGAGGGAACACAAAACACACACTTCTTCGGGTTTAACTTCAAATTGATCTGGTGCAAATTAGCAAATGTTTCTTCGAAATCCTGGATGAGGGTTGATTTGTCCTTGGTCTTGACTACAATGTCATCCATATAAGCTTCAACGTTCCTGTGCAATTGTGGCTCGGAACTAATTTGGACTGCTCTCGCAAAAGTGGACATGGCACTCTTCAACCCGAAAGGCATGCGCACAAAGCAGTATGTGCCACATGGGGTGATGAATGAGGTATTCTACTCATCTTCCTCGTACATGAATATCTGATGGTACCCAGAATATGCATCTAGAAAGGAGAGCAGATCACACCCGGAAGTGGAATCCACAATTTGATCAATGCGTGGCAAGGGGAACGGGTCCTTCGGGCATGCCTTGTTCAAATCCATGAAGTCAACGCAAAGCCTCCACTTCCTATTAGCCTTGCGCACAACCAATGGGTTTGCTAACCATGTTTGATGCAGTACCCCTCTTGACCAAACAAGCTGCCTCAAGTTTCTTAATCTCCTCGGCAATGAACTGCTGCCGCTCCAAGGCTTGCTTCCGAACCTTCTGCTTAACGGGTCGGGCATGTGGGCACACAGCAAGGTGGTTCTCGATTACCTCCCTGGAAACACCGGTGATATCAGATGGTTTCCAGGCAAACACATCGATATTTGCCCGTAGGAAGGCAACAAGCGCGCTTTCCTATTTGTCATTGAGGGTGGCACTGATGGTAAAAGTACCATCAACACCAGCCAACCCTGCCGGGACCTTTTTCACATGGGGTGCATCAATCTTGGCCCTCTTGCTGTTGGAACTCTCCGACACGTCATCAACAGGTGCTGTGCACTCGGTAGGCGCACGCTTCCTGAATTGCTTGCCGGCGTCCTTACTATCCTTCTTATTTCCTTGGCGGGCACTTCAGCTTTGGCAGCCTCTGCCGCGACAACATCCTGATACATCTTATCCACGCATATCATCGCGTCTTTCTTATCTGATGGAATGGAAATGACGCCCATTGGGCCTGGCATCTTCAGGGTGTTGTAGGCATAGTGGGATGCCACCATGAACTTGGCCAGGGCCGGGCGCCCAAGAATTCCATTGTACGGTAGGGGGAGGTCGACCACATCAAACACAATATTCTTAGTCCGGTAGTTCAATTGAGCCCCAAACGTCACTGGCAACGTGATCTTTCCCTTAGGACGGCTCTTGCCGGGATTAACTCCTTAAACGTGCCAGTGGCCTTAAGCTCTTCCTCTGCTATCTGGAGCTTGCTGAGAACTTGTGGGGAAATCAGATTCAACCCAGCCCTGCCATCAACCAACATGTTTGTGACCTTGAGGTTGTGGATCGTTGGGGAGACCAACAATGGCAAGCACCCTACCGCAGTGGTGCGGTCAGGGTGATACTCCTCATCAAAGATGATGGGCATGCGTGACCATTTGAACGGTTCTCGTGAACTTGCCACTGGCTCCATGGCATTGACTTCACGCACCCACTATTTAAGTTGGTGGTAAGAGGAGTGCAAAGATGCACCCCCGTCGATGCACATGGCGTCGGTGGCCTTCTGGAATTCCTGCTTGCTGGTTTCCTCTTCACCCCCATCATCACTTCCAGCATCACAATCTTCTTTCTCTTGGCCCCTGGCGGGTTTTCCTTGGTTCCGAGGAGCCTTCTGGGGCGATTTGCTTCACCGCTCCGGCCCTTACCGCCAGTACCGTTCTGACCCTTTTCCTTATCGCGCTTCTCATACTTAGCTCTCTGCTTCTTGACGAGCTGCTCAACTTGATGACACTCCTGGAGGTCGTGGCCCTTGGTCCGATGAATCTTGCAGTATGGCCTATCACCTTTCCCAGCTTTCTTGGCAGCCGTAGCCTCCCGGCAGTCAGCGCACACGGCAACTTCCTTGCGAGGGCTTCAGCTTTAGCCTTCTTGCCAGTACTAGGTGTGCCCAATCTCTCAATAGTCATCACTGCCTTATCCTTGCGCTTCTTGTTGTGCTTCTTATTCTTCTTCTTCTGTCTAGTGGTCTCGTCGTCATCTTTTGAGTCGATGTCGACGCAGTCTTCCTCTCCGGGAAGTTTCCTACCTTCCTCCACCCGAGCACTCTTGTCCACTAAGGTGTACAACTCCTTCACAGTCTTGGGCAGCCGAACGTTCATCTTGGAACGTATCATGCGGTTGCGCACGTTGTACTGGAAAGCGACTATCACAGCTACCGGGTGGATGTCTAGAATATTCCTGTGGACTCTGCTGAACCTTTGCAAGTACTTCCATAGAGTTTCTCCTTCTTTCTTCTGTAGGAGCTGTAAATCGCTGAACCAAGACCTCACATTAGATTTGAGGGCCAAAGGGAAATAGTTGACGAATACCTTTTCATCTCTTCCCCCAGGAGCCTGAACGACGATGGTGTAGATGCTCAAGAACTCTGCCGGGTTCAATCTTCCATCATACTTCTCGGGTATCTCTGGCTTGAACGTGCGAGCGGACGGCCAACAGACTTGCCATAGCTCACGGGTGAAGGCAAGGCACCCAACCTCGAAAGGTAGGCACCCTCCATCTCCGAGCACGGGCTCGTCGATGTTGGGGCCGTTATACCCATTGGGTTGGCGGTGGTCACTGTGATGCCGCTCGATAACGGTGCACACGCCTTCCCTCCGCCTGCCCTCCGGGGCTCAACATGGTTCTTGACGTGCTCATGAGTCAGAGGAGGCCATCGAGATGTCATCAGGCTCTTGGTTACGTGGCTCCCGTACTGCTTGCCAAGGTGGGGACTGCACCGTGGGGACAACCCCTTCTGTGCGGCCAGCCGCATGAGCTGTTGCCGTCGCCTGGGGAGGTCATGGTGGGCCATCTCACTGCGATCCTCCCGCCTCGGCGAAACCAATCAAGCTCTGGATGGTGGCTCACCACTCATCCATCTGATCGACTACCGGCGGGAATCTCAATAGCAACTGGGCCCGTGCCATGGCCTCTGAGGCAGTGCTTGGTATGGGTGAAGATGATGAAGATCGCTGTGTCGCTTTGCTCCTGATGGCGCTCGTGGTGACCGCGTCATGGCCTCGCTGCTGTGAGCCAGCCGGTTGGATAGCGTGGTCACGCAGTAGAGGCGCTTGAGGGTCGGCGGCTCCATTGGGCACAGTAGCTGGGTTAGCTTGTTCTGGAGGCGGTGCGTGCCTCGCGGTCGCACCCGCGGCGGGGGCGGCCGGAGGGCAGTGGTTCGCCTCAGAACGAGGGCCACCACTGCGGCTGTGCCCTTCGGCAAGGATAGAGGGTGCAGGTAAAGTAATCCCCCCACCTGTACCTCGAGGAGCGTGGCCACTGGGATGTTGTTGATGCTATTGTATCTCTTCCCCGCCACCTCCTGCTTCTGCTTCGGCCACGGGAGTGGTGGTGACAACTTCTCCTGCGTTGACCATGCCTGCCGGGACATCCACATCCTCACGCGTCCCCTCATTTCCTGCGACGTAGCGGTCACAGGCGGCGGTGCCCTTGAGGTGGACGGTTGTTTCGCAGCTCCGGGCTTCTTCTTAGGCGCCATAGTCGATGACGCCGTTGATGATGAAAATGGCGATGAAGATGACGCGCTATTGACACTCTCGGGTGCGCGCAAGTGATCCCCCTATCTGGCGTGCCAAAGATATCGCGGGAAACCATGACCACCTATGGGGCTACGAGCCCCTTCTGGTTCGGTGGGGGGATGGGCACATTGCACAAAGAGCGGAGAAGCGTCACACAGCATGCCAGGGATCACACAGGCAATTTTACCCAGGTTCGGGCCGCCATGATGCGTAAAACCCTACTCCTGCTTTGGTGGATTGATGGTGGAAAAGGTGGTGGTGAGCGCAACGCACTTTGCCTGGCAGGGTTGCCTTACGCGAAGTGGCTACGTGCATACATGTATGTGATGGCCTGAGCCTAGCAACCTCGCGGACCGAACCCTTTTTATTCACTCTGTGCATTTGAAAACCGAACCAAAAAACCATACCGAAAATAAACCGAACCAAACTGATTTTTTATGGTTTATGGTTTTGGTATGGTATGAACTTTTCATACCGATTTGAACTTCGGTTTTTATGGTATATACCGAAAAACCGAACGGTTAACCGAATAAACCGAAGTAAAAAATAAATTTATATTTCTTGAGATGAACAACCATAAAAGTTGTCATTTTTCTTGTACATGAGTTAAATTCACTACTAAGCACGTAAATTTTCTTGTAACATAGCCATTTTTATCATTTTAAAATGCTAAGCACGCCCATAACCATCAAAAGAATCAAACCATTCGTATATACTTATATATGTAGTCATATACTATTTGTGTAAAATAGTATGTGTATTGAGGCATAAATTTGCAAATTATTATACGTCATTTTCAAATTCGCGTCAACTTCAGTTTTTATGGTATATACCGAAACCATACCGAAATAATTTGGTATATACTGAAACCGAATCGTATTTTATTTTCATATCGTATTTACCGAAGTATTAATACCATACAAACCGAAAAACCGTATAAACCGAATCATGTAAACCGAATAAACCGAACGCACATGGTGACTTTTTATGTTTGCCATGGGCTTCCTTTTATAGACCAAGGGGTTACCACAGTGGCAAATCAGTCTTTGCGTGTTGATTAGATAGCAAACAATGCTATCATACATAACTCTGCAGGCTGACAGGGCGCATTAAATGCACCGCCTAGTGTCACATCACAACATGCCCAGCAGCCCTTGCCGGGCTATTTTTCCAGCTTCGCGCCTGCTTGCTTGACACGTCCCAGGACGGGTGTCACATTGAGGTGTTGCTGTAGAAAGTGGCTGCCATGTGGCGAGAAGCAACCACTTAGTCATCTTGGGGCTTGACACCGCACTGACCAGTGGCTTGCGTCACTCATGAGGTGGAGCGGTGGCGTCATTGCCTCCCCAAGTCCCGGCAGGGCCTGCCGGGACTATCTATAAGTATGCTTCTGGGGCAAAATCCAACCTCGCCAAGCTCGCCTGCTCGGCAAGGCTGGTTCTTTCCTTGGCATTATCTTGCCTCTCTGGCTCGTCTTGGCCTTCTTGATATGTACTTGAGTCTTCCAAAGGAGTTGATCCTCCTTGCTTGGTCCGACCTTGGCGTTGTAATCTTGCTTTTGAGCCTGTGCACCGTCTAGGCAATAGACCCAGGGTTTGTTGCACTAACATTTACTTCACCCTATGGCATATATATTGTCGTCTACCATATGGCTAAATTTGAATCAATTTTCCTTATTTTAAGACGATTGTTGTCAAGTTATATCATCATTTAAATATTATCTGGATAAAAGAAAACATGCATATAGTAGTAATCATATTTCACTGTGAACTACATGCACCATACGATCTCCAATTCAAATACCATTTTATGTTGAATTCAAATCACAGTACATTGGTCTAGGTAGCGAGATGTTTGAGATAACCTAAAACATGTTTTCATACTACTGCGACTTATAGCAAGACTGATGAATATATAAGGATGATGACAGTGGATAACAATTGTCTTACATATTTAGGAAGATAATTAAAAAAGCCACATGCGGCTACACCCGAAATACACAAGGGCAAAAGATGAAGGAAGACGCATACAACGATCTCGCTCGCTGATCTCTACTTTCTTGATGTGCTGCAGGTCGCAGAGACTAGTTCTCGCGGCGAGCGGCAATGATGTCTTTCATTAGTTTCATGTCCTTAATACGTTGCTTCGCAACATCCATGGATTCCTCCACCAACCTTTCGCGCTTGATGCAGAGCATGGCATTCTCGTCCATAAGTTTCTTGACGATGACGCCCGTCCTCTTAAACAAGGCAACTGTCTCCTCCGCATGCTTCGCCCTTCCGGCGATCTTCGCCCTCAGCAGGTCGCGCTCGGCACCGAGCTTCACATTGCCCTCCCCTAGTTGCCGGATGACGCCGATAGCTTGTTCAAACAAGGCTTTCATGTTGTCCTACAACCTCGCCCAGCCGGAGATCTGATCCACCTGGTTATGGACGATCGCATACATGCACCTGTAAGAGTCCTCGCCTACCCACGAGACATTTTTCCAGGCCGCCACGGTGCGGCGGGACATCTTTGCTGCTTCCACGACGCGGCTGGACCAATCTACTGCATCGACGGCATGGCGGGACCTCCGTGCTGCTTCGGCAGCGTGGCGGGACCTCTGTGCTGCTACTGCCGCGCGGCAGGACAAGTCGGCTGCTTTCGCGGCGAGGCAGGACATCTCGCATGCTTCCGCTTCCATGCTTGCCTCTCCCTGGTGGTAATATCGACCCAAAACTCAAGCTGGCCATGGCAGACACAAGGGAACTATGATGAACGACTTGTTTGTTTTTGTGGATGAGGAGTTGAGGAGGAATGTGCAGTCATCTTGGCATAATAGTATTTATAACCGAGTAGTAATACGCTCCTATGTGGGAAACCGTTTAGGTTGTGATAGGTGTGAACAGGTTTGCAATTAAATATAGCGTGGTAGTAATTTGGAATGTGACGAGATGCAAGCTCAAAATTTATTGATGGTTCTAGTTTTGAAGTGCGGCACTATTCCCAAATTGCGTAACGCGGGCACGCGTTCTCGGCCGTGGTGTAGCAGTTTTGTAATATGCCATGATACTTTCAATAACTGGCATCGTCGGATACATATTTTACGGTTATTGGGGCGTTCGACAGGAATAGCCTAGTGGCGAGCTATAGACTAGTCTTTTTTTCACATGCATTACATCGACACATACCATCTCTCTCCCTCTTTCCCACGCACATACCTAGTATCTCGGGACTTCTTGCACGCACCATCTCTAGGTCCCTAGGTCAATGCCGCCCACATACACTTGTACTTTGAGTTTAGTACGTTATACATGAAGAGAAGAGGTCCACGCATGCACTCGTCCTCTCTCTCACACACGCATCCGTAGCTACGAATTGTAGTGTTCTCAACCATCCGATTGGCTCTATCATAGGTTCCCGTTGCTCCTAGGCCTTGAGATTGAGAAGTTTAAAATGTGGAAGCTAAGCTGGAGGAGCTAGGTTTTGGTTAATGTGCGGGCCACACACGGCACCAACACGACACGAGCTTTGTCTGCCTGGTGCGCAGTCGGGTGAGTACTACAAGTAGTAGTGCTACTTTGATGTGTCTCATCAACTCGCAGAAGTATGCCACACTTCCTCAACAATCAAGCTTATAAGCTGCTTATACTTCTTACCTAAAGGATCTTTTGTTGGGATCTACGGTAGGGTGCGTCGACTGCAAATTAAAATTTCCTATGCGCAGAACAACCAAGAACATGCTGCGGGAGATGGATCACATTTCGTTACCACTAGATGCGCAGTGCCGTGCAGCAGAACAAGAGTTGGGGCTGCGCATCCGCATGGATCGTCTCCTCCTCGTCCGATCTCCCTCGAACAGACGGTCGTCCGATCCACGTACAAGTTCACCGGAGCAGCGCAAGTGCACCGCCTCTAACGGTATCCGCGCGCACAGGAGGAACACCGTGCCACGGACTGCTAGGTCCGATCACATAGTCGGCGGCGAGTGGAGGTGGCTATTCGCAACACATGCAAACCCTAGTGACAGCGCCGAAGCGATCAATCGCTTGAGTGTGCAGTACCTCCACTTTATATAGGCGTTCGTCGCGGTCTCAACACTTGGGCCTCGCACGGACCCTAAAGCCCACAAGTCTACTCGGCCACAATCCGAATACAACTCGGATCACATCCGACCAGTGTCCTCGGATCTGACCTCGTAGGTTCCTTCCCTTAAGCGCGCGACCCCTTAGGTTCAAGTTGGCTTGGTCGCAGTTCGGATCACCTCCGAACTGCACGATTGGTAGTGGCCTCTAGCAAGGCATGCCGAACATCAAGCAGACTATGAAGCTGGTTAGGCGAACCTGTACAACATGTCACACTTATGTTTCCTTTGCCACACGATATATGTTGTCGGGCTCAAGGCGAGATTGTCATCCTTGTGCTATCCTGACCTCTTTCTCGTTCCAGTGATACCGACCACAAACCGGATTATCTCATAATCCCTGTAGCATGGCCATGCTTATCCTGGTTGGATCACACGAGGGGCCCAGAGTATATCTCTCCTGATCGGAGGGGCAAATCCCATCTTGCTCGACCATGTCTCGCAGCATGGGTCTGGACAAGCCTGAAACATACCTTTGTAACTACCCAGTTACGGAGTAGTGTTTGGTCAGCCCAAAGCAAGTATGTCACCATCCCGAGTACATGGGTCAGCTCAGGTCTTAGGACATAGAACATATGTTGTACTAGAGACTCACAGATGACATATCGCTGCGTCTCATAGTTGGGTCTGTCCGACTCGGACCCTATCTCGACTCGGATTCGACTACATCGAATCCGACCAGATCCTTCTGAGTCCATATTATCCGGTTATCATCCAATGCTCCATGGCCAGTGAGACCAAGCCATCGACCGTGTCATATGCTAGTGTATCTGACGTGTGCCCACACGTCACTTGCGACTAGGGACAATCTAGGATGTATCATACAACACAAGATCTCACAGACAAGTCACGTACTTGCCAACAAGTATCATTGATTACATCCAAGGACTATCTTTATTCATAAACACATAGGAAATATCATCATACATGATTGCCTCTAGGGCATATCTCCAACAGTCTCCCACTTGCACTAGAGTTAATCAAATTGACATCGAATGCCCATAGCTCTAACGTGCCCCTCATGCTTGGGTTGTGGAAGCGGCTTAGTCAACGGATCTGCAACATTTGCATCCGTGTGAATTTTGCATAACTTTACATCACCATTCTTTACGATCTTCCGTATCAGGTGATATTTCTGATCTATGTGTCTGACCTTGTGGTGATTCCTCGGCTCCTTGGCTTGTGCGATGGCACCAGAATTATCACAATAAAGGCCCAACGGTTTCACCGAGGCTGGGAAAATACTAAGATTATCCAGAAAATGCCGGATCCAAACACCTTCCTTCGCAGCTTCACAAGCTGCAATGTATTCGGCTTCTGTGGTAGAATCGGCCACCGTATCCTGCTTGGAACTCTCTAGTGCACTGCCCCTCCATTCAAGACATACACGAATCTGGACTGTGATCGACAATCATCTCTGTTGGTTTGGAAACTAGCATCTGCGTAACCCCTTACGACGAGCTTTTCCTCACCTCCATAAACTAGGAACATCTCTTTAGTCCTTTTCGGGTACTTCAAAATAGTCTTTACCGCTGCCCAGTGACTCTCACCTGGATTGGCTTGGTATATGCTTGTTAGTCTTATTGCAAAAGCAACATCAGGCCTTGTACATATCATGGGGTACATGATGGATCCGACTGCTGAGGCATACAGAATCCTACTCATCCTGCTTCGCTCATCAGATGTCGAAGGACTCTAAGTCTCGCTTAGCCTTATACCATGTGAGAGTGGCAAGAACCCTTTCTTTGCCTCACTCATGTTGAACCGCTTCAACACTTTATCTATGTACGTGCTCTGGCTTAAGCCAAGTAGCCTCCTCGATCTATCTCTATAGATCTTAATGCCTAAAATATACACTGCCTCACCAAGGTCTTTCATCGAAAACTTGCCACTCAATTACTCCTTGACCGAGTTCAGCATCAAAACATCATTCCCGATCAGTAGTATGTCATCCACATACAAGATCAAAAACACTATCGAGCTCCCACTTAACTTCTTGTATAAACAAGAGTCCTCTTCGCTTTTGATGAAACCGAGACCAGTGACGACCTCATCAAAACGAATGTTCCAACTCCGAGATGCTTGCCTCAACCCATAAATGGATCTCTTGAGCTTGCATACCTTAGTAGTGCTAGTCGTATCGACAAAACCCTTAGGCTGTATCATATACACATCCTCGGTTAAATTTCCATGAAGGAAAGCCGTCTTGACATCCATCTGCCATATCTCGTAATCAAAATATGCAGCTATAGCTAGTACGATCCTCACCGACTTCAGCATCGCTACCGGCGAGTAAGTCTCGTCGTAGTCAATTCCTTGAACTTGTCCATAACCCTTAGCAACAAGCCGAGCTTTGTGGATCTGAACATTTCCATCCACATCGGTTTTCATCTTAAAGACCCATTTGCAACCAATGGCCGTTACGCCAGGCGGTGGATCAACCAAGCCCCAGACTTGATTCTCATCCATGGACTTTAACTCGGATCTCATGGCCTCCAGCCATGCCTCGGAATCTGGGCTCACCATCACTTCCGCATATGTGGCCGGTTCATCGCTTTCTAGCAACAATACATCACGCACTCTGCGCAATCTTTCCGACCTCCGTGGTTCCGGTGCCGCTTCCACAACGGGTTCCCTGACTGACTTCGGTATGATCTCATCACTAGCTGAGCCGTCCCCGAGTGGTCCTCTAATTTCTTCGAGTCGGACCGTCCTCCCACTGGCCTCCCGACTGAGAAACTCTTTCTCAAGGAAAACCCCGTTTCGAGCAACAAACACTTTGTTCTCTTCCCGGTTGTAGAAGCTATATCCCAAGGTTTCCCTCGGATATCCCACAAATATGCATTTATTTGAATTGGGTGTAAGCTTGTCTGACATAAGTCGCTTGACAAATGCTTCACAACCCCAAATCTTTAGAAAAGACAAACTGGGACTCTTCCCAGTCCACATCTCATGTGGTGTCTTGTCTACGGATTTTGATGGTACCCTGTTAAGTGTGAAAGCTGTAGTTTCTAGAACGTATCCCCAGAATGACAAGTGTAAATCCGATTTGCTCATCATAGACCGGACCATGTCTAACAAGGTCCTATTCCTCCATTTCGACACGCCATTTCTCTGTGGCGTACCTGGAGGTGTGAGCTCAGGTATTATACCTCGGCTTTGCAGATGATCATCAAACTCCTCATCATGTACTCACCTCCACGATCAGATCATACAAGTTTTATAGTCTTGTCGAGTTGATTCTCAACCTCATTCTAGAACTCATTGAACTTTTCAAAAGTCTCTGACTTGTGCCTCATCAAATAGATATATCCATATCTACTCAAGTCGTTGGTAAAAGTCACGAAGTACTAATAGCCACCTCTGGCAGTTGTGCTTATTGGACCACACACATCACTATGTATAAGTTCCAATAGCTCGGGCGCCCTCTCGCAACTCTTTGCGAAAGGAGACTTAGTCATCTTGCCGAGCAAGCATGATTCGCATGTCTCGAACGACTCAAAGTCGGACAAAGTTAGGAGCCCATCATCATGGAGCTTCTTCATGCGTTTCAGACTAATGTGTCCAACCTGGCAATGCCAGAAGTATGTCAGATTTATCTCATTAGGCTTATGCCTCTTGACATTCACGTTATAGACCGGTTCCTGTTCTAGATTCAATATAAATAGCCCATCAACAATGGGTGCATTGCCGTGGAACAAACCATTCAAAAATATCGAACAACCATTGTCCTTTAAATTGAATTCATAACCTTGACTCATCAAACATGAGGCAGAAATAATGTTCCGACTAAGTGCAGGAATGTAATAAAAATTATTCAATTCCATAATGAATCCAGAAGGAAGCTGGAGCCGCATCGTGGCAACCTCCAACGCAACAACTCTTGCTCTGTTGCCGACCCTGATGTCAATCTCCCCTTGTGCCACACACCTAGTTCTTACCAGCCCCTGCATCGAGTTGCAAATATGAACAACCGATCGGGTATCAAATACCCTAGAGCTACTAGGTATGTCAGCACGGTAAATGTCTATAACATATGCAACAAGTGTATCCTTGCCTGAAGCATCATTTCCGGCCTTCTTGCCATGCTCTGCAAGCCACTTGCTACAGTTCCTCTTCCAGTGACCGGTCTCCTTGAAGTGATAGCAAACGGTCTTTGAGTCTGGTCTAGTCTTTGGCGCAACGGTGGAGGATACCATCTCCGTGCCCTTTGCCTTACCCTTCTTCTTGGACCAACTCTTCTTGAACTTAGCCGATTTCTGCACCATCAACACTTGATGCGTGCCTTTCTTAATGTCTTGCTCTGCCACTTTGAGCATCCCATGCAATTCAGTGAGCTTCTTATCCATGCCATGCATATGATAGTTCGAGATGAACGTCCCATAGCTGGGCGGAAGAGAACCCAGAACAGCATCAGTAGCCAGCTCATCCAAGAGCGGGAAGCCCAAATGATCCAAAGCTTGCACATATCCGGTCATCTTGATCACATGCAGGCTCAGTGGATCACCTTCCTTCAGCTTGCAGTCCATCAAGGATTGCCAAACGTTGAACCTTTCGGTCCTAGCCTGTGTCTCAAACATGCTCTTGAGACTCTCGATCATATCTTAAGCCTCAACATTTTCAAAATGCTATTGCAAATCGGGCTCCATACAAGCCAACATCAGACAGCTGATCTCCGTTGATTCATCAACGAGTTTCTGGTAGGCATTCTTCGTTGTGGCATTAGCATTATTGGTAGGTTCTTCTGGAAGTGGATCCTCTAGAAGATGTTCCTTTTTATCTTGCTTGAGAACAATTCTCAGATTTCTATACCAGGTGGTAAAGTTTGTTCCATTCAGTTTATCCTTTTCCAAAATTGATTTCAATGGAAAGTTGGGTTGAGCAGGTGGTGCCATTGATCTACAACAGAAAATTTGCAATCACTAAGCAATGCGTTTATGTAGAATAATTCAAGCATAAATAGAAATACTCCCACTGAAGTCAGCATCCCTCCGCAAACTCTCAGTGATTCAGGATCCGACTAGCGCATGCGACTAGTGAGGTTTAGCATCACTGCTAGCCAACATACCTATACGGTAAGCAACTCCTTGTTAATCGTATCTCTATACGACTCCTGTCGGCTGGGAAGGTATCTCATACCCAGCTCCCAACCATCTTTGCCACAAGGCCCAAAACCATTTTGATAGCCTTGTCAAGTTAACCTGATGCAGTGCATGTCCGTGTCTGACACGAACCCTTCAGTTTAAGGACATCCAGCACCACCCCAATTTTATGAGCCCACTACTAGGCGTACTTGACGTGCGAAGGTGGAACATCGGGAATGGAAATTTACTTGATATTCATGAGGGATCTTTCTACCATTCTAACATGCATAGAAACACAGAAGCATAACAATCACAAATAAACACATATTGTGAAATAGTATGGATCCTTCATGGACGTTCTCCCAGGTCGGCTCTGACTCCGATGACCATCTAGGAACTCCATCTTGTTTGTCACGCCGGGACGCCAAGCCACCAACCTGATCTCTATTATCCAACTACTACAAATAGTAATCAATTTTACATAGAGTCACAAGTTGACACGCAGGTCGTTATACAATATAATGATAGCACTTTGGCTCCTGCCGGCTGACAAACATGACACGCAGGCCATGTATAATTTACACACATGCATCACATACACATGAGCCATACCATTATAATCAAACCCTGCAAAACAAAGTTATGCATAGAATCACATTCTACCGGTTTGTGTGTCGGGTACGAAATACAAGGCGCTACGCACATGGCTGGTTCTTTCCTTGGCAGTATCTTGCCTGTCTGGCTCGTCTTGGCCTTCTTAATCTGTACTTGAGTCTTCCAAAGTTGTTGATCCTCCTTTCTTGGTTCGACCTTGGCGTTGTAATCTTGCTTTTGAGCCTGTGCACCGTCTGGGCAACAGACCCAGGGTTTGTTGCACTGACATTTACTCCACCCTATGGCATATGTATTGTCGTCTACCATATGGCTAAATTTGAATCAATTTTCCTTATTTGAATACGATTGTTGTCAAGTTATACCATCATTTAAATATTATCTTGATAACAGAAAACATGCATATAGTAGTAATCATATTTCAGTGTGAACTACATGCACCATACGATGTCCAATTCAAATACCATTTTATGTTGAATTCAAATCACAGTACATTGGTCTAGGTAGCGAGATGTTTGGGATAACCTAAACCATGTTTTCATACTACTGCGACTTATAGCAAGACTGATGAGTATATAAGAATGATGATAGTGGATAATAATTGTCTTACATATTTAGGAAGATAATTAAAAAAGCGCATGCGGCTACACCTGAAATACACAAGGGCAAAAGATGAAGGAAGACACATACAACGATCTGGCTCGTTGATCTCTACTTTCTTGATGCGCTGTAGGTCGCAGAGACTAGTTCTTGCGGTGAGCGGCAATGATGTCTTTCATCAGTTTCATGTCCTTAATATGTTGCTTGGCAGCATCCATGGATTCCTCCACCAACCTTTCGCACTTGATGCAGAGCATGGCATTCTCGTCCATAAGTTTCTTGACGATGACGCCCGTCCTCTTCAACAAGGCAACTGTCTCCTCCGCATGCTCCGCCCTTCCGGCGATCTTCGCCCTAAGTAGGTCGCCCTCGGAACGGAGCTTCACATTGCCCTCCCCTAGTTACCGGATGACGCCGATAGCTTGTTCAAACAAGGCTTTCATGTTGTCCTGCAACCTCGCCCAACCGGAGATCTGATCCATCTGGCTATGGACGACCACATGCATGCACCAGTAAGAGTCCTCGCCTGCCGACGAGACATTTTTCCAGGCCGCGACGGCGCGGGAGGACATCTCTCTTGCATTCACGATGCGGCGGGACATCTCTGCCGCTTCGGCGGTGCGGCCGGACCAGTCTGCTGCATGGACGACACGGTGGGACCTCCGTGCTGCTTCGGCGGCGTGGCGGGACCTGTGTGTGGCTACTGCCGTGCGGCGGGACAAGTCGGCTAGTTTCGTGGCGAGGCGGTACATCTCGCATGCTTACGCTTCCATGCCCGCCTCTCCCTGGTGGTAATATCGACCCAGAACTCAAGCTGGCATGGCAGATGCAAGGGAACGATGATGAATGACTTGTTTGTTTTTGTGGATGAGGAGTTTAGGAGGAATGTGCAGTCATCTTGGCATAATAGTATTTATAACCGAGTAGTAATACGCTCCTATGTGGGAAACCATTTAGGTTGTGATCAATGTGAACAGGTTTGCAATTAAATATAGCATCGTAGTAATTTGGAATGTGACGAGATGCAAGCTCAAAATTTATTGACGGTTCTAGTTTCTAAGT
Source organism: Aegilops speltoides (assembly GCA_021437245.1). Lineage (NCBI taxonomy): Eukaryota > Viridiplantae > Streptophyta > Magnoliopsida > Poales > Poaceae > Aegilops > Aegilops speltoides. The sequence goes on from CM038145.1 coordinate 152,722,102, forward strand.
GTGGCACAATTCCCGAATTGCGTAACGTGGGCACGCGTTCTCGGCCATGGTGTAGTAGTTTTGTAATATGCCATGGTACTTTCAATAACTGGCACCGTCAGATACATATCTTACGGTTATTGGGGCGTTTGACAGGAATAGCCTCGTGGCGAGCAATAGACTAGTCTTTTTTTCACACGCATTACATCGACACATATCATCTCTCTCCCTCTTTCCCATGCACATACCTAGTATCTCGGGACTTCTTGCACACACCATCTCTAGCTCCCTAGGTCGATGCCACCCACATACACTTGCACTTTGAGTTTAGTATGTTATACACGAAGAGAAGAGTTCCACACATGCACTCGTCCTCTCTCTCACACACGCATCCGTAGCTAAGAATTGTAGTGTTCTCAACCATCCGATTGGCTCTATCATAGGTTCCCGTTGCTTCTAGGCCTTGAGATTGAAAAGTTTAAAACGCGGAAGCTAAGCTGGAGGCGCTAGGTTTTGGTTAATGTGCGGGCCGCACACGGCACCAACACGACACGAGCTTCATCTGCCTGGTGCGCAGTCGCGTGAGTACTATTACTAGTAGTACTACTTTGATGTGTCGCGTCAACTCGCAGAAGTATGCAACACTTCCTCAACAATCAAGCATATAAGCTGCTTATACTTCTTACCCAAAGGATCTTTTGTTGGGATCTACGGTAGGGTGCGTCGACTGCAAATTAAAATTTCCTACGCGCAGAACAACCAAGAAGATCCTACGGGAGATGGATCACAGTTCGTTACCACTGGACGCGCAGTGCCGTGCAGCGGAAGAAGAGTTGGGGCAGCGCATCCGCATGGATCGTCTCCTCCTCGTCCGATCTCCCTCGAACAGCCGGTCGTCCGATCCCACGTACAAGTTCACCGGAGCAGCGCAAGTGCACCGCCTCTAATAGTATCCGCGCGTGCAGGAGGAACACCATGCCGCGGACTACTAGGTCCGATCACACATTCGGCCGCGAGTGGAGGTGGCTATTCGCAACACATGCAAAACCTAGTGACAGTGCAGAAGCGATCAATCGCTTGAGTGTGCAGTACCTCCACTTTATATAGGCGTTCATCGCGGTCTCAATACTTGGGCCTCACACGGACCCTAATGCCCACAAGTCTACTCGGCCACAATCAGCTCGGATCACATCCGACCAGTGTCCTCGGATCCGACCTCGTAGGTTCCTTCCCTTAAGCGCGCAACCCCTTAGGTTCAAGTCGGCTTGGTCGCAGTTTGGATCACCTCCGAACTGCACGGTTGGTAGCGGCCTCTAGCAAGGCATCAAGCTGGTTAGGCGAACCTGTACAACATGTCACACTTCTGTTCCCTTTGCCACATGATATATGTTGTCGGGCTCAAGCCGAGATTGTCATCCTTGTGCTAGCCCGACCTCTTTCTCGTTCCAGTGATATCGACCACAAACCGGATTATCTCATAATCCCTGTCGCATGGCCATGCTTATCCTGGTCGGATCACACGAGGGGCCCAGATTATATCTCCTGATCGGAGGGGCAAATCCCATCTTGCTCGACCATGTCCCGCAGCATGGGTCTGGACAAGCTTGAAACCTACCTTTGTAACTACCCAGTTACAGAGTAGCGTTTGGTCGGCCCAAAGTAAGTCTGTCACCATCCCGAGTACATGCGTCAGCTCAGGTCTTAGGATATAGAACGTATGTTGTACTAGAGACTCACAGATGACATATCGCTGCGTCTCATAGTTGGGTCTGTCCGACTCGGATTTAACTACATCAAATCTGACCAGATCCTTACGAGTCCATATTATCCGGTTAGCATCCAATGCTCCATGGCTAGTGAGACCAAGTCATTGACCGTGTCATATGCTAGTCTAGTCTGACATGTGCCCACATGTCACTTGCGACTAGGGACAATCTAGGATGTATCATACAACACAAGATCTCACAGACAAGTCACGTACTTGCCAACAAGTATCATTGATTACATCCAAGGACTATCTTTATTCATAAACACATAGGAAATATCATCATACATGATTGCCTCTAGGGCATATCTCCAACATCTTTATATCCAACAGACACAAAATATCCGTTCGACTGTTAGAAATTACTTTAATTGCTGATCTGACGTTGAAGTAATTGCTACATCGCCACCAAAACCCACCATCTCTTAAGCTAAAGTAGACCGAGTTAACACCTATATTAGCATATTACTATGATAAACAGAAGGCACTATAAAATCATTTAGGAGGTGAGCTTGTCAATCTCAATGTGGAGGGACACCATCGTCGACAATCCAACCCCGACCAGCAGCTTGGGCGGTACTGTGAAGAAGGTCAGCTCCTGCATGGGACATCGCCGAGATCCTTGCTGCTTGTCACCTCGATTTCCACCTTGACAGTGTCGGTCCTGCCTTTGGGCTCCCCCGGCGGGCCGTTCGCCCGTAGCTTGGCCGTGTAGTGCGGCGGTGGGGACGCCCCTTGTCGGTGTCAAAATGGCAGATCTCGGGTAGGGGGTCCCGAACTGTGCGTCTAGGCGGATGGTAACAGGAGACAAGGGACACGATGTTTTACCCAGGTTCGGGCCCTCTCGATGGAGGTAAAACCCTACATCCTGCTTGATTAATATTGATGATATGGGTAGTACAAGAGTGGATCTACCACGAGATCAAGGAGGCTAAACCCTAAAGCTAGCCTATGGTATGATTGTTGTAATGTATGTTATGTCCTAAGGACTAAAGCCCTCCGGTTTATATAGACACCGGAGAAGGCTAGGGTTACACAGAGTCGGTTACAATGGTAGGAGATCTACATATCCGTATCGCCAAGCTTGCCTTCCACGCCAAGGAAAGTCCCATCCGGACACGGGACGGAGTCTTCAATCTTGTATCTTCGTAGTCTTGGAGTCCGCGGACGATGATAGTCCGGCTGTGAGGACACCCCTAGTCCAGATTCCTCAAGAGCCCTCGAACCAGGCTTCAATGACGATAAGTCCGGCAAGATAATGTTCGGCATTGCAAGGCGGGTTCCTCCTTGAATAATCCAGAGAAGATCATGAACACCAGATGTTGTCCGCTCGCAAAATAAATTCCACATTCCACCGTAGAAAGAATAAAATTTACACAAGTCCAATCTGGCGACGTATTATGCGGCATGACATCACACCGCTACCAAGCCTTTATTTGAATCGCTTTTTGTACCACCTCAAAGACGCTTAGCGGCGGTTTCCTTGGCACGCCCCGTCGAGCGGATCGTGTTCCCCTTATTCCGGGATTCTCATCAATACGGACGTGGGTAACCCAACCGCGCCATCGATGGTGGCGCTTGGGAGATAAGCGAGTTT